>CM059584.1:136730000-137980000 GCA_030407085.1 Trichopria drosophilae | reverse complement strand
CCCAACATAGAAAATATGTAAAATAATGCAGCAATTTTTCAACGAATGTAAATTAAAAATAAAAATAACTAACGTTAAGGAAAAAAATATAAATGTATACAATGCATGTAAAACTTATGCAAAATAATCTCCTTCGCGAGATTGATACTGCTTAGATTAACAAAAAAGTTAATATATAACGAAGAATATTGTTGGCCGATGATGATTGATGGTGGTTTAAAAACAATTGTAACGATTTATTTTATTTGCTAATAAACTCTAAAGTATTTTGGTAAGCAAGAATACCCGAGTTTAAAAGATTATGTAGTAAACAATGAACTTACTAGATACTGCCGTCATTGAATAGCAGTGCTGATGGCAACGACCGCATGTATAGACATCTTCCTTACTAGAGCAAATAGCATTTGCTTTACCTTTCTCAAAGCAGTCAAAGCATGTTATGGTGCATACCTCAGGTGCGCATACTGTAATTCAAAGAAAGTTTACCTCGCATTTATTAATATTGAGGTAAATATAAGTGTACGGTAGAAACGCGAAGAAAAATAGATGCTAACCGTTGGTATCTACATGTTAAAAATAAGGAAGGGCATATTCAGATAGTTTTTAGATATTATACCTTACTATCTCGACATTCAAACAAGCTTATAACATGTAAGTATTACTGCCACTAATATTTCAGTTACTGTATGTCGTTTGTCGATTATTCTCTTTTTAGCATTTAGGTTTCACACGAAAACGCGTCATTTAGAGGGATATGATTGACGAAGATAAGTATGTATCTTTAACAAAATTTACAATTGTCAATAATTCTGAATATGCAAATACACTTCACTTAACTATCCTTTATGTCTTACTTTATCTCGTAAATAGCTAAATGCGATACATGATATCAATTTATAAAAATAGTAGATATGTCTCTGTACTTACAAAAACATACGAATACCAGCATAAACAGCGATTCCAGCGGTTTTTTCATATTCTTTTAGAATAGTCAGCCTCTAGAAGATAAGTATAATATTATTCACGACCAATGATTTTTAATTCCACTCTCTAACACCAATATAAGCTTCCTGTAATAAACAAAGATTGAGCCATTGGATATCAATTAACTTATAAGATTTTGCAATAAAAACAATTAACTTGTCAGTGTATTAACATAACTTCATGACTGTTTATTGAAGTAAATGGTTGAGTCTACACGAATTACTAAAAATTAACATACTGAATATATTTTCACTGACCAAAGTAATGTAGGAATTACATAATTACCTATTTTATCGAGGTAACCGAAGTTGTATATTGCTACTTATTTTTAAGGTAAATTAGGGTTTCAATTTACAAAGTTTGGAGTTGCAACAACCTTAATTTTCTAGTTTTATTTTAATAGCTGTTAATTTTTTATTATATTGCTTAGTCTACTTAATTCTACTCGATGCTAAACGAAAAAAAAGAAATAGATGGTTTTACTATATAAATAGAAGGTTTAGATACCCAATTTTATCGAAGTCGCTATTAAGATATTAAAATTAACTAGAAACGAAAGCTATCTAATTAGTAGTTTTAATTATTTTCCTTCCCTGTAGTTTTTCTTCTAAACTATGAAATAACTAGTTGTGTTTCGAAATTTGATGACATGTGTTAGATTCTCGATTCAATAGTATAGACAAGTCCAAGTAACACTCTTTGCTGTTGCTGCTAAACACCAGCTGCCGAAACGTTCTTGCAGCAAAAGTAAATGCCAATATACAGCAATGCTTTCTGTAGCGTTGAAAATTTACGGCTGCAGCACAATTGGCTGCCAGTGAGCAGCACATGATCTGTACCCTCTATAAATTGCCTCCGATCGCAACCGCGACTTCTGAAATTCGCCTTGTCTCGAACTGGTGCTACAATTTGCCTGCGACGTCAAATTTCTCAGCTAGGTTGTAGCATATACTTTCAACATATATTTTTAAAAATAGTGGGATTGCATAGAACACATTATATTTAAAAAAAATATCTGTATGAATTTTCGTTTACTGGATAATTAAATGGACAAGTTAATCTCACATTTGATCACAGATGTCAGCATTAGCCGTAATTCGAACATGATTTTTTGCATTATATATAATATGCGTATATTACGCATATTATGCAGCCGACCGTCTTGAATTCGCCGTTGAACTGACGGACGTGAATTGGGTTAGGTTTTCAAAACTGATCTCTACTTTAGATATACACACGGAAAAACTCTCAGCGGTAAAAATTACCGAACTGCGACGGAATTCTGGACAGGAAGAATTCTTCGTGTCTTTTTCTCTCTAATTTTCGTTAAGTTTATTAGAATTCTTCTAAAATAATTCCGGAACGAACAGTAATAGTTACATTTCATTATGTAAAAATTGAAATGTACTATTACAAACTGTTCGTGAAGTTACCTCATATTTTCCATATTTACAAGGAATTTTGAGACTTTACATTTCGTCTAAAAGGTTTTCTACAATATCGGTAATGTGTAGAAATTATCATTTACGGTCTGTGAAAATTACCGAATAGCCAGGCACTCCTAAGAACCTTTAAGCCATCTTTTCTCTCTTTCGAGCTGGGTTCTAAAGTGTTCCTCCGATAACGTAGGAAATTTAAGCTAAAACCTGAAATTAAAATGACTGGATCAATTTTTCCAACAGCCCGTCTATAGTACATTGTCCTCGTAGAGCCGGAATTTAAAAAAATGGATTCAGTCAATATTAATGTACGTTTCTGAGTGAAAATTACTATTTTATCGGCAGAGCACTGTACATTCACTTTTTCCTCATTTAATAAATAAATTACTTTATTTTTTACTATATTTTTTGAAAGAGTTTTTTTTCCACCTTTTCAATATATACAATAAATAATAATTGTCTATGTGGCTATACTTACGTAACCATAAAAATACGGCTGTGAATAGTTTTACATATCTACATTCCATACTGCCTTTCAACTTGGATCAATTATAATATAATATTAGTACAAAATCAATATTGTAACTTCGTTAGAGCAATTTGAACTGGCGAAAATGCAGTTTGTCCTAAAAATTATATATTTAATTTTAACATTTATTTGGTATTATTTATTATTGAATTAAAACAATATATTCCTGATGTAAGCAGAAGATATATTGTCTATAAAAATTTAAGAAATGTTCTGAACTTGTGGACGTAACAAAATTTTGAAAAATATGACTGAATATCTTGAAAAAATTGCTGAACCTTTGCGGAAAAGTTACCGACATTTTTCAGGAACTCTTGATTTAATATACGTAAATTTTGCTGGAAACATTCCGTAACTTACTGTGATTTTTCTGTTGCAGTCGTCAAAATTTGCTGAGATCTTTAACTTCAAAATATCATTGTTGCGGGAAACGTAAAACGTAACATTTTTCGTGTACCTATATTTCAGTACTCATCAGAATATTTGTCTGGCATTTAAAACAATTGTATCATATTCTGTAACCATTAATTATGTAATAATTATGTATCTATGTATTTATGAATAATTGACAATTGTATATTCTGGACTAAGATTATTTAAGTTTATTTCAGAATTCGATATTTACTACTTTTCTACTGGCCTCTCTGTTATTTAAGCCTGGCTTATTACTGGAGAACTTTGTGTAATGTTTAATATTTCCTGATATCCTATTATTGATTGGCGTATTATTGCGCATGCCATCGATCGATAGTTTCATTTTGTGAAGTACACACATATGAAAAGCATTTAAATTTTCTTGATGCGCATAGAGCATGCATTTCGTTTATTAGCAAATATTGTAGGTATTACTTTCGAAATGTTGATCTCCAACTGCGATTGGACTGTTTCTTCGTATAAAAAATGATTCATTGATATTTTTCTTACCCGTCGAGTGTTCATTATTTCCGACCTGCCTCAATTTCAAATCGAGTCCTGCTTTGATTATTTTCCTACCAGGAGGGGTATTATCAAGCGATAATACCGCTCAAATCTGTCAATTAATTTCCATTTATTTGACAGAAATTGTTAAAAAGGCTAGATGAAAACAGTTTACGTTGTGAAAATGTTACAACAGTTTACGATGCGACCATCGAAATTATTGGCATATTACTCTCAAGTTTTTCCTGCTTATCAACGATCCACAGAACACGCTGTAAGCTCGGGATGTTTGATAATCCTCTCGTTGATTCGCAACTTAGCAATCGTTCTAAAAATATGCTTATAAATTTGGCTGCGTTTTGATGGCATATATCCTAAACTCGCTGGACAATGTAACAGAAATCATTGAAATTCTGGACTTTCAAGAATTCTTGAGAATTTTTTTATTTTTAATTTGTTTAATGGAAATACAAAACGAAATTCCCTTTCTGACGTATTTTTTCTCCTGCTTACAATAAAATAAACTGAATCTATTGCTGGAATATAATCTGGTCTTTTGTATGATAATGACAGAAAAACAAATTATATTGTCTTTTGATTTGATGATTATCACTCTTAACACTCTTATGCGTAATTCTTTTGTATAAATCGCGTTTTTAATTTATATATACCTATATATTTCTGTTGATTGAAGCTCTCGTAGTAAGAGCCACAATGAAGTCAGCTCTATTTAATGAGTTAAAAAAAAAATTTTCGCGGTGACCGATACGGGGTCGAACCAGCCTGGTGTGTAAAGTGCGAAAAGGGGCATATATTACCTAATTCTATAAGCACCATTGCATTCTCTGTGTCGAATATCAACGCTATCTAGGTGGCTAAGTATGTAATATTAAGAAAAGTGTAGTACCGTAATTCCTACTTTAAGTTATTTTTCCTTACGTCATACGTCATATCCCCTTCTCACAGAATCAGATAGTCCTTTCCTATGTTATGATCTGCATTACATACTTCTTTATATAAACATAATATAATACATAAGCCTTACTACATACTCTCTGCCATAAGGCAATCGGGTCCTTAGCTAAGGGATTCGGTCACGATTCGAACAATATTGATAAAAATACTACCGATACTGACGACGTCGCCATTGACATAATTAAAAAATATGTGAAAAATACTGGTTTCTACGTTGATGGTCCGGAGTTTGAGAAAATGGGCCATTGTCTGAAATGTCTGACTATAAAAGTATGTTTCTACTCGCGCTATCATTCCTTTATATATAATGCTACGGCATTGTTGAACTCGACGACTGCCAACAAAGAATGGTTTACTTCTTTTCCGTGATACGCTTATAAATCCGAAAATGATGAAATTGGTAGCTTCCTTTGACTGTTATTTATAATATTGTATCACAAACTTTTTAAAAAAGTGTAATAAAAATGAATGTTTTCAAGATGATGTATGCAAGCTACACTTTCCATCAGTACTAAACGCCCTCTAAGGATGCACACATATTTAGGACGAACTTCATCTTTCCAGTCTACTCTCCTTACATTCGTTACTAGCATGACCCCCCCCCCCCCCCCTTCCCAATTATAAAATGTCTCCACGGTCATCCTTGCCGTTACAAAGGAATGGAAATAAATAAGACGGGATAAATAAAAATGTGATTTTTACTTTCTCTCTTTTCTGTCGCAACAATGATTATTGTATGTTCATAATGCTGGTTTTACATAATATTTAGTAACAAGTTACCTTATAACCAATTATGATACTTCCATGATAAAAACATCGGTATTTATAAAATATGTTAACTACAACATAATCGATAACATGGCAGAAGTTAGAATCAGTACAACTGAATTACAGATTAAAAAAGATGCATTTACTAGAAACTCACCATTATTGCATTTGTTTACGTTACATACCGTGCAATGTATTGATTTCACTTTATTACTATGACGATCAATAAATGGTTTACATGTTGTCGTATTTCCGCAACCTTTGAAGACATGTAGAGTGTCATCATGTGCTAGAAAATAGTAAACGAATTTAAAAAAACCACATTAAATGTTTGTAAATGAATTATCTGTTATTGGCATTGAAACTGCATCCCGTTTTATAATTAAATTATTATATCTCTATAGAGTAAAATATGAATTCCTTGAATGTAATTAATTTTATTAATATAATATAATACTTAAATTGGATAAGATTATAGTAATAAGTTGGAATCCCCAAGTGTATTTATTTTGAGCTTCAGATCAAAGATTTACATAATTATTTCTCGTTTCAACATCATCCGTTGAAATATTTTTGCGGAACTACAAATGCGGTGTTATGCACGTGCATCGTCGGTCGACAAAAGTGCCTCAAATCAGCGGTGCATCAAGCTTTTCGTTCAGTGCATGCATTCTATGTATTTAGCATATCGGCGATCATTCCCGCAAGTAGTAAAAGCCATGTTAAGTCCATACAAATCTCTGTGCGTAATACATATATGTGTAGTGAATGGATCGAGGCGCTTATGATGAGCGGCGAATGAATACAATTTCTAATGTAGTAAAACGCTTAGTTGAGCAATTGCGTATATTTCATAAGCGTTTAGTATAATGTAATTTTAAAAAAGCGGTGGTAACATACGGGTACTGTTACTTTATACGATATCACTAAATAGTAAATTTTAGTACGAAAGAAATGTGGTATGTTTACAAATGATATCTGTGGTATATGATTTATGGACACTTCATCGTAGCCTATTTCATCGTCCCCCACTTCATAGCCTTCCGTTTCATCGTCTGGACACTTCATCGTCTACGACACTTCATCGTCTGGGCACTTCATCGTCTGGGATATTTCATCGTCCGGGACACTTCATCGTCTGGGACATTTCATCGTCTGAGACACTTCTTCGTCTAGACATTTAATCTTCTGGGACACTTCTTCGTCCGGAACACTTAATCGTCCGGGACACTTCATCGTCTTGGACACTTCATCGTCCGGGACATTTCAGCGCGCTCCATACTTTCTTGTGTTATTAGCTTTTCTACGTGCACCAGGTGTTCAGGCTCGCCGATTACGGGGTCTAGGTGGTGCGCTCCGTAGCTTTTTATGATATTAGCTCAAATACGTGCAC
Source organism: Trichopria drosophilae (assembly GCA_030407085.1). NCBI lineage: Eukaryota > Metazoa > Arthropoda > Insecta > Hymenoptera > Diapriidae > Trichopria > Trichopria drosophilae. Next base: position 137,972,994 of record CM059584.1, on the reverse strand, counting down.
CAGGTGTTCAGAGTCACCGATTACGGGATCTAGGTAGTGCGCTCCGTAGCTTTTTATGTTATTAGCTCAAATACGTGCACCAGGTGTTCAAGGTCGGCGATTACGGTGTCTAGGAATCGCGCTCCGTAGTTTTTCATCTTTTCAACTAAAAAATATGCACCAGGAGTTTAGGGTCGACGATGAAGTGGTCTAGGTATTGACTTCGAGTTAACCAACGATGACCTTGAGGTCAAAGTTGAAGGTCATCGTTGGTTAACACCAAGTGGATACCTAGACTACATGATCGGCAACCCCAAACACCGGGGCACGTTTTTTAGTTATAAAAATGAAAATCTACGGAACGCGACACCTAGACCCCGTAATCGACGACCCTAAAAACCTGGTGTTCAGAGTCACCGATTACGGGATCTAGGTAGTGCGCTCCGTAGCTTTTTATGTTATTAGCTCAAATACGTGCACCAGGTGTTCAGGATCACCGATTACGGGGTCTAGATGGTGCACTCTGTAGCTTTTTATGTTATTAGCTATTTTATATAATTTCCCAGGAAAAATTTCCCCTGGAAAAAATTTCCCCATAGGGAACGGATCCACCGTTGTCCCTATGTCATGGGGGGGCTCCGCCCTCCATACCCCCTTCTTATACTAACTGAACGTAACTAACCCCCTCAGGGTGTTGTAAGGTTTGCGATCCCACGTGCGACTTGGAGAGCTTGGATCCACCGTTGTCCCTATGTCCTGGGGGGCTCCGCCTCCCAGACCCGCCTTTTTATAATAACCTAACCTCCAACCAATAGATATGAGTAAACCCACGTGAAAAATGTATCCCTCCGGATATACCATGAAATGGTTAATTGATTGTATGCACAATTTTTTTTCCAATGGAGGGCAATAAGTAGAGGAGGGTGGCCCAATGCCGACCGTGATAGGAGATATACAGCAGGGGGTAGTAGGTATAACCCGGTTGGGTTTGGTCGACGTTCCCCTACTTATTGCACTACAAACTCCCCGAGTCGCACGTGGCGTCGCAAACACCCTGAGGGGGTTAGTTAGGTTCAATTAGGATAAGAAGGGGGTCTAGGGGGCAGAGTTTCCCCATGACATAGGGACAACGGTGGATTCAAGCTCTACGAGTCCATATATACCTGCGATTCCTTGGTGCACGTATTTGCGCTAATAACATAAAAAGCTACGGAGCGCACTACCTAGATCCCGTAATCGGCGACCCCGAACACCTGGAGCTCGTATTTGAGCTAATAACATAAAAAGCTACGTAGCGCACTACCTAGATCCCGTAATCGGCGACTCTGAACACCTGATGCACGTATTTGAGCTAATAACATAAAAAGCTACGGATCGCACTACCTAGACCACGTAATCGGTAACTCTATATACCCAGTACACGCAGAATAGCTAATAACATAAAATTCTACGGATCCCACCACCTAGCCCGTAATCGGCGACCCTGAAGACCTGGTGCACGTAGAATAGCTAATAACATAAGAAACTATGAACTGTCCCCGATGACGATGAGCCCCGGACGAACAAGTGTCCCGGACGATGAAATGTCCCAGACGATGAAGTGTCCCAGACGATGAAATGTCCCAGACGATGAAGTGTCCCAGACGATGAAATGTCCCAGACGATGAAGTGTCCCAGACGATGAAGTGTCCCAGACGATGAAATGTCCCAGACGATGAAGTGTCCAAGACGATGATGTGTCCAGACGATGAAGTGTCGTAGACGATGAAGTGTCCAGACGATGAAACGGAAGGCTATGAAGTGGGGTACGATGAAATAGAATATGATTAAGTGTACTGGTACCGTGGTATATGTATGTATAGTCAAATCAAATTAATTTTTTCTGATGACAATCTCATGGTGAGTTCCCAGTAAGCTATAAGATAGCTTCTAAGAGAACTTATGCGAGAGCTAGGTGTACATTACAATGGACCTTTACAGGTGTTCGAAATAGCGGCCATAGAAACTTTTGAGGACTCCATGAGACTTAACAAAAATTAAGAAGCTTCAAGCGTCTCCGTAGGAATTCATTATGTTATACGGGTGATTTCGGATTAATATACCGATAGCAATACATTTTAATACCTGAAAAACTCATAAATTAAACTTACTAGATACTGTTGTAATTGTGTAGCAATAGTCGTAGCAATCACAGCACGAAGTGAGGTATTTCTGCGAGTCACACTTAACGATTGAGTCACCTTGCTCTGTACAATCGAAGCATTCCAGGGCATAGGCAAAAGTTGTCCACGCTGAAATTCATTGGTCATTAAGGATACTTTAAAGAATATATATTGGTTTAAATTTAGTCGAGTGCATAATATTTTATCAAATAGAATCAGGAATAGTATTCAAAAGACCGGTTGGTTTTCTAGCTTGTAAATTTGAAATGTGCCGTTGACGTATATATCAGGCATATGAAATCATTGATATCTGAATTTTTAAGTATCTTAATTAATTTATTTTATATAATTTTATAATATCCCGTTTCTACGTGTACCTGTATTTATTATTGAATATATTAATTTTATATCATACAAGAGGTGGCATGCTGTAAAATAGCTTTTCGCTGCGAATTTCTCCCTTTGGGCAATGTACTTTTGTTGCTCAATAAAATAGAAATTAATAATATGATAAGTAAAATATATGACCTAATTAGAAGTTTATATGTATTTTGTGTACACTTACATATATATAAGAACAGAAGTGTTAGTAGTGATTGAAGTATTCGCTCCATTTTACATATACAACGATCAAGAAAACACCTGAACTATTATATCGCAACCAATGATTTTATATCCTACTCTGCTAAACCAAAGATTACAAATTATCTGTAAAAATGAAAAATAGTAACTGCATTATTATATGAACTTATAAGCTTTGTTATTATTTAATGCAATCGAAATGTGATGTTTAAGTTTTAGTGATCGTAATGAGACTATATTAACAAAAGAGCAAAGTTTGTTTCGATAGACAGTTTGTTTAAAAATATAAACTTCAATAATTCATATTCATACGAAAATATGCAGCCCACAAGAACAAAAAACTTGGGTGATTCTTAGACTTCTTAAACTTTTACGTAATATGAAAGGCCTTATATATTATCGATCGAGTATATTTGCTGTGAGCTTGTCGCAAAATGCGGAAAATGCTAATATGGCAGTCGCAATGCTGGATTTGTTTTACTGGAGCGACTCTAGATTTGTTCCGTCCATAGCGCCGTCTGTCTGACGCGTTAATGGTTCGAATCGGAATATCCAATATGGCAGTTACGGATTCGTGATGTCATATTCAAATGTAAAATAAAAAAAAGGAACTATTTAAACCAAAATAAAACATTTTCTTATACATATATCTGTAGTTCTATCGGTGCATTAATAAGACTATGTAGGTTTTGTTCCAAAGTGTCGTATGATCTGCTAATAATGCAGGACCCATTTCTACTTCACTTTTGAATTTAAAGTCTTTCTTATCCTTACTTATAAGAAATAATTTTTAGCAGTTGTCAGAAAGGAGTATTAATATGATCCTGTCGTAACAGCCATTCTTATTACTGAAACACCCTAGTTCATTGTTATATTATTCTCATTAATGGTTACGTGCCTATCAGATATGACTGATTTCGGTTCTTCTTGCTCAATCGTGGAGTTTGGATTTCATGTCACTCGTGTCGCTTCCGATTAAAATTAAGTTGATTCCAGTGTATGAGTGAAACAAATGCTTCACTTTTTTGTCAAGTATAGAATGTTTTCATGGAAGAAGCATACGAGTTTAGTGATACTACTGTACGTTATCAGGTGAATTTGCAGTAATTTGTCATCCTGCATGAAAGCATGCTATTCATTAGTATTCTATTACTTTAAAAATCGATACATAAGCAAATATATATATATATATATATATATATATATATATATATATATATATATATATGAGTCATTCTTTGTCAACGGGACCCCCCTGCTTAATTAATAAAAATAATATGGTCTCAATTTGTTAAATGTTGCAAAAAATATTCAAGAGACTCAAATTAAATTTAGATATTTTATATCCAACACTGCGTATTGATTTTTGTTCGTTTCGTTTTGATTTTTCCATGATGTTATTTTAGTTCCCCCTTCTATAATGTATTATTGACTGCTTAAATTTGAGGATGCCATGTATTACTTCGACCCAGACAAAGTCTGGACGAAGTATTGAATTTGGTCACTTTGGGCATAAAAATTACCCTATAGTTTTTCATCAAATGTCAGCATGTTGAAGTTTTGATCGATCATTGATCGAACATTTTTTTTTTTTTTTTTTTTTTTATATTACCCTAAATAGGTAGAAAATAACATCTAATCACGAATAAAGTCGTTCTGACGCGTAAAAAAATATTTACAAGCGATTAAATAGCCATAAAAGTGATTTAGGAATTATGAAAGAGAGGGTATACGGAGTGTATGAGAAAAATCGATACAGGTGAATTTCACACACTTTCTTTTTTCATGAGCTATTTATGTATCCCTAAGGAAGACATCTATACTTCGATATAGTCCCCCGGATCCTCGGAAAAAATTCTGGAGAGGTTCGAACATACGCAAAAATAGATCAACGTTATACGTATATGGGGCAATATTCAAGACCCCATATCTCAGGCTATGGGAATTTCGCCCAACTTTTTTTTTCATGAGCTATTTATGTATCCCTAAGGAAGACATCTACACTTCGATCTAGTCCCCCGGATCCTCGGAAAAAATTCTGGAGAGGTTCGAACATACGCAAAAATCGATCAACGTTATACGTATATGGGGCAATATTCAAGACCCCATATCTCGGGCTATGGTGGGGGTACGGATTTCTTTCTCCCTTTTCTTCTTATTCTTCTTTTGATGGTGACTGAAGTATTTCTAAATAATTTATTTACTTTTTCACCTTGCTTCACGTATATTTCGGACGATAAATACATTTCCAAAGCAATGTGAATTTTTCAGTCATGTAATTGAAAAAGGATAAAATGCCACTATCACAATTTGGCTAATTCGGAATGCTCTGAATACATCGTGTGTACTGCTATAAATATCTTTTTGTCACACCTGCACAAAACTGCCACCTTTCCGTGCAGGTTAAGCGAACGGAAATTTGCCGTTTATGGCCGAGGACGCAACTGCGCATGCGCACGCGCGTTTTTCAATTTTACCGCCCGCTGTTCTCATTACAGCCCGCCACTCGTTACCGCCGGCCAGTAAGGTGGCATTTTTGTCGACAGGTGTGACAAAAAGTATCGTGTGTACCACGGGCGGAAATGCATTACCCTCTCGGGCGATGCTGAATCCCTCGTCTACGGCATGACTCGGCTCGCCTCGTCTTTGCCTACGACTCGAGCTGCAGTATAGCCGCGCCGTAATACATGCCTTTCCGCCCTTGATACACAACATACTATTCTTATTGGTGACAGATGGACAGAAATAAATGAAAACGGATACAATGAAATACAAACTTCTACATTTTTTATAGAGTAACACCATTTATTAAAAGATTATAAAAATGATTGTTTGTCACAAGCATACAAGTTAAACACATTCACTATATAAACCTATGTCTTTTACAATGCATATATCAGGAGAAGATTTATAACTTACAGCAATGTATCAATAATTGAGTTAAGATATTTAATTTATAGTAGAACTGATAACATGGCGGAAGCTATAATGAGCACCATTGAATCCCAGATTGTACAGCTTCCATTTAAAATATATTGTCCATTATTGCATTTATTCGTATCGCATATTGTGCAAAACACTGATTTGAGTCTACTGCCTTGACTTTCTATGAATGGATGACATGCCGTAGAATTTCCACAGCCTCTAAGGGTAAATAAAGTATTCTTCCATGCTAAAAATAACGATAGATTACTGCATACTCTCATCATATGTCGAAGTAAAAAGAAGTTATAAAAATGTGTTCAACTTTGGGTTCACTGGACATATGTATTTTTATACAGTGATACAATTATATTTCAAAAGTGTATAATATTGAAATTGATCAAACTGTAACAGCCTAGTTCCATATGCTACCTGTTAAATATTTCCAACCATATGGAGTATTTAAAATTAAGAAAAGTTTTTTGTTATTAAAGTCAACACAGTATAACCTGTTTTTAAAAAATTAGATGTACACGTTTCTGATCTCTGGCGTCATACTCTAAAGTGGACGCGCGAATAAAATAAACGTGGTTTGCGAAGTAAATGAGAAGTGATTGTTACGTTAACACATGTAGGACAGGCCATTATAATTTAGGTGCGTCTTTAGCGAAAATGGGCACAAAACGAGAAGAAATATGTGAATGGAATGCAAATAACCCTGATCTCGATGATGCCCGGTTGCAATGTCCCTTATACATATAACAACGTTCTACAATGTAAAAAAAATTAAGCAAATCAAAATTGTATTCGCCGTTACCAGCTCAAATATTATTAGCAAAGACCCAACATAGAAAATATGTAAAATAATGCAGCAATTTTTCAACGAATGTAAATTAAAAATAAAAATAACTAACGTTAAGGAAAAAAATATAAATGTATACAATGCATGTAAAACTTATGCAAAATAATCTCCTTCGCGAGATTGATACTGCTTAGATTAACAAAAAAGTTAATATATAACGAAGAATATTGTTGGCCGATGATGATTGATGGTGGTTTAAAAACAATTGTAACGATTTATTTTATTTGCTAATAAACTCTAAAGTATTTTGGTAAGCAAGAATACCCGAGTTTAAAAGATTATGTAGTAAACAATGAACTTACTAGATACTGCCGTCATTGAATAGCAGTGCTGATGGCAACGACCGCATGTATAGACATCTTCCTTACTAGAGCAAATAGCATTTGCTTTACCTTTCTCAAAGCAGTCAAAGCATGTTATGGTGCATACCTCAGGTGCGCATACTGTAATTCAAAGAAAGTTTACCTCGCATTTATTAATATTGAGGTAAATATAAGTGTACGGTAGAAACGCGAAGAAAAATAGATGCTAACCGTTGGTATCTACATGTTAAAAATAAGGAAGGGCATATTCAGATAGTTTTTAGATATTATACCTTACTATCTCGACTTTCAAACAAGCTTATAACATGTAAGTATTACTGCCACTAATATTTCAGTTACTGTATGTCGTTTGTCGATTATTCTCTTTTTAGCATTTAGGTTTCACACGAAAACGCGTCATTTAGAGGGATATGATTGACGAAGATAAGTATGTATCTTTAACAAAATTTACAATTGTCAATAATTCTGAATATGCAAATACACTTCACTTAACTATCCTTTATGTCTTACTTTATCTCGTAAATAGCTAAATGCGATACATGATATAAATTTATAAAAATAGTAGATATGTCTCTGTACTTACAAAAACATACGAATACCAGCATAAACAGCGATTCCAGCGGTTTTTTCATATTCTTTTAGAATAGTCAGCCTCTAGAAGATAAGTATAATATTATTCACGACCAATGATTTTTAATTCCACTCTCTAACACCAATATAAGCTTCCTGTAATAAACAAAGATTGAGCCATTGGATATCAATTAACTTATAAGATTTTGCAATAAAAACAATTAACTTGTCAGTGTATTAACATAACTTCATGACTGTTTATTGAAGTAAATGGTTGAGTCTACACGAATTACTAAAAATTAACATACTGAATATATTTTCACTGACCAAAGTAATGTAGGAATTACATAATTACCTATTTTATCGAGGTAACCGAAGTTGTATATTGCTACTTATTTTTAAGGTAAATTAGGGTTTCAATTTACAAAGTTTGGAGTTGCAACAACCTTAATTTTCTAGTTTTATTTTAATAGCTGTTAATTTTTTATTATATTGCTTAGTCTACTTAATTCTACTCGATGCTAAACGAAAAAAAAGAAATAGATGGTTTTACTATATAAATAGAAGGTTTAGATACCCAATTTTATCGAAGTCGCTATTAAGATATTAAAATTAACTAGAAACGAAAGCTATCTAATTAGTAGTTTTAATTATTTTGCTTCCCTGTAGTTTTTCTTCTAAACTATGAAATATCTAGTTGTGTTTCGAAATTTGATGACATGTGTTAGATTCTCGATTCAATAGTATAGACAAGTCCAAGTAACACTCTTTGCTGTTGCTGCTAAACACCAGCTGCCGAAACGTTCTTGCAGCAAAAGTAAATGCCAATATACAGCAATGCTTTCTGTAGCGTTGAAAATTTACGGCTGCAGCACAATTGGCTGCCAGTGAGCAGCACATGATCTGTACCCTCTATAAATTGCCTCCGATCGCAACCGCGACTTCTGAAATTCGCCTTGTCTCGAACTGGTGCTACAATTTGCCTGCGACGTCAAATTTCTCAGCTAGGTTGTAGCATATACTTTCAACATATATTTTTAAAAATAGTGGGATTGCATAGAACACATTATATTTAAAAAAAATATCTGTATGAATTTTCGTTTACTGGATAATTAAATGGACAAGTTAATCTCACATTTGATCACAGATGTCAGCATTAGCCGTAATTCGAACATGATTTTTTGCATTATATATAATATGCGTATATTACGCATATTATGCAGCCGACCGTCTTGAATTCGCCGTTGAACTGACGGACGTGAATTGGGTTAGGTTTTCAAAACTGATCTCTACTTTAGATATACACACGGAAAAACTCTCAGCGGTAAAAATTACCGAACTGCGACGGAATTCTGGACAGGAAGAATTCTTCGTGTCTTTTTCTCTAATTTTCGTTAAGTTTATTAGAATTCTTCTAAAATAATTCCGGAACGAACAGTAATAGTTACATTTCATTATGTAAAAATTGAAATGTACTATTACAAACTGTTCGTGAAGTTACCTCATATTTTCCATATTTACAAGGAATTTTGAGACTTTACATTTCGTCTAAAAGGTTTTCTACAATATCGGTAATGTGTAGAAATTATCATTTACGGTCTGTGAAAATTACCGAATAGCCAGGCACTCCTAAGAACCTTTAAGCCATCTTTTCTCTCTTTCGAGCTGGGTTCTAAAGTGTTCCTCCGATAACGTAGGAAATTTAAGCTAAAACCTGAAATTAAAATGACTGGATCAATTTTTCCAACAGCCCGTCTATAGTACATTGTCCTCGTAGAGCCGGAATTTAAAAAAATGGATTCAGTCAATATTAATGTACGTTTCTGAGTGAAAATTACTATTTTATCGGCAGAGCACTGTAGAACCCCCTTAAGCGTTTGAGGCGTAATAATTTCCCATCGTCGGATTTCTTAGCAAAATTCAGTATGTTGTACCACATATAAGCTTTCCGAATATTAAACAATTGATTGATAAAACATAATTTCATAAAGAGTTTCTGAATAGTCTGACATCGATACGCATAGTTTGCGGTTTTTCGCCGCCTTTGAGCGATACGAGAAAATTTGGTTTTGAATGTTTGCGGGTTTTACGTAGGGGAAAGTGGGGAGTCTTGAAGCATGGGGAGTCGCGAAGCATGGCCACAGATTTCGCTAGTTTTGATTTTCGTAGGTCTTGCGTACTGGGAAGCATTTTTTTGAATAATACCTTAGTTTTCTTACAATGTTTATGCCAATAGTACACTGTTAACGTATGTCTCCAGACCGCGTGTTCAAAATTCTGTGCACAAAGTTTTTTTGAGCGTTCGTGTTTGTGGCAGTTTAGCAACATCTTAAAGCGACTCGTAAAGCTAAGTGCGCATAAATTATTCAACTATTATTAGGCTGTCGACGTCAAAGTGTAGTTATGCGAAAACATTCGATGTATTGCTGACAGGGTGGTAATTTTCAAAAAGTAGCGAATGGGGAGAAGTGAAGCACATATAGTGGGGAGATGTAAAGCATGGCGAATATGCCACACGTGAACTTCAACTTGTATTTTACATGCGTATTTGTTAAAAAATTGAAATGTTTAAGGAGGATACTGCTCGCAGAGCCGTGATTTTATGAAAACTTGAAGAGTGTCCTAATTATTTCCATATATTTACATTTGTTCATATATTTACATTTGTTTATATATTTAAATTTCTTATATTTACATTTCTTATATTTACATTTCACGTATGTGATGTAACGGTGCCAAATATTTTAGTTATTACTTTTCTTAAATATTTTCGGGATTGTTGATAATTTTTCTTGAAGTTCGTTATCATTATTTAGTGGGTAAGTAGCTGAACTAAATTTCGTGCAAAGGGCTTCTTCCAAGGATTCGTGCAATTACTTTTTTCGTAAATATTTTAACGATTTTTCGTATGTTTTCAGTCAATATGTCTCGTCATAAATATAGTGCGACAAAGAAAGCAGCGATTGATGCCAATGCCATGGTGGCTGCCACAAAAGAGGTGACTGTTGAAATAAAGTGTTTTCTTAAAAATAATTTTAATTTTTCTTTATTTACTTACGTGTAAAATAAATTAAACATGGCAATTTGTCTTTTTTGTATCAGAATAAAGAATTTTCACATAAAAATGACATTTTCTGTAATTTTTAGTTGTGCTTCACAACTTCCCATGATTTTTGAAAATTCCGAAAAGCTACTTTTTGGTGAAACAGCCATAAATTGCCCATGTCTTTGGATCTTATGCAAATCAACTAACCAGAAGTTATATTTTAAGTTGTTCTAGAGATTCCAAAAGAAAAAAAATGCGAAAAAAATTTGTTTGGCACATTTTCGACCACATGAAAAAGTGTTCTTCACAACTCCCCTCTTTCCCCTACTGATCTACCAACAGATGTGAATACGTTCTCTAAGTAACTCGCAAGTATCGACGCTCAAGAGTTTTTCATATATGCGTTGAGTCGGGTTCGAGCACACAATTGTATATAAGCAATGCGACATATTGTAAACATGCGTGCGTTTGAATTTAAAATAGTGTAGTAGTTGTAGTAGTATAAGGTAGGTAACGTAAATCAATACATAGCCGACCGACATCACATTATTGGTACCGAACGTTCGGTAAATTTCCGTTTGGACGTTTCTGTAAATTTTATCCGTATTAAGTCAGTACATTTTACAGAACCTCTGATTTCTCTACATTCTCTTTATTTCTTCAATAAAAACGTCAGTAATATTGATGGCAAACGTATAGTAATTTCTCCCAATCTTTTATCGCTATCCAGTTTTCCGTTAAAAGTTCGTAATTTTTATAGCCGAAAGTTTTTCCGTGCAGGAGTGCTCCTCTTTTAGTTTTACATTTCCCCTATCATTAAGGCGGCTTCTTCCCTTATGTTTTACTTTCCCCTAACCTCATTCCATGTTTTCTCGTGGCCAATGGAAAGAACAGCCCAGGCTGGAACTGGCCAATCAGTCTGACTGTAAATTATGGGTAAACTGTTTGGCTGTAAATCGTGGGCGGCAATCTGTCCGGCAGTAAATTGTGGGCGGCAAACTGTCCGTGGGTAAATTGTGGGTGAAACATTTTGGGCGGTAAATGGTCCGTGCTAAATTGTCCGACGGTAAATAGTCTATCGGCAAATTGCGCGCGGTACATACTATGGTGTCAAATTGTGGGCGGTAAATTGTCCACAAATCTTGGAAATATTGCTGCGGCAGCATTCCGGAATATTGTTATGAGAGCTGCGAACAGGTGCTGTAGCAATGATATCGCTGCTTACTTCTGCGGTAACTGTATCATAGCAGCTACAAGGCAGCGCATTGTTACTTGGGAAGACTAACACGTTTTCTTTATGAATGCCTTAAAGATGTACGAATACTAACCAGGACGCGATGCGTATGTAGAGAAAGGGTCCTATGCTATTTGCATATAGTACGAGTACGCCACTCCTAACTAAATGAATACGAGAAATTATAAAATTAATTTTTTTTTTATATTATTTTACGTCGACTTTTGTGAACCCACATGGGACTAAATCGCACGGGACCTACAGTTTATGAAGGTGGAATCCGAACCACCAGAGCTTTGGCGTTATTAGACACTTATAAACAAATACAGAGGTGTCCCTGACAGATGGCAGAGGCTAGGATCGAACCAGGGTTTTCTGATTACGAAGCCGATGTTCTACCAATTGAGTCACTGCCGCTCCATAATATTTAATGTATTTAATTTTTATTCAGTTGCATTCAGTGAAAAAAACAGTAATATCGAGACCTTATGCAGTCGACACCATGAACACTGTCATGCACCCGACAAATGGAGTTGAATTGCATCGACGCCACATTTCAAGTTTAGTTTTCTTCCAAGATCACTTTTCGAAGATTTCTAAAAATAAATATATTATTATCCTTAAACGTGTACCATTAATTCCAACGTCCTTTTGCTTGAGCACTAAAACTTTAACAAACATAATATATATAAACCAAAGTGTGCGTGGTACCTCGCTCTCTTCGCTCGGTCACAAATTTCGACCCGATGTCAGGTCGATTATTCGATAATTCTTTTTTCATTCACTGTTTTAAATTGGAAATATTGATTGTGTATAGATTTATGACAGTCCATAGCACAGCGTATTTGTGGACTACTTTACGTTATTTAATGGATAATATAAGCACGCTAAAGGTTGTGAAGGCGATAACTCTACGGAATAGTTTGTATAGATTATACAGGGCTATGTATGATCTGTGTAGTCTCTCATTATATTCTATTTTCGAAAATCATTTTTTTATTTATGTATGCATTCATAACTGAATAGGAAAATAGGATCCAGTTAGATCTCTTCCCAATTATAACTATCAAGATTCTGACTTGAGCAAATAAATGAGCCATTGTTTTTCTAAAATTCAAATTCCGGATTTTCAGTACCTTCTTATATTACTTCTGTATAACCTTGTGCATAATTTAGTACTCACGAATACAAATAACTCAACTTGTATAGCTCAGTTCAGTTTCGGATCGTTAATTTTACTGTAGACTTCTGGAAACACTTCAGTTTATGAGTTGTTAATAAATTCGTGAGAAAAAGATATATGTAGAAGAATAGAATTTTTATATATTTCGAATGAAATGAATCTACCTTTAATTTTCATTTTAGTGTTATACAGCGAATCGCACGGAACCTACATATTTTAGAAGCGAATAATAGGGAGGCAATACTCACAGCTATTTATTAGAGCGATGCATATTTCATCAGTGGAATACTTTGCATCGATTTTTCATGTTACAGTAGCCTTATAATACTTCCCATTTATATACGACATTGCATAACTTTAAATGCCACATAGGAAATCGACTAACTCGATATATTTCTTCATTTACTGTTTCACCATTGAGACAACAATTTATTTTAAATCATTTTCACTTGAATTATTTGGATAGTACTTACTTTTTGTAGAAAACTATTTTTTCTGGTATTTTCATGGGTATTTCTAGAATATTAATACTTGTGTTTCAATAGTATATTATGTATCAATAAGTGTATAAAGTGTATTTTTTTATGGAGAGCAACATGTGAACACGAGTCGCGGTTAAAACCGTTCAATAATACTAACGTATAATATAATATCACTTATTAGTTTTAATTAAGGAATTAGATGATAAATGGAATATTTGTATAGTTACGCACAAAAATTATGAAGTATAAAATACATTAACACATTACTCATTTATGGTTGTTTTTCCAGGAAAGAGATACGCTATATTCCTATGGACACTGTGGAAATAATTGTTTTATAAACCATTTAATTACATGCATGGACATAAAGTCAAATTGGTTGCCTGCACGACATTTACGCAATTTTAATCCCTGATGGGATTATTTTGCATCAACTTTGTTTTTTTTACAGAGAATTTACATATACTTTGTAAGGGTTTGAACTATTCTCTATGCGACAATAAAATAAATAAACCTCATTTTCCAGATATGTTTAGTATATGCACGTATCCACGTATACATATATGTATGCACAATTGCAAAGATTTCCTACTTCATTATATCGATGAAAAAATTACATATATTCCCCCTTTTTTTTTAAATAAAATGGGTGTTTGTATAGAGCTTAGCTGGATACAAGTATACACAAACACACAATTTCAATTTTTGTAAAAATGAGTACCGAAAAAAAAAGGGAATGAAGTCAATTAAACATTATCAATAATGTTGCAAAAAAAAAACATAATTAAACTGTTCACAAATGTTAAATGCATCAAAAGTTAGATTCTCGGAGTTGATGGTAAGAAGTATTATTATTTAGTGTTCTGTTTCACAATACATAAACAGCGCCGATTATCTGATAAGAAAATCAAACTTATTTGTTTACTTTAATTTCGAATGTTAATTCAAATTTTCAATCAATAACTTATTTATATTTATCAAATTTGAAATCCCATATTTTTATAATAATATGTATATCATCTTAAAATTTCTATACCCAAAATCCGAGAAAGTGACAACAAAATGGAATTACCATCCCATGAAATAACACTGTGAAAAAGACACTGTTACAAAATTTACAAATACATAGATATATATTAGCCACAGACCGTTTTCGAAGATGCGTTGAAAGTTCAATGTTTCGTGCTGATGCCTCAAACGATAAATGCCTTTTCGGGTGATTCCGACGTCTCCGGAAATGAACGACACCAATTTGATTGTTTTTCATGCAGGATATTTCTTCTTCCAAGAATTTCTCTCTTTTTAAAAAATTAAGGCTCTTCTTCAATTTTCACCTCCGACGACACCAATTCTTCTATTTTCTTGTGTTATTTTTTTTTGTGAGGAATGATATTTTTTCGAATGAACATTTTATCGAAACTGTATTCCTTTGACTGATCTTTAATTAAACAAATTATTTTCGTTTTATAATATTAGTGATTTCAATTTCTATGCTGATCTCGCATCATGAACTTCTTTTCATAATTTTCAATCCCATAAAAGGAGGTCGTTCTATTCATTATTCGACTAAGTAATAGAAACTATTATTAAATAATTCGTAAAGCATCATCCAATTTACATTCCTTTCAAGACATAGTATAATTCTCTTAAATCGTTGATTAATCACTCGTCCAACAACATATCAAACAATATTTAATTTTCACGTGGCATGCACTCATCAATTATCAGATCGACTTATTATACAATTATAGGTCAAGGAAATTTCGCTTACACTGAAAATTATTGAAAAATTATATTATATATTCAAATATTCCACGTGGCAATCCGTTTTTGAAAGAATATTTACGTTTAGTTCACGGCCCGATTAATTTTCACGTATATGTACGTATATACTGGCTCTCAATGATTTTTCTCAGACGATACTTCTAAAATGTTTTATGATAGAAAAAAACATATAGAGAAAAAGAGTCGCCAGAAATGAACGAGTTTTTGAGGATATAAGATAAAACCGGAAAATTATGACATATCTCAAAAGCTTCGCGAACCGTGTTCAAATCGTAAGAAATAGTCGATTTTCTTCCAATAACTAAACTAATCCAACGAAGGACCCGCCCTAGGAAGACAATAAAATATATATATACATATATGTAAACATAAAAGGGAAACATGTATAAATAACTATATGTGCATACATGCATATACATACATGTTCACGTGCACAGATCGGCACATTACCCTACAACTTTACAGTGTTTTCGAAACAGCTAATTTCATTTTACACTATAAGGTTACATTCGTTAAAATATTTACATAAAATTTTGCAAGCAATAATATTTGTCTCGGAGAGCAGGACGTTCACTTGCAGCGGCAGATACCACTTATATCGTCGGAGGTTACGCAGTAAATGGAGGCGCTGCGCATCGAATAAAGGACATTGCCAGAGTATGTGATTTAAATCCTGTGACCTGGGACTCATAATCGTATTCACATTTTGGGCTATCGGTGAGTCCTACACGAGCCAAGGAGGTATTGAGGCTGTAGTGATCGGATCGGCATCTATTATTCGTGCAAACTATTTCCCTTGGAAGGTTTTTTTTAGCAAACCAAGGCTTCAAAGATGACTTATAAAAAGTTTTAAAATATTCTTTTCCCTTGTGAGTGCTATTTTGGATGACGAAGTCGTCGGTACAGCGAATGTCAGTTTTTCTGGCGCTTTCCTTGAAGTCGGTGAACGGAATTTTTAATGTGGGTGACGGTTATGGTTTAGATGCTTCCTTAGCTCGCGCGTCAGCTAGTTCGTTACCTATAATGCCTTTGTGGGCAGGCACCCAACAAAATAGAATTTTGGCGCTGTTCTTTGATCTGTTACGAAATTCCCAGATTTTTTCCCTAATCTTAAAAATGTATGGATTTGCTTTTATGCCCATATTCGCATTTTTGAGGGAATTAAGTGCACTCAAGGAATCGCTAAAAATTACATAATTATTATCTGGGTAAGAAACGGCAATCTCAACAGCGTTAAGTAGAGCTATGGACTCGGCGGTAAATATTGATGCGTTTAAAGTAATACTACTGATAATTGACACGTCAAATGGTGGACAGATGGTTGCGCAGCCGACTGAGATAGAGTTTTGGGCTTTACTACCGTCCATGTATATATCGACAGCTTTTTCGTTATTTAGTAAGTCGTACACGATCTCGTTAAGTGATTTGCTAGCTGTAACAGATGACAATAGATTTGTTTTGATTTCTATTTGTGACATGAGTATTTCATAGTTGGTTGTGTAAAGAGGATATTGTACATCGGTGTATATAATATTGGTATCAATTGTTACATTTTTTATGACAAGTATGAGAAGTCTATTGCAATTTTCATAAGCTGGGTTGCAGATTTTGTGCTTCAGTTTATCAATGGTGTTAAAAATTAAAAGGCTGTTGTTAGACAGAACTTTGTGAAATATGGAACGATCTTGTACAGTTAGCAGTTTTGATTCAGCGAGAAGGATGTTAGTTAGAGTAAACATCCTATACCCTAAGACCTTAATTGCCGCATATTGAATTTTCTCCAGTTTTTTAATTTGTGCTTTCTGTGTCGGAAAATAGACAAAAATCCCATAATCAAGTATGGAAAAAACAAAGCTCTTATACATTACTAGTAGTGTATTTGGGTTAACCCCCCACCAAGTGCCTCTGGAGTACTTGAGAATATTTATCGATCTGAGGCATTTTTTATGCAGGTCATCGACGTGGTATTTGAACGTTAATTTGGAGTCAAACCTGATACGAAGAAAGCAAACTGAGCTGCTATTTTTGATTACGGAGTTTTGTATTCTGAATTCTTCGGAGCCTTGATCGATTTGTAGGCCTACTAAAGTGAACAAATACCGTTTTGCTGGGGCTTACTTCGAGTCCTAGTTCATATAGGTTGCCGCACACTTTATCGGTAGCGTTTTGCAGGAGGTTTTTCGCAGATGTGAATACAGATCGGCGGGACCACATTGCTATATCGTCAGCAAAATTAGACATAGAGACGATTTTTTGCAGGTTAGCAGTGCTTTGCGACATAAATACAATAGAAGAGGGGGTTAAGCACACCTCCTTTATAAGCTAATCTGGCCGAGTTTTCATTGATCTCAGAGTATATTTTCCTCTCAGAAATTAGGAATTTTATGATCCTAATCATGTTTAATGGAGCTCCAATTTCAGTCAGTTTAAGCAGTAAAATGTCAGTATTTACGTTGTCGAAAGCCCCACTGACATCAAGGAACACAGCCAGAAGGTTTTTTTTATTTGCAAAAGAATCTACACTATTCAGAGTGAGATTTGTTAGATTATCTACGGTACTCTGACCTTTTCTAAATCCTGTCTGATATGATGGTAGGATGTTTTGAGATTCTACGTACCATTGCAATTTATTATTTACTAGAGTTTCGAATAATTTACTCAAACAAGATGTTAGAGCAATAGGACGAACACTTGATTCATCACTTTTATCGATAAAGTGAACATTGTCCATCCATTGAGGAGGAAAATCGCCTGTGAGATACATTTCGTTGAATATATCCAAAATAATCAATTTGTATTTGATTGGAAGCATACGGAGTACCTCATAGTAGATGTCATCAATACCAGGGCTAGACTTAATTTTTTTGCGTTAAGCGCTTGGGTAAATTCTGTAAAGTTAAAGGAAGAGTTGAGAAATTCGTTGTAACCTAATAGCCCTAGCGCACTCTTCGTCCCACCACGGAACCGGATTTCTGTGATTTTTATGATTTACGCGTTTTTTAATAGGGGTACTACTGTGTAATGCGTTAGACAGAATATGTACGAACTGAGAGTATTTTGCGTTAGCCCTGAAAGCAGTGTAGGATATTGAAAAAAAAATCATGAAGCTGTTTTCAAAGAATCCTGCAAAAGACTCCCATTTAGTTTTTACAGATTTTATATTAAAGCTTATTTTTCTATACAAAGTTTTATCAATATCGATTTCAATCCGAAAGGGAAAATGATCTGATCCCCAAGTGTCGCTCTCAGCTGTTGCTTTAACTGATCCAGAGATACTAGGATTGGAAAATATGAGATCTAAATTAGATAAATCTCCGTTACTGACATTGTAAAAGTTGTGTAGGATTAAATCAGAATTATTCAATGAGGTGAGCAATCTTTCTCCATTCGGATCAGTCCGAACACAATTCCAGCATAGATGATTTGCGTTATAATCAGCAATACATACCGTGTTATTTTTCCCGATTGAATTTTGAAAGATTGTATCCCAATGCGATTGAGTGAGAGTGACACCTGGAGTACGATAACAAGCGATTAAATCCAGAGGTTCTTGTAGATTATTGATGGTAACACCTGCGAGTTCTACAGATGGATCTGGTGTCTGGAGATAGGTGATTTCCGTGCATGCGATGTTGTTGCGTATTTGCATAATTATGCCACTTCCTCGACCTTGTTGTCTATCTTTCCTGAAGGTCTTGAACCCAGTGTAGTGAAAATGCACAATTTTGTTAGTAAGCCAACTTTCCACACAAACTAAAATGTCAATATCCACTAATAATTTAACTAGCTCGTTTCGCTTAGGATATATACTGCGAGCATTCCAAAAAGTAATTTTCATTATTTGTGACTAACAGAGTTCGTTTTTTTCTATTTGTAGAGCGTGGGTTTGGGAGTCATCTGACTCTGTGTCAGTCAAGCTCTGCCCTTTCTGATATCGAAGTATTTTCTTCTTAAATGTTGTTAACCTTGATTTTGTGTATTGGTCAACCTTGGAGTAAGCAGCTTCAATCATCTTGATAAGATCTACCGGTTCAACAGTGTATTCGTAGTAGATTACCAATTTCTGAGCACCCGTGTGATTTGGTAATAAGTTCCTGGAAATTGTCAAAACTCAATGCATGGCCAGAGTTAGGATCGTTGAGTGTTTCCTTGGTCTTTCCTTTCAGCTCTTCTTGAGTGAGATTAATACCCTCATTTTCATTTTTTCTTCGTTTGGACTCTGGTTTGTCAGTTTACCCTTTTTTTAAGTGTTTTTTTAAGGTGGGCGTATATTGAGATGGAGCAGGCATATGCTGATCAGCATTTCCCGTGGAAGTTCTGTCATCTGTTAAGATGTCAGAGGTAGACGGAGAATCGAAAGGTCTTTTGCTTGTTTGAGTAAACAATACTTGCAAGTTGTTTTCAGGCATGTTTATATTTGTAGCGCGCTGAGTGTTTTTGTTTTGATCGAGGTGGGGAAAGTTGTTGTTATTCGTGTTGATAGACTGGGGACACATTTTGGCAATATGACCGCTTTGTTTACACAGAAAACAATTAGTCGAGTCTGTGCTAAGATAAATCCAGTAATTTGTGTTATCATGATGAACTTGAACCGACTCTGGGATTAAGCGCTCGTCCTCTTCTTTAATATATATATGTCTTCGGAATGACAAGATGTGCTCTCTTTCTGGCTTAACAAGGCTGGCGCGAATGCGAGATATTCCAGACACAGGATTAATTCCTCTTGTTTTAAAGACGTTGAGAATGATTTCGTCGGGAATAGTTGGATTGGCGTTAGCGATGACAACTCTTATTTTTTTCTATAAGTGGCCTAATATTAAGCACACAGTCTTTGACTTTTATTTTTTTATTATTAAGAGAAACTGCCGTATTGTCTTGACTGAAAAAAACACAAACACGATTGCCGGAGATTTTAGAAATATACCGAATCTCCCTGCAGGTCCGTTAGATTTTCGAGACCGTCAATATAGTCATCCTTAGAGCATCCTTCAATGGATTCAATAATGATGGCTTGTTCTTTTCTAACACGTGAAATTGCAGAGGCATACGTAGAAACTTGACTTTGTGGATTAGTAGAGACTTGCGTGTTTGCGATGTGACTGCCTTGAGATGCCATCGCGAGAAATATGGTGGCTTCGCACACTGCAACCGCAGTCTGCTAACCGAGGATTATCTCTAGATGGTTCGGCAAAACTGTCTTAAAAATCCAATTCACTTTGTCCCTATGCTTGGGTTTGTTTGCTACTTTTTCACATGAACAACACTCACGCGCGATTTGTTTACGTTTAGCTGCCTTATGAGCTCTGATAATAACAGGTCTGCTCGCTTCGAAGGCTCAAACCAAACTCCATTTCACAATTTCATCTTGTACACAGTGAAAAAAAATGTTCTGCCCTCTGGCCACTGCGCGAAACAAAGTTGCGGCTTTCTGGCTACGTCGAGCAGAAAAATAGTATACGACTCTTGGCCAATAAAAAAGAAAGCCTCAGATCACATGTTTGTCAGACTCGGCTTCGCCTCGGTCAACAATTTCATGTGATCTGAATCACTTTCTTTTTTAATGGCCTAGGATCGTAATATACTAAACCTAATTTCTAGTATATATTTACTTGAATAATCGCAACAAAATATTTACTTAAAATAATTAAATATTTACTTGCTGGATAAAATCAAATTAATATTTAGTTGAATTAACAAACTATTTTTCTATTATAAGTAAATATTTTGTTGCGACTATTCAATGAAATATTTACTTGAAATTAGGAAAATGTTTTTCAGTGTATCTTTGGGAATATCAAGAAGTGTCATACCCTTATAATGGGTATTGCTACTCTATAAACAGTTGAAAAATAAATATCAGTTTTTTGATTATATCCTTTTTATCAGTCTCAGGATCCATCTGCCACCGGTAAGATTGTGGAAGTCGGTAATTTTACCCATCCATTCATTGGAAGAACTATGGCACCTTCGACTTACGGCAAATAGCTTTCTTCAGGAGCTCCCAACCCTTACCTAGAATGCTGAACTACAGTTACACAAATCGGGAACGGTAGATGGCAGCACTACCGAGCTAACACATTGAAGCAGTTATATCACTGATACGAGCTTTCATATGTGTTAGATAATACGAGACAAGAGTATGTATATCATTCGATTAAAATCGATCTAAAATTAATTGATTAATCGATAAAAACCGAACTCTGCAAACATAGCAAATTGGTCAACAATTTTGCAATTCCCTACAATAGAGAAACCGCGAGAAACACTGCGAAATTTCAAAACCATCAAAGATTTTTGAAAAAAGAAGAGTTCATCGAAAGCGGTGAAGATTTAGCATCCGAAACCGCATTGCTGGAGAACACATTTTTAAACTTAAATTTGAAGATTGAAACTTGCACCGACACCAAGCTAAGTGTTTTGTACATTTTTCATTTAATACAAATATATATAAATATACTGTAGCTAATTTCAGTTAGTTTTTTTCTTTAATAGAATTTTTTTTAAAATGGGTAAAAAGAAATGTAGTGTTAAGAATAGTTCAGGTGGCAGCTGTAGGTTTTATCAATTTCCAGATGCAGCTCGAGAACCGGTACGGGCTAAGGCATGGGTTGCTGCAACTGACAACGAAGAGATCAGTAATATGATATCATCACTGCTGCGGATTCGACTAATTTGTGGATGACATTTTGAAGAAAAATTCATTTTATCGCAGAAGCTGCCAATTCTAACTGAAGCTGTTTTAAAATCTTTTTCGGTCTTTTCTGTCAGTTACATTATCTAATACTGACTAATATATACAATGAAATTATCTATTATTGTACACGCAAGAACACCGATTGTTACCTATCGATATATTTTGTCTTTATTTTTACCTATGTTTCTGCACATGAAAAACAAAGCTAAAAAGAGATCGATAGGGAAACAACTGTTGCTCTTGGGTGTATATAATTTTGTTCGTAATAATGAAAATGCAAATTCGTTTAGCTATATTACTTCATTACGTACCAATTACTGTAACGTGAGTTGTATAATGTCAGTTAAAACTATCGTAAACTGTAGAAATATACGAGTAATGTTCCTTGTCGGTTTTATACGCAACGAAATTTATGAACTTTGTATACTACGTTAAGTGTTAATTTACTTTGAATCAGTTTATTTTGTGCAATGAAGACATTATTGTTAATTTTCTTTTTTTTTTGACGGAGGGGGAGGGGGTTGGAGATGTTTAACCCCCCGTGTGTCTGGGTACCTCACCTTTGATGTTAACGGCAAGGTTTACCGACTAAAACTCTAACCTCCGTTGGCCCTCCGTAATCCACGTGTGCAGTCTACAACAGAAAAGTGGCTCCGATATCCATCTCCTCCGCTGCATACTGCACCGGGCCATTTCTTTCGTAACTGTAACCACTCCCACTACAATCGGGTAAGTGGTTACAGGATCTCGTGTGGCCTCAGTAGACGGAGAGATCTCAGCAGCACTGCTTTCTGCATTCGGCCTGCAATGGAATTTGCATGTTCTCGACAGGCCGCAATGCTTTTGATGTTTTGGAGGAAAGTTGTCAGACAGTCTTTGTAGGACCTTATGTGGTCCAGTATAAGGACGTTCCAATGACCTTTTGACTGTTCCTACGCGCAAGAAAACGTGATTACAGTTTGCTAATTCTTTGTGAACGAATATATTTCTCTTGTGTCGGTGCTCCACCGATTTTACTAGCCGCATGTGTTGACGGAAATCCTCCAAGAATATCTGGGGATCCGGAGCAAAGTCATCGGGAAGAACAAACTCAGCAGGGGATGAACCACAGTCCATTACGTTGGTTCTCAAGCCCAGTAATACGGTAGATAAAATTCGCGACCAGTTCGAAGTGGCGTGGCACATAATTGCAGCCTTTAACGATCTGTGCCAACGCTCGATCATGCCGTTTGATGCGGGCTGATACGAGGTTGTTGGGATCCGATGACAGCCTGTTAAGTGCAAAAGTGCGTTAAAAAGTTGGGATTCGAACTGGGATCCTCGATCCGTGGTTAAAGTCTCTGGTACCTCAAAACGTGTTACACAGATGTCTACAAATGCCCGACAAATGGTAGGTGCCTCGATATCAGATAACGGAATTGCCTCGGGCCAACGGGAGAAGCGGTCAATTATGGTTAGGCAGTATCTATATCCATCATCGACCGGTAACGGGCCGACGATATCCGTATGAACATGTCGGAATCTAGCCTCTGGTGCGGTAAAATGTGCTGGTTGAACGATAACATGCCTAGAGGTCTTAGATTGTTGACAATCTAGGTAGGCTTTGCATCATTTTGCAATATCGCGATGCATATTAGGCCACACGTAACGTTTCCGGATGACCCTATCCGTCACCTTCCCACTTGGATGCGCTGGATTATGAAATAATCTAAACACCTGTTCGCGTAAACTCTCGGGAATAAATGGCTGAAGCGTACCGCCTGCAAGATCGCAATAGATCGAAGTGTTATCGGGGCCCCACATTAACTTTTTTAATTTTAAGGAAAGATCCGGGGACTCGAGAATCCGTTTTAGGTCGGGATCTTTTTCCTGTGCCTGAGAAAGCTCAACCAATCCAAATTCCATTGGGAGCGCAATGAGACAAGTGCGAGAGAGCGCATCGGCAGCCACGTTATTTTCGCCGGGAAGATAGTCTATATTTGTTGTGTACTGAGAAATGTAACCGAGCTGTCTTCGTTGACGAGGGGAAGCTTTATCCAGTTGTTGAGAGAAAGCATATTTCAACGGTTTATGGTCGGTAGCGACTGAAAAGTCTCGACCTTCCAAGAAATGGCGAAAATATTTGATGCATTCATATATAGCTGTAAGCTCTCGATCATACGTACTATAATTGGTTTGGGCCGGACTAAGTTTTCGTGAGAAAAATGCAGGTGGTTTCCATGTTCCCGATATTTTTTGTTCAAGGGTGCCTCCAATTCCGCCTCCAGATGCGTCAGTAGCTACACGCGTCTCAGCGTCTACGGACGGATGAATGAGAAGAGCCGCATTTGATAGATCCATTTTGATCTTTTCAAATGCCGCTTCAGCCTCGGGACACCATGCGATTTTCCGCAAATCATTTTTTTTCGAGTCATACAAATACTGGTTCAGGGGCTTCTGAGTTTGAGCGGCCTTACGCAAGCTCCTCCTATAAAAATTGACAAGCCCCAAGAATCGACGTAATTCAACGACAGTTGTAGGCTTGGGAAAGTCGCGGATTGCCTTAACCTTTTCCGGAAGCGGCTTAAAATCCTGAGAATTAACTGCGTGACCAAGGAATTCGATTTCACTCTTTCCGAACTCGCATTTTTCGGCGTTAATGCGTAGAGAGAAGTCTTTTAAACGTTGAAAAACGATTGATAGATGCCTTTCATGTTCCTCTGGATTATGAGAGGCAATTAGTATATCGTCAATATAAGCGAAGACGAATTCCAGGTCACCGAGAGCTTTAAAAATGTACCTTTGAAAAATCTGACTGGCATTCCTAAGACCGAAAGTCATCACCGGATATTCAAAAAGACCAAACGGCGTGATCACTGCTGTCTTTTGAATATCCCCTGGTGCCACCGGAATTTGGTGATATGCCATGTGGAAATCGAGCTTTGAAAATATTGTCTTACCGGAAAGATTAACGGAAAAATCGTGAAGGTGTGGTACTGCGAACTTGTCTGGGATTGTCGCTGCTATTAGACGCCGATAGTCGACGCAGATTCTCCGTAGTCAATTTTTTTAAAGGGTCATATGAATTGGAGCTGCCCACGGACTGCTAGAGGGGCGACAAATGCCAGCCTCTAACATCTGCTTAAATTGCTTTTTGGCTGCTTCCAACTTTTCTGGAGGGAGACGATGGGCTCGCTCGGCAACAGGAGGACCCTTTGTTAGGATGTGGTGTAACACATCGCGAGTTTTAATGACTGGCGATTGCGATAAACCAGTGACTTCCGGAAAGGCTGATAACAACTTCGCGTACGGTAGGGCATGGTTTACCGTCGAAACACCGAACAAGACTGCTGGCTTAACTCTACCAATGGAATTTAAATTGGTGAGGGGATCGATTAATCTCCGTTGATGTAAATCGACCAAAAGACCAAAATGCGATAATAAGTCGGCTCCTATTATAGGGTGTGGGATAGCTGCTAGACAGAAGTTCCAGGACATTGACTGTCTCAACCCCAAATTCAACTCGATTCGTTTCTCTCCAAACGTATGAATTTTCGAATTACTTGCAGCAAACAAAACTAAACTAGCCGGTTTGGTTTTGCTGTTAACTTGAATTGGGAACAATGAGATGTCCGAACCGGTGTCAATAAGGTAGGTAATCCCAGAAACGTAATCGCGTAAATGGAGGCGTTTTGATCCTGCGCCTAATCCGCTTGCCTCAACACGGATTGGCGGTTCTCGTTTTCCTGAAGATTTTCGTTATTTCTGGGGTTAGCCACCCACGAACACGGCTGAATACATTTTTGTGCCCGACTTCCAAATTTGAAGTGGTACCAACATTTCCACGGCCCTTTCCTGATCTCCGAACGCCCACGGAAATTGCGTGGTCGGGAGAGTGACCTTGAGCGACGATTGGGTGGTCCTTTGGAACGAGATCGAGAACCAACCTTCAAGGCTGCCACCTCTGCTGAGAGTGATTTGATTTTTTTTTCTAAATTGGACGGTTCTAATGGTTTCGACCGTACGGACATGACGCAAGAATTTGAGGATTGCGTGGTTTCAACGATCTTATCTGCAAGGTCAGCCAATTCTTGAATATCGGTGAGACGTGAAGCAGCTAAAATGGCACGACATTGTCTTGGCAATTGATCTAAAAATATAGATTTCATGATGTCTGCATTACATCTGTTTTCATTTAAGCTTCTTAAACGCGCTAAAATAAGTGAAAGCTTTCTAGAGGCAGATACCTCACCTTTTAATAATTGCCGTAAGCGTGCTTCTTCCGATATTGAAAAATTGGAAATCACTCGTTTTTTTATTCGGGTACAAATATCCTCTGGTTTTGGGTCTGCCAAAAAAACACAAACAACTACATCCGAGTCCAATTCCGATACTACTATATCTGCTTTAGTTTTTTCTGCGGTAATGTTACAGCTCGCGAAGGAAGACTCTAATTGGATAAACCGCATGCCTGGATCGGAATGAATGAATTTAGGAATTTTAGGAACTCGGTAATGGTACACTCTGTTGGCATTGAGGGTATTTAACTGTCTTCGAATTTCCTCTCAATCACGGGTAAGTCGATCAATTTGCTCCTGATCAGCCATCTTGGTAGGCAAATGGACCGTAAAAATATTGAGTACCAACACAAGAGAAACTATATAATAGGGCATGTATTTAATCGGGTCAAAATAATAAAATAAAATAAAACATGTCACTTCAGTTTCAAAGTACAGTCGCAAAAGGCTGTGAAAATGATTAAACACATTAGAGAATGTCAAACTGCATTACATAAATAAAAGAATATGTAACAAACATAATTTAAATAAATACGTAGGCAATAATCCACAACAAGGTCGCTTTAGGTCTCGATATAAAAAAAAATGTTAATGTTAATATTTCGAGTTGAAACAACTTTGATATAAAATAGAGACACATTATCTTCAACCC
The DNA here is from genome assembly GCA_030407085.1 of Trichopria drosophilae. Lineage (NCBI taxonomy): Eukaryota > Metazoa > Arthropoda > Insecta > Hymenoptera > Diapriidae > Trichopria > Trichopria drosophilae. The sequence goes on along the minus strand of CM059584.1, from coordinate 137,946,241 downwards.
TCACTGTCTCTCGCAATAATATAAACGTAGTCGATGTAACAGTAAAAAGACAAGAAGAAATTTCGATCTAAATTCTGTCATTGCTACGTAACATTGATTCCTAAAGTTCTTTACGAAATAATGCTTAAGTTTCAGTGTGTCAATACATACATTACGCAATGTTTAACCTAAAACGAAATTAGACAGCGCTTAACGCTTACAAAATCTTATTGAAAAATATGCATTTAATCAACATATGCAATGTGAATATAACATGTCTTAAAACGCAATATCTAAATTTTTTATATTATTGTTAAAATTTGTAGATATAAGACGTATTTTTTTACTCAAATCATTAATTTACTAATAGCAAAACGACAATAATTAAACTTTAACATCGATCGAAATTCATAAATTTGACATGTATCGAACTATTATTCAAATAATATGAATGATTTTCATCTGAAAGTCTTTTCATCCAAGTAAAGGACGTGAAAATACACAAAACAATGCATAAAAATAAATACATTATGTCATGAAATAAAACTTGTAAAAACTGTTTAAACATAGGCTGCGAAGACTCTTGAAACAAATGCTGCGAAGACTCTTGAAGTGGATGTTGCGATGGAAGTGCTGCGACGATGAATTGGATTGAGACTCTATCATGAGTAGTTCCAAGCACTGCGATGAAACTTCCGAAATGCAAACTCAAAATGGCGACTGTGTACCGCGTGGAATTTTATGACGTCACAACGTTAGTTCCTCCAAAAATTTCAATTTTTCCACAATCTTGATCTTGAGAAATAATAAATTTCTGTGGATACACCACTCACTTCCGATGAAAAATGATTTTGTCGTTTGAAATCACAAGAAAATTCCTCGTTTGGAGTTGAAACACACGTTTTAAGGACCGCTTATAACTTACAGGGAGTTTATTCCAACTATCACAAAGAATACAAGCGCAACCAGCTTATCTTGGTGAAATTGGGTCAAAACTTCCCGGTTGATCCCAAATTCGACCTGGTTGAGATGCTGGCCGACAAAGCATTATCTCACCCCGGATCTGATTGACAGCATCCAAAAGAGAAAGGGAGTGGGAAGCTCCAAAGAGAGATCCGTTCTCTTGAGGTGGCTTCAAATGGATTTAAATGACCCGATTTCTTTACTTAATTCAATTGACAATTTTGGGTTCCCAGACATTGAAGCCTCGTTGGGGTTGTAGGAGAAAGAAAGAGAAGGGAAAATCGCTGCTAGACTGTTCGGGCTAACAACAATCATTAAGCGAATGTATATAGTCCTAACGGAAGCCATGCTTGCGGAACATCTGCTTCCTTTATTTCCGGAAATTACGATGGTCGACGATGAAATCTCACTGGATAAAAAGAGACACACGGGGTCACCATTAGGGGAAATGGGCGAGATGGAGTGGCCAATTCTCATGGACTCGATACCGGATTCGATGAATGATTGAACTCCGTTTCGATTGTTGAACGAATCTTTATTTAATCACAAAATGTTTCACACGTGCCGCGCAACCAAAGACGCCATGACACAACGGTAAGTAATTAGAGCGACCGATACGTACGTCGTGTACAAGTGATGCGTACCGAGAGTAACAGCCGAACGAATAGACGCGCGCATACATTTGAAATCGGAGCTAGTGGAAAAACATAAACTATAGCGAGGTAGAGAGGGGAGGCTTAAGGCCGATCCCCACACATTAGTGTCTCAGCATGACATCTACACAATCTACAAAGCGTACTCTGTACTGCCTGGTGTAACACGGTCTGGCGATAAGCTAAGGTATTGATGACCCCATCCTGGCATGCGAAGATAAAACCCTCGGCCTCGGATTTCAAGCCGGCTGATCTTAAGAACGAGAAGGTCAACTCTGCCGACAAGGTAAGTTGTTGGACATTTCGAAAGAATTGCAGTCCTGGCAACGTCGCTACCGAAGCTCGGTTGTAATATCGGGCCAACACTGGCATAAGGCTTGGTGCGATATTACGGCCTAGACTCGGCAACCGGTATTGGTCCATTAATAGCTGCCAGCACTTCCACGGCACCGGCAGTCAGTATTGGCCCGGCGTTGATTGTCGGCGATGGCACAGAGCCTGTTGCGACATTACGGCCTAGAGTCGGCAACAACTATTGTCCCAGTAGCACAGGAAGCTGCAAAAAGCTGGAGACTTGCTGCAGCTAAATTTTACAGGCATTATTGTTTGTGCAAAAGTCGCAGTAGTACAATGTAGTGGTTTCGACTCTATATGCTACCTTTGTGATCGGCGAGATAATTCAAATCACTGAGCCAGCATAAAGAACAACCGCCATTTGTGATATTCGTTCGTCGAATTTAATATTCTTATTTTTCATTTACTTAATTTTACCTGATTACCGATAATAAAGAAGTTACCGAAACATTCAAATATTATGCAGGCACAAGGTTGTAGCGGTCGAAAACCCTGGTAGCTTTTTTAAATCTCCCGCTTTAATATTTTTTGAATTTCGCGCGCGTGAGCGTATATAGTCCGTGAAGTGTGGCGCTGCTGCGGTGGCTGAGGCGCGTGTGATTGCTTGGTGCGACGGAACGCGTCGGGGTGTTCGAAAATACATCCGGGTGACAATCACGCTGTATGCGGCATTTCCTGGCGCATTGGGAAAATTGCGAGGAAATAAAAGACCCGGTTACCGGACATGCGTCCTCTTTTTCTCCGGACGACGCTCGAACCAGGACACGCTTGTGTTCACGTTTTCTCCAGTGCGGTAGATTCCACGCGGTCGACGATACCGGTTGGGGTAAGTGGTGTCGTGTGTGTCATATTTTGGGAACGGTCAGTTCCTCATTTTTTCTTTGTGATATTCAGGATCAATCGATCACGCGGGAGACTCATCGCTCGTGGAGGACGACGTTTGGAAAGCTCCGTCATCATTCAAGGAGATCATTGGGATTTTGTTGTGTCGTGGGGAAGAAGAAGACGGCATACATTTTGAACCTGGTGCATTGGTGCTGAGTTCTCCAGATTTTCGAGAGACACCCGTAGGAAATTACTTCGACGAATTTCCAAACCACGTGGGGTTCGGCGAGGACGCTCCCGAATTCACCCATGAGCTCATTTCCCTCAAGTGGCCATCGAGGTGAGCGGTGTTGCTAATTTTCAGCATTTCCCGAAAATCTATATCCGATCGTCCAGGACTCTCATCGGTAAAAAAACCCAGGTAACCTTAAAAAAAAAGTGCTTCGTTACGGTGTTACAATTTAGGCACCCATAGTAAATCGTGATTGATAAACGCAGTCCGGGATTCAGCTTATTCGAGAGATTGTTTCACTTCGTTGAATATTAATGGAAACTATAAAAGAATCTTGGCCTTTATTTTTGTGCGAAGTTCATGCCACATGTTCGTGAATTAGTTGATAGTGTTATCGTGAGTGCGATTAATCTTTTTTTTAAATAATTTGTTGACTGATCCTTATAACTCGTTCGTTAGGATCGTTACTGACCAAATATTATTAGCTCTGCTCCGTTTTTGTGATATTAATATATTATATTAAACCGATCATTTTGAATTGTTAATTAGAAGCAATATTAACTACATTACTCTATGATTTTGATCGAACCCTTATCGCGGAACGGTTTACATTTGATCTTTGATCGACTAATATAATTAAGGATTATTTTGACGTTTCGAACCAAATTAGCCTTTGAATCGACTGTACTAGAATTATAACATTCTTATTTCACGGGATAAATGTCAATTCACAGTATCGTAGTGGCTATTCCAATTCGTACGTTGAATGGGACTACGATTAAAGTAATTTCAATCCAAATACGTCAAGTCGATTGGCATATGGCATAATTTGACGGTAATTGCGGTTGTGTATGAAGGTATGAACTGATCTATTGTATATTGTGTGACGTAGAGTATATTCAGTATCTCAGGTGCGAGCGAGCTAGTGGTGCATAAGGCCCATGCTTCTGCATATCAAGTGAATAACGATATTATCTCGATTTACCTCAACCTGAATAAATGTATAATTGTGGATCCATATACACCTAAAGTGTCTGTACTCTATCATCCCAACCTAACCTAAAAGTTTGACAGCTACAAGGATCTTTCGACAAGCGGAATAAATAAATGATTCTGGACGGCTGTCTCGATTTTGCCCTTTTATTTTTTACTTTTACAGATAATGCTTGCGGCGTCGATATACATCCCAATTCTCATATGCAACCCGCGCGTTCAATCATACCATTTGCATACAACAAAATGTCGTCGCAAGCACAAAGGACCATACAAAAATTACACACGACGAAAAACAATACGAAACCGCGAGTCTCAAATTTCCCAGAACGAAGGTTCCTTTGGTCACGATATCTTTACGCCGCGATCAACCCGCACAACGAAGTAAATATGCTACTTTAAATCGGTTTAAACTAAACCAAGTCCGTAGCGATTTCGAAAAGTCAGTAAAAAAAAACACTGTTGACGAAAACGACTTTACCGATGTTCTTGATTACCGGACGAGGAAGCAAAAGAATGGTACGTTACCAGATGTCAGCATCCCCAGTACGATTCACTTACTTCGGTTTCGAACGAAACCCGGAGAGACGCCCTTTTTGCAGGATGTGATGCGAGGATGAGCCCTTCGTCCAAATTAGCCAAAGTTCTAATTGTAGAAAGGCTGAGTCTTTCCTTCTCGATGCAGCCCTTTCTCTCTTCGTACTTCCTTCTCTAACGGCCAAATAATTGAGCCCAAGTCGTGGCCAAAACAAATCTATCCAAATCTTCTCAACCTCCCGGTCTCGCCTCCAATTTCCAATCAATGGATGATTTCTTCCGAATATCTCTGATCGCAGATCGCGAATCGCGAATCAGAGCGGAGCTGAGCGGATCGGAGCGGGTTCTACCGGAACGGATCCTGCCGGATAAAACTGCACAAAAAAAACGTCGATTTCACAAATATTATTGCCACTTCGAAATCGAACACAAACACCATTCTTTTCCACTCGAAAACCTACCCCGATCGGGCTTTGTCCGTCGTCGAAAACGACGAAATCGATTTTATTTCGCCGTCCGCAGGGTTGACCAACTTGGTCGCGTCCCCAGGATCGAAAAGCGAGCGAACACGTGCCGAACACCGTATTTATTACGCCGACAATAACCGGTAAACATATTTAAACCCGAGCGCTCGACCAAAACATCACAACTGACGATAAGCAACCTCACCGCTGCCACGCCGCGAGTCAAGCGACAACTACACTGTGGTGGGGAAGCGCGCGGAATTCAAACGCGCGGATCGGAACGACCTATCGCTGCGGAGCGGGAAAGCGCGCGATATTCAAATATAGGGTGAACCCCTACAACAATGTCGGAATTAATGGATTTGGAAAAATATTAAAAAAAGAAAAACAAACGTTGAAACGAATTTGCTGTTTTCGGAAGAAACCTTGGAGATGTATATACTATCGATGGATGTATTCATATATTAGGCCTGCAACTCACCGCGATTTTGGCGGCCCAACCGGCAACTAGTAGAGACATGAATATATCAAAAGAATATGATAAAACAAGTGTCTCATGCAAAATTAAACAAAATTGGAGTGGGGGCGTTACCAAAATGGCAGCTGGAAGGCGCGCGGCGGTGGCAACTTTGTATTACGTTTTTCTCGTTGATTTCTTAATGAAATGGAAAGTGTAAGTAGGTTATTTTATTCGTTTTTCCCGTACTTTAAGAATATGTATATTACCTGCGCTCATTTTTAATTTAATGAATGAAATTTTACGAAAAATGACAAATTTTGTGTTTTTTCGACTTACATTGCTTGATTAAATTGCAAATAACTCTGTAACTTTTCATTTTATCGAAAAAAACATTCAAACAAAAGTTGTAGATTATACTTTTTTACATAATCATTACCGACGTATCGCATTTGTAGCTAATAATAATTAAATAGAGCTCCAACGAGTTGGATTGTTAAGTCATATAACGTCGTACTACACGGAAAATGTATTGGGAGATTCACTGCCGTAATAGCGAAAGCATGACCGCCAGTCACAGTGAAATGGCGCAACTTCGATGTTGACGCCTGCTTTCTGAATTTGGGAAGGCTGCGCTCCCAAATTCTGTCGGCAGCAATTTCATGCGTTAGGAATACAGCGCCCTCTGGATACATGTCGGTAGTATTCCCGCTTGTTTGTTCAGTGCACATATAGAAAGCGAGATACATACTTTCGTTATACGTGTGGATATATATGTAAACACACGCATATTCCGCATGCACTGTGGTGGGGAGATAGAAACAAGGGGAAAGTTAGAATAGGGCAGCAAATTCCAGTTAGAATAGGATAGCGATTAGAATTGGACATTAGATTATATTATATTATATTATATTATATTATATATATATATATATATATATATATATATATTATATATATATATATATATATATATATATATATATATATATATATGCAGTAGTCTCTGTCCTAATCTAATGTCCAATTCTAATCGCTATCCTATTCTAACTGGAATTTGCTGCCCTATTCTAACTTTCCCCTTGTTTCTATCTCCCCACCACAGTGCATGCGGAATATGCGTGTGTTTACATATACACATAGATGGCTTTGTGCACATGCATGTATATATGTATATACATCGCGGTAAAGTTACGTAACCTCTTGTTACAAATGTATCTCCAACTTCGAGGAGCAAAACATACAACTTTCAAAGTACATAGTAATATTACAACATTATCATTACATTTCTTTTACAATCACAGTTGTAAAATTTAGCGGCTTTTTTAGAGTGTATTTAGGTTGCATACATACATAGGTATGTGTTTGATTTGGGAAAACTGCAGATTATGCATTCTCAATGTAGAGTAATTCTACGAAACTACCATCAGTTCAACTGTTCAAGACGTCTATTGTCAGATAAGTTGCATTTTAAATTTTAAATATTTTTATTTTATTAATATTATTTAGACCATTTAGCTTGTGAAAATTTCTGTGTTTTAGGTAGGACTACAGTTGCAAGTTGAAAAAAACGAAATTGAAATTGAAATGGAGTGAATGGCTACATTTAATGTCCATGTGCTGGAGTTAATGATTAAACTATCTGAACAGCAATGGAAAGATATGCAATGGAAAGATATGCAATGTTATGTTTTAAAGGTTAGAATCAGGTTACAGTTGAATTGGAAAATTCGTAACCCAAAAAGCTTCAGCGCTGCGACTTTTAAACCTGGAAGGATTTTACGACGCCTATTCTAACCTTTGAAGCTTTGTCGCTGTCACTTCTAAGCTTCAGAGGTTTTTACGTGGTCTTTTCTAACCTTTGGAGTTTTGTCGGCTCTATTGCTATGGTTGGATTATTTTCACGAAGCCTATTCAAACCTTTGGAGTTTTGTCAGCTCTAGTTATAGAACTGGATTCTATATTTAATTATAGAATTGAATTATTTGTACAAGGCCTATTCTAATTTCTAAAGTTTTGTCGCTGTCGCTTCTGAGCCTGGGACGTTTTTACGAGACCTCTTGTAACCTTTCAAGCTTTGACGTGACAGCGACAGTAGTTACAGTAGGCCTCGTAAAAACCTTCTAAGCTTAGAAATGACTGACAAAGCTCGAATATTTACGAATTGGCCCATTGATCCGTAACCTGATTACTAAACGTTAACATAACATTGCAGTGCCTCTCGTAGCTTTTTCATTAAAGTTTAGCATTAACTGTTTTCAAACATGCTTCATACAGTCTCATCGTATGGTATGAATATTGTATCAATACTGCAATCGTCCACTGAAATCCTATACCTTTTTTGTAGTTTTCTTATTTTTTCTGCACAGGTTGAGTTGATGATGAGCAAAACAAGGATATCCAGAATTTGTGAAGCAATCAGTTTTTCTTTAAATTACAAGTTTGTAAAAGTTTATAAAAGTATTGTCGACAAAGCTTGTAAAGCTAGAAGAGATGCGAAATATATTACTTCAAAAACATTACTACATATCATAATCGTATGAATGTAACAGGGTTGGGTACTACGAAGTTAAGAAGTTAAATAATTGTAACTTAACTTACTTTTTAAAATGGTAAATTTTAACTTAACTTAGTTAATTATTCTGTTTCAACTTTTAACGTTTTAACTTTTTAACTTTTTAATTTTTTAACTTTTAGCTTTTTAATTTTTGACTTTTTAACTTTAATTACAGATGAATTTAACTTTTAACTTTAATTAAAGTTGAATTTAACTTTTATCTCAAATACAATTATAACGCATTAACTTTTAACTTTACTTAACTAACTTAAAAAATAGAAGTAAATTACCCAACCCTGGAATATTGTTCGGGATATAATCCCGACAAAGAGTTGCTCGGAGTTGGTTAGGAGAGGGGGTCCTCCCGTTACTGGTCGAACACCCATGCATATGAGAAGGGAGTATACAGGACTCTGAGTCGCTGTTTTTAATTGTGTGTTTGGTTGAATTTCCCCGAAGTCTTGGCGCAATGGGAGATTTCCGTGAACATATAAATAAGCCCGTTGAGGGCATTTCTAATCAGTTTATCGAGAAGATCCTAAGCGATCAGATCTCGAGCGTGTGACAGTGCTTGGGCCAAGACTGCGGGAGGTGCGGACGACTGATTGTGAATCCCGGGACGCCGCTCGGACTTGTCTGTGATTGAGTAGTAAGTATATAAAATGAGTTCAGGAACAATTAGTCGGTTAATGAATATTAATTAATATTTCCATTTATATGTCGTTTATATATTTACATATTTACATGCGATGTCTGGGGCAGGGCCCGCTACTCGTAGCCCCACTGACGAGTCCGAGAGCGGGCCCGGGACGAAACATTAGCTAACTTGTAATAACTAATACTTGTTTATATGTGCGTGGAACTTCTTACCCGGATTACCGGATAAGCCAACTTTTGTCTTAGGAATAGGCCACCGACGGCTTTTTCATCGATCATAACCTCTTCTCCCGGGGCCAGGGGTGCTCTCTATTTATTAACTACACTTGCGCCCTATACAGTCCACATAGGGATCCTACTTCCCAAAACAAATATAATAATAAATAATAATATAAATAATATAAACAAAAAATATATAAAAGGAAATAAAATAGATATAATAAGGTGTGCTGGAAAGATTTAAAGGAAACACAGTTCATTGTTATAAAAAATAAAAATGTTATTGTTAACACAAAAATATATGTTATTGCGCACTGCACATTTGTTATTTAAAAGCTAAAATATTACTGTTTCTATATTTCATTTTCGAGTGCAACATTGAGTGCCACACTCATCTCCTCCAATCCCTGAAGTTGTTGTGGAGTGAAGTCCCATCTGCTATATACCCATTTTTGGAACAGCTCGCCAGCTTTCGTTACATCTATGGTTTCAGGAACTAATGGTTCTGCCGTATTTTCACTTTCCTCCTTCTCCTCCTCCTCCTCCTCCTCTTGTTCTTGTTCCTCTTCATTACTTTCCGAACCGAATAAAATTTGCTGGTGAGATTGAACTTCCCATCCTGTATATGAATTATCATATTGGATTCACTCTTCGACTAATTCAGCATTTATATGTTGCAACTCCGGGATCCTAGTTGTAATTGAAAGCAATTCATCTGTGTTTTGGGAATCGACTTCGTTTCTTGGAGTACCCATAACTTTCTTCCAGGAATTCTCCACATTACTTTGGGTAACATTTTTCCAGGCATCGGAGATAAATATTATGCACTTGTACAAATCTATAGTGCGCATAAAATGTTGCACATTTGCAGAATCTGCCAACAACAGGGATCTTAATAAATTTTTTCTATAGAGCCTCTTCATTTTTTCAATAATACCCTGGTCCATCGGTTGTATAAGTGAAGTTATATTTGCTGGTAAATATATTACTGAACACATGTCGCTGATATTATCTAAAAGCTGTGCTGAAGGATGTGTTGGTGCCTTATCCAAAATAAGAATGCACTTTTTCCAGTATTTTTATGTTCTTCTTTAATAGCTGGAATAAAAACTTCGCTGTACCACTTTACGAACAATGTGGTATCCATCCAAGCATTTTTCTGGTTCAGATATACAACTGGTAATGTTTCTATGTTCAGACCATTAAAGCATCTTGGACGTTTGGCTTTACCAATTATCAGTAACGGGATCTTATGGGTTCAAGAGGCATTGGCACATACCATTACGGTTACTCTATCTTTTGCCAATTTCCACCCTGGAGCTTTTTTGCTTCCTCTTTCCACCAGCGTGTTCCCAGGTAGCACCTTCCACAATAAGCCCGTTTCATCAGCACTGTATATTTGGCTCTTATCGTATCCAAAGTCATTGACGTATCTGCAAAATATTTCTTTGAACTCAGCAGCTCCATCGCTATCCGCTGACAGTGTTTCTCCCTGGAGACTTAGTGATCTCATGCCATGGCGCTTTTGAAACGACTGGAGCCATCCATTGCTAGCCACAAAATTCGAAGGTCCTTTTAACATTTCGTTGTAAATAGCAGCAGTCTCTCTGAGCAAAATACCAGTCACAGGTACACCTTCTGCCCTTGCCTGAAGAAACCATGAATATAATTTCTTTTCGTTTGAGAATCTTCTTCGACTTAGATCCATGTTTTCATTTTGAAGAATTTCTTTTTGTTTCAAAATGTTTTCTTTATTTGCTTTTAGGTAACTTATTGACGGTGACTGACAGTTAAATTTAGCTGCAATATCTTTTTGCAGCATTCCCGAGTCAATGAGTTCTAAAATTTTTCCCTTTTTCAGTAAAAGTCAATCTTTTTTGCTACGTAGCTTTATTTCTTTTCTGAAATAAAATAGGTTATTTTAATAAATTGTAATGTGTCATGAATGAAAGTTTATTATGCTCCAAACAAATTTAATACGAAATTTACCTTAATTATTGATAGACGTCTTCCAGTCGATGAAGGTGTAGCTGCAGATGTGGATGAAGGTGATGGTGATGTCAATTCTGACGTCGATGCAGATGAAGATATCAATGCACCTGTCAATCCACTCGTTGAAGATGCATTCCCATCAATGTCACCAAATATACTATCTTCCAAATTTTCCATTTTCTTTATTTTTGTCACACTATGTACATATACTTCAAATTGAGAAACCAATTTAAATCAAGAATGTCAAGAGGACTGCGGTATACAGCTGACGCTGACTTTCTGACTGTATAACGTATGTATATGTATACATATACAATCCTCTTGCCTCACGTGCGTATAACACAGCATGCGCATGCGCGAAAATATAGGGGAAGAGCAAAATGCGTCTTTAGTGGGGGCACGGTAGCCACTTAGAATAGGACAGCGCGCCGCCATTTTCTTAAAACCAAATATTAAAATAGGACAGAGACTACTGTATATGCCGGGTGAAGACTTCCTTTTTGGAATTTTGATTTTAGAAAATAAAAAATTTGTTGTGAAAGTGGAGAACGATTATTTATCTACTAACTGTATTATATACGCCATTTTTAATTTTGAAAAACTAACATCACATTTACAATCAGCAACTGCCTTTTATATGTGCTGACATAATTTATCTTCTTCTCTGAGAAATTCATGCTTTAAGGGGCTGCTAAACCGACCCCGCCGATAACGTCACTTCCTAACCTGGAATAAATATGACGTCAAAAAATACTACTGATAAAAATTTCAATATATAATATTGGCAATGAAATGTGTGATTTTAGAGTTTTGCTGTTCACCGCAGAAAACAAATATTACTAACAAATAAATGTATATACCATTTTGTAATGGCATATATCAGCAAAATGTATACATATAACAATATTATTTGCTAATAATAAAGATTAGGGGAGAGTCGGTAATTTTATATTGATTTTCCCAAATTATCAATGAAAACATATGATTTCAGGTAAATTACGCGGTAAATTGATTGATAACCTGGAATATACAAATTAAATAGAAACTGGACGTACTTTCAAGTAAAACTCGATGTTAGGGCGCTTTTACGTATTTTTTAGGAATGTACGCCAAATTTCAACGAAATCGGCTTAGAATTGGAAGAGAATTATCATCAAGAATAAAAATACAAACCATATAAATGTCATTGCAATTATATTCTTTCTATTCTAATGATTAGCTATAAAAAAACTATTTAAATCGAAAATCGCGAACTTCACTTCCCTTATGCAAGGTTAGAGGTCTAGTGCAGTTTCATATCCACTCGCGATGTGGTCATGGTCTTTTTCTAGGCGCAGCAAGTTTCCCGCCGCCCGCGTTTTAGTTTTGCCGTTTTTCCAGAGTTTTGGGAATGTCACGCTCCCAAACTCGGGCGAAATGACGAGCCAAAGGGGAGGGGAGGCTCCGTAACTCTGTTAGGTGGCGTTCATCTTCCAACATATGTATTTTCCGTGTAGTTCCAATTCCAACGTATTCTTGTAAATAAAAATATTAATTTCAAATTCGTAGTAAAGCAAAGTTAGTTCTTAGTCAGAGGAAAGGTTCCCGACAAAAAAAGATAGAAGTGGCGAGATCGCCCTCCGGCCGGAGTTGTCGCGACGGTGCCCACGCTTCAAGGAACGCGGGCGCTAATTCGTATGCGGCCTGAACTTAATTGCTGGGTTTCCCCGGGGATTCGAACGTCGCCTTTGGCTGTGGGCCGAGTCTCCAGAGATCGGAGGGCTCATGCATGGAGAGAACTGTGCAAGTATGAAACTGGAGGGATTCCTTCGCCACTGTACAGTACAGCCTGTGTTATATTGCCTCACTGTTATATTGCCATCTAGTGTCACGGTTATATTCCCTTTTTCTACTTCCCATTACCCCCTCTACTATGCCAAGCACTCATACAGGTTTACCACATTGATATACACGTTTGCCACCACACACGCACCAAAATTATGTCACATAAGATCATAACAGTAGACCATAACCTTAAACTTGAAAGTACATATATATGTAGTATATATACGTACAATGAAGCCGCAGAACATATATAAATGCAGCTTTGGTGAGTACTTTGTTATAAAATGATAATGATAAGAGCTATTTCTTTGTGGTAAATGAATGTTCACATTACAGGTATATAACAGAGGTTCAATACAGGTATTCTTGTCAAGATTGTTTTATTTTTCTCCAGTCGATTGAGGAGTTCGTTCAACTAAATTTGTAAAACGGTAGTGAATATCCCACAAGTGCAAAACTATTATGTACGATAATGAATAATCAAAACAATTTCTTCAAGACATTTGTAATATAATTATGTGAAGTCGTGTTTATATGTAATATATTTGTTTGTTACTTCAAAACTAAAATTAACATTCTTATGAGTAATAATATCTTCGTTCTATTATAGTAACATTATAATAAATAAAAAACAGGTAAATTAAAAAAAAAACATATAAATTAAACATTAAAGGCACTCGATCATCGCAAAAAGTGAGGAAAAAACAGAAATATTCAAGATATTAAAATATAAGAATACAACAAGATATTAATTATTTTCTAGAATTTTTTCAGATGCACGAATATTTCCTGTTTTGTCATGTAGCGAACCAAATGATTCGAGATCTTCTTTTGTAAAGTCTCATCTGGTTGTCAGCCAATGGTAAAATTGCTTTCCTGTCTCGTATGCTGATTGAGAAGACACGTTTGGTGACGTAAAGAACGTATTTTCATTCTCATTTCCATTTTCGTTACTTATATCGTTATCATATTCTCCTTCTTCTTCTATCATTTCTTCTTCATTGTTTTCGTATCCTATATTCTGATTTAAGACAGAAGCTGCTATTTCATCAAAGCTCTGCAGTTGCCAACCATAATCTTTTGCATCACTATTTAGCCATTCGATAGTTTCATCTACAGTGTATGGCATATTTAAAGATCTCGTAGCAAGATTTGCAATACTGTCTATTGTATCATGTTCGGGAAGCTTAAATATCTGTCCCTAATAGATTTTTCCATTAGTGTGCTAACGTTGACTTTAAGTTGAATTAAGTAACGTCCAATTTTTAAAAAAAGATTGATATTTTTCTACACAATCAACATTCTGCAGTAAAATTTCACCAAGACACTTTTTTGTATAAATTCGTTTCAAAGAAACAAAAAAGTAACGCGACATTCGTATAAAGGAGAGAAGGAGTGAAGGAGAGAAGGAGCGAAGAAGTGAAAAAAAGTGACTATAGGAAAATTAAGAAAACCGGCGCGGTAAAAAGTCGACGGATTCGCACGCGTGCGACTAATTAAACCCAACCTCACCTGCCTTGGTGATCAACCGCGTGAAGACGGAAAGACCCGAGGAATTACGACGCGGCGCTCCGAGCGCGGTCGGAGCGCTTTATGTGCGGAAGTAAGGACCAGCCCTCTCCGACTTCCTGATCGGACGAGGGAGCTTTAGCGATTGATGTTTCTACCGCGGAAGTTCGCTACTAGAGCGCGCTGCACACAACCTGCTCAAATTTAGTCGAATGGAATTCGACAAAAGAAATAGAAAAATACATTGTAACGTCGCGTCGATGAGAATTTTGTTACTTACGATGTGCAACGTCAAAATGTGTATATGAGACATTTATTTCATATAATATATACATTAAATATGTACATTAATATAAATAATGTAAATAGTTAATTTCCAACAAACGGAAAAGATTTAAACTAAGTAATAATAATATATATGAATGTAAAGAATGCCTCACATGGACGTAACATTTGTTTTTCTTCTTTCTTCGTAATAAAACAAATACATATATATAATAAAACCCAACGTATTAAAACAAATTTTTCCGAATTCAAATATTGCAAAATCCACATGAACGTATTAGATCGATGAACTTCGAATTGGGTTGTGACGTTTCTCAATTCGATATGTCAAGAAACCGGATTGGAAACGTAATTTCTAAATTCGATCTTATTCTTTTTCGTTTGTTCGGTTCTGAAACATTGTATCGATATAATATTTTTGTTCAAAACTATTTTAATTTGATCATTTCCATCGAGGTTTATTTTCCGTTAATGATTGATTACAGAGGATATACAATCAAAGGAAAAAGCACATATTTAACTATATTTTGCACAGCAGCTTTTATTTACATATATTTTTAGTTGCAAATTCAATTACATTCTTTGTAATACCACGTTTCATTCATTTGTACGTTTAAATTTTTAGTTATTATTTTTTTTGTTTTATAAATATTTGTGCGGAAAATTTTGGAATAATCGTGTAACTGAAAAGACATTCAAAATAATAAGATCAAAATTAATTCATTAGTAGCAACGTATAAACTCCAAAATATAAATATAATTATAAACGAAACCGTTTTTCAGAACTTTTTTTATAAATATAGTTTCTTTATTATTTTCTTCCATTTTAATTGAATTAATTTATTAATTTCATAATCATATTTTGCCAATCTCATTTAAACAAGTCTGATATTGCCATAATTGAATAGTGTAAACAAAATTTTTAAAAATACGACTTATTGAGTGAACTTTTCATCTTTTCCAACAACAGTATTTCCATTATATATATTTTGTATCATAGAAACATTTTGCAATTTTTGTGACATTTCATCAATTCGTAAATATTGTCGAATAGAAATTTCTTTTTATATCGCAATAAATAATATTGACAAGACCTTCATTGTTACAATTACGACCTATTTGTATTCTTATTCTATTTCCGAAATTTTTTCTATTTTTCTTAATTTTCTGTAATTTTAATTATTGAATTCAATTACTTCATTATAGTATTCATGTTCTACCAGCGTCTTTATTAACTATTACATCCTCGTTTGAGAAATGAAGTCGTATTATTGATTATATCATTGCAAAAAGAAAAGGTGGTTGAAAAAATCGTTGCAGATTAAAAATGTTCCTACATCTTAATTGACGACAGTTTTGTACAATAAGGAAATTATCATTGTAAATATAATAAAAATAGAAATATTGATGAGTTTTAAGTCATTATCGTCATCATATTAATCCTTAAAGATTACGAATATTATTTGATTTCC
This sequence comes from Trichopria drosophilae, assembly GCA_030407085.1. Classification (NCBI taxonomy): domain Eukaryota; kingdom Metazoa; phylum Arthropoda; class Insecta; order Hymenoptera; family Diapriidae; genus Trichopria; species Trichopria drosophilae. The sequence goes on along the minus strand of CM059584.1, from coordinate 137,930,269 downwards.
CTGAAAGATGCTTCATGTGTGTTTTTTATTTTATCAAAAGTATATAAAAGTGAACGAAACCCGACATTACAAAACAACGTACTACCAACATATTACTAGAAGGTACATATTTTTGTGGTTAATTAAATTTTTTAATAGGGAGGCAGGGTAAGGACTGAAGAAACATAATTCTGTGAATTTGTATTTGAAAATACAGTATTAATATTAGTTAAATAACACAGTCTACAATCATTTATGTTTCACATAGTTTTGCAGCTTTCTTTTTTAGCACATTTAATGTCTTCTTTTTAGACATTTCTTGTCTCGCAAACTGCCTCATCCTGGTTTCCACATAAAGTGTAACAATATAAACTAATTACACGGTGTTTTTATGAAGAAGTTATATATAATAAAAATATTAATAAGGGTTCGGCTTTGTCCTACAAAGTTGGTTGCTGTTGATTTTCCTCGACGTTTCGAACGACTTGCGTTCATTTTCAAGAGGTTACTGTGGAGCGTCCTGTTGTGTTGCCGCTTTTTATATGTTTCCTGTTTTCCTATGGTGGGGAGGTTCCTGACCGTTTCATTTGTGTAATGATGCGTTCATATGCGGTGTGTAAACTTTGGGTATCTTCAATTTTGTTGAGTGGAGCTTTTTGTAATTTGATGTTAATCATTTCCGATATACGTCTATTGTGAAATTTATTTTCGATATCCAGTATTTTTGTGTTATCCCAGTCAAAATTATGTAGTGTTTGGATTCTATGTTCTGTGATTACTGTGTTTGTTTGAGAAGGTCTATTGATATTGCGTTGATGTTCGTTTATTCTAGTTTTTAATGTTCGTTTACTTTCTCCCACATATGATGCATCGCAATCCATACATTTTATGCAATACACGGTGTTGTGTGTGTATCCATCTTTTGTAATTTGTCTTTACCTTTTTGTATTATTGCGGATAGGTTGTTTCTTAGAGATGGTACGATCTTGATGTTAGTGTTGCGAAAGGAGTTTTCAATTGATTCATATATATGTTTTGTATATGGTATTTGTAAATATTTGAGTTGATTTCTTCTATTTTCTGTGTTAGCCTCTTGTGTTTGTGCATTGTGCATGTGGATTCGTCTTGTAATATATTTGTCAATCATTGACTTCGGGTAATCGTTATCTCGTAAATATTGTTTGATTTTGTGAATATTGTTATTATGGAATTTCTTATCACTTAATTTTAGAGCTCTATCTGTGAGGTTGTATATACTGGATATTTTTTGTGAGTACGGATGATGTGAATTGTAATTCAAGATACGGCCTGAGTACGTTGGTTTACAATACCAATCAAATGAGAGATTATTATTGTTATTTCTGATGATCAGAAGTTCTAAAAAAGGTATTTTGTTAAGTTGTTCTATTTCGTGTGTAAACTGTAATCTATGATGGTAACTGTTGAATGTGGAGAGTATTTCGTTAACTTTGTGTTTTGGTATACACGTAAAGATGTCATCAACGTAACGATAAAAAAAGGCAGGTTTAAATGTTAATTTTTGAAGGCATTCAGTTTCCAAATCATCCATAACAATATTCGCTAGTACTGGTGACACCGGTGACCCCATGGGTGTTCCGAGTGTTTGTTTGTAAATACGTTTGTTGAATTTAAAATATGTGTTACCGAATAGAAATTCTATTATGTTAATTATATCTTCCAATGGTATTGTAATAGTCCTTCTCATATATGAATATCTTTTGGTGATACTGTTTATTACCAATTCTACCGGAATGTTTGTAAACAATGATGTAGCGTCTAATGAAAGTAAAACATAGTCGGTTGGTATATTGATATCCCTGATTAACGAGTGTAGGTGTATACTATCTTGAACGTGAGAAAGTGGTTTTCTTGTATTGTTTTTAATTATTTCTGTTATAAATTTTGCTATTGCATATGTGGGAGTTCCTATTGAAGATATAATTGGTCTTAATGGTACATCTTCTTTATGTATCTTTGGTAAACCATATCCGCGAGCTAGTGTCTTATCTGTTTGTGTGAGGTTATTTTTGTGAATCCGGTAGTTTAAGTACTCGTTATCGTTTAGGTGTTTTAAGATTTTATAACACGCTGATTGTAATATTTTTGTGGGATCCTTGTGAACTATTGTGTAGTAATCAGTATCCGAAAATAATAATTCCATTTTTTGTATATAAGTGTTTCTATCTAACGCTACAGTTACATTGCCTTTATCTGCTGGTGTAAACATTATATCTTTGTTTGTTCGTAAAAAGTTTTTCGTTTCTATTGTATAGGATTTTATAATTTTATCAATTCTTGATTCGTGTGCATTATAATTTGAAAACCTTAACAAATTACAATTCACATCATCCGTACTCACAAAAAATATCCAGTATATACAACCTCACAGATAGAGCTCTAAAATTAAGTGATAAGAAATTCCATAATAACAATATTCACAAAATCAAACAATATTTACGAGATAACGATTACCCGAAGTCAATGATTGACAAATATATTACAAGACGAATCCACATGCACAATGCACAAACACAAGAGGCTAACACAGAAAATAGAAGAAATCAACTCAAATATTTACAAATACCATATACAAAACATATATATGAATCAATTGAAAACTCCTTTCGCAACACTAACATCAAGATCGTACCATCTCTAAGAAACAACCTATCCGCAATAATACAAAAAGGTAAAGACAAATTACAAAAGATGGATACACACAACACCGTGTATTGCATAAAATGTATGGATTGCGATGCATCATATGTGGGAGAAAGTAAACGAACATTAAAAACTAGAATAAACGAACATCAACGCAATATCAATAGACCTTCTCAAACAAACACAGTAATCACAGAACATAGAATCCAAACACTACATAATTTTGACTGGGATAACACAAAAATACTGGATATCGAAAATAAATTTCACAATAGACGTATATCGGAAATGATTAACATCAAATTACAAAAAGCTCCACTCAACAAAATTGAAGATACCCAAAGTTTACACACCGCATATGAACGCATCATTACACAAATGAAACGGTCAGGAACCTCCCCACCATAGGAAAACAGGAAACATATAAAAAGCGGCAACACAACAGGACGCTCCACAGTAACCTCTTGAAAATGAACGCAAGTCGTTCGAAACGTCGAGGAAAATCAACAGCAACCAACTTTGTAGGACAAAGCCGAACCCTTATTAATATTTTTATAATATAAACTAATATATCCACCGCGTTATCTATATGTGTTTTACATGGAAAATGGATTTTTTTATCACAAACCAATTCATTTACAATCAAGTCAAAACATTTTGTAGAACGGCAGTGTTTGTTGAATAAATATTCAATTTCTGATACGATTTGACAAAGCCTTTTGTTAGGATGAACAAAATTTTTATCCATTTCTGCGAATTTAGTGAAACTTTGTGGCAAGTTGTCAATAGAAAAAATTATGGATTCACTGTCATCAGCACGCATCTCAGATTGACATAAAAAGGCTTTTAAGCGCACTGTACAATTAGTATGCTTTTTTATGTAATTACATACACGGCCCGTAGTGTAAAAAATCATACAGTTGCTAATAACAGGTGAATCATAATCGTGATCTATTGTGTTAACGAAGTCACTAAAATCACTATCTTCATATTCAATGAACTGCTTCAGTTTTTCTTTTATTTCATGTAGAAAATCTTTGTGGTTTGAAGATTCATTCTTGGTGCGCAATTCTTTTAATTTGGAGATGGTTATTAAAGGTTTCGGTGGAACACAATCAAAGGAAGTGCAATTTCCAAGTTTTGGAGGTTTCAGGATGCTGTATATGGATAATATTTTATAGATTTGTAGGAAAGTAGGTGTGCACAGATGGTCATTATTTCCTCCAGCCAATCTAATCGTTCCAAAAAATCTCTAAATGAAATAAAAACAAATATATTATAAAATGGAAATTATTTATTTCTGCACAAAATCAATTATATTACAATCACATTCTTAAATGAGTTTCGTATTGCGTGAAATATACTGCCGGAGTTCATTGTTGTAACATATACAATTTTTGTCACAACGTGGGTTGAATACGGTTTTACTTATTTTTTCTTTTTTCCGACGCATTTTACACACACATGTAACAAAAGATACATTCAAATGCATGCGCGAAAATGTTATATGAGCAAATGTGAATGCAACAACTCTCACGTTTGCAGAAAAAAAAACTTTTCGCACTTGCATCGAGAACTACTATCATGCATAATGTGGAGTAATAGTAATGTAATATGTATGAACAACATTCGCAGAACATCATGGTTTCTTACATAATACTTACAGTAGTAAACAATAATAATCTGTTTCATATTATAATATATAATCTAATAATAAGTCGTAATTCGTTAACATTTCACCATTAAAAATTAGTTATACGACAAAACTACAGATTTTTGTATTCCTGTATTTCTTTAAGACAGAATAATATAAGCCATATAAGCATCAGCTTCGACGACAATTCAGAATAACCTCAATGTCAATCTCTGACAACTTCAAATGTTATAATAAGACGCTATGATATATTAAAAAAAATTATCCTGTAAGAAAATATTAAATTATCCTTTAACAAAATATTAAATTATCCTGTAAGAAAATATTAAATTATCCTGTAAGAAAATATTAAATTATCCTTTAACAAAATATTAAATTATCCTTTAATAAAATATTAAATTATCCTGTAAGAAAATATTAAATTATCCTGCAAGAAAATATTAAATTATCCTGCAAGAAAATATTAAATTATCCTGCAAGAAAATATTAAATTATCCTGCAAGAAAATATTAAATTATCTTTTAATAAAATATTAAATTATCTTTTAATAAAATATTAAATTATCCTGTAAGAAAATATTAAATTATCCTGCAAGAAAATATTAAATTATCCTGTAAGAAAATATTAAATTATCTTTTAATAAAATATTAAATTATCCTGTAAGAAAATATTAAATTATCCTGCAAGAAAATATTAAATTATCCTGTAAGAAAATATTAAATTATCCTTTAATAAAATATTAAATTATCCTGTAAGAAAATATTAAATTATCCTGTAAGAAAATATTAAATTATCCTGTAAGAAAATATTAAATTATCCTGTAAGAAAATATTAAATTATCCCTGTAAGAAAACCACTTTAACACTTGTTTCATAAATATTTCGTTGCACGTTTTTTACAATGCTTTCGCAAACATTCTCAACGAAGTACGTATAAATATAGTGTTCTATGAAAAGCGTAAAAAATAATGCTCACAAAGTACCTCTAAAGGATCCTGATTTATTTTACCAGTCAAAACGAAGTCAAATGCATATTGTTCAAGTAAGGTTTTCGACAAATATATGGTTGACTGAATTGTTACTCGTGTTACGATTTTTATGTTTTTCGTAATGCAATTTTTATCAGGATCAGGAGTTGTAAGGGATGATTCTCGGTAGCTGAGAATCGTTTTTGGGATCTTCCGCATAAAGGGGATCGACACCCCAAGTGACGAAATACTGGCGAATTTAGTAATAATAACTTTGATTTATTTTTGGAAATGCCAACTACAGGTCGTACAGATCGTTCGGGTATATAAGTACTAAGTCCGATATTGATTCGCGGAGAGTCGCGGATTAATGTGTCGCGAAGCTTCTAAGTTCGAGTGCGACTCTGTACCGAGATCTTCTCTGGATCGTACACGTTGCGACTCTGCACCGAGATCTTTACGGCGTCAATCGCGGGGCGACTCTAACGGAGATGTTCACTCGATCATTAACGGGGCGACTCTGATTTCGGGCAATGCGATTGCCCTTTTTATATGGTAGATGTCGATGAGATCATCGTCCTTTTTGATGGAAACCTGCACTTGTTGTTTGCCACGTGCCATCTTCCACGAATCGCTCACCCCTTTTGACTTATCGGTAACCTTGGCGATTCGGGGAACGTGTGCTATTGTGTGCGTATGTGAGTCACAATCTTAAGGATTGTGTTACTTCGAGCTTCGGCGTGGCACATTCTTTTCTTGACCGTTTGGACTTGCAGCTAGAGGAACCCGTGGTTCCCAGTGTAAGTTACAGCACGTGTGCAATATATGTGCGACGCCGAATCGGACCCTTCGATGTGTGTGTCTTGTCGATCTTACAAAGACAAGTATTGTCTATGTTACGAGTGCTATTATGTGAGTAGCCAGCATCCGTAACACTCGCAAACCTTCACTTGTACTTGTCGTTAAAAATTCGTCTTCCTTTATTAATCCATTGATCACATTTGTTTCCCAATTATTCAGCCACGCAAGAGAATGTTCTAAAATCTATTAATAACAATATTTCATATGTATTGGATGAAACACTTAGTATAAAATATAGTCTAAAATAAAGTTATAATTTTACTGAGAAATCTGCACTGTTGAGTGTGAGTCCAGTATCAGGTTTCGTTCGGTTCAACGCGTCAAATAAATTGTTTAGAAATAGGCAAAAATCTACCGTTGTTTCGCAGTCTTTCAATGAGCTGTTATAACGCTTGTATTTGAGCAAAGCGTTTGCAACAGTTTTGCTGAAAACCTGAAAGAAAAAAATTTTTTAGTAAAAAATGGACATGGAAAACCTTTAAGTTTGCACCGATTATCGGTGATTGATCATGTATTACATTTTTGTTTTCAAAAGATTTTTATATCTACATATATTTAATCTACATATATTACAGAATATGTGTAGTTTTTTTTAAACTGCACATTTTTCATGACGTAACCAGTGCAAACTTCAACTCCATGTCATATAATACATTCAAATCATTTAATTTTTAATACATAATTATACCTGCACAGCTAATGATACTCGCATTTTTAACACATTATTAGGCCGAACGTGGTTTTCGGTGATTTTCGGGCATAATCGTCCATTTACATTATTTCTATCGATTTCTAAAAGATTATTAAGATAATCCCATTTGATGGGATTACTGTGTGGTTCTGTCTGAATTAATTTCACATTTTAATTACGAAAACGCATTATTAATTGTACATAAATTAATTGTTACTTCTGAATATTTTTACCTTGAGTTGCCCTATATTAAATAAACGATTACGAATACATTTAAATAAATGTGGAGTGTCGGAAAAGTATATTTTTCGATCATCATCACATGGATGAGTAAAAAAGTTTTTGAAATTCTTCATTTTTCCACTACATTGGACTTCTGTCAAAAATTTCCTGTTTGGCTTCGCACCATCCGTAACGACTCCGTGCACCATTGCACCTGATTTTTCAAGGAGTGCGATAGCCTTTATAATTAATGTTGCCAAGGTTTGCCCATTCGTTGGGCCTTTAGAGGCAAACACAGCTATCGGCTGCGTGCAGTCTCCTATTAATGGATGAAAAATGTCTTTCAATGTCAGGTTTTTTATTTAATATATCTTCCAGTAAATGCAGGTGCTGATTAAACCCACATGGTATCTCGATCATGGACAAATATCTACATATATATTTAATATCACACAAGCAAATTAATACATTAATTATATATTCCTTGAAAAATACAAAAATAAATAAATAAATAAATATTCCATTCATGAATTTCGTATTGTTGTAAACAGATATGATAAGTAGGCAGTTGTAACGGTTGAAAATAATTAAGATGTGATGCTTTGAACATTTTGAGACTTCGCTTTCCCTTGGGTATGCATTCACCATCCTAGGCGTAAAACTCTATGTTACGCCCTTAATGCAAGAATTACTATTAAATTATTCCGGTATATGATACAACTTTAATTTACAACGTCCCTTTACCGACATCACGAACCTATTATAAATCCTCAAATAATTACATAATTTTAGAAAAATAAAATTTAATTTGGTTTAATTCGTTCACGAATTCAAAATTTGAAATTAATGAGCCATATTTTCAAACGTCACAATCTTTATCCATCTAAAAAAATAATTAAATAATACATCGCCAATACCGTCGAATTGTACTTGAACAAGGAAATGGTAAGACTTTCGTTTCTCTTATTAATTTGTATGTTGCTGGTGATCGCATATGGAATAAAAGGCATAATATTAACCACTCATCAGAATATCGGTGTCCTTTATTTGTTTGACACTTTGAAGCTTTTATTATTTCGCTAATGACTGTTAATTCATTTTTTGAAAGTCTATGTTTAGCAAGAACATCCTGCAAAGATGCATTATTTAATGCCTGTACTTGTTCCTTAGCGAGTTGTAATTCCTTTTTCAAGAAAATTAATTGGCCTTGAGCACGCAATTTTTGCCTTGTCGTTTTCTTAAATTTTTGCGCAAATTGCTTCATCTTCGAGCGTGCAACTAAATCCAGCTTTAATGATTTCAATGTCATTCGTGACGAAATGCTTTTTTTCTCTAATCTCCTAATTTTATTTTGGAGAACTTGCTTTCCTCTTAAGCAAGCTGAACAGCATTTGGTCCGATGGCCTTTAATCGGTTCTAAAATCAATGAGCATTTATTATGTCTGAAAGAGCCAAAAGAATCCTTAAAAGTAAACGTTGTTTCAATGTTTTGATAGTTTTGATCGTCGTGAGGGATCGCAAATCCTCTACAAATGTTGAATTTATGAAATTTCAATACGATTTCCTCTATTTCTTGTGCAGACGTCACGCAGTTTGTACTGCAACCAAATTCGTCTATATTTAATGGAATTTGCATCATCGAAACATGAATTGTCATAACTTTATATAAAACTATTTCCTTTTGTAATGCTGTTTTAACAACGCCATTATCGAGACGCCCAGAAGCCTGGAAACATTGAATTGCCCGAAAATTCCCATTTTCAATATTGTGCCGAGTCCAAGCAGTTGGCAATTTGATTGAATCTTTGTTTTCAAACAGGACATTGAACATGGTGTGTGTATTATTAATAGTGTCTTCAAAGTCAGTAATTGGGAGATCTGATAACTCGGAATCCTCAGAGTGTCCAGAAGGTATCAAAGTTATGGAAGACTTCTGTAACTCCATTTCTTCATTTAACTCAACACGAGTCGAAGATGGCAGTATTTTATCCGGTATATTGGAAACATCTGTTGCTATTGAAGAAAGTGGTACGTTATCTTTAGTGCCAACCGGGGTAAGTTTTTCTTTTTTCCGTATGTAACATTTATCAGTGGTTTTCTCTTTATAGGTGAGTTTATCCTTTTCGGTGTATTTGAAAGGACCGTTGGACAATTAGAAAATGCCGAGAATATTGATGGCAATGCCCCTTTCCTCAGCCTTGGAACTTTATATTCTTCCTAAGTACACAATAATTAGTTATTTTTTTTTATATTATTTTACGTCGACTTTTCTGAACCCATATGGGACTAAATCGCGACAGGACCTACAGTTTAGGAAGGTGGAATCTGAACCACCTGATCCGAACACCCTTTGGCGTTTTTAAACACTTATAAACAAATACAGAGGTATCCCGATGACAGATGGCAGAGGCCGGGATCAAACCAAGGTATTCCGGTTACGAAGCCGATACTCTAGTAACTGAGCTACCACCGCTCTATAATTAGTGATTGATTTTTCAACCAAAACTGAAGTTCATCATTTAAAAAATTAGTGAGAATGCCCCATAGCAAAAAAATCAATTCAAATACAATTAAAATAATACAATCAACTGAATGTAAGGAATTTGAATTGTTTACAAAGGATTTAAATTTCTGCGCAGACATTGTTTTTAATTTCTTTTAAATGGCGATTTCCTTTTCCATGTGCATGCTGTCACAGCTGAATCCTTCTTTCGATGTGAATATCACCATCGATACAAGATTTCAGGTCTGAATGCTTCTTTCACTGTGAATTTCACCAAGACATAAAATTGCCGATCGCTGAATGCTTCTTTCTCTGTGAATTTCGCCAAAGACGCAAGATTTCAGATCTGAATGCTTCCATCGATATGAATATGTAAAGAAAGTAATTTAATAAAAGATTAAATTCAGAAATAAACATAAAATAACATATTAACCTACTGAGTGAGCAATAGCGAGCGAGGAATTAAAGCTAATAACATATAGTTAACATATAACGCACAAACGTGATTTCAAAATTAAATTAAGAAAAAAATACAAAAAGGAAACCAATTTTTACACAACTTGCAATTTTGATACTTAATTAAATTGTAGCTATTAATCAATATTGATATCATTTTAAAGAATCCATTTATATTTGTTATTATATAAATGTAATAAAATATTAGGATTCTAACTTAAAATAAATATCAAGTTAAAGAAGCAATAATGTTCAAAAATACTGATCAAATACTCTTAGTAGAACAATAGGAACTACAAGTTGTTTTTATTACTATTACATATTGGTAACTAAATCATAATCTGTTATACACATCGTAGAGGTATTAATGGTTACTGAAATGTAGTATTTATTAACTATAAGAGATATATAATGTCATATTTACCATCACAGTAGTGTATTAAGGTTCTGTCATTTGATCTAAAATTTTGAATAACAGTTTAAGAGGACACATAAAACATGTGTCTCAAACCAAAATGTTTAAATTCAATTCAACATTTTTCATTTTCATTAATGTCAAATATTTATAGTAAATATCGGACTAAACTTTTATAAGCGTTTCGACTTTCGTAACTGATTTTATATTTACATTCGTTTTAAAAACCTACTCTCATGAAATACTCTTCGACATCACAATATAAAATCACCAAAAAAAACTTTGCAGAAAACAGACAAAAATCAAAGAATGCATGAAAACTTTTTAGGCTTAAACTATATGCAGCTAGTGAGACTGTCGCTGGTTAAAGAATTAATGAAATTCATGAGCGATACTAAATATTCAAAACATGAAAATACTTTCATAACTGATTTTATAGCTGTAACCATTGTAACGATAGTTACAACTCGTTGATTACTCTTAATCTAACGTCCGTATCCTAAGCATTTTAAAATATTTCTATTGTTTAAATTGTATATGATTGGTAACGTATTAACACAAAACGTATTGGCACCAATTAATTAGTTCAACTGGGGTTAAAGAAAAAAATTACTAATTAAAATTACATGCTGAAATTGCTAGAGACATATTATGTACACTTTACATTTATTTTAAATTGACCGTATATATTAATTATTTGAATAAATGCTCACTTACTGATGCCATCACTGTTCCATTAGCGTCTTTAACTTCACGTCTCCAAATTATGTCTTCTGGATGAAAATGTTTTTCAGAGACTACTTGTCCACTTTTGACAACAAAGTCATTCCTTAAAATAGCTTTTTGCCATTTTTCGACATTTTCTGCTCCAATCGGAACTGAAAAGAAATGATGTTTCTCGTCTTTTGTCGAATTGTAGCCTGACTTACAATTTGGAGCTATACAACAATGTCCTTTATATGTTTTCGACATTCTGTACGTATTTTTCACTTATTTTCGTCTTGAACGTAAACAAAGTCACAACAAAGTCTACCCGGCAGGTTTCACGTTTAAATCTGCGGCGCATATATGATCTATGTGAAGGAATTATATACCTGTCCCGTGAAGCAGGACGTACGCAGCGCGCTGTAGTAGAGAAGTTCGGAACTAGAAACTACAATCACTAATGGTACATGTAGAATACAAGTGTTTCATAGGAAGTCGGATAGGGCTGGTAAGGACGAACCAGGCAGGATTGAGGGCGCATGTGCGAATACCGAGAGATGGCGCGAATGGCGCGGACTTCAAATGTGACGGGCGGGCTGTCAGTTTGAGATTGACGAATAACATTAAAAAAACTGACAGTTCCGTCCACGATTCCGCGTACTGACTGAGGGGGTTGGGTGAATCCGGAGAGGATCAAAGCCTAAAAATAGGACTCCCGGGAAGGTACTCACTCTCTCTTTTCCCTATCAATGAGGACGTGGACACTGCAATCCGGACCTGCATAAATTGGAGCCACGAGGTCGTCGGGACGGGTCCGGAGCCCCAGAAAATCTGCGGTGTTCTACAGGAAAATTTGACCAACCCGGTCGAAGTGCCAAGGTGAGCGTATTCCACTCCCCATATTATATAATAAGGAAAAGAATTAGCCGTCCGCTTCCCCTTTTTGAGACCTTAAAAAGTGCCGGAAGCAGTGACGGCTATAAAGAAGAAAGGGTGCCCGGGGAGACGCTCACCCATCAAATGCATGATCGACTTCGACCGGTGGATTCTTGACGGTCCTCAGGACGAGAAACCTTGACGACGGAGAAGAGAACGAATAATGGACGCAGCATCATCGAAGAAAGAATGAAGACAGTGCTCCTTCTCTCCACCTAAATGCGGTAGAACAGTATGTTCGATATATTTGACGCTAGGAGCGCGTCGCCGAACCGCATACGATGTAGCGCGACGTTTTCACGACGAATTAGAAATTAACATTTTTATTTACAGGAATACGTTGGAACTAGTAACGACGTTTTACGAATTTACTAATCCAACTAGTTGGAGTTCCAAATGTTGGCCCCGCTTACAACATAAAAAGACTCGTCAATAAGCAGGGATATATCCACATCAGTGCTGGCTGCCGAAGCTGGTCCAGTACAAGCTACCGATGCTGGGCCAGTGCAGGCTGTCGACGCTGGGCCAATACGGGTTGCCGATGCTAGGCCAATACGGGTTGCCGATGCTAGGCCAATGCTAGCCGTCAATGCTCGGCCAACTGGTTGCTAATGCAGGGCCAACACTGGCTACCGATGTTGGCCCAACGCTGCCTGCCGAGTCTAGGCCGCAGTGACGCATCAGGCCTTGGGCCAGTGCTGGCTGCCGACGCTGGACCAGTGCTGGCTGCCGATGTTGGCCCAACGCTGCCTGCCGAGTCTAGGCCTTAGTGACGCATCAGGCCTTAGGCCAGTGCTGGCTGCCGACGCTGGGCCAATATCAGATGCCGTCGATGGACCAGTACTGGCTGCCAGTGCTGGCTGCCGAGTCTAGGCCGTGGTGACGCACCAAGCCTCGGGCCAGCGTCGGACCGGTTCATCAGCCGAGCATCAGCCGTACTATTACCAGCGCTGGCCCAGGCCTGGCCCAGGCCTGGCCCGTTCTTCGTTTCGCACATGGGATATTAAGATGATACTTTTTTATGCACTGTCGAATAGTTCCTCCCACACTATGCCGGCGACTCGTGCTGGCTCTTGCTGCTCGTGTGGTAAAATGCACTTTGCTCACTTGTTGCATAATATACTATTATGTACGGCTGTACTAGCTCATTATTATAGGATAGATCCCAAAAAAGTATGTGCAAGACAAATGTTGCCCAATCTTCTAGGTGAAGTAAATACTTTACACCTGTATATAATTAATATATTTATGTAATAGTACATGTGATTTATTATCATATGAATTACGTTTTTACAAACATTGTAATACCATATACTTTTATTCAAACGGTTAGTGTATTATAAAATTTTCAGACACGTGTACATAATTAACTGTTATGAGAATATCCGATAGATTATTTTACAAAAGAATCAATAACATGACGGAAGTTTTAACAAAACATTAAATACCGTAGTTCAAATAGGTTCAATCATCGATAATGTCCATTATTGCAGAGATCTGTGTCACATACAGTGCAGTAAAGAAATTTCATTTTATATTCATAAGTATCTCTAAAGGATTCACATGACATATGGTTTCCACAATTTTTTAAGGTGTACGGATTGCCTCCATCTTCTGGAAAATAACCATAAACGAATTATATGTTAATGTCAATATAAGATAATTGTTTTTATTATTAGTTAATGGCTGATTAAACTAATAGGTATAATGGATGTGAATAGTTAGATTCGTAAACGTGTTGAAATGCAACTAGTGTCTAAACATGTAGTATTTATCCAATTAAATGTAACCCGAGTAGAAATTCCAACCGGGCTCTGACCGGAATCAATTCCCGTTATCCTAGTTGTGTTCGGAATCCCGACTTCAGCCCGGACAGATATGAGATACTGACCGGGCTACGATAGGATCCCGACCAGGTTACCCTCGTTGTATTTAGAATTCAAAGGGATCGGACCAACCCGGGATTCCAGCCAGAACCCGAATCGAATTTTTAATCAGGTTAACCAGATCGTATCCCGGCTCGGGCCTTGTTTCTATTGGGGTCAAATCGGGCTAATTTTACTCGGGAAACATTGATTAGATGCAATTATAAGAACATTATATTTTAATAGATAATAGACTGAAAGAGTATTTGGCTAAGCGTCTATAAGATTATTCATTTGGTAAAATTACAGAAGAACAGCCTCACCCATAAAATTATGTGGACATTTCTCTACGTATTTTGGGGCACTGATTACAAATATGGTAATAAAAGTTTGTGGTCGGCCTTATTGGAGTCAGTATTTTGAAAATACAGTGGCAAACGCGTTTTTTTCGAGTTTCTTTGGTTTCTTTCGAAAACGACAAATGTGATGAGAAAATTCCAACAGAAAATGTAGAGCATATTCCCTACAAAAAACGATTTTATGCCATTCGATGCGTAAAATGCTATTTTACACACTTTTGACATTTTTCGGCCGCATTTTACGCACTCAAGTGACATAAAATATCGTATGAAACATGTGCGTAAATGTTTATTCTGCGAATGTGATTACGAGTACCTCGCGTTCGGCTCGGGCCGCAACCCTTCACATTCGTAGAATGAACTTTTACGCACTAGTTTTATAATATACTATTATGCATTTTTTTCGAATTGCCATGTGGATAACAAATTAACTTGAAAAGAATGTTTATGCACGTTGCAGCTATTCCAGATCCTTGATTTTTATGGGGGTTGGCCATCCATTTTTATTAGTTGGAGGTTAGATTAGTGTAAAAAAGAGAGTCTAGATCCCGAAGCCCCCAGGACAAAAAAATTATGCTTCAAAGTGTTAACAATGACATAAAAAAATTAAGTTACATATATAAAAACAAAACTCGATTTTTTTCCAAAAGTGGCCCAACGAAATATTTGTGGAATGCCAAAGAATCATATCCATGCATAAAGAAAATTTCGTTTAATTTGACTTATGGGTTAACGTTACTTCAGCCACACCGCGACAGCATACAACTATCGTGCAGGTAATTTTCTATATAATTTTTATTAATATATATAAGGCTTTAATATACGGGGACAATTTTCTTGAAATTGTGACTATCTTAGGCTGTAATTCTATAAAAATATATAAAAAATAAATGAATAACTTACTGCTAGTTGCGAATATCGCATAGCAATAATCTTCCTTTTCATCACATGTAATTACTCGCTGATCTGAATCGCATGCTGACGTATCGCCTCTCGCGAAACATTCCATACAATTTAGGCCACCGATGCAAGGGATCCATACTAAAGTCAAAATGAAGTTAATTTTATGATGAATATGATGATAAGCTGTGTTTATAAAAATACTATTTGAATTATTCAAAAAGACGAACATGGTGGATGAGTTTTCTTTAAAATCGATTTGTTTCAAACGTGTTCATAAACTCAAGATGACAAAATCAACATGACGGAGCAAAATGTTGAAATTCCTTTTTTTAATATTAAAATCTCCGAAGTTCTTTAAACCATTGATAAAGAATCTAAAATCAGATTTCTCAAATTAATGGTAATAAAACCATTAATGCCTGTAAACTGGGGATTTATGATACCCTTGTTATAAATTTGAAGTGAGATAATAGAAATAAAAAATGTGTTATTTATTTTCGTTTGCTAATGTATAGTCTAGAAATAACTTAATGTACAACAAATGTATGGCCTACAAAAATGTTAGAGCTGGACATAGCAGGTTACTAATTTTTAGAATATACTACATAATTTCGAGAGAAAGCAAGCTCTGAAAATGCTAGTATTGTTTATATATATACTTACAAAAACATAAGAATACTAGTGTAAATAACGACTTAACTTCATGCCTCATGCCTGCTTTAAAAAGTTTGATTACTAGTAATGAACTTCAAAGTTTGATTGCATCCAATGACGTCGAACTATTTATCTGTACAAAAATAAAATGGTAAATATATTAGTAAATAGAAATGTAATATTTGAGTTTTAGAAATGGCTATTAAAAAATGTTCAATCATAAGCATAATACCGTTATTCTTTGTTAGTAAAATCCTCCGCGAATTTCCAATAAATCTACAAACGTCACATCATTGTACACTTACTTCTTTTTTCACAGGAAATGATAATTCTTGCTATAAAAAACTCATTTCAAACTCATTTACATACAGCTGAATACTACTGAATATTATTTGGTATACCTGACATTTTTTACCTTTTTATTTAGGAGCAGCATTACACTTGTAAAGTCGATGGAATATTTTCATTCAGTAAAATGTGCACTTTGTCAAATACATATGTTATCTGAAAAATATATATTAAAACAGGTTGGTTTCTGAAATAAAAAAAATTGTAAATTTCGACATGGAATCAAATTTTGACGAGTTTAAACTCGTTATTAATTATTAATTGGCTTTACTAGGATTGAATTACTACTATTGTTTTTTATTATTATTTAAAATCGCAAGTAAAGTAAGATGTAAGGCATATTTGTAATATACCATTCGTTATTGTTCAAATGAATGTTAGGTAATTCTCCATTTTGCTTTAAACCCCATTATTGATTAGTATGGTATTATAAAATCAATATTTTCAATTAGTAAAAATATGTACTTCTCTATCAGATATATGTTCATGATCGTCTATATCCTAATGTTTTTACTTCAAAGTTAAGTAAAAGTGTCTTCATTTATGAGAGAATCACTTTATACAGTAGAGTGGTTTAAAACAAAGCTTTTTGACACAGAAAAATTAAGCACAATAAAAGGCTTAATTTCAGTCCAAAAAATGAGCTAATTTTCTTAACTTAAGTCAATATTTGCGCTTAAAACCTTGTAGTTTTGGAAACCTTCAGACATACCTTGTACTTCGTCCAATTATTATTAAGACCATGGTTTAGTTCTGCAAGGATTGTTGCATAGGTAATAGATGCAGATTATCGGATGTGTTAACATAATCTTGAACTTCTGAGCGCAAAGTGGTAAACTACATAACTAAATCCGAAACATCTCCGGAAATTTCAGATCTCAAATTCTCCATATCTTGTTTGAAATCGAAAATTTCCATGGGAACAACACCGTCACGTCTAATGTCGAAGCTCCAATTTCCACTTCAAATAATACATTAATCAAGCACTATCAAGCATGTAATTCTGTTGAATTCGAATGACGAAAATATGGCTTCAATTTTTACTTAACTTTTTTAATTAAATTATTTATTATTATTTGCTGCGTGTACAAAATTAAAGAAATAGTTAGTAATAGTTAGTAAGTAGGTCCGTTCGACAGAATCCTAGTAGTGTACACGAACTCTGGATGACGAAATCCCCTAAGACCAGTGACGTATATTTAAAATTACATAGAGCAATAATTTTAGAGTGAGAATACTTGTAATTCGTGTAATAGTTAAGAATTTATCCACAAAATAAGCCTATGAGTCTGTAATTTTAAAAACTTTTTCTTTCTAAATTAAGCTTTATTCATATTAACAAGTCGCTAATCACATCATAACAGGTTTTGGACATTCGTCCAATATTTGGAAATCGGTAAATACATTTCGGAGTCAGACTGTAAACAAAAGTACGACAACAATGCAAACATTTATTAACGTTCTATATTATTACATACTGCTCTATATTTGACAGGATCAACGTATTGAAATACTGAGCGGAATTAGTCTGTCACTTGCAACTACTTACTAGTTTTATTATATCCTGTAGCGACCTCTAGTGATCATTAATATTCAGATAGTCGTAAAAAAATGAAAATAAAATGAAATTGTTGCATTCGTATATAATTAGGCAAGGTGCATACTTGCGTTTATGGAGCAGTCGTTAAATAAAATTATCAAAATATTAATCATTTAATGATGAACCAACTTTTAATAAGTGCATAACAAGTTCTCTGCAGTTAGGGCAGCCAGTTTGAGGCGATAAATCGCCAAATTTCCATTTGAAGTGGACATCCCCACTTAGCCTAACTGGCGACTCTGCATGCAGTAACAGCTTTTCTCAAAATTTTCACGAACTATTTTTGCCAATTATCATCATGACATAAGATCATCCATATCGCTACTAGTTTAATCAAGGTTAATTAAAGATTATAAAGTTAAAAAGTTGACATTTTCTAATCCTTTATAAGTAATATTCACATTAGGTAAACCGAACACGTGCATTATAACATGGAATTCATTTTGAAACTGCAAAATATTATGGATTGCTTCAGTCACACGTAGTGGGAACGCATAATTAAAATTAAATACTATAAAATTAATACTAATCCAGACTAGCAAGCTCATGACAGCATTGCTAATAAGTACTAATTCTTAGATGATTTTCGGCCTAACCTAAAATATCCATCGTTACAGAGTTCTGTTTTGCATATCGTGCAAAATATTGATTGCATTCTGCTACCATAATGTTCTTCAAAAGAACTACATGTCGAATAATTTCCACAGCTTCTAAAAAGAAATGCAGTGTTCTTCCTTTCTGGAAAATAGAAAAAGCATGAAATATAAATTATTCATATTTTATTGCTTGCATTAAGATATAAAGTAAAGTCAACTGTGCAGAATGGACGGTATACTAGTACAGAGAAAAAAAAATAACTTTACTTAAGTCGGATTTATTTTTGTTAAGAAATAAATACATTATTTATTATATTGGTCTTACGTATTGCATAAGAAAATTGTAACATTCTTTAAACGCATTTTTATGGACATTTTTGTAGTCTTTTTTTATTTCCCCATTACTATTTCCTAATAGTTACGCTAATGCTTAGATGTTGGATACACATTTCCATAAAATTGCACTTTCGTTAAACTTTGTTAATATTTATAAGTGGCTGCGGGGCATATCGTATAGCACTAATGTGAATCGATGTAAAAGCTCAATAAAAATTCCCCTTCAGAAGAGCTAAAATACTCATTTGTTTTTTTCCTATGAAGATAATTTTATTTTATATGTTTAACTTGTTAGTGAGCTTAACAACGGTTGAGAAAAATAAGGGGATATATTAATAGTTTCTAGGAAATACCTAATTTTGTGCAGAAAATTTCAAAATTTTTTGCGTGGAAAACAAAATTAAAAAATTAATTTTAGCTTTATCGAAAGGGGAGGCATGTTCTAAATTGATAATTTCATATTTATTACTTAACCGACATTTTTAACATAATATATGCAGGCTGAGGCAAAAGTATCGAAACCCCTGAATAGCTTTCGAACAATTTTTTGTTTTAAAACTTTGAAACCCGTCAAACGATCCCAAATGAAATTATATGGCGGTCGATGTTATAAATAATTAAATAATTTAAATCTAGCGCTGAAATCTCTGCTGAAATCATTCAGATTCAGGAAAAGCCTACCGTGATGTTTGAAGATTGCTAATGAAGATGTGGGTAAAAGGCAACAGATAATTATCTTTTAAGATCCTATATTTTGAAACAATTTATTCATAGAAAACTTACTCGATTCAGAAGAAATGGTATAACAATATTTTTGCGAGTCAGTGCAAGTTATTACTGCTCCTTCTGCATCACAATCCGTAACCTCGCCACCTTTCGTCGTGCATTCCACGCACTGTAGTGTATAGACAGAAGACGCCCACACTGGAAATACAAATAAATTGGTTGGTACCATAAACGTAAAATTAGATTTTGCCGACTCATTTTAACCTGCAAAAATAAATTTTACATACAGTCCGTCATGTATAATGTTATACCTAATGCGTTAGAAGACAACATTTTTCTAATTCAAAAAATACTAAAAGACATTCTCAGAATCGAAAAAATAATATTTGAATAATGCGTTAACATTTCGCCCTATTTAGTGAGTTGCATTTTTGTTATCATTGATCATTTTTTTAAAGCGTGTCTTTCGTACCCTCTGAATAAAATAAATTATGCAATATGGGCTCAGGATTAGCATTTTTACTGTTATCTATATATAAGTAACCTTTTTTGTCTTACTGTAATCTGAATAAAGTTTCCACAAGTAAAAGTTGAATGTCAAATTATGTGCAGTAATTTTGGACTATAGGAATATGTAATTTAATAATTCGATGTAACGAGGTTTCAAAATGTAGTATTACATATCAAACAGAATGTACTATTTTGCTTATACCTGCACAAAACCTGTGCCCTTGCGAGCCTATGAAGCGTGCAACATGAAACATATTCGACGTTTCTAGGGTCCAGCAGGCGCTTTTAGCGGTTTAGCAGAGAAAATGAATAACTACAGATTTTCCTGAAACTTCGCTAAAACGCTTATTTCGAGATGCTTTATCACTGATTAAACATTCAGTATAGCAATCCGCGTTATATTTTGAGAAATTTGATGTTAAAGTTGCAAGGTTTTATATGGGCGGAATAGGGAAATACCGTTTCGCGAGGTAATTATTTAAAATTGTGAAACAAATAACCTACAGTATCCTTTAAAAAACTAACATGCGTTTCGGAATAGTATTAAGAATTTTATGTTGAAATCTCGAGATGCCTCACCGAATTAATTTTAGAATTATCATTGTGTACAATTTGCGACTGAACGGTATTTTAATAAGGTCTTTCTCGAAAATTTTTTTTCTAAACCGGTCTAAATCGATGGCATTACATTCGAAAACGAAAGTTGCAATATCAAAAGTTATTAAAAACCAGCGCAGTAGTTTCGATTTCGCACTTCTGCGCATATAAGAGAGCGAGTGAGAAACCCATACGCTTATTAACTCTATCTCTTTCTCGCTGGGGAACATCCTTAACAGTTAACATTCTTTATACTTACACAAGCAGAAAATGGAAAGAATGAACACTGAGACGAGTCTTTGCTGCATGATGTTTTACAAAGATGAAATCCTAGTGAAAAACTGGAATATTTGTCACACCTGATGATATTTAAATACTCTCTTGTTTAATTGTTTATGTGAATTATCTCTAAAAGAATAAAATAATAAATCCATAGTTAATATAGTAATTTATTTAAATAATAATACATCACCTGTTTTAGTGGTGGGTAGGAAATTTGAATCGTACCGAAATTAGTCTTTCTGACAAGGATAATTCTGTAAGATTTTCAGAAATATCAAAACTATAATTTTTAGTATCTCTACTAACTAATTATCATAAAAATGGCATATTTGCTTGTCTTTTCTCGAGAGCTGATGATTGCTGATGTTCGAAAACCATACAGTTTTACAATGACTCTACTGATAATTTTGTAGTTAAATTTAAGAAATCTTGCAATATTGTCTGATGGCATACTATTGATTAGAAGGTAATTACTTATAAAATCGATGGAAAGTTTTCACTTAAATAAACTGCGCTGTATAAAATGCTTACATTGTATGATTATATTTCTTTTCCGTTCTGAAGTATAACATAACAGAATGGTTTGATTTGTATAAGTAATACATTTGTGTAATTCCCATATGGCCTCGTCTTCTATTGGATATTCGAGAGTGTTCTTATTTATGAAAACTAGTTTATATGAATATATATCAAATTAAGTTTATTCATATCTTGTTTTTCAATAATTGAAAGAAATAAAGTGAGGCGTGAAGGTCTGAAATATTTTTATATAATCACATATTTATTTTTAATATGCTATATAATGAATGTTCATTTCATCAAATCAGTTCAATACAGTGCGCTATTCACTTTAAAGTTTTGCATTAAAAGCTTTAAAAGTACATGTATTCGAAATGGACTTTAATAAGTTATACAAAAATGGCCATTTTCCCATCCACGGAATTGAAAAATATTATTCGCACTACGGGTGAATAATAAACTCTTATTTCATGCCCTTGGTATGAAAAATACTCTGATTTGTTATTTTATTTAGTGATTCGTACGGAGTTTTTTACCATTTTTGCCAGTTAAATATATAAGTTGAGATTTGTGTTTTTGTTAAAAATATTGGTTAAAAACCATTTGTCGACAGTCCTGAATAAAGCATTTCTGGTTATCAGCTTGTGCTGATGACAATGTCTGCTGTAAAAAAATTGTCGAGTGTTGTTTTTTTATATTTTCTTTTACTTTCTAAATACTCGTTAATGACTTGGATCGTCGATACTATTTTTTAATTTCAGTAAACTAAATTTTCCATAATAAGCTCTTTAAAAAAGGAGAGGAATGGAGAAGAAACTATAATCACATTTAAAGAAAAGATATAGAATTTATTTTCTAAATAAACATGAGACATTTGCAAAGAAAATGCATTACTGAACATTCCGAATCACTAGATTCGAATTAATCGTAAGTCATCGTACTAATAAAATTATGATAGATTGTTTACTTTAAAACGCCTTATCGTAATTGCGCGATGGATGATAAATTAATAAAAATATTTACAATAAATTATAACTTAAATAATCTTTCGCTTTCCTTCTTCACGTGTTTCTGTTCTACACGAACGCAGTAGAATATCACACATACTGGATGGATCGTTATAAAATGATTTACCATTATGCAATAAAGTAAAACATTTCACTCAAAACAAATATTTGAATGGAAAGTGTCCCTTTGTAGAAATTGTCATGTAGCTGATTTACTCTATTACTGACATTGAGGATATCTGGCCGTAGTCTTCTTCTTAAAATAATGTGTTGTCTAGATTGTAGTGAATTCAAATAGTCCTAACTTGAAATTCAATTTTTCCAAGTGTACTCGTCAAATACCCACTTCGCAAGAGATTTAGTAATTTTTGCAATTAAATTGTCCCGACGATTTGATGAATCCAATCCAAGTAATAGGAAACGCGAGCGTAAACACCAGGAACGCCAACCTGGCCACAGCCAATTCCCCAAGACACCACACCACCAACAAGCCACTTTCCTGCTCGTTCACAAACCATGGGTCCACCACCATCACCTTTACACGCGTCCTTTCCTTCCTCTCCACCAGCACAGACGAAACCTGGATGAAGATTGAAACTTGGTCCTAACCTGGTCTTTTGCATTTGATGTTCGCAAAGGGAATTACTGATCACAGGTACTTCAACTTCTTTCAAGATATTCTGATATTTTCCAAAGTCTCCAAAGGCATCTTTTCCCCATCCTGTGGTCCAACATCTGAAACAATCATTATTATTAGTTGTATCTTCCATTTTATATAGTATTATATTATTTTCAAAGTGAATGTAATGATATTTTTATTTTTAAGTAATAATAATTACCTAGCGCCATTGAAATCGTCAAATTTGTCAGGTAAGCAGGCTGGATTGATATGCGGATTCTTCTGAAAATCGACATCATGATCGAGTTTCAAGATGGCGATATCATTGTACAATGTACCGGCGTAGAATTCAGGATGTACAAAAACGCTGACGACATCACGTTCAATATAAGGGTAGAATTCGACATCATGGTTTACGTCCCATTCTCCAAGACGAGCACGAAGATCGCGGCCTGCATGAGTCTTAACACAGTGAGCAGCTGTAATGATGTGACGTGCAGAAATGAGAGTTCCACCGCATACATAGACACTTTCTTTCTCTCGAGGATCCTTCTTCAGAATAGCGACTTGCCATGGGTATTCACCTTGAGAATAAGATGATTTTTGTGTTAATTACATTACATCAACTTTGGCTAAAGATTGATCATCATAACATTTATATAGAAATAATTAAATTAAATGAAATTACCGAATTCTGCATCGCCATCGACATACACGGGATTCTTTATACGACCATTGACGCCTTGACCGTTCCTTACACCGCATTGTCCAAGTCGAGGGCGTCCGGGAATAAGTTGATTACGTCGGCAACATACGTGACGTGGTCCGCAAGTAGGTCTTCCGAATTGTCTCTGTATTTAAGAAAAGAAAATATGATATTGAAGTGTTTCCAGTTGTCAATAATTACGCAAATAAAACTACTATTTAAGATGTAACTACTCAACCCATTCCAATATCAAAATGTATTACATAAGCGGCTATTTACATATGTACATGTGGAAAACAGCCAATATTTCATCTACGTTTTCACTGCAAAGTTAAATCTGATTTTTTTTTATAAACTACTTCCCAATAAGTTATTAATTAAGCACTGGTGAAATGAAAAACTAGAAAGATGTGCACTGGTTACAAAAATGTCAAGTCTGTAATCTACCGCACGCTATGTTATAAGCCCATTCTGCTACCGTTAGTTTAAGAAAAATGAAATAAATACAACGTTTCGTAAACAATTGCAACAACAGGATACTCCTTTGCGGGCCTGCGTTTAGTCTCATTGGACTGTTTCTAAAGATGATGTCATTGAGGGTGGTCCAATGCTCAACATCAAGCACGATACGAAGGAAGCAATCTGCTCCTTTACAGGACTTCCGATAATAACGGCGTTTCAAATTGTATGGAGCTTACCTCCTCGACTTCTCGTTTCTTTCTCTGTGGGAAGGCAACCTTGTTGTTATGTTGTGGTGAATCTCTTTGATTTGCGTCATTATTTTCCAGTCCCGCTGGATTTTCTCCCGCGGTTATATTAGTACGAGCAGTTCTATAATAACCTCCATAATAGTTATCTGAATCGTAATAGTCCGAGTGGCCGAGATGTCCTGTATTGTACTGAGGCCCATATTGGCCTTCGTGGTAGTGGTGATGTTGATGTTGATGTTCGTGATATTGAGGATGATTTGGTCTGTATCCGTAGTTGGGGTTATAACTTGGTTTAAATCCGTAATGCCCCTGATTCGGATAGTAGGATTGGCTTGGGTAGTGGGAACCAGCGGGATAATGATGGGAGGGGTATTGAGGAGCATAATGATGATTGTTGCCAAATATAGCCTCTTTTTTACTAGCCAACAAATAATGAAGTTTATCCACGACACCATGGTTTGGTGTAACGTGAAGGTTTACGAAGGGTTTGATAACCTTTCCACCGTAATCGTCTTTCGATACTTGAAGCGCGACCAACGGATTCACCGAAACTACACCAAGGTTGATGCCTTGAGTGCCCCCTCCGTAGCCAGGATAGGGATTGACCACTGATTCTGGACCGTATGGATTGATGGGATATGAACCACCACCGCCTTGTGGTAGACCAAAACTGACGCCCCAAGTTGGCTTTAGATTCAGCTTGGATCCGTGAGGTCCATGATTATGGTTGCCAAATATGAGTCGCTGCAACGAGAGCTATACAGCCACGTGGAAGTAATAATTGGTGGTTTCTACTAGTTAGCACATTGGTTAGCCAATATTCGACGTTCAGTTTGTGAGGCTTGCGATGAACCCGAGGAACCGTAAGACACCCGAAACAATATGCGTCACCTGGGAACCCGAGGACCTTCTCTACAATATAACGAACTAAAAACTCAGGATTTTCTTTTCTTGTAAGAAAAGAAGTTCCTCTGGTAACCTAACGATATTTTGTGCATAATACGTTGTGCATTTTATTCTTCTATTTTGTCCAGCGTGCGTGTTGCATTTGTAACTATTGTACATCTACATTGTATTTGCGGTTTATCAATTACATGATGGGAAGGCCCACGATTCCATGTTATTTATTAGAAAACAGACAACAATGCAAGATTTTATTAAAGCGTTACGTATTATTTTGAGAAAAGGTTTACATGATTAATATTTGTAAACATGCATTACTGGTAAGATTAAGCGTAATATATTTAACTATTCAATCTAACTACGTATTTGTAAGCAAGTACATAAAGAAAAGAAATGATAAAATAAACTTACACTCTGGGCTTCACTCTTGTCAGTTTCTTCAACCACGTGCTTGACGTCTCTCTTTCTTCTCGAGGCGTCGGCCTTCGTTACAAGCGGCGTAGCCTTAGCACCCTTGGTTTGATCAGATTTTGCCGTCCCGTTAACAGACTTTGTTACACGAACAGTGCTTGTCGAGTTGTGCGAGTTATCGTCGGTCTCTGCTTCAATATCTTTTCCGAGGCTGCGTGGATCGATAGCTAAATAAAGGTCGTCTTTCCGCCCTGCTTGATCAAGTATTGCGCACTGATCGACTGGCACACAGACACAATCGTCAAAGTCGGACGAAGATAAACCATTATCAAAACCATTATTTCCGAACCCGTTATTATTAAACCCATTATCTGCACCGAAACCAGCATTGCCTGCGAAACCATTGTTCGATCCAAAATTATTATTCCCAAATTGATTTTTGTTGAATCCAGTTTGTCCAAAGCTTTGGAATTGTTTTCCATCTTGAGAGAATCCATTTGTTTTTGACGCTCCTGAAGAACCATGTTTCGAATGCTCATATACTGGATAACGATCTGCGTAATTGTTATTTGATGATGGAAGGCTATTTGTAGCTGGAGACTTGATTTTAAATGTTTTCTTGTATTCATCGAAATCTGAATAACTATTGCCATAAGTTCCTCCATTTCCGTAACCGTAACCATTGAAACCGTTATTACCGATGGGTCCAGGTCCAATAACAGGTGTCGCTACTACACCAGCTGTTGCAACTCCATCATTGTGGTGATAGTGGTGATGAATGTGTTTTTGTACTTCCGGGTTGGAGTGTAACACAACTTGCTTTTTATCTATGAACTTGTCTTCATAGTCGAGATCACCATTGAAGCTCCCTTCATAAATTGGCTTACTGCCGTGGAATGATCCTGGTTTTTTATAAGCAGGATATGGGCCACCGATGCCAGGGCCACTGAAAGAAGGCGGTCCAGAGAATGGAGGTGGTGGTCCCGAAATAAAACCTGGACCAGATGCAATACTGGAAGGATGAACTGGTCTTGGTGGTAAAAACGGTCTTTTAACGGGAATAGCCGGAAGTGGTCGACCAACAGGTTTAATCGTTACGGGTTGAGCGTAAATAACGTCATGTGGGTGAATGTCAGCATGATGGTGTGGTGGTCCATAATAGGGGCGTCTTCCATCCAAATTGTCACACTATTGCAATATAAAAAATAGTTATTTACTTGCCACTTAAAATTAAACTATAAAACTTTTCATTTCCGATAGCAAACATCGACTCGCAAGGTGAAATAAAATTTACATTGCCAAATGAGAATTTTGAAAACTTACATTCATTAAGCCCAGGTCGCAGAGTTTGTCACGTATGTAATTTCTCGCAATGGTTTCATTGCCTCCATCCAAAGCATTTTTTACATTTGGATCGGCATAAACCTCATCGTAACCTTGCAGAGCGCGACCGTTTCGACCGGAAATGATAATATCTTCGATCACAGTCTCTGCCTACAACGAAACAATGACTTTTATAGATCTATTCTGTATACAACATAAAGATATCGTTTTCGTTTATAAGGGAAAGTTATTTACCGCTGTCTCGCCAAAGACCTGAGCAGATTCGCTTGGCTGAATATTTGCATTTAATTGCTGCTTTAGCGAAGGAGCATCGTCGTTCGTAAACGTTAAAGGATGGAACCCATCTTTTTGCTCGACGGCTCCGGAATCTGTTTCTTTCCAGGACCATTGTTCTTTCGAATCCGATATGGGTGACTTGGAAGAACCCGAATGGAACGACACCTGCGTCGCAAGACTCTGGGCTATCAGCCCAACTAAAAATATACGCCACATACTCTCTTGCTCTCTGTAAAATAAAAAGAACAATGATCAGATGAAAGTAACTTAAAAATTCACGAACGATAAAGAAAAATTATCATTCAATGGTGATTGTATAAAATTTCGCGGTGAATATTAAAAGCGTTAATCCGTACAAGGCCACTGGTAAACGAACTTTTGCCGACCTTCATCATCGTGAAAATGTAAGGGAATTCCCAGTGCCGTTATGATAATTAGAGGCGGAATAATAGATAGTTAATTTCTACGAGAACGGCAAAGAGCTCTTGATTACTGCTCGATATATTATCTAGACGATACGGCACTTTCCCTTCATTCGCTTTCTTCGCATTTTGGTCGCGGATCTCACAATTAATTTACGTTTTTTCGACATCTTACTGGGGAAGGATGAACTAATGTCATTCGATACCTCTTTTTGCTGGTTTAATAGCAAAATACCGGGGTCACCGAACGTTTTCTAAATTCTTAAGTTACAAAAAATTACTTTTTACAGTTGAATTTCTCTTCTTTTTTTAATAAAAAAAATTATATCTACATATACATATGTAATCGACCATTGAAAAGACTAATGTAAGATTTTGTTGGTTATTTAGGACAAAAACTTACATAATGAATGTATTCAAGTAATAAAATTGAATAACTGTCAATAGTGTGCGGTTACGTAATTTCACGCCTTTGATCGGTGAATTTTATGGCTGGTCCAAAAATACCACCAAATTTACAAAAACACGAGACAAGGCAATAACACGAATCACCTAAGGAAAGTGAGAGGAAGCACGGAGAAAGTGGTTTGACTGCTCTGACTCGGACGCAAATATAATGTCTCCTCCTTGCATGCGTCACGCATGTCATCCAATCTAATAAAATTCGTGCATGCGTTACGTAAATGTGTTTATATACGGTTCAATACGCTAAAAATTGAGTGCAGTTTTGTATGTTGTTATACAATTGGGAACAAATTTCTGTTGTCTTCCTACAGCCCACCATTGTCACTCCCTTCAGATGTTACATATTTTTTAATAAATATGAAAAAACAAACATAAAATAAAGAGGGGAAAACTAGAATTGTAAATTTGAACACAACTTAAATTAAGAACAAGTTGCTTAAAAATAAATTATTAAATAAATCAGCAATGTAAAATTTTATAAAATATACTTGACCTGTAAAGTGATGTTTAAAATGTTTATTTTGAGATAGAACTAAATCGATTCTTTAATACAAACCGCAAATTACTATCAAAGCGGTACCAGCTTATTTTTTAAATGTTTATATTAGTTTTTCTTTCTGTGTAGAAAATAAATAGTTTTATCAATGCATAATTGAGTATATTATTACTTGTTGATTTAAAAAATCTTTCCTCAAAAATTAACGTTTTTAAACTGGTGATTCTGTTTTGGAATTTTTCTACCGTACTTTCATAATATAAAACTTAGTAATAAACAAAAATATGAAAATTTCGAATTTTTTAGTAATCAATTTCAAATTTATTTATTAATTACTTTATGTAATTTTTGGTGTTAATAAAGTCTGATTCTTAATAAAATTAAATGTTAAGATAATTAATTCATCAGTGTTTAAAACAAATTTAAATGTCTTTGAAATAAATGACTATAATAGACTAACCTGGCGAAAATTAAGGATAATTCCATAATTTATTTATTTCAACATATATAATTATATGAAAGTAAATTGTCATCGTCACAATTAACAATTTTGAACTTGAAGAGGTTACACTAAAATCACAATAGTTACATAAGATATTATCTAATAAAGATATTAGCTCATACAGATCATTAGAATACGCAATTTAACTGAAAGGCTAAATTTAATCTCCATGACAAGATGAATGGGAAATCCTGAATAAATTCCTAAATATTAGTAGAAAGTAGATTCAAGGGAAAATTAATTGTACTAAACTATTTTATATGAAATTCATTATTTATAAAAAGTCTCACGAATTTCGGTTCAATTAACCATTGCGTAACCTAGATATACAAACTTTCTGTAGAAATATCGGATTCATTTTTTGTTACGTAACATAGGGATCGCAAAAAAGGATGAATGTACCTTGTTTAAAATTGGATTTCGCTGAAACGCTGGTCGGTCGTATACTAATGTGACATTATAGGGGGAACGAGTGAAAGTGAACGCGTCAATCAATTACCAAATTGTGTAGGTCCGTTTTGTATTAGAGTCTCACTTTTTATTTCCAAAATAAACACAAACAAAAATTAGATTGTTTTATTTATTTATTTACGTATTAAATTTTTCAATTTTAACACTTTTTTGAAGAATGAAAGACAAAATATTTATAAATTATGTATATTTATTATATGCTGAATCCATTTAAAATTATTAATATAAATTATTTGGGGTTTTTGAAATTTTATGAACAAAAATAACCTTAGAAAATTTAATTAAATATATATTTAAGTTAAAAAAATATTTGTTTAGTATGAATCAGATTTACTGAAAAAGAAGAAACATTTGTTAATTTAAACAAAAAATTATTATTTAATTCAAGTAAATCTTGTACTTTCGACCAAATATTTTTTAACAAATTGCAGGCAAACTGTTTAATATCACAAATTTTATAAAGTTAAAAATTTTAGTTAAATATTTGAGAATTTATAGATCTTTTTTCTAACAAGGTAGTAGATGAGAATTCATCAAAGTAAAAAACGAATTTCGGTTTGTAATGTATCAAAAGATCAATGAGATTCAGCAAGTTTTGTATAATCACTATCTGCAGAAGAACATTTTCGGTTTCTACCAGCAATAAAAAAAAGCAATTTCTTATTCTTACTCGGATTGGAATAACTGAAATTGGTAAAACTACTCAACATAAAACTTGACTGAAAAATGTCTTCTTCTGAATCAAAACAAAATAAAAAGGTACCATATACTAAGATCTACTACTGGTGTTGTTATTGCCGACATTGAAAAAAAAGTACATTGTTTTATCTAGAAAATTTATCTAACTTTAGAATGCCACACATCCAAAAGATTAATACAGATTTTTGAAGGTCAGTAAAATGTGCCAGAAATATTAACTTAAAAATTGAAGTATCAAAAACAAAACAAAGATTTTTCATAAATTTTGAGTTTTACAACAAATAAACAAAAAATAAAAAAAATATTGAGCAGATATCACCAAATAACCGATTCATGAGTCCGATCAACACTTTTTGGTATCCCACAGTCTTCTAACGAACTTTTTGTTGTTTGCAAATTTGAGTTATTCACTAAAGACAGAACACACCTACCTGTCAAATGATCACTCTCACGACACTGAGTTTCTTCCAGACGGTGGGTACCTCTTATATATAGGCTCGAAGTCTTTCTTTTCGCTCTCCTCCCAGACACTTTCTCCGACAAACTACGATTCGATACTCTATGCACTGACACCAAGTACCCAATCTTATATACTAAGTTTTGGGGGTGCTGAATTCAATGATCCCACGGTGGGGTACGAAGGTGATTCATACTCCGTAACCGGATCTTCTTATTCCGCGGAAAAAGGTTCAATAACCACCATCTTTTTGTCCTTCGTTAGTAGGGAATAACCACTCACGTAATATCCATGAATTTGACTGCGATTGTTAAGTAACTAAGTCATTCAAATATCCTGATGCTTGGAGAACGCCTGCCTGACGATATTGAAGAAACTGAGTTTAGGATTCTATAATGAAATATTCATGGATTTCGAAATAAGTAATATACAACTATCGTTAATTTTATCTGAGGATGTCACAAATTATAAATCTTTAGTAATACCTAATTACAAGTATGTGAAAAACATGACTGTATCATCAATTGATTTATTTCATAGTCATCCAACATCATTGGTGAACATCATCGAACAGCATTACTTATCAACTATTTGCGTCGTCTTGACATTGTTATGAACCGAGTTTTTTGGTAGTAATCCTCTTCCGATATCTATCGGGTTATTATTCCTGTAGAGGATCCATCATTAACAACATCGACATTGTTATCAGTTATGAGTTCATCCATGATTTTCGGTTTAGCTTCTCGAAAAACAAAAAAAGTAAAAAGGTTACGTTGTCTATTAAATTAAAAAATAGAACCGAAAATTAAATTCTTGTTTAGGTCAATCTGCAAAACAACAATAACTGTGATTCGCCTCTTGGTAAAATGATATATCAATAAATATAATCTATGGTCGTAACACAAAGACTACAACTAGTGCTACTACTACTACTACTGCTACTCCTGCTACTACTAATAATAATAATAACTGTGCTGCCTGATTTAACGAATGCAAATATTATTTATTAATCGGTGGCTTTCAGTTTACTCATTTTTAGAATCAATGATTTAGTTTTTATTAGTAATAGATTTTAGGTAATTTAAGCGGAGAATGTTAGTAATAATCAATATTGCAGATATTGTACCTCTACTATAAAACATCTCTAGATATAGTAAGTACATAAAATTTTATATATACATAAAATATGTCAAATTCAATATGCTGGACAAATTTTTCAAAAATCTGAGAGTTGCTAATTGCAAATCTTAAGCGTTTGGGGAGTCGGGCGACGTTCTCGTACCAGAAAAACTAACATTAGATAGATTAGTAGACGAAAAATCGAAGAATTTTTAGATGTATATAGAACTTCGGTATAGTTATTATATAAATAAATACGAGAGTTTTTTTATTGCTATAATGGCCGGTCGTGAGGCCAAGACACTCAAAATGATTAATTACGAGCAAAATGATTTGAATTATGATAAAGATAAAACTATATTAAATCTGCTATTTTGAATTTTCAAAATCTGTCTTCAGATTCATGATCAGCAACCCAAAAACTACGTGAAGTAGGCGTAAGATTGCAATATCGCACGTCGATTGTGCCAAAATCGCCTGAAGAATAATCCTTCAAACACTCCTTGACCTACGACATTAATTATCCTATTTCCATCAAGTTTCCCTGATTATGACAGATTAGGAAATATTCGACAATTTCGAAGATCTTGGGGTAGTGTACTTGATAATATATACTACTCAAAAAAATAATAAATAAATATTGATCAAATTAAAAATCGAAACAGAAAAATAAAATTGAAACATAGAAAATTTAAGATACAAGCATTTCGTAAATTAAAATTGAATTATCTACGTTGATGACCTAAAGTGTATTAAATATATTTCAACTCTGTCCCGATAAAAGTTTTAAAATTCTGTAATTGATTAATCTACATTTTGTATTCAGATTTTTTTCATAACTTTTTAAGCTAATTTCTATCAATATCTTCAAGCTATCAGTAAACTTGTCACGAACGACGCATGTCGTATATATTAATGCTAGATCACTTGATGGTATATTTTAATTTAGAGTTCATTTCATTCCATTCCTTAAATTCCATAAATTCGACATGATTATTTTTTGTAGTCCATTGAGCCACCTCGTTTTTGTGATAGTAATGGCTAATATGTTTTCGTATTCATAATACAGAATCATTCCAGAATTATCATATTTTGAAAAAAAAGTATTTTCTCAATTAATTCGATTGTATTTAGTTTTTATTAAAAATGGTAGTATTATTTCTTGCACATACTGCACATACATAATCTTGAGGTAAAATTATATCCATGATATAACACATTTATTAATCAGTCTTATACATTCAAAATGGCGAACCCAAACTGGCATACAAACATTTTCATTTCTTCTCAATTTTGGTAATAATTTGTATATAAGGGCTTTTGGACCGTTGATCATAATGTTTGGGTTCGCCACTTTGAATTTATGAAGTTGTAATAAGGAAGTTCTTCGTCTAAAAACGAAGTACTGTCAACATTTTGACGTGAACTCACCATATTGGATATAGATATCGTAAAATTAATAATTGTAGCATATTCATTTTGAAGTTGAAGATCAATAGACATTTTGTTCACTTTACCAAGATCTCTTTGTCGAATTTCAATGCAAACATTTTGTTTCTGGAAACAAAATTTTAGTAAAAACTTTTTTCCAAATAATCGAATCCGCAACGATTTAGATTTGTTTTTTTTTTTAAATTTTAATCGTAAAGTTCGATCAACCCCGAAAATATATAACAAGCAGACGTTGAAAACTTTCATAAAAAAGTGTCCGTTTGGTCCTTAAAGGATTAAGAAAACCTAAATGTTCAGTTTTCTTTAAATTGCACTGTCCTTTTCCTTTTAACCAGTTCTCGATTAGAATGTGTTACTCCACAATATAAATGTGGACACTAAAATAATAACAATACCTAAATCAGCTACCGATTTTGAGAATTTAGATATTTTATAATTTCATAAATAAATTAATATTTAATGCTAATACAACTCTACATATAGCTATGTTGAAAATATATATTTCTTAACTTTTTGCAGAATATTGACCAAGGTCAGGAATTTCACAAATTATAATTTGAACGCCGTTAAAAAATCGAGCATTCGAAGGACTTCTGTGGAATCGGGAGTTTCGGGATTCCCAGCTATAGGGTTTTGAGCAACCACATTGGGAATGACCAGGAATAAGTTGCGCAATTTCATAAGCGCGTGTAATGTATTGCGTCTCTGCTGCTGATGCTATAACACTCCCCTTTTCGCTGCCACTCTGACGCACGAAGAGACTTTAACGCAACTGTGAATGACCTTTGGAAAATTGTGCAACTGGTTTTTCGTAGATAAACCTTTTTACGAGCGATCGATTGTTTGACCGTATTATGGCGTACGTAAAATGTTACGGCTTTCCGTTGTTCTTGATGCTGTTATTTCTTGTCACAAGTTTCTGTTTTAGAACCAAAACTATAATATCAACCGTTACATTGAACATAGATAATTTTAGAATTCTTATTATTATGGTATTTTATATCATACGTGAAAATGCCACATATCATAGTAATAATAATCGTCTTTATTGTCAATACAAAATATAAACACAAAATGATACAAAAGAAAATGACAATACAGTAATGCCGATAGACTGCTCCACAGAGTTGCTTTACAGAGTGACCTTGATTACTCGTGAAAATATGTAAAAATTGCAATTTTACAATCTCTCTTAATCTGAACCAGCGAAAAACGACTAAATTGTCAGTTCATAGTAGTTAATTCACAAAGCGCATTTGCGATGGCTGAGAATCAACCATTAGACACTGATTTCAACAGCGAACTCTTCTAAATTGGCTGAAAAATCATTGAAATGAAATCACATTTCTGCCGCTGCAAAACAGTGCCTATTCACTGATCGGTCCAGTAAATTTGACTGAAATCAGTGGAATGAAATCACGTGCTTTTCGCTGCAATATAGTGTTTACTAACTGATAAATTAGGCGAATTTCACTGGAATCAAACCATATGCTTTGTGCCGGTAATCAGTTGTTTTCACTGGAAAACAGTGTCTATTAATGATTAATTCAACAGTTAACCAGAAAAATAGCTTACATTTCTCAATATTAAATAATAAAAACGAATTTCGTGATCTGGCTGCTTAAATATAACTGCTAACTTCCGTGTTATATATGGTAAAATCATCTACTTCAAGAACATAAAACCCATAAGGTGCAAATATAACTTTGTACACTCCCCTCAAACTATACTGTAGCACCTGCATGCAATTTTAAAGGTTATAAGAATGGTTAAAAACGAACAATTACGATAAACATTATAGATACATACCTGAAATAGATCGCTATTATTCAATTTTTCGGTGGCGTCTCCAGTATCTAGAATTTCGTGCTTGCATGGGCAACTGGAACTCAAATGCGATTATGAAAATGCCAACAACAACACAGAACATTTATTTACGTTCCCCTTATAAAAACTTCTAGGCCAGAAAAACCGGCTGAAATTCGAGGAATGTTCTTGCCGCCTTAAAATCTACTTTATTAAAATTGTTTATAGATATTCTGTTTTATGTAGGATGAAAAGCAAATCACAGCTTATATTCAGTGATTGGTGTTAAAAGAATATACAACTGAAGAACCACTGAAATAGGGTTGAATTCTGCAGGAGACTCAGTAAATACAATATTTCGACTGGTTAAATAGTAAAACCAACTAGTTAAACAGTGAAATTGATTGATTTAACTGCAAAAATTTGTTTCGCTGACGCATTTGGCGAAATTTTCGCTGATTCAGATTAAAAGAGAACATATCATGAATGAAAAGTTACTGCCGGTGTTAAAATGTTCGTTTTATTCACCTGCTAACTTGTCCAAGGTGTCTTGTGTCTTGAATTTGTCCCGTCGAAGGTAACAGAAGAGTAAATCCCGCGGAAAATAATTACCTCCAGCGACATATTATACTGGATGTAATTAGATCTATAGTAAAACCCTAGTAGAAAATATGATCCGTTTTTGGCCATTTTTCTGGTCACTACAATTTAAATAAGTTGTCTTAGAAAAACTGTCCAGAAACCAGCTACATTCTTTAACAGATCAGAGGATCTCTCTTTGATCTGGTCATAATCGAGATCTATAATATGACATAAAACGGTTGATAAAAATTTGATAAATTGCCGACATTTTGACGATCTAATGAGTATCTGCGGTAGATATCGAAAAATGATCTTGATAATTTGATCACCTGAGATGGTAAGTGAGGTCTTTTATCGTATGACAATATATAATAGTTTCTATAATCAAAATTGCAAGATTTTATAACTTGTTATAATGTAGCATATGGAAAAATTCATGAAAAAAATCAACACAGATATCAGATCGCATTTTATTTTTAAATAAATGCTCGCCTTAATAGCGTTTGGAACAGTCTCAATGAAAATACTCTCGTGATTAATTCATTGACTAATTTTGAACGCAAATCTTGTAGATTCAAAAATATTGTTCATATTGTTTATATTATTATTGTGATTAATGTTGCTTTAAATTATTTGTATTTATTTTAGCGTCCTCGCCTTATTTACAGAAAAACGGTTAATAAAACCATCTAAAAAAGGTAGAAATAGTTCTAATATATAATAAAAAATGCAAAAACGCAAAAAGTTGTTCTTGATTATATGTAAATTATAAACTCTAAAATAAATTTTTTTATTGCGACAATGAGTTAATTAAAGTGGTTAATTTAACTGTATATTTTCTATGTGTTTTGTAGTTTCATATTCTATTTGTATATAGTTGTATAATGTCTGAAATGTAGTGTTGCACGTGGTCATTTTCACTGTGGTATTTTCTTATTTTATATTTTTACGTATAATATTTTAACGTGTGATATTTATGTTTGTGACATTTTGACCTAATATTTTGATATGTGACCTTTAATAGTAACAATAAAAATAGGAATTTTTAAGATTCCCCATTTTTAAATCCTTCTTTTCCAAACAAGTTTTTTTTTAGGGCATTTTCCTTTAGAGTTTTAAACAATAATCATAATCAGAACTGGACCAGTTTAACGATATTGTGTTCGGTATTATTTGGAACCTACTTCCCTTATTAGAGTTAATAGTCTGACCTGACAATTGAAGGGATAGTATATTAGTATATCAGCTAAATCAATAGTATTTGCAAATTTATTACGCCAAAAGGGAAATATATAAAATTTAGTAGGCGTGAGATTGGTTTAATACAAAAAAATTGTCTATAGTTTCTATTCATATTTTGTTACTCACACTCTATATTGGACAAGCGTCTACCATTTGAAACTTAATATCCCACTTCTTACAACCATCAATTATTTAAAATTGACAAGAATCAGGAAGAATGGATACTTTCATCTTAATAGCAATCTTATTATAAAAGTGTAAAGATTAGATTTTTATTTTGGCGTAAATTTCACTTATTGCTACTGCAGTAGTGTGTCATTTTCACTGAACTTTAAAATCCATATATCGATCACGTGGACACAAGTTTAATCGACAAACTACAGTAATACGATACAGTTACGATCACGCACAATTAGTAATTAAAAAGATGAACAAAAATTAACAGAATAATGTAAAATTATTTATGAAATTATTCATCTACAATGTCTTAAAGATTTACTAACTTAATTTCTACTTCTTATGTAGGCTACAGAGATATTAGAATCGTGGTCTGTTGAGTTCGATGATTGAAATTATTTAACGTAGTACCTAGTTTTAATATGACGACGGAGTGTCTGATTCGCAAGATACGATCTAGGATGCATCCGCAGGAAACGAGATTCGTGTATTTAGTAAAATGCTTTCTCTGTGTCGCTATAAAACCATAAACTTACTTTCTTTTTGCTACATGTACGTATACTTACACAACCTTGACACTGTGACTGAATTCTGAATCATACATTGACTGTCGCGTTACTAGTCTGTTATATAAATACAGAATCGAGATTGAATCGAGTTTTATTATTTTTTTATATTGCATACTGCAAGTGTCTCTCGTGACGATAGTATTTAAGCAATGCGAATGATAAAAATATATCAAGTAAATGCAAGTTATATAATAAATAGTTAAGTTGCGGGACTATTAACGGAACTTCGAACATTATGTGAGATTGAATGAATACCATTGCATAATTAGTATTGTCATTAGTAAAACAGTATTATGAAACGGTCAATGTGTCGTACTATTCCTTATGGTTTCTAAGGCGATATTAAAATAAAATTTAAAATAAATTCTTTAATAAAGTAAACATTTTATGAACTTTTAAATTTTTTAAATAAGGTTTGAAATCAATAATAACTTCTCTGATTCTGTCGAATTACAGGTCAAAAGGTTGCGTCAACTGAGACTACTTAAAAAAAAAATGTTATTTCAGTTTTTGTTCGAATTATTCCATTTTGCAATTTATGTTTACTGTAATGACGGTAAAAATAAGTCGGTTTCATTCGGCGATTAATTTTTCGAACATTTGTAAGAGAATGCGAAGAAAGCAAAAAACATTGAATTTCTTAAATAACTAAAAAGAAAGTACCCACTTTCGGTTGAAGTATGAAAAAAAACTTCATCAAGACGGAGTACTTTAAATAAAATGCAAGAAAACTTCTATCTCGAACGCTAGTAGTAACATTGAAAGCGAATTTTTATTAATAATTGCAAACGTTGCAAAAGGTACGTTTTGTACTTCGACAAAAGATTTACATATCTTTCTTATGTCTTATACTTCTTTACAGGCGTGTAAAATTGTTCTGCGGTACACGGCGTAAGTTTTCTCCCACAAAGATAGTTTCGCTACGCCATTGCACATTGGGATGGCTGTACCACTCAGAATGATGGTGTCCTGTTAGGTAATTTACCAAAGGGCCCTTCAAAATGATGACGAACTCGATAAAATTATTTGTATTTCGAATATTGTAAAATCGGTATAAAATTGGATGTTTTTGTCGATTTAAATGGTCGCATTTTGAAAAATCATTCTCTCTTATGCATTTTTCAATTGTTTACATGATGCGAGACTAATAGATTATTTATTTGATAAGAATTATTATATTCGTAATGACACCATTGGATTCTGCTCAGTGATCCGTGAAAGGAAAATATTGATAATATAAGTAGTTGCACTCCTAAAATGGCATTAATGGAGAGCAGAAAGTAAAAGTGTGCTTAAGAAGAAGATATAAATAAGTTTAATTTCACTTTCAAGGCATTCTTTGATATTTTTAGCACATCTATCGGGGTTTTCCCGCATTATACAATTACTGAGCCATTGAGCAGAAAAATGCTAAAACTGCGGTGCTCTACGATTATCAAATCTGGGATTTCCCGCTGTTACTGACCGCGGTTCTGGTCGCGCTCTAATGTTTCAGGGTTCCGGGAGAAAGCGTTTTCGTGGTTGTTCGGTTTTGCTATATAGCAGCAATTAACAGTTGTGAATTAAATCATGTACCATTTCTGAATATTTATATATTTTAAATTATAGGTTTATGTAATCAAAGAATTGTTCTTTGTGTTCAAGTATAATTAGTCTAAGTGAATGTGTAATGAAGATCGATCCATCATTTTTCTTTTATAATTACTCTTACCACCCTCTGAAGATAATTGAAATATATTACAAAAGAAAAACAATAAAGGGCGAGAACATAAGAAAATATAAAAAAAAAAACTATTTTCAATAAATTAAAAAGGTGATGAAATTCAAAACTTTATCCTTTTGGTCCTACACAGTAAAAAATGTATTTTTGAATATTTTTCGGATCAGATATTTTAAAATCCTGACGTGATGGGTCAAATCGAATGACGGATTCATTTTCAGCGGCCAAAAATCCATAAGATCCATTATTTCTGGCTCAAGTGATTTCGAAACAAATTTTGTTGTGTTCCTGTGTAATAGTTTAAAAAATATAATAATAATAATAATAATACAATTGATTTGAAATAAAAAGCAGTATCTTCGAATTTGCTGCACGAGGACTATTTATATTTTTTCTTAACTGCAAAATCGAATTATATGTTTTGTTCTTAATTGAATCTGTAATCTGAAGCTTTCATTAACTATTATTATTTAAGATCGTACACAGTAGAAAAAAGTCTTAAAATGGTTACATATTCAATTCAAATTGTGCTAATTTTCTTAAATTAAATCAATATTTGCGGTCAAAACCTTGTTTTTCGCTTTGGAAACTTACTTTTAGTCAATATGCAGGTTTGAAATAAAAATTCTCTAACTTAGGTGTGACAAGCTCGAAAAATTTTTCTTTAACTAAGACTTTCAGTGCAAATATTGACTTAATTTAAGAAAATTAGCTAAAATTTTAGACTGAAATTAAGCCTTTTACAGTGCTTAATTTGAGATGTAACGATTTTAAGGCCTTTTTTTTAACTGTGTAGTGATAATAACCAAATTTTACCAGCAGCTTAATAAAAACAATTTACAAAAAGCTTTTCTGCAGTTCTATTGACATTTTTGATACAGTACATACCAAGACCATTTTAATAACGAAAAAAATAAGAATAAGAAAATAGTATCTTTTTAAAATTATTTTAGTTTTATAAGAAGTTACATTTATATTTTTTGTACGTATGTTAAAAAAAATGGTCGTAGTTAACAAAGCATTATGTGACAATGATTTGATCCTTTTTTGGGGGCGCTTACCGAACTATAAGAACTATCATAAATGTTTCAAGATTTCGAATTCTAATGATGTAAAAAAATTAATTTTAGTTTGTATAAATTATGTTCATAAATTACTGAACTGACGATGATACTTTATGAACGTTAAATAAAATATAATTTTAAACAATAGTTAGTACGCATTAAATGTGACTTAGATAACTGCAATTTCTCACGTTAATTGTGATCAGAGTTTTTGCATTTACAATTACTCTCATTAATTATAATCACAGATTTTCCGATTACAATTACTCTCGTTAATTGTAATCGCACAGTTATACCCATTACAATTGCGCTGGTTAATGGCAATCAAGATTTTTCCGATTGCAATAAATTACTTTTATTAATTGTAATCAATATTTTTGTCATTTTAATTCACAAAAGTAATGGGTAAGTATTAATTAACGAATATCAATTAATGATTAATTATTAAATGAGAATGGATTAATTGTTCTAATTAAGAAAAGACGAATCAAAACAGCATTATCTAAGCAAAGCCTGCAAAATGGATGACATAGAGAAAAAATATTCTTTAATTTCAATTTTAAAAACGTCGTATATTGAAGATTCGCCGTTAAGTTGGGACTGTCAACAAAAGAGTCGACTAGCCTAATATACGCTGTTAAAAGGAAACGTTGTTTAATGTCAGATCTTAAATTTAATGTGCACAAAAAATGTCATGTATGTACCTTAAATTCTCAGAGTTTCATGTATATACCCCAAAAAAGATCTACGCTACCGAATGCAAACTTCACATTAAACATTTATTTAATGTACAATAGTCCTGGTAGAAATTCGGTCTAGATATTGGCCAGTATTTGGTAAATAAACTTGTGTACTGGACAATTTGTGAGTAATAAAATATGTGACCAGTTTTCCATGTAATATGTAACAAAATAAGGATTGTTTCTCGAGACCTTTTTTAGATAAACAGTGAACAGTTTCTGCAAAAGGTACTCTGAATATTCAACACGAACAACCTAAATATTTTCTTATCCAGTTTCTAACGCATAATTTTCCCAATATTCTGTAGATGTTTTTTATATATAACTTACGATAACTTAAAAATTGTCTGCACACTTTTAATGCACTTTTTATTCAGTTTTTATCCATGTTTTGAAGTTTGGAATAGACGTTTTTTAAGCGTGACTATTATGAGCAGGAACAAAATTGAACATCTGTCAGTGACTTTAATATGAATATAATCGTCATCATCATCATTGTCATCCTCATCATCATTCTCATCGTCATTATCATCATCATCACTGCTATTGTTATTATTTCCATTATCACTTTCATCAGTTACTTCGTAGGAGATTATATGCTTAGCACTGACGCATGGTAGGTTGTCTTCATTTTTCTGAAATGATGAATATAATTGAATCCGATGCTATGGTCACTAACGGCAGAAAGCGATATAATCGCTTATTACCAAACTTACACAATGCATACGGGAGATCCATACCAGCCGAATCAAGCCGAATATTCGAGCGATACTGATTATTGTTTTCAAATTTAATAGCAAGGTATAATATTTCTAAGAACCGCGGGCAATGAAAACTATAACAACCCTGAAAAGTAAACAATATACGTCAAGTTAACCAGCCGCTGCATTTAATATTCGCCTTTCTCCAATCGACATTTATTTCATGCATATTTTGAATAATTGTGCTGAATAGTTAGTAGGTAGAATTTTTTGACAAATCTGAGTGCAGTTTTAATATATTTAATTGTATCCAGTATGTAGACAGTTTTGTAACAAAATACGCGTTTTATGATTTGTGTTGAGTTCTTGCCTAGTTAGTACATTAAAAATCATGTACATGCTTACTTGAAATATACATTCTTAAACTGTATTGAAATTTCATAAACAAGTACAGTAAATTTAATTTGCTTATGTATGAAACAATACAAAATTACTCTCAGACTTATGTTCCTGCACGATGCATTAAAGTTACAAACGCAATTGGATATACTAAAACTGTATATAGGTCA
Source organism: Trichopria drosophilae (assembly GCA_030407085.1). Classification (NCBI taxonomy): domain Eukaryota; kingdom Metazoa; phylum Arthropoda; class Insecta; order Hymenoptera; family Diapriidae; genus Trichopria; species Trichopria drosophilae. The sequence continues at coordinate 137,887,674 of CM059584.1, read as the reverse complement.
TTCCGCGTCAGATTTACAACTCAAGATTTTTCTTCAATGGTATATTTTTTTTTCTTATTCTCGACACAAAAATAAAATATACGTGTTTTTTTATTTTAATATGATATTTTCTTTCTCCATTTTCAACTGTCTGTAATTCAAAACAGCTACAATATACAACAAATATTCTAAGGGAGTAACGTTTCTTATTTAGGTTTACAATGAAGTAAAAAAAATGCCAAAATTTAATTTTCAATAGATATAATTGTTGATTTTTATAAACAGATTCGTTCTTTTTTTTTAAGTTGGACATGATTTTTTAAAATTTGTTTACAATAAAACTCTTCATTTAACTATGTAGAAGATAGTGTTAAAATTTCACAGTTGTAGTTTGTGAACTTATCGAGTTATGAATTTTTATTTAATGATAGGTATCTCCGCCCCATGTTCTCAGTAATGCGCGCTGAGTCTTCCGTGCAAGCGGTATGTACGCATTTTATAATATATGAATTATTATCAGAAATAAAGCATGAAACAACCGTACCAGTAAACATTTCTACACAAATATATTATAACAAAATAACTAATGTCATTCGAGAGTTCACGATTCATCTACTGTTTCCGTAATTTTGCGTTTGAACGACCGTTTCATTGCTGTTTTTGAGAAATTCACTATTACAAAATTATCACATAGCAGAATAGGTCTTAACTTTAAGTTTAAAATTCTCAAGTGATTCAACGTTATGTAATTTCTGTTATATTCTGCCATGTGCGCCTGCTACCATAACCACAGCATGGACGTTAAGTTCGAAAACTACCACTGTGAAATTTTCACATAGTATCTTCTGCATATTTAAATAAAGAGTTTTAGTGAAAAAAAAGTTTTATAAAATCATGTCCAACTAAAAAAAATGAATTTGAATTTGTATTGAAAATTACATTTTGGAATTTTAATTTACTTCTTCGTCAAGCTGACCCAAATATGAAAGTTCCATGCCTTAAAATATTTTTTGTATATTGTATCGGTTTTGAGTTATAGGCAGTTGAAAATGGAACGTTTTTATAACATCTAAAATGCATTTGGATGTACTAACATTGAAAAATCATAACTCGAAAATTTCAAATATCATATTAAAATAACAAAAATACATACATTTTATTTTTGTGTATAGAATAAGAAAAAAAATATGCCATTGGAAACAAAATCTCAAGTTAAAAATCGGACGTGGAATGACCCATATAAACATATGCTTAAGTTATATGATGCATTAATTAATTTAGTTATTTATATTGTTAACATCTAGTTGTTAATCCTATGGTTTAACAAATTGCATAAATGATTAGATAAATAAAGTGCACAAAAGTGATGGAGAAAATATATCCTTTAATTTAAATTTCAACGAAGTGGTATATTGAATAAAGCATTAACAAAACATCTATTGTTGTCAACTATAATTCAGCTTTTTTGATAAATTTAATATCTTGCTGAAAGTCTGTGCAAATGTATAAAAACTTATTCATTTCTTCTGATAATTTTTTGTATACACACGGACATTCCACCGACGACTGAATGAAGGGTAAATAAAATATTAAGAAAATGACAACTGCTCCTATATGACAATTTCTCAAAAGGCGTCAAAATTGGACGGTCCAATTCATATTAATCGGTACGGTTGGCTTATACAAGCACACTTCATGTAGATTATCCATTCAACTCGCAAATTTATTTTAATTCCAACGTTACCGGATTGTGAACCCGAGACGAAGCGTTCTTTGTGGGCGATTACACAACGACTGGGGATTTTCCCCAGATTGTGTGGAAATGTCGTACGTAGTATATCCTGCTGCCAAGAACTTGGGTTGTCTTGACCCAATTTTTACCTGCAAAAAGTACAAGAAATAATTTTGGTATAAAACAAAAAAAAATATTTATTTATCAATAAAAAATACTACCAGGAATATGTTAACAATATTTAATTTAAAAGAAAAAGATTTATTTTTATTTCAAATAACATTATATATGCATTGTTAAACATGACAAAATTTAATGCACGACAGTCAATTGAGATTAAATTTAATGACTTTGTAACGTAATTGCGTTCTAGTAAGCAGTAACATAAAGCTTAAGGTACGTTTACATTATATTTTCTGTAAAGCAAGTGAAATTAACTGTTCGTATTCAATAAATTGCAGTTTTAAGATTGTACATTTAAAGTTTATGTACACGATTTTTAATGTACTTTTGGCAATATTCAATTACGTGTACGTGAAATCTCAAAAAATAAATGTAATATCCTTCTTATTTTAGTTTTTTCCTTTATTTTTACATTTTTAACGTTTTCGCTCTTGCACTGCTAGTGTTGTGAAAAATATTAAATTTTTTTTCGTGGGGGGGGGGGGGGGGGCGACATATATCATGACTGGGCAAGTTACAATAAGTGGACTACTGTACTTTAAATTTAGTGAATTTTCCATGTGGAATTTCCATGAGAATACTCTTTCTGTGGACACTGACATTAAAAGACAGATACTTGAAATTTGTGGTTCACATTAAATTTATAGTCTGACATTATAAGTCAGAAGACATTAAATGTCTTTTAATGTCGGAACTGAAATATGCTTCCAGTACATGGTCATTTCATTTAATGTGATCTTCTTAATAGTCCGAACAATCGGCAATATATATATAAACATATACAGATGACGTCATCCTCGAGCAGGTTGGTTACTTTTATGACGGATATTTTTGGTATAGTTGAAGTACTTGCGACTGCGGTTACGATCTGATTTGTGTTACTCGTAATTTGTTGAGCGTAAATCATAAACGGATTTTAATAGTGGGATGGTGCTATCGTTTATAATAAACTTACAGATTCGCACGTGGCAGACAATGATTTTGAAAGACAGTGAGGTGTATGATATTTAAAATCTGCATTCAAATGTCCTTCTTGCCGTTATCTTGAATAGTTTATGCGTTGTTTCCATTTACGACGATGAAGTTCGAAGTGTGCTTAGTCTCTAACTTTCCCTCAAAATTGTTTCCTTAATAAAAGTGGTAAGAACTCCTGTAATGAAAAGGCTGGCATTGCAAAACAGCAAAAATATATTTATTTTTATTAGGGTTTAAATAAACAAACACTAATGTATCTGAAAATTAGTATAGCTGCAGAATTAAAAAAGAAAGCGTATACTAAGTCTTTTATTTAGGCACAACAATTTTTGATGTTTTCTAAATTATAATAGGAAATTGTAGTTATTTAATTGTAGCGAGTGTTTGCAACTTTCAAAATATTTAGTTAGTAGAATTTTGACACCAAAGGGAATAAGAATCTCCAAATGTTTATCAAATGTTACTTTCCATTAATTTCTAGAAAATATGGCAGTTTTAGAGATATCATTTTTTATTTATTGATCGAACAAATTCGAAGCATTTTGTGTTAGTTCTTATGTAAATTAAACTTAGTATTCATAGTAAAAAATTAAGTGCAGAAATATTAGTGCAATTGAACCCAACGATATTTGAAAATGGATACTCCCGCGCAGACCTATATATTTCCTCTTTCTTTTTAGTCCTTCAAGACCAGGAAATGCGCAATTCTCAATTCTTTTCTGTAGTATTTGAATTATTACATATTCAAAAAACAAATACGGATCGTTTTATGAGAATTTTTTTGCACAAATAAGGACGGGGGTTCGATGCTAAACCACTGCTAAGAATGCACAAAATCTATGAACTTCATAGAGAATTTCCTTTTGATTTGCTTCAAATCAACGTAAGATAATGTTGTAACGTTAAAAAATTGTATATGTTAAGACCTATTTGATCTAGCCAAAATAGAAAACATCATTGTGCAGAATACTATGTATCTCTGCTGTAATCATCTTAATTTTTCGTTTGATCATTGTGTTCAACTATGATGCCACTACGTTTCGGCCTGAATTGAGGAAATAATTGTATATTATTTTTCATAAAATAAGTTGTTTAGTTAAAAATTAGTTAAAAAACAGGTTTTAGCTCCATAAAAAATTGTTAGAGAAAATCACGTTTCTTTTGTTTAATTTTCGGTTTTTCCATGATTAAAATTCATTTTGTAAAATTCTAATCACCAGCATTAGAAAAAGCACCCTAAAAAAACATAAGACCCAATGAATCCCAAACAGTTTTTTGTAGCGCTCATCATAATATGGCTACGCGATACAAACTTGAATGATAAAATTGCGTCCTGTGGACGTTAATGGGATAATATATATGGGCAAATCCCTGGAACGTTTAAATTTCAGGCTCTCAATAAATTTTTTTTTTAAACTTCAAGCACAACATTGGCGTTGGGTATATGTATTCATATCTACATAAGAAGTAAAAATGTACGCTCGTGCATCCTTTTTACTCAACGGCATTAAAACTTTGCGGTACAATGTCCAAAATATTGACCACCGGGATGAGCTTGAAATTTTGATTTTTTGAAAGGTTAATAATTAAATAACGCATTTGCGCCCAATTTTTTAAAAATATCACTTATGTGAGAGTTGAAGAATGGTTCATATATGATACATATATGATTCATTTTTTCCCGGGTTATCACTTATACATAGACTCGAAATGCATACTTTGTTTTACAATAGCTCTAATTTGAAACACAGTGCTTAAACAAGTATAATAAAGAATTGTTTTTCTTTAAACACATAAAGAACACCAAATTTTATCTGAATAAACGTACTTTTAGTTTCTGACCACAATGTTACTAAGCTTACAGTGTTTAATTCATCGTTAAATTACGACTTTATAAATAGTTCTTTCAATAACTTTGAAAATATGTAAAATATAAGAATGCCGCGCACTTTACATACTTATATAAGGTATTTACTTACCAGCACACCGAACAACAACTTGATATTGGCGATATTTTGAATGTGCCACGAAAAATAGTCAATTTTCTGAAATTGGCACGTTTTTGGAATGTATGTTTACACTTGTATAACATCAACAGTTTAAGGGGCACACAAATAAGTAAAGTGTCAAACACTTTATTATTGTGTCCTTTAATAACCAAAAACAATAAATATTCGATTTCTAAGACGGCGCGGATAATAAATAAACAAGTTTAAATAAGTTTAGAATTTACGAAATTCAAGGGACGGGTACTGTAGGCTCACTCTATACAATTAAATGTGTGGCACATATAATTCATATGAATATATTGCTTTATGAGATGTTTGCCTCCATTTCGCGCAAAAACACAACGTTAACTCACGCGGCGCAAATACAATACTCATAAGAGTAAAAAAAAACATGCAAGGGACGCATGAAATTTCATTATCTTTTTATCTATAAATAATTATAGAGCGTCTCTGTAACGTCGGGCGACTTCAAAATTCATCAAGCTTTTTATTTATGATATCTTGATGTATAAAAAAAATATAGCATTTGTGTGAAAGCAATGACGTTCAAGTAGTGTCACAGGACTCCACAGTTTAAAAGTTCTAGAGATTTGCCCATATATACATAATGTAATAAATTAATCTTTCGACTAGTTTAACCTAATAAAAATAATTTTCTTATATTAACTATTTCATACACTTTGTGAATTCAACTAACAGATGATAAAGTGTTGCAAAGAAGTAATTTAAATAAGGTAACTGCTGCAACAATTGCAAAAAGTAGTTATAATCTCTTACAAAAATATATATTTACATTGTATAAGAATCTGAGATACTTTATTTACAATTATAAATAAACCTGTTACATCTAAAAAGACTGGCTGTATAATAGAAGATCAGATTTATCTTATTACATCTTAGAGCAATACCTATATTATACTAGTTATGATATAATCTATATATTTTTTAATGGTGATCTAGAAAAAAGTCTTTTTTTCAAGTAAAAAATTTTGTATAAAAATAAAAAATATTTACAATTGACAAATTTAGTTATTTTAAAAATTTTTCTAATAATTGTGTAAAAAATGACAAAATATATTTAACAATGAAAGAGTTTTATTACTTCAGAGTGAATTAATTTACTCCTTAAAATAAATTTCTAAAATAAACTCGAGTGATCACGATTAGCATGTTACATGATGGTATCATAGCAGATGAATCGCTACGGAAACTTGACTTCCCGTCTCGAACTTATTTGACGTATCATAGAGAGGGAAAGTGGTCGTGTCCCAAGACTTTCTCGAGACCTGCTAAGAATGCTAACTCGTCTCCTATACGTAAACATAACCGCTTTGTGCGCCATTATCAGTCCATACAAATATTACATAATATCCGTCAAATAGTCAACAGAAGTTTGGTAATTTCGAGGTATATATATAATACAAGCTAGTTTCAAGGCCATTCACTCGTACGCAAATTGCCTAAATCTAATTCACGCCATACTTAAATGGTTGCCAATTCATGTATAGTAGATTACTTCAGAATTAATTAATAAATTAATCTTTATAATATATAAGCTAAAGTTTCACTTATATGAATCAAGGAAAACGAGATTTAGGAACAACAAATGGACGAAGTTTGAGGTTACTCAATGCTCATAAACGACTACTTTCTTGAAGTGTGTGACTGGACAAAGAAGTTGCTGTTTCTAAGGAAGTACTTGTGTAAATGTCACAATTACTATCTTTTATGACGCAAACAAATAAACGTATTCTCTACTTCGACATTCAATACTGGAAATGATTATAGCCAATAGTACATAAAAAATAATGGTTAAATTTTACCTGGATTAATTTCTTTATTATTATTAATTATTCTTTACAATTATTAAGAAATATTCAGCAGTTGTTGTTTCACGACGTAAGTTCAAAGATAAAACGAAAAAAAAATGAGTTCGCCATTTAGTCAATTCTATATTTGTATCATATCATTAGAGTCGGTTCCAATATATTTTGTACTCTTCTAACAAAATTGTTACAACGAGTTCAAGAGTTGAAAATACATTTAAATCCCTTGGATAATTTTATTTGTAATTTACTGCATGGAACTGTAAATTTCCTCCTTTAGGTTGAAAATTTACGCCTTAAAAATTGGCTTCGCTTAAACTACAAATCTGCAAAGTGTACAAAAATTGGCTGAAAGACAATTTTCATAAAAAAGGTGGGAGATCATTTAACACTAAAAGGATGTTATTGTTAATTAAATCCAAACTTTTTGTCCTAATTTGACAATGCTTTTCGTATTGGAAGAAAATTTAGGAAATTCAGGGTAGATATTTCTGTGTTATAATATATACAGTGGCAATGAACTAATTCACACACATATACTTATTCAATAACATCATTATATTAAGCTCAATATTATTTTGTAACGTAAACAGTATAACTATTGTACATGAACGAGCTGAATAATTGCTTTTTGTATACATTTAATGAAACATGTTACGTACAGATATTTAAAAACAAAAAAATAAAATATTAATCAAATTTTAATAAGATATAATGCAGAGTAGAATTTGTTCTAAGATATTACAACCAATTTATTAATAATACTTTAAAAAATTTGATAATAACAATACAATTGATTTAAAATAAAAGCAGAATGATCAAATTTGATGCATAAGGACTATTTATATTTTTGTCTTAACTGCAAAATCGAATTATATGTTGTGTTCTTACTTGCATCTAATTTAAAGCTTTCATTAACTATTATTATTTAAGATCATAAGTAATTCAGAATTCCAATTATTAAACATATCACTTAAAATTGAATATTCTTGATCGCATTTGTATGTTTTGTTATGTCACTATATAAAGAAAAAGCTAATCTAAGATCAATTGATGTCATGCAATTAACGGACAATTATATTTATGTCTATAAAAGCCGGGGTCTAGCATTATATTCACTCTTCTGCAATTAAATTAATTTAAACGTAACAATTCCGTAAAGATAATCTTTTTTTATTACGTTTATGTTGCTTTTATTACAATTCAAAAGATTTTGTATCAAAAGGTTATCGTGTGCAAACAATTAGAAACAAAAATTGTTTGTTTTGAAGTTTGATAAAATGACAATAAATAAAAGTTTCAAAATTAGAGAAAATGTTTCGACGTTATATTAAAATTATGCAAATATAAGTCGATTGTTCGGGGATTTAAGAATAAATCCGAAATGAAGTTTAAACTAAACGAAAATAAATTAATAAACTAACAAGAGTACGAGTAATGAATATAATACAAAATTTTCAACGCGACCAAAAAAACCATATAAGAAAATACGATGGAGTTAAATAGAATTTCAAACATAGCTAGCTCTTGCTAACCATTTGAATAGATAGATAATAAGTACGGATCGACCATGGGGATTTTCCCATATATCAGTCAGGGTTTTCCCATGCTTTAAGTGCGAATATTCCTCTTGAAAGGCGGATACAGGCGTATGAGTCGTTGACCCGTAAGGTTCTAATAGGCATTAATGTCTACATTTCTATTGAAATCCATTGATATAATCGGAATTGTTAAATTTTGGAGTCTTAGAGTTAGAGTTAAGTTGCAATTATTTCTATGTCACATTCAGGTGATTGTGATGCTGCATGGGTTAGAAGAAGGAGAAATAATGGGCCCTAACAAGTTCAATTTATGTAATGAATACAATAACTTTGCTTTCTCCCATCATCTGGTTTGAAGTGAACTGTGTTTTATTAGAGTTCTATTACGTTTTGCATTCGAATAAACATTGACTCTTTTGAATTCTATCAATTTGCAATACCAATATGAAATGTTCAAAATCAGGGGTCTATTGTTTGTGAACTATGTGAAACGAATGTGACACGTGGATAGTTGTTTTTGAAGTTATGAAATTGTGTCAACATTGCCTTAAATAGTTTTTCAAATTAGAAAAATTGGCTAGATCGATTATCCGAGTCATTTGACTTTGAAAACTTCACCGAGTGTTAAATTCACGAATTTTATTTAGTTTTTAAAATTATTCAAGACATTATGTATGAACATTTCGAATGACTTAATTCAATACGTTTTTGTTGAACTAAACATCCCCTTTAAAATTATTTAAAATATGATATGTAGTTATAAAAATGTATTTGAATATGTTAGCAATATGACATGAACATATGAATTAAATAAACCAAGTGTGGCATCGTTTACTATTTTAATTCTGTTAATATTAATTCGTCCGATTAGAATTATCAAATAAATTAAACAATTTACTCATTTATTTTACTTTATGTGGTACACTCCCTGATAAGCTAGGGACCCCAATTTTACACATTTAATTAGCGACGCGATGAAAATTAGGTAAACTATCATGAAAATTTAATATTTATATTCATGATAGATGCAAATAACTATCGATGTATCATCTAATTTTTGAATAGCCATATATCCTGTAGTATTAAAAATGAAATATAGTAGCGTCAGAATGCACTACACTTAAAGAGCTTTTTGGGAATAAAAATTAAGATAATTTCAAAGTCTTATCCCAATATATCTGATAAAAACAAAAAATGTTATTAACTTTTAAATGTATGATAGACATAGATGGACATATGCATTAAGTATTTCATATTTTACAATTTTCTTCTCCGAAGTGACGAAGTTAACGGTGAATCTAGCGTGTATTTATCTGAAAATCTCTTGAAAAAAAGTATGTTGATTTTTATAATATTTTGTAATTTTTTTGACAGTTTCTTCTGAACCTCCATAAAAGGAGGTAATATTAAGAAGTATTATATTATCAAAACGATAAATAAATAACTGTAAAATGAGATTTCTTTCCTGGTGTCAATGATTTTTCCTAGTGATTTTCAGATAAGTTGACCATTTTCGTGACGATCCACGGATTGTGGTTCGGTGGTTCATATAATTTTTAAGGAAATTTATTTGTTGATGTCTTCGTCGGTATTTTTTAAATAATTTTGTTTTCTATCTTCTCACTTTGGTGAAGTAATACTGCATATTTATAGCTGGTAAAATCCCGTTTTCATCTAGCCGTTCTAAAAATGTCTATCAAAATGGTAGAAAATTGGCAGCGTATAGAGGGATTATTGGTGATACCACTGCTGGCAGGGGTATGAAGTCCCCGCAAGTGCACGCCGACTGAATCATCTGTGATATTTCATTCCTTAATCAGCAAATTCCTTCAAAATTGATTTGTCGTTTGAGAAATCGCATGCGTTAACCAGAAGAAATCAGATTAATCATGGTTTCACCTTTTCTACATCGCTCATGCGTGATGTCGCCACAGACTTACCGCTCCGTGAGAAGCCGTGGAGAACATCAATCAAGGAGTAAGGCAAATATTAGGGGGTAGCAAATATTGGGGGGGGGGGCTACTGTAATAAATAGTAGTTTAGTGTGATGTCGGACCGGTACATTCATGTTGCAGATGCTTTTTTAATAGAGATTGTGACGAATCTTTCACTCAAAATCTTAATGGATTGAAATCAAATTTCTAAATGAGTGCTTTAAACAACAAATGTTAAAATAATATTATATTTATAGCACAATGTTTAGTAAAATGCTTTTTATATTTAAAAAAGCACGTAGTTTGATATCTGCAGTGTCATTCCCAGCAGGTTGCCTTTATCAGCAATACTTACCGTAAAATGTTCAGAATTATTAATGTCTCCAATCAAATCTGTGATTAAGACAAAAAAGTATAGTAAATATGCTAATGTAATGGTTTGTCATCGTAATGAGAAAATCTTCTCAAAGTACTTCTAATAAGGATATTTCTAATAAAATTTTATATTTCTTGATTCCCTTCAGGCTATAATAATTGGAGTAATTTATGGAGCTCTAAAATAGTAACTTATATCATGTAGTTTACTCCCTTAGACTATATGTTATACCATTGTCAAGTTTGGCTTCATCTTGTCAATCAGTTATGCTCCTTCGAATGAGTAAATACGAACTACCTCAAGAGTCATTCAATTCTACATCTAAGCGATTTACGAAAAGCATGTCAGACTCAGTGCAATTTACTGCACAAATCTGTGAAGCTGGTGTTTTGAAAAATAAAGTCAAATTTTTACGAGCTGGATGATGAGATTATTTAGTCGTTTCCAAAATATTTTGTGGACTGTTTTAAACTGGGTGACCCTGTATAAACTTTTTTATCACGAATAAAACGTTGTGGAAAATTTAGTATAATGGAAGTATACTATTTTTTGTCTAAACTTATGGTGCTGGTATTGCTTTTCGTAGTTTCTAGAGCATCGGGACTAATCGAATTTTATAAGAATATTTTTAATACCTGCGTTTAGAAAATTTACAGTTTTGGATGATTGAAAAATTTATAACATATTAAAAGTAGTTCATGGGCATGCCACAGGACGCGTAACTAAAAATTGAGGTGATATAATTTATGAAAATCGTAAAAAGAAGCGGCCCTAGAACTATTTCTTGGCTAGATATGTAATTTATATAAAGCTACTATTAAAGACTGGACGATTTTTAAATAAAATACAACAATAATTGCTTTATTGTCAAAAACGTGTCTCTAAAATTGAATATTTCCGAAATTAAATTGTACTACAATTATTTTCCGAACCATCCATCACTATCATTGAGATGTTTCAATTCTTTTATTAATTTTCTACTACTTTTTTACACATACAACAAATTTTGAAAATTCACATATTTCTCATAAAATTGTAAACAATGAAGGATTATAGATGTCATACTTTTTTGTGAAATTATATCAAAATATTTTAGAGTGCAAAGATATTGTCGTGCTCCTACTCATTTAATAAAATTGCACACGTCCTTTATTAAAATATGAATTAACACTTTGTAGATGTCACTTTAAGCAAATTTATGCAATAATGTTTTGTATTGCACTATCAGAAGAATCTCTTAATATCATGAAGGTTTATCATGATTGGTATGTCAATTGTATTATGTATTTTTGTTTGCCTGACTGTTAATTATTTTACATCGAGATAATTTTAGAATGCCATATCGGCAATTGTGTCCCACCGAAATATATATACATATAATAATATTCACACGACTACATTATGAACTATATGTTTTCGATCATTTATAACCAAGAGATACCTGTTTGTACCTTCTGAGTCTAAATCATCTCTAGTAACAATGAAATACCAAGGATTCGGCATATTTTTATTCATTATTTTATACTCGACACTTATTGCAGCTGACGTATGTACCATATAATAATTAGACATTAATAGTTCCTATTTTATCCAAAAGCTGTTCATATTACTTTTAAATATATTTTATGAAGAGTATAAAGTTTTTTATTGAAATATTCGTACATTCGGCTTTTTATAGTCGTTATGCATTTTTACAAAACAGTCATTATATACGATTTTGTATACGTTACTTTTTTAAAATTAGGGTTAGAAAAAATATGGGCAAGAAATAATTACAAAGAATATTCTAAAAACTGAAAAATGTTAAAAACGTAATTGTTTTTAAATGCATGTCCACACTACCAGGGTGTTTTGTTAGGAATATTATATAGAATTTATTTTACATTGCAATAAAAACTTTATTCGTTTAATAAGAATCTAAAAACAACAATAGTTATACAATTAATCCTTTTTTTCATATACTCAAAAGAAAATAATTTTGTTATTTATTATTTTTGTTGTTCTTGACGCAGGAAAATTTAAAAGCAGATAAATGCAAAATAAATCTGGGCTTTATATCTAATGGTATTGAATTCATAATTACATTGTCATTGGAATAAATTTATCAGAATTATTTATTTGAAATATTATACAACATGGCAACGCAATGCACGAGAAATCAAATTTTTCCCATTTAATTCTAATATTTGGGAATTTAAAAACTAATAAAATTTATTAATAATGTATATATAATTATTATTTATTTATTATGCAATTTTCTAATTGAATGTATCATTTTAATTGACAGCCATTTTTAACTGTGAGCTTCGAAACTTTTGAAGTAACTAAACTGATTGACAATCCATACATATCAAGTTTGTCTGGCCATGTCGTGAAAAAACCAAGACAAAATGCCGTCTCTGGGGAATGCGATATAATAGACTTCCCTGAAGGAATACAGGTTACCTAATAAATCATACATTAATATATGATAAAAAGCATTGCATATAATTATGTTGTTATTATTACGTATACATAGATGTACTATACTCGATTTATTATTTTGCTATTACATTAGAACAACCTAAATTAGATTTTTTTTCACAGGCTACTATAAAAATGACTATGAATGGTATACCACTTCCAGCTGTATCCGGTTCTATTTGCCATTTGTTAGGTACAAATCCAACAGTAAAAAGTGTCGCTGCTACTGTAGAACCAAAAAATCAACTAGATAAGGGATGTCCTATCCAGCCGGTAAATATAATTGTTCGACTTTTTTGTAAAAAATTTAATTTACAGAGATTATCTATTTTCTCGCATAGAACAAACCATTTGGTGGAAATAATAATAGAATAGAATAATAGAAATCGTTTTAAATTAGTCAAATGTGAGAACAAAGTAAATGGCCGGCTGATATTGTAGAATATGCAACAATTATATTGAGATATCATCCATTAATATTGCTAGTTAATATGCTATGTGATGAATCAAGCATTAGTCGTTTGACATTATGACAAAATTATCTTTTGTGTCGCCGTTATTATGCAGAATTTTATTGATATATAAGAACATTAAAATACTTATGTTCATGATCATGTCTTGCTGTACAAAAATAAACATGATATTAAGAATGCTTTTACTTCTAAAGTGATAAATTCGTTTGCCCAACTCGATTGTGGGAAAATGAATTATCATAATCATGAAAATGATTTTTTATTTTTTTGTGGTTTGAAAAAACTAACGATATACATTTACAATTTCAGGGAAAATATAGACTCAACGAATTTGAAGTGGACACGAAAGCTATCCCATTAGGATTGGTACCAGACTGCAAGTTCACCTTACTTGCCTCACTACATATGCCCGGAGAAGAATCCGTAGCCGAATTTAAAATGTCAGGCGTTGCTTCTCACTTTAAATGAGACTAAGGAATCATTTGAGAAATATAAAAAGTAGTTAATACTAAAACCAATATTTAGAAATAAATTAATAAAAATTGAGCCGACACACGAATTTAAGCTAGATGAATGTTTACTGGTTGTGATGTGTTGTATTCATATCTTTCAGTTAATAAAGATGTTTAGAAAGTGAAAGTACATTATAAATTTCAACTTGTTTAGTGTAAAAATAATCTTTTATTTAATTCGGGCATCTTTCATTTTAATCTCTCTTATCCAGGTTCCAGATAAAATCTGAAGTATTCAATTGATGCGTACCGTCAACTACATTTATTATTCTGAAATTCGTATGCCAAATAAAAATAACGTAAATATAAATAGTTTCATAAGATGATCTAAACCAGTGAATTCAGTGATCACTTTTTTTCCACATCTTACTGAACAGTTTTAATTCAAATTTTATCGAGATTCTCTTTTATATGCACTTATTCTCATAAGTCCAGTTAACTGAAAACACAAAAGTTCTGTTTGAAAGAGTACAAATAGAAGGAATAATGTGAGGATGAATTGTTCATTCAATGTGGACCAATTTCATATGAACTTCATGTTTCATCGCTTATATGATGTGAGGCGATCATGGGAGAGTTGCGATTCATTAAAGAGTAATTTTTAATATATTATACCCTTTACACCAATATTTTTTCTTTAAAATTTTTTATTTTTATTTTTCTCAAAAAGTTTCAATTTCATTTAAAGTAGCCACTTTCAGTTAGCGAAATAAATATACATTTTATTCATTACACTAAAATAATGTTTTTAATTTATTTATAATGTGTCCTGAAGCATCCTTTAAAATTTTAGCTACATCCATAATATATTGAACTAGATTTGTTCACAATAACTTTTTTTCATGTTTTTTTTTAATAATGTTAATAATATTTAGTAATTTTTGTGCAACAATTTCATTTAGATGAAGCGAAAGAATATTCCACAATTTTCAGCTTTGATCGGTAAATAAATTATTGAATGGCGGCCAAATAAACTTTGTCTTGAGTAAAATTAACATATACTTGATTTTAATCAAATTTTTTTTTTATTTTATTTAAATTTTTTTTTAAAACACGTCTGACTCATAAGGGAAAGGGAACGGGTTATATTTGCAGATAATTGTAAAATCCATTATTTTAATGCATTAACTAATAGCAGCGGCAGTTGTTGCAAATTAAGAACTTATCATAAGAAAAATTTTCTTAGCAGGAAAATTAAGTAATGACTTATTTGGTTTCAATAGTTTAGTTAATAAATGAATGAATGGATTGTCTGCTAACATGTTTGTATACGAACACGAAAATAAATGTTTTTGCTACCACTGCTAAATCGTGTTAACCCTTTGCAGCGCAGTGGTAACCCAGATTACCACCTTTTTAATTCACATCGTTTCTGTCCAGTTTCAATGCTTTCGAAGCAATATTCAAAATATCGTTTTACAGTGGTAGGGGGGGGGGAGGCTTTTTAGTACGTCACGAAAAGAATAATAAATGTAATTACGCTAAATCATTAACAAGTATAAATAAATGAATTTAAAAAATCGTCGATTTTTGAGAAAGAAATCGTTTTTGAACGAACTAAAAGGTAAATTAGAACCAAATTTGGTTTCTGGGGGGTTTTGTGGTCGCTGATTACGAATGTGAAGTCGGTTTTGAAAAATACAAAATGGCGGAAACAATATGGCGGATGAATTTTTAAAAATTCATCTGATTTAATTGAAACTCGTTACTCGGGGGTTTCTGGGGTTGCCGATTACGAATATGGCCTCGGAATTTGGAGATTCAAAATGGAGGATCCAAGATGTCTGATCGAAATATGGAAATGTACCCGATATTGATGAAGCTGTGTACTCGGGGGTTTTTGGAGTCGCTTAGTACAAATCTGATCTCTGACATTTACATTTAAAATTCCGAATACATAGAGTATCCAGTTTTATCTCTATGAAGTAAATTTTCACATTTATGTAGGCCATCTTGGATTCACCATTTTGAATTTACAGAATCTGACTTCATATTCGCAATCAGCGATCCCAAAAACCCCCGAGTACCAACTTTCATCAAAATCAGGTAAATTTTTTACATTTACATATATCGGCCATCTTCGAGCCGCCATTTTGAATTTACAAAATTTGACTTCAGATTCGTAATCAACGACCCCGAAAACTCCCGCGTAACAATTTTCAGCTGTTTTCCGTACAAAGAAAAATGTGCGCCGCAAAGGGTTAACTAGAGCTGCATCTTGTTACACATAAACAGCTCTGACAACAATTTTGGGAAAAATTGAGCAGCTGCTAAATGTAATTTTTCAGTTGAACATGTTCGCTGATGTAATTGCTCTGATACTTAAATAATACGTCAGAATCTTCATGTCCTCTTACCATGTTAATCTATTCAACTCGTGATGCGACATGGTCGTGGGAAGGAAAGGAAATTGAAAAGGTAGAGGGATTATGGGAAATATAACTAGGGAGAGGACTGTCGTATAATTTAAAAGAATATAATGTAAAGCGAGATAACTTAAGGGAGAAACTTTAATTCAATGTAGGTATCTTGATTGTTCTCAACAAATTACATATATGTTGAATTTAGCTGTCCGTATAAATTTATTGAGCAAAATTCCAACGCCAGACATATTACAAATAGTATATAAATTATACCAAATACACTTGTTGCAAACTGAACTTAATAGGTTCGAAAATTTGAGAGAATTCGCAATAATAAATTACTTATTTTTACGATTTATGGCTTAAACATATACATACCGGTTTTGTTTAATTTACATATTTCAAGTTACGAATTGACGTTATCGAGTATTGCCCGAGACACTTGAGCTTTCCCTAGAAATCAATTGGATGAAAACGGCTAAAGATGATGCATAAATAATGAACAAATATTAATAGTCAGGTACGCCACAGATGGAGATATTTACTCTTATGGAGTAACAATGTATCTACTCAGATACTAACTGAATACATCAAATATCAAAGGGAGAGGAAATTTGGCAGTACGGTCACGCACCAAGATTTCTGAATATTCCGCATATTAGTAGCACTTTAATATTTATGGCGTTGGTGTAATCACAACCCATGTGGGTTCAATATCAAATCTGTTGACAAAGCTCTTTATCTACTCAGTTGGTAGAAAATTGGTAAAACTTCCTTCGATCGATATGATTTTTTCTAGATTCCATTTGTACTGACCGCACCACATTTTCCACTTATTGACTCTTTTTCCAGCTACCGCCACTACAATGAAGAGCTTTCAGTAAACCTCAATCTAGCCTCGTAATCATCTAAGTTATTTAACACATGGCCTTACCCTCTAATATTATTTCCTTTTTTACTTTCTCAGCATAATACTATCATCATGAGTACTGCAGGCTAGATATTCCTAATCTTTCCTAGTTTCATTTCCAAGCTGCCGGAGTTTTTAAAAGATTCAGTCATATTTTGTGCAAAATTTCCATTGTGAAGTAGTAAGTGACCAACCTGAGGTGATCCCAGACGGTGTCTGATACCTGACAGAGCCGGAAAAGGTCTGAATCCGACCTTGACCATGACCTATTCAAGGCTACATTGCCTTTTTTCAATGGAAACCCGTATTTTTTACTACATACCATGTACATTTTTAACTATTATAAACAATTTTTTTCAGTTGCTTCCTAAGTTTAGGCTGAAAACACACCTACCAGTCTTGTATTCAGCACAAACTTCCAGGTTTGGGTTCAGCACAAACCTTATTGAACAATAAAAGAAATTTAAAGTCCGAAAATTATCTTAATCATATCATACTGTGGATTTGGGAATTTTAGAACAAAAGAACCGATCAATTTTCGATATTTCATGCTTAAAGAATTGAAACCTGAGGATAGGCATTCTAATCTTTATTTCCATCTAATCAACGTGATTCGAGTCGAGTCAAGATCATGATCAAGGTCATAGTGTTTAAAAAAGGAATTCTGAAATAACATATAAGGTCTTTGTAAAGACTAAATCTATGGCCATAATTGAATATTCCGTTAAAAATTGGTCCAAATCAGTTTTTCAAAATCCGAAATAGGCTTCTTTTTGTAGGAGAAAATTCGCATTTTACTACTTCGAAAATTATACGATTACGATAGGAGTTTCGCACTTTTTCCAGTTTTAATTTGTTGATAGCGACTCGGATTTTAAACTGGTTAGGACGAAAAATTTTCTTCGTATCACGGGCGTGAAAGTTTATTTAATTAACCCATTACGTACCAAACGGACGAAAAATTGTCGTTGACTTTGATGTTATTTTTTTGTATGAAAAAGAGAATTAAAAAAATCGGCATAACCCATTTCTTATGTAAAATTTATCGCTCTTTCAGAATCTGTGGTCAAAATGTATTAATAATAAATATTGAAAAAGTTATAAACAATTAAAACAAAAAAAACATGATTTTTTGAGAAAATATTGCTTTATAACCCTTGACTTCGCATGGAAAATGTCATTGATTTGCCTTAAACGCATAAAATTTTGCGTCCATGGACCCTCAGCTATAAGCTCATACAGTTACTTTTTCTAAATTTCAAAATGGCGCGCGACAACATGGCGTGGAAGCCTAAAACAATGATCCATAAAATCACTATGGTGCCTGAAATTTTAAAAACAATTTAAATCGCTTCAAACTTGTTACTCGGGGGTTTTTGGGGTCGCTGATTACGAATTTGAAGTCAGTTTTCGAATATTCAAGATGGCGAAGCCAATATGGCGGACTAATTTTTTGAAATTTGATGAAATCGTTTGAAATTTGTTACTCGGGGGTTTTTGGCGTCATTGATTACGAATTCGATGTCAATTTTCAAAAATTCAAAATGGCGGAGCCAATATGGCGGACTAACGCATCAAAGATTATCATCTTTTTTTAAAACCACAAAATTGTAAAAAGTAAAAAAACAAAATATAAAATGTAAAAAATAAAAATAAAAAAAAATTTAAAAATTAAAAAATTAAAAAAAAAAGTTAAAAAAAAGTAAAAAAAACTTTTAAAAAAGTGAAAAAGGCTCCCTTTTATACGTTTACGGCCAAGTGGTGGGGCCGGGCAACGGACAAATTTTTTGACGGCTAAGAAACGTATTCTGTATAGAAAAATATTGAAAATATTTGACCGTCATACCGCATCCGCCAGTTTGAATTCCGAATTCAAAATTGTATTCTCGAAAACTGACTTCAAATTCGTAATCAGTGACCCCAAAAACCCCCGAGTAAAAAATTTTAAAGGATTTCATCAAATTTCAAAAAATTAGTCCGCCATTTTGAATTTTCTAAAACTGACATCGAGTTCGTAATCAATGACCCCAAAACCCCCGAGTAACAAATTTCAAACGATTTCATCAAATATCAAAAAGTTAGTGCGCCATGTTGGCTCCCCCATTTTGAATTTTCTAAAACTGACTTCAAATTCGTAATCAGCGACCCCACAAACCCCCGAGTAACAAGTTTGAAGCGATTTAAATTGTTTTTAAAATTTCAGGCACCATAGTGATTTTATGGATCATTGTTTTAGGCTTCCACGCCATGTTGTCGCGCGCCATTTTGAAGTTTTGAAAAAGTAACTGTATGAGCTTATAGCTGAGGGTCCATGGACGCAAAATTTTATGCGTTTAAGGCAAATCAATGACATTTTCCATGCGAAGTCAAGGGTTATAAAGCAATATTTTCTCAAAAAATCATGTTTTTTTTGTTTTAATTGTTTATAACTTTTTCAATATTTATTATTAATACATTTTGACTACAGATTCTGAAAGAGCGATAAATTTTACATCAAAAATGGGTTATGCCGATTTTTTTAATTCTCTTTTTCATACAAAAAAATAACATCAAAGTCAACGACAATTTTTCGTCCGTTTGGTACGTAATGGGTTAATACACAGAGAGAAAAATATTGTATCCGATAACAGACTGATGTTACCGGATATCATACTGGTGGTAGTGGATACTATATGTTATCCGGTAATATCTATTTCTCTCCGTATAACAATAACTATTAAAGTTTAATACATGTAGAATATTGCGTAGAAAAAAAATAAGAATGAGAGAGAATATCTGATATTTTCCCAAAGAAGTCTAGGATGTATTTCGATTAAAGAGGAAGAAGGCCACTTCCCTAATCAAATTGAGGTAAAATAAAGTACAAACAACCCGACAGAAACATCCGCCAAATTTGTAGTCCAATGATAAATATAAACCAAATACCATCGTCGACATCAACGCAAAAAATGACGAATTTAAAGCTGCTGCCTTCCACTATTCCTAAGCCGTTCGAATCCGTTCACTTTCATTTAAATCTTGCACAGGACAAAACTCATTCAAAAGAAAAGAAAATACATTTTGGAAGAAACTGAACACTGCAAACGTGGAAAATGCAATTTTATTTTAATTGATTTTATGTTCGTTCCAGTTACACATTATGGAAGTTCCACGGTTCGACTGATAATGTCAAAATATCAGCTTTTCTTTTGTTACGAGTAGATCGTTGGTAACACGGTTGCGAAAGTCTGTTGATTTAAAAAACAAGCAGAGTAACAGTGTTTTGACAGTGTCGATCGAACTTCTTTACTGAATGTGTGAATGGAATCAGAACGAACATAAATTTAGTTAAAATAAAACATGCATTCTCCATAGTTTCTTCCAAAATGTAGTTTCTTTTCATCCGAATGATGTTCGTCCTCTAATGATTCAAACCAAATCGAACGTATTCGAAGGGTTTAGAAACTATGGGAGGGTGCCGTCTTCAAATTCGTCACCTTCTGAGTTGACGTGGACTATGGTGTTTAGTTTTTATTTATCATTTTGATGCACTGTTCAGTGAACTTGACATTTGTCGGATGTATCTTTCGGGTTGTCTGTTCTTTATTTTACCTCAATTTTTTTAGGGAGATCGTCAATTGCCTCTTTAATCGACATACGTCTCGGACTTTCCTGGGAAGTTTTGCAAAAATTAATTTCAAATGTTTACTGCAGAATTTCCAATTTATGTGCGATAGTATGGGCTCTCACTGAGCGAAACCTTGTAGTTTCGCCCTTACTCTCTTCAAAATTATATCAGATAGTCACTCCCATTCTTATGTTATCTACGTGGGATATAATTGTATCTTTTTTAAATTTCAATTCCATCTATTTTATTTATAAAAATGTAAATATTTATAAATAAACACTCCAAACAATTATCATTCCACCTGTCCTCTGCAATTGTACTACGCTTTATAAATATTATTCTTTTTCAAATTTATGTAATAGTATTTTCTCGTAACCCTCAAAACCGTCTGAAATTCATTGTGCATGTTTATCGCAATATATCATTTTATCATTATTTCTATCCGCTTTTTAGTTAGAAGTTTGTTTTCCTCATAATTATCGACACCTTCGATAATAATTGTGTTACACGGTAATACTGATAACATCTGATTTTACATTTCAACATTTTAAAAGGAATAACTCCATCCTTTAACTCCTTGGTACCTGTACCGTTTAGTTTATTTGAAGTAGTTGCCATGAAGTATTCAGGATTTAAAATACTTTCCTTTGTCTTATTTGGATCGGTTCTGGTTACAGCCGATGTACGTATTGTACAGTCTTCTTTTGATTATTAATAATTCATTTGTCAACATTTATTAAAGAATTGTGTTATTTATTAACTAAAACTAATAATATTTTTATAACATTACTTCTGTTCAATTACTTTATCATTAAAATTACAAGTGCATTGCGCCATTATCAATAGTTTCATATATACGTTGACGTAACGTAGACGTCAACCCTTTTATATAGTCGTTCTCAACGTTAATTTTATTTTGTACTAGAAATCTAAAATAATTTTCCGGAAACTATTTCAAACATATATCGATTACTCCATGGATAAAAAAGTCCTCGCACATTTTTCGAGATATAAATCGAGGAAATTGTAAAAAAAACACCATTGCCAAAGATGCAAGCAATTTGTTGAAAAATTGTACAATGCAGTTGAATTTATATCTCGATCAATATTGGCCCAAGTAAGGGAAATTTGTTGTGTGTTTTTTCGATTTTTCGTTGTATAATTACTGAAATAACTATCTCATGTGGGTTTCAGTCCAGTCCAGTCCAGTTTTTGTCTGGTTTCTGTCCAGTTTCCGTATTTCGCTTGTTAATAGTATAGGACAATTAAGCAGTGTAACACAACACTGGACATATTTCTATAGCAGGGTATTCTACATATTTGTCAATAACCATCTCATTTATTGTCTATTTTCTGAACATTATTTTTCAGCCTTTCTTGACTCTTAATTTCGACAAATTTGAAGTAACAAAACAGGTCGAAAATCCATATATGAGAAATTTTCAAGCTTATGTTACCAAGGCGGGCAAACAAAGTGCTGCAACTTTAGGATTTGAGATA
This sequence comes from Trichopria drosophilae, assembly GCA_030407085.1. Taxonomy (NCBI): domain Eukaryota; kingdom Metazoa; phylum Arthropoda; class Insecta; order Hymenoptera; family Diapriidae; genus Trichopria; species Trichopria drosophilae. The sequence goes on along the minus strand of CM059584.1, from coordinate 137,865,291 downwards.
CTTGATCTACCTCCAGAAATGCAGGTCAGATATTTTATCGATATCCATAATTTAATGTTCTATAGTACGTTAATGTTTTTATATTTTAAGACCGAATATTGTGCCAAACTTTTTCTTTCTTTTTTTGAGGCTGAAAGTTTAAAAAATGTAAGAATTTAAAAGATGTCGACTCAATGTGTTATTTTGATACTAACACATTTTATTTGACAGGGAATTGTCAAAATAACCATGAATGGTATAACACTTCCGGCTTTCAGTGGAAATGTTTGTAATTTGCTGGATAATAATAAGTTATTACAAGGCTTAGTTGCGGAAGCTGAACCAAAGAATCGCCTCAACAAGGGATGTCCAGTTAATCCGGTAATAATTATAGTTACCTTTAAGATGTGTATTTATAACTGAACTCAGTTTATGTACTTAAAACTAGTTAATATTGGCACAATAGATCAATTGAACCGTTAAGAGGACATACTTGAAAGAGTTCCAGTTCTATGTGCTTGAATGAAGAAAAGAAAAATGTCTAAAATAATTAACATTTTTTTCGAAGATTACGTTACATTTAATGTGTTTCACTGTGTCGTATGAATTTCATATAGTTATGCATATTCTGCAATACTAATATAACTTGTATATTACAGGGTACCTACATTCTCAAAGATTATATGGTGGACACAAAGTTAATCCCATTGGGTGTGCTACCAGATGGCATATTTACACTAATTCTGATGTTTGGGATGCCAGGAGAAGAACCGTTTGTTGCATATACGCTGAGAGGTTCTGCGTCTCACTTTGGTCTTGGCTAAAGCTTCAGCTGTTATTTTATTCTATCCAAAATCTTGAATCAGTTGGCAATAAATATAAATATAAAATGTAGAAGAAATTGTAGATGAAAATATAGTCGATTTGTATTTTACAGATTAAACCCTTTTAGCTCTTATAAATACTGTATATATATATTTAAAAATACTTTCAAATTATGGCTTAAAATTAAAATGTTTTATAATGAATTCATCTTGCATTTGTCCAAGTTTAATTTTTACAGGCCACGGTGTCGAAAGCTCTAGTTTGTATTTGAAAATCGTATATTCTGCTATTGTGCCTGTTTTAATTTGTACAATTAAATGTGAACTGGAATATTTGCAATACGTGGGATGTCAGTTTACGTCTGGCGCAATAAATCATACTTTTTTTATGTGTTATGTTTGGGATTCTTTTTTAATCTCAAATCTTAAGGAAATACCATACGTTTATGCGCCCAGTCCAACCGATCATTTGAATCTGTTGTACAGATACCAATGTCTAAATCATCCACATTTGATGCTGAAATAGAATCGCCCATAAATTAGTGATAAATGTATTGACTCAGTGCTCGTTGGTATTTCATAAAAATTAAATAAACTAGACGACCATGAATATCGCTTTCATAGCATTGGTAACAAAGTTGATTAAAAGCCATCCATGATTGCAAGTCTTTTTTGTCAAGATACTCCAATGAAGGCTTTCGAGGCAAATCCTGACTCTTTTAAACAGGTTATTGAGCAACGTTTCGATGAGCCATTAACATCACCAACTACTCCATCTGAAGCAACAAAGAACGAATAAGCAAAAGGTATCCATGCAACATCAACTGAAGAACTTCACCGAGCGCATCATCTGGACTTATTGTCACGAACACTCCGACAAAATACTTGACGCATTGGACATACCAGATCTTTGTTCGAGCCTTCTCCAAATACGGTGAATGTTATACGCTATCCACGCCTATTTCCTATGTCGAAAGCACCTTGAATTTCAACTAATTAGTCAACTGAAGATTAAATAAGATCCACAATTTCAGTAATGAATTACTTTGCAGAATGAATATTGCACTACAAAAGCTAAGAGAAAAAAAGAATTTCCCGTTTCAAGAATTTTTAATTCATCTTTCCTATTATCAATGTTTAGTCAGCCTAAATTTCAATTGTATAAAAACCTCGCAAATTAGCAGCGGCATATAATTTGCCATTTCCAATAATTGATAACGGTGCAGTATTTTTACGTCTGTTAAAAAATTCAGGAAAATGTTGTACAAGTTCTGACATCTTCCAGTGATATGGAGCAATGTCTTACAAATACAACCCTTCTATTGCCTCTTTCGTAGCAACACCAACCTATCCTGAATCCCAATCACAAACATGGTAATATTATTCAACGACAATTTACAGTTTGCGCAAATTTAAATCGCTTAAAATATAGGCATTTCAAATCTAATAGCTGTCGAATCTTTTTTGATACTAGATATTCCTGATTATACACTTCATATATGCAACTATGATATCGCTGAAAATGATAGAAAAAGGAAACCTGGGTGTAGGCGTCGTTCTCTATGTTTTTTTTTTATTTAGCTTACCAAAACTCTAATGGTGGGTTTATCAAGGTTTTGTATAAGTTACATTTTGACTATTTTAATTTCATACATTATAAGGTACACTGTATTGTACATTTATGTGTGTATATCGTATCAATGATGGAATTTGTATATAATTTTTAGTGCTCTGATATTTGGTGTACAGAGGTAGGTGAAAATATTGTGTGGAGATTGAAGCTTCATTGTTTGTAGAGATTTTTGCATGTCTTCTGTGCCTGGTTCGGAATTTATACATTGCCATACTATATGGTCTAGGTGTTCTGCGAATCGACAGATGCAGTTCGGATTTTCAATAAAATACATGCGAGCGAGAAATGCGCCTATAGATGATCGTGGTTTGCCCTGGCTCTGTTAACCCAGGTGGTGAAGTCCCTAAGGAGTTATTTCTTATGGATTTTGGTAAATTTTTGACACAAGGAGGAGTGAGCCTCTCCTATATATAATCTAGGTCTCTGACATTTTAACAAACATCCCAAAGAGTCTAACCATCTCCCAATTTGCTGACAATATCGCCATCTATTGAACGATGGTACAACAGCAACAATAAAAATAAAAGAGATATTGAGCAAGGCATGACAGTAATAAAAAAAACCTTCAAGAACTGGGTCTAGAATTAGCTCTAGAGAAAAGAGTATTTTGTATTGGTTCATTTTAATAAAAAAAGGTATCCTATCACTTGCAGCAGGACACGGCATTACTAAGATTTCTATTTTTTTTCAAAGCCCTCTAGATTTCACAAAACTACCAAGACTTGAAATATGAAGCATTTTTGCATCAAGCTTATATTCTCATCTACTTACGCTGCCTTCGAACTCTGGAGTTCGACATCAACAATTGCAGCACTCTATAAGACTTAGTTTAGTCTTGAGTGTCGTGTATGAATTATGCAAAAAAATCTGACATCTATCTCAAGGAAATTTGTTGTCTGGGGATTAAATCAACTATCGACTGGCAAAGCGAGAATCGACTACTTCAAAGACTAACTGAACAGTAAATCTAAGTGAAATCTAGTGACGACTTAATTATATTTTAGGCATTACTTGCACTAATCGTCAATCTCCCCTCAAATATTTTTCGAAGAAGGACCTGACCTTTTTTACGCATCTCTGAAAACGGCCACATTCACTTCTAGTCCAATAATAATCCAATAATAAAGAAGCCATGTAACGAAAAATCTCGAAATGTATCGCATTTCTCGAATAATTGTTGTCGCAATAGACTCATGGCCATTGGTCGATTTGAATTTGCCACGTGCTTTCCCGATCGCAACTTCAGGTGCTGTTGGAGAATTTGACAAGCGGAGGTTATGCCAGTATGAAATTTTGGTTATTTGGATTGTCATCAAAATTAACATCACGATTATAAATAAAGTATTCAAATATTATTTTTTTACTTTTCATTGCATCGTTACACATTTGGATAACTTACATATCATATTAAAAAAACATCACAGAAAAATGTTGCATTTTGAAATAATTTGCAAGATAGCACTTATTTATGTATTGTAACATAAAAAAGGTTTGTTTTTATTTTTTGATTCCCAGTGGTTTTTATCGAAACCATTTTCGTATTAGTGGAATCCATTGCAATTTTGTAACTTCCGAAAGATTAGCAATAAAATTTTGAAAAAAATTATCTTAACTATAAATATAGTACAGTCCGCTTGAAACTTACATTAATTTTTCTTAACAGTGATGAGAATTAATATTAAATTTCAAATCAATTTTTAATTTTTAAGTTACCTACGCTTCGAATAAGTCTATAGCTATGAGTATTTGCAAATAAGTGTGTACAGAGGTTAGATAAACATCAAACGTAAAATTTTCAGGTTTGAATCGTCTCATTTGTTAGCAACAAATTTTTACTATACAGTTTAAAATAATTAAAATTTGAATCAAATTTTTAACAATCTCTTACCCCCCGAGGATCCTGAAGGTGATTGAAGGTTATTAACTCAGTTTATTTCATTATAATTTGAATGTAACATTGATAACATTAATTTTTAATATAATTAGTTTACAATGATACGTTTATAGTTTATGATTTTAAAACACATAAAATTTGTTTAAACCATGTTGGATGGTAACACGTATTTCAATCATTTGAAATTTTAGAACTGTACAAATTAGCATTAAAAATTTAAATTAGAAACTTAACATCTGAAAATTTAGCATTAATAAAGTTTAGTATTAACTGTGAAATAAAATTTGAACTGAGAATTATGAATTAAAAATTGTATTCTTATTAAAATCTAAATTGTGTTTGTATTTACATAACTAGAGCTATGCACGCGCGCTTCGCGCGCCTTTTATCGTCTGCCCTTTCGATACACCTAAGGCCATCAATTTATGTGTATTCTATCCTCAGTTACTTGGTTCTTCCTATATATAGAGATATATAGGTGGAAACAAAGACAATAATAGTAGTTTTCGATGCAAGGACATAAAAGATTTTCCATATTTACACCCATGGTGTTGCCGAACAATGTTTTTTGTATCAGCGTGCGTGAAGTGAAGATGAAAAACTCCGAAAATACATAACGTCAAATTTTACGCACACTGTCACAAAAAGTATATTTTTAATCAAATGTAATGATTTTTCAATTTATTAATTTTAAAGAAACTCTTAATTTTTATTATTTTCTATGTGTAATATTAAATATTTGGTTCCATCTTTTCAAAATACATGAACTTGTTTTATATAGCTGTCGTATTATTAACATTAAAAGTTTTCTGTGCAAACCATTATTCTTATGTTCAGATTTCAAATATACATTTATAGTCTACGAAACAACCTTATTGGTCGAGAGACGTGTGACGTCATCTCACGCGTACTCTCTTTAAGCACGGATTTCATGTAGTTCTAAAGTGCTCCACTGATAAGGTAGGTATTTTCATTAAAAACCGCAAATAAACAGTGACTGAATCGATTTTTCAAAATTCGGACTCTGTAAGGATAATTCTAACTACTATAGCCGGTACTCTAGAAAATAACAAAGAAATTAATTGAGAACTGACCGAGAATTTTCTGAAATAAGTCAAAATTGTCAACTTTGAAGTCTTTCAATTTTTTGTTGAAAAATAGGCAAAATTCAAAATCTAATCAAGCAGTTGGAAAATTTTGTTTCAATATCCAAATAGGTCAAATTCTGCGAAAAAGGGTGAGGAATTCGATAAATAAAAAACATCTCGCATGCCATTCTATCTATACAGTTATCGTGCAATAACCAAAAAAAATGATTTTCCATTTAAAATTCCATGTTAAATTTCAAGGCGTTTACCAGAACAAAAGATATCTCTCAGCCTAGGGCTGTCGCTCACGTATTCGTGTTGCCAAAACCTACTTCTTTGTCACTAAAGCATTTCGAATTTCGAAAAATCGATTATTTCGATTATTTCGATGCACCCTACTATATATACCATTTCGAACAAATGCTGTTCGAACAATTGCATGCTGTTCGAATAGGATATAAGGCAGTATTCATTTGATAATATATTTGACCTTGAATTTTAACGCAATATGGTCCTGGTCGACGATTTCTGAAATTTATCAGATGTGCATTAAACGAAGCAAAAGAAAACGCACTATTGTAACTTCTAATATTTCCATAAAAACTATCAGTGTGCTCATCAGTACCATTAAATAATGCACACAATTTTTGAGGGGGAAGCGGTAAATTTTGAAGTACAACTTCACCATGAGCACGGCAATCATGAAAAGAATTATTTTTATTTGACACTTTCTCAGCTGCGAAATGTTTGGCATTGCAATGAGTGCAGCGTACATCAATAGTACCAATATAATGTTCATTAATAATTTCCGTATTCTCAACATTTCTAATAGTGCCAAATATATTTGGCTTTCTAAAACGAATCTGTCTTTTCATACTTAAATGAGGGTCTCTTATATTTAAAACAACATTTTCGTCTACAACCGTATGTGTACTAACAACCGGAATGTCACTTACAGTTTGATTTTCATTTATGTTTAACTCACGTTCAATATTGACCATATTTACGCTCTGAGAATGAGCTTTGTTTCTTTCATTATGGCGTTGTTGATTGGCAGCGTTTCTTTTTCGACGTTCTTCTTGAAATATTTGCTCTTCTTCAACAGTGCGTTAAACTTTCATTTTGGCATAATCTTATTTATTTTTATCTTTTATGGAGTATACTATTATTATGTAAATACAAACACAATTTTGATTTTAATAAGAATTCAATTTTTAATTCATAATTCTCAGTTCAAATTTTATTTCACAGTTCTTAATGCTAAATTTTCAGATGTTAAGTTTCTAATTTAAATTTTTAATGCTAATTTGTACAGTTCTAAAATTTCAATGCTAAATCTTCAAATGATTGAAAAACGTGTTACCATCCAACATGGTTTAAACAAATTTTATGTGTTTTAAAATCATAAACTATAAACGTATCATTGTAAACTAATTATATTAAAAATTAATGTTATCAATGTTACATTCAAATTATAATGAAATAAACTGAGTTAATAACCTTCAATCACCTTCAGGATCCTCGGGGGGTAAGAGATTGTTAAAAATTTGATTCAAATTTTAATTATTTTAAACTGTATAGTAAAAATTTGTTGCTAACAAATGAGACGATTCAAACCTGAAAATTTTACGTTTGATGTTTATCTAACCTCTGTACACACTTATTTGCAAATACTCATAGCTGTAGACTTATTCGAAGCGTAGTTAACTTAAAAATTAAAAATTGATTTGAAATTTAATATTAATTCTTATCACTGTTAAGAAAAATTAATGTAAGTTTCAAGCGGACTGTACTATATTTATAGTTAAGATAATTTTTTTCAAAATTTTATTGCTAATCTTTCGGAAGTTACAACATTGCAATGGATTCCACTAATACGAAAATGGTTTCGATAAAAACCACTGGGAATCAAAAAATAAAAACAAACCTTGTTCATTTTACAATACATAAATAAGTGCTATCTTGCAAATTATTTCAAAATGCAACATTTTTCTGTGATGTTTTTTTAATATGATATGTAAGTTATCCAAATGTGTAACGATGCAATGAAAAGTAAAAAAATAATATTTGAATACTTTATTTATAATTGCGATGTTAATTTTGATGACAATCCAAATAACCAAAATTCCATACTGGCATAACCTCCGCTTGTCAAATTCTCCAACAGCACCTGAAGTTGCGATCGGGAAAGCACGTGGCAAATTCAAATCGACCAATGGCCATGAGTCTATTGCGACAACAATTATTCGAGAAATGCGATACATTTCGAGATTTTTCGTTACATGGCTTCTTTATTATTGGATAATAGTATACTCCATGAAAGATAAAAATAAATAAGATTATGCCAAAATGAAAGTTTAACGCACCGTTGAAGAAGAGCAAATATTTCAAGAAGAACGTCGAAAAAGAAACGCTGCCAATCAACAACGCCATAATGAAAGAAACAAAGCTCATTCTCAGAGCGTAAATATAGTCAATATTGAACGTGATTTAAACATAAATGAAAATCAAACTGTAAGTGACATTCCGGTTGTTAGTACACATACGGTTGTAGACGAAAATGTAGTTTTAAATATAAGAGACCCTCATTCAAGTATGAAAAGACAGATTCGTTTGGAAAGCCAAATATATTTGGCACTATTAGAAATGTTGAGAATACGGAAATTATTAATGAACATTATATTGGTACTATTGATGTACGCTGCACTCATTGCAATGCCAAACATTTCGCAGCTGAGAAAGTGTCAAATAAAAATAATTCTTTTCATGATTGCCGTGCTCATGGTGAAGTTGTACTTCAAAATTTACCGCTTCCCCCTCAAAAATTGTGTGCATTATTTAATGGTACTGATGAGCACACTGATAGTTTTTATGGAAATATTAGAAGTTACAATAGTGCGTTTTCTTTTGCTTCGTTTAATGCACATCTGATAAATTTCAGAAATCGTCGACCAGGACCATATTACTTTAAAATTCAAGGTCAAATATATTATCAAATGAATACTGCCTTATATCCTATTCGAACAGCATGCAATTGTTCGAACAGCATTTGTTCGAAATGGTATATATAGTAGGGTGCATCGAAATAATCGAAATAATCGATTTTTCGAAATTCGAAATGCCTTAGTGACAAAGAAGTAGGTTTTGGCAACACGAATACGTAAGCGACAGCCCTAGGCTGAGAGATACCTTTTGTTCCGGTAAACGCCTTGAAATTTAACATGGAATTTTAAATGGAAAATCATTTTTTTTGGTTATTCCACGATAACTGTATAGATAAAAATGGCATCCGAGATGTTTTTTATTTATCCTCACCCTTTTTCGCAAAATTTGACCTATTTGGATATTGAAACAAAATTTTCCAACTGTTTTATTAGATTTTGAATTTTGCCTATTTTTCAACAAAAAATTGAAAGACTTCAAAGTTGACAATTTTGACTTATTTCAGAAAATTCTCGGTCAGTTCTCAATTAATTTCTTTGTTATTTTCTAGAGTACCGCCTATCAGAGTCCGAATTTTGAAAAATCGATTCAGTCACTGTTTATTTGCGGTTTTTAGTGAAAATACCTACCTTATCAGTGGAGGACTTTAGAACTACATGAAATCCGTGCTTAAAGAGAGTACGCGTGAGATGACGTCACACGTCTCTCGACCAATAAGGTTGTTTCGTGGACTATAAATGTATATTTGAAATCTGAACATAAGAATAATGGTTTGCACAGAAAACTTTTAATGTTAATACTACAACAGCTATATAAAACAAGTTCATGTATTTTGAAAAGATGGAACCAAATATTTAATTCATTACATATAGAAAATAATAAAAATTAAGAGTTTCTTTAAAATTAATAAATTGAAAAATCATTACATTTGATTAAAAATATACTTTTTGTGACAGTGTGCGTAAAATGTGACGTTATGTATTTTCGGAGTTTTTCATCTTCACTTCACGCACGCTGATACAAAAAACATTGTTCGGCAACACCATGGGTGTAAATACGGAAAATCTTTTATGTCCTTGCATCGAAAACTACTATTATTGTCTTTGTTTCCACCTATATATCTCTATATATAGGAAGAACCAAATAACAGAGGATAGAACACAAAAATTGATGGCCTTAGGTGTATCGAAAGGGCAGACGATAAAACGCGCGCGAAGCGCGCGTGCATAGCTCTAGTAAGATAAAAATATTACCACCCCTCCCGGGTGAAAAATATGAGCATATTGACTGGCCATTACCCAGAATATAGATAGTTATGCTGTGCAATATTTGTTTCCTAAGTTCTAGCAAAAAAATGGGCATTTACGTTAGTAACTAACCTTCTCGAAGTTCGTGACGTCATGTTAGATATCTCTATACATATTCGCTACATGGTAGTGCAAAAAGCGGTGCTAAAGCGCAGAAACGGTGCGGATAAGAATTCGCTATTACATGTAGGGGAATCATATTTTCAGAAACATCGATTGCAATTGGAAAAATGTGGATAAAATTTGCTTGGTGCGGAGGTTATCAGATTATATTTCCCTAGAAATGGGTTTTTTGTAGCAAAATATGTATGTTAATTTGTATATAAAATGTTCTATTGAATTTGCGAATGTGGTCTGGACAAATTTATTTGTCCAGGAAAAGAAAACACAGGTTAAGAATAAAACAAACTCCCACATGCAATGTAAGCTATTTGTTAAATAAATTTGGGCATTTTGCAATCACATCAACATTTGTAGGTTAACGTGGATATTATCCCTATTGAAAAAATCCATGTGGATTCCATATGGATTCCATATAGATTTTCAATGTGGATTTCCATATGGATTCCATATGGAACCATGTGGATTCGACTCGATTCCATATGGATTATGGTGTGGATTCCATATGGATTTTTTATATGGATTTTCATGTGGATTTTCCACGTGGATTCCATATGGATATGTAAGTGGAATATGAATTCCATGTTGATTTTTAGTATGGATTCGTTATGGATTATTTTATGTACATTCCGTATCCCAAGTAGCAAAATTGGTCGAAATTACGTCAATTCGACTTCCGAATAGGTCCAAATGCCTAACGGCCCTGACCTGATTAACGTCGAATCAACTTCTATTTCAGGTAAGTGGGGAATAAAAAGACGGTAAATTTGAGGTAAATATTAGGTAATGGAAGGCATTTGGACTAATAAGGCTTAGACTAATTTGGGAGAACAGACCTACAGAAAGTCGAATATTAGTAATAATTTGGTAATTTTGACCTAATTTAGACTTTTCGACTTAGTGGATGCCTTGTTTAAAAAAGAAACTTCTGAGCGAATTTCAACGCAACTTACGGGTTCGTACCTATGTACCGAAGTTGAATTTATTATGTACTCAGAAATAAGTATTTTCATGAAAGCACAACAAACTCGCTTATATGATCTAAGATACACACCTACCTATACATGCTTGTAATTATTCGACGCCATATGATATACACAGATCAGTGTTCGCACGCACGCATGCATACATACTAATATTCGTAATACGATGAAACTTGCTTTCTTATATACGGACCTACTTATGCTCTTAGAGCTTGTGAGAAAGTTTCTGTATGTGAGAACATGCAATGCACGTGTTCCATACAGTACTTATGCGCCACCCCTTGTGGGAGTTCGAAACTGGTCGATACGACTCTCGATACTTCTTTGACAACTCAAACTAAATCGCAATATAACTACGCGCGTGTAAGCTATTTATCCGGCTATTTTTAACGCGATTATGAAAATACGAATTGTATTTCCGTACAATCTCTGTCCGTACAGGTCTTGTAGCTTTGTGTTCTTGTGAGTGTTGTTTTTGACTGGTTAACCTTAAATCATATATATACTTTAAACTGAAAGAGGTTAATCTGTCAAAGGTGTATCATCCAGCAAACACATTTAAGCATTCAAAAGTTATTGGAAAAATAACATTTGTTAAATGTCAAATGTGTTTGCTGAGTGTAGTGCCAATTGATGCTGCAGTGTGTTGTGCTTTCACTCAACATTGACTATTTTACAGGATCTAAATTGTTTTTTGATGATCATATTGATTTCATTTAAAATACCAAAGCCTAAAATTACCACATATTTATTGTGATTACACTCTGACAACTTTTATACATAAGATTTTAAAAGATGCAGTAATATTTTTATCAGGAGTGTTGACACACGACATTGACGACTTCACAGAACCGAAAAGGCTTTTTTCTCATACTATGGAATTCTTATAAAACAATAATATTGCAAATCATCACAAATTCACTAAAGTATTACTCCAGTACGTTATGTATGTCAAGTTTGAAAATACGTGCGTCATGTGAAATAAGTACAGCGTCTTTTTAAATTTGATGTACAAAAGTTGCCAAAATAGAACAATGGCTGATCGGTGGTGGTTTTGTGATTTTATTTTTTGGAATAAATGAATACAATCATCAAGATACAATTTCGGTCCAGTGACATTGTTGATATTGTGTGAGAGCATTACAGATGAAAATATTACTGCGTCTTTTGAAATTAGGTTTATAAAAGTTATCAGAGTAAGGTTACAGTAAATCTGTAGTGATTTTGTGCTTCTGTATATTAAAACAAGTCAATACTATTATCAAAAAACCATTTATATTCTGTGAAATGGTTGAGGTTGTTTGAGAACAATCCTAGTGAAATGGTTATTTCGCCTTTTCAATTACAAAGTTGAAACTAGGAGCATATTCATAGCCTGAGATTCAGAAAAGTAAAAGAAAATGTTGTGTACTGCGTTGCAATATATAAATAAATAAATATGACGACTGATAAATATTGCTATTTATGTATTAATTGACATCTTAGAATCGTTCCTACATACTGTAATTACACTCTGACTATTTCTGTCTGTCAGGTGTCAAAACTTGCTGTAATTCTTTCATCATTAGTGCTCTCACTCAACATCGACTATTTTACAGGATCTAAAATGTTTTTTGATGATCGTATTGATTTGTTTAAATATACGAAAGCATAAAATCACCACAGGTTTACTGTGATTACACTCTGACAAATTCCATAAGTCGGATCTCAAAAGACGCAGTAATAATTTCATCAATAATACTCCTACACGACATTGACAGATCATCGTAAAAAACTGTAAGAATGTAATAACGTACTTGTTGAGACTTATATCATAATAAATAGGAACGAAAATAAGAAATTGAGTTATCATTTGACAGATTAACCTCAAATCTCATGATTTAAGGTTAAGTTGTCAAAAAATAATACACACCTTCACAAATTTTATTTCTATAATTCATCGAGCAACAAATTGTTTGGAATTCACTACATACTGCTAGTGAGTGCTTGCCGTATTGGTAAATTTACTGCCGTAGACAGTTTGCATCGCCCTGAAAGTGCATGTTGGGTCGCAACAAAGCCTTCATACTTTCAAGTTCAGAATAGGGAATCTAGCAAAGGCATATTCACTTTTCTAACTTTTCTTTTCAAAACCATTGGACTTTTAAGGCAGAACACATGTTCATATTTGGTAAAATATGTACTAAAATATAACCTATTTGTTAAAAACTTTCAGGACGATTTTAAAGTTGAAATTTGGTTCATTTTACTTGCAGAATATACCTCAAATACTTTCTTACTATCAGGACATTTTTCAAGTCAATATTTGGTTACTTTAACCTATGAAATAGACCTCAAGTACATTTTAACTTAGAAGACATAATTTAGGTTGTAATTTGGCTATTTATTACTAAAATAGGCCATTTCAACTATGGCTGGGGTCAGAATTCCTTATTTTGCTGCTTGGGATAGTTATTTTAATGTGGATTCCATATGGATTTTTTCATATGAATTCCATATGGATTTTTTATGTGAATTCCATATGAATTTTTGACATGGATCTTCATGTGGATTTCCATATGGATTTTCCACATGGAGTCTACGTGGATTCATGTGGATTCAAAATGGATTGTTTATATGGAATCCATATGTGATTCCATATGGAATCCACATAAACAATCCATATGGAATCCACATAAAAAATCCATATGGAATCCACATGGAATCCACATCAAAAAACAATACGGAATGAACATAAAATAATCCATAACGAATCCATACCAGAAATTAACATGCAATTCATATTCCACATACATATCCAGATGGAATCCAAAAATTTATATCGAATTCACATAAAAAATCCATATGGAATCCATATGGAATCCACATCAAAAATCCATATGGAATCCACATCAAAAATCCATATGGAATCCACACCAAAAATCCATATGGAATCCAGACGAATCCACATGGAATCCACATCAATCAATATGGAATCCATGTGGAAAATCCATATGGAAATCCACATTGAAAATCCATATGGAATTCATATGGAATCCACATGGATTTTTTCAATAGGGTAGTATATACATTCTCTCACAAACACCCGGTATACTCTTCCAATTAAATATAATTATTACCACACAATTGTGTGATATAAATGCATAGAATAGACATGTATTAATTATTATAACTTATGCAGATCCATAAAATCTGCAATTACGATTTACAAGATATTGACCATTTTCTACCCGGTGCTATACCATAATTTAAATACAATTTGATGAATAGAAAATAGCCAACTATCTGGCATTATATTCGAAAGTTTTTGGGCAATAAAATAATGGCTAGTTTATCGGTACATGAGAGCTACATTACCAGAAGAAAACCGGCCAGAATTCAGCGAAAATGTTGGCCATAATCTGGCTATTAGCCGGTAATAATGGCCATTATCCAGACAAAAACTGGTCAATTTTTCCACCAGGGCTCTAAAAGACTGACTTATTTAGAGCATCTAAATATTCAGACACGTTATTTTATAATCAATTCTTAGCCCTACTAGCTATTGAACAGCGTATAACCTAATAGATCTTCACCAGTCTCGCTTTTAGGCGCATAATAGTATTAAAGTTGCGTTACTGACCTTACTAGATGATATTTGGAAAGGTATCGATAACCGAATAATAACGGTTCTTATTCTGTTTGAGTTTAGTAGGGTCTTTTAGATGTCAATCATTATAAATTCTTATGTAAATTAATGCGACTTTGGTTGTTTAGGTATTCAGTTGAAATGATTCCACAATTATTTAATTTGTACAACCTTTTGGTGATTTTCTATCTTGATTAATGACCTAGGACGGATCCTAAAATATTTAAAGTATATGTTCTTTGTTGACGACACAAACATTTATTTATAACGCCTAGTGTCTGATATTTCGCATGCCCTAAATACTATCATGATCGAGTACCAAGCAATTACTGAATGGGCCAATATCATTGGTCTTACTCTTAATATCTGACAAAAAACCACTTTATTGCCCTATTACCATTAATGGTGTTTCTGTACCGTTCGTCACATGATTAAAAACCTAGGCATTTAGAAGACATCAGCACTGTATTGGAAACTGGATGTAACCAAAGTGATAAGTCGAATTCATTCTCTACATTCAAATAACACAAAAAAGGTTTATCGCCGAAACTTTGAACTGACAATGAGTTGATGTAGACGACGATTCATTTTCAACTCGCGGAGGAATGAACCCATAACTCCTTACGGACTGAAGATATGCAATGGCTGACAGGCAGAGGTAGACGTCACTATTTTTTAAGTTTACTTACCCACAAAATAAATCACAACATTGAACCATCATATCTAAAGAAAAGATAGTTTTTGATCAGATACAGCGGTATGCTGTACAGAATACGTTCTTAATACATTTCGTAGATCGGCATTTACAGTCGCAGCGAATTATTTCGTAAGTTGAATGAACGATTTCTCGTAGGTGTCGCAGTGACAAAATAATCAAATAATCGTATAATTGCATTTGTTCAGCATTAAAACATATCCAATTAATAATTTCTAAATTTTTATATGTTTAATTCATTATAATCATATGAAGTATATATATTATTATAGTGACGCCCCTTAGAAATCGTTCATTGAACGTTCTGAGCTTTAAGTACACATCTTACCCGCTTACGTAATCACTGATTACATTATGTCAATAACATTAACTACTAAGCCCAAATTCTATAGCCGCCATGTTGATGATTCTAGTTGTTAGCCTTTCAATTGTAACCTTAATTTATCTTACTCTCTCTCTCTCTCTCACTCTTTCTTCTTTTTAATTTTAATTCAATTTATTACTAAAATTTCATAAGTATTTAGAATAAAGTGAACATAAAATCTACCATTTGGATGTCCCAAAATTGGAATATAAAAAGAATATTGATCGTTTTTATTTACATTAGTTTCGGCGTATTCATAGTCTTCCTAATCAACGTATTCGTCGTTAATGTTAATAAAATATAATATCTGCATCCAGTTTTTTATAGATCTTATATTTACAATTTCAATTTTATTTATAAAACAATTCTGGAAACTTTATTCCAGAAATTTTTTATCTAAAAACAATAAGGATTCAATATTGCTTTGTCTAATTTTTTTGTAGGAATGGGTTATTTTTCTGTATTCAAAATGTGGTTTTAATAACAGTTATGAAAATAAGAAATGATGAGTCAACAGGCTGTAACCGATTACTAACAGGTAAGAAATACAAACATGTTTAATATCGCAAAAATTTATCGCAAAAAGGATAAATGTCGCAATGACAGCATTCCTATATTTATAAAATATGAAGATAGAAATTGATATTCTTGTTTGCATAGTTTTTTATCATATGTTTTAAAACACATCCCGAATGTAGATCGTTGGAAAATAGCACTACACTCTTCAATTACAAATTTTTATTCACGTTTCATGCGTGCAATTCTACTTCACTAAAGTTTCGTCTATATTTTTAAAATTTTATAATAAATGTAACATTTTTTGATATCGTTAAGTAACAGTTGCATATTTTAAAGTCCAAAATGAGAGGCAGAACCTGTCAGCTTATATGCAGCCAATGATTCTTCTCCAGGCATTCCAACAGTCGTAACTAAGGAAAATTTTCCATCTGGTACCAAACCTAATGGTATGGACTTTGTGTCCACTACATAATTTTTGAGAATGTAGTTGCCCTGCAATATAAAATTGTCATGAGTACCATAGAATTAATGTAATGCACCATAGAATTATGTAAGTTAACTTGGAAATCACGTGATAACACCATGGTAATTAAATACGATGAAATGTTTAAAAAAATACTTTCCTCATTTTCCAATAAATGATCAATTAACAAATCAATACACTAGAATTTTGAGTTTTATTTGCATGATCTGTGCATATTTCTACGTATATATCTCTTGGAGTACTAAATATGTTAACAACTTACCGGAGCAACTGGACATCCCTTGTCCAGTCGATTATTAGGTTCTGCAGTTGCAGCCACAGCTTTTACTAAAATATTGTTGTCTAGCAAATCACAAATATTTCCACTGATCGGTGGAAGTGGTATACCATTTAGCGTTATTTTGACAGTTCCCTGTAAAACAAAATTGCATTATTGTCAAAATAATTGTTTCAACGAGATCTTCCGTACGTAGGAAATTCTCGTTAATTCTCCCCCCCCCCCCACCCCCGTGCATTTTCCACAGATAGCGCAGCCATCTGAGCCGATATTAGTGTCACTGGAAGATACCTAATATTAACAATATGGTCATAGGTTACGGCTACCATTCCCAATTTATTCGAAGATTATCAGTTCAATAATTTTTTAACAGTTGAATTCATGTCAGGGCTTTAAGTGACTTCAATTATTAATAGTGCTTATTTGTTCGCAGAAAAATTGAAAGATACGATTTTGTATTTCTCTCAGGAGTAACGCCCGCAATTAAAGTTATACATGGCCTCCGTTACTAAAATTGAAAAACACATTACGTCAAAAATGAGTGGTTTTTTAAATCGTAATTATTTCTAATGATTTTTTAGGGGATGCTGTATCATTAATAATGACTTCTTATGACAATTTTATATTTTTATTCTATAAATGTGACAAACGAACCTAAAAGAAAACCCCGAAAAGGATGGCGCCTGTGAGAAACCCAATAAGAATTGTAACAATACATTAGGGATCATCCCTTCGTGTAGGAATAAAAACCGAAAAATGAACAGAAAAATACGATTCTCAAAATAATGAAGACATACAAATTGCGCATGATATGATTCTATAAAAGATGTATAAATGACATAATGAGAGTAGGGAATTGACATGTATACACTAATAGCTTAGAAAATCACTCTGCATAACCTGTCGAATGATCAGGAAAACTAGATCTTAAAAACTGTACAAAACACGTCGAAAAATTCAAATACACTGATAACATTATATTGTATAAATGTAATTTAAGGGTGTAAAGTTGACTTTTTATGTCCAGGTTTGCGAAAAAATATCGTATACATCACGAGCGAGTACGAAGAAATCGAACACAATCCCCCTTGTTCTGCACGGTCACAATCTCTTACAGTGCGCCCTTGATACACAATATACTATTTTATCGGAAAAATAATGCTTCATTTGCCTACTTACGTCATTAACGAATAATCAGTAATTTCTACTCTCACGTAAGCACGAAATTTAGGTATTATTATGCGTGTATATAATATATGCACCAGTGAAAATATTAGCATAAAGAGAACAAAAAATTACTTAGAATTCATCACTAAATGTATTTGAATTTTTTCAAAAATCTTTCGAAAATGTTAAAAAACGTTTACAAAAAATACGATTCTAGGACATATGTTCCCTTGAAAATCGGTCCCGGAAAATCGTTCCACGGAAAATCATTCCATAGAAAATCATTTCCCTGAAAATAATTCTTCTGGAAAATGGACTTCGTGAGAAAGAAAACGTCCATAATAACTTGCATCAAAATACCTCTAGCAATGACCGAGAAAAGTGCCGTTTTATCTAGTATTAGAATTTGCATCCGTAAAAGTCATTCGTTTATTTCCCAAAAATCAAAATGTCTTTCACCATTTAGGAGACATATTTTAGGTTCTTTTAGATTGAAAAAGTTTTTTTATCCCTTAGTAAGCAAATACGAAAAGATAGAATTTGGAATTCATAATATCGCTTTTCA
Organism: Trichopria drosophilae; assembly: GCA_030407085.1. NCBI lineage: Eukaryota > Metazoa > Arthropoda > Insecta > Hymenoptera > Diapriidae > Trichopria > Trichopria drosophilae. The sequence goes on along the minus strand of CM059584.1, from coordinate 137,846,801 downwards.
TTTATATAAGACACCATTTTAAAAGATAAACGAGTTAAAACACGTCGATCAAATGTCTTACCTGCATATCTGGAGGTAGTTCCATTACATCTAATCCTGCAGTCAGAGCGGTATGTTTACCTATCTTGGTAACAAAACCTTGCAAATTTGCAATATACGGATTTTCCACTTGTTTTGTCACTTCAAATTTATCGAATTTGAAAGTCAAAAAAGGCTGAAAAATAATATAAAATTAAAGGGATATTAATAATTGTTTAGAGAATTGGCAATAATAAGCACGTTTTTGAGAACAAACAATGTAATATTAACATTATTGTGAGTATCTAAATTGAAAAGTTAGAGAATATTTCTTATAAATTGTTGATCTGTTATATAAGAATTATTAAAAATGTTTACAGACAATGAGATTTTATAAGTCGACATCGCCTTGTGAATTTCACGAAAACCAACTCGAATAGAACTGTTAAAAATGCAGATATTTCATACCAAGGAATAACAACGATTTCGTCCGTTATCGACACAGAAAACAAATCCGCTTTCAGCTTTTCTCGCAATTTTGGTGCAACATATACTTACGCGAAACGCGTTTTTCAAATTTATTTGTGAAAATTGAAATCAAACGGAAAAAAAGTTACACTCGAACCCCTGAAGAGGGATCCGAGAGGTCCGAAACGTTGCGTATTTCACGAAAATTTTTCTTTTTATAATCCCCCCCCCTCCTTTTTTTCAATATAATTACCGATTTAATTTTTTTTACAACTTGATTACATATTTTATTTTTATTTTTATACTTGGTCGGTTAAAAGCCCACAACTAGATTCATTTATTCGTCTGAAAATCATACCGACATCTACAAATTTATAATTAATTTATAAAAGTTACATTCATTTTTTTCTAAATATCAAAGATGAGAAATGAGAACCAGTTCCTTTTCAACCAGTAACACCTTGTCGAGTTTAGAAGCACTTACGCACGCTATTTCTGAACCAAAAGTATGACTAAAGTGGCTTAAAAATCCGGATACAGGGTTGATATTATGTCACTTTTAGAATATTTGTTGTAGTTTAATTACGATATTATCGTTACCTTAAAAACGAACAGCTAATTTAGTAAAAGTTTTTGATTCGTAGCAATAGCAGGTACATACTCTAAAAATAGTATTTTTATCCGGAAAGTACATTTAACCAAAAAGAAAATTTAGAGGCCAGAAAGGTCTGTTATCTCTAATATGTATAATTGGTGACTTTTTTATTGAGCATTCGATTCTCCTTTTTCTTATTTGAGCCTTTTTCCCGCCTGATTTGTATTTTCGGAAAAAAATAGAGTTTTTAAACATTTTTACCTAAAAAACGAGCTGGTCCGAAATTTTCACTAAAAAAATCGGAATCAGCGTATAAAATTATGTAATTCCACGTAGTTTCAAACAAAATTCTGAGAGTATGGGGCTCTCGCAAATTTATTCATATGTTTTACTGATATATATTACGTGCTATGATATTTTTATTACTTCCTTATTTGCCAATAAAAAAAACGAAAATATCACATAATCTTTGATGAACGATTAATAATTTTAATCGAGAAATGTACACAAAAATTTAGTCTGAATTTAATCAATTAATAATCATGAAAATGTTTGTAAGAAAGTCGACTGCTGATATAAATTATAAGAAAAAATATTCCATTAAGAGGCTAAAGATCAACATATTAATGTTTACTACCTATGAAGTAAGAATCTAGTTTTATCATTTTATTAGTATTTACAATTCCATACCTGCATGTAGTTTTACATCGCTACGAAACATTCGCAATTACATTTTTTACCCATAATTCGTTTCAAGCTGTACTGAGATATGTAAACCCATGTGCAATAATTCTGACATTTTTGACAGATCATTTATTCTTTTTTGTATGCAATGTGTATATTTTAAAAAAAAGACGAAAGATCGGTCAAAGACGGATAGAATCATTGCATTCAGGTATGCTTGAAATCTACAATGGTATAATATATCAATGAATAACTATTAGTTTGAATGTAATCATTTTGAAATGAAAAATTAATTTGAATTTTGAAGCATCAGATTAGTATTGTGGAATACGTACATCGGCTGACACCAGAACCGATACAAATAAGAACGAGGAAAATGTCTTCAATCCCAAATACTTCATGGTAGAAATAAACTAAATTGTAACTGCGACAAAGAATCATTCGTTATAAATAAATAAAAAACAATAGCAGACGTCATTCGTGAATAATACATTGAAACACTATTGTTACAGACGGTGTAGACAATTATGAGGATAAGAAATCGTTAGCAGAATTGCGAACAGAAATAATGATAGAAATGACAGATGAATCGCGATAAACATGCACAAAAAATACAGAAGGTTCTGATGCTTTAGAGTAAAGCACTATTGTCTAGATTTCAAAACAAATTATAAACGAAGTTTTATGATGTGTGTTATTTGAAAAAATTTCAAAATTCCAAATTTGAAAAAGAAGCAGCGTATTTCATTTTAAAGTAATGCAAATAAGCATTTTTTCTTACAGCCTCGGAATCATTGAACTTTCAAGAGTCTCTTCAGTCTAGGAACAGGAAAACATTGCAGGATAAGAAAATATGAACAAGCAACATGGAAATACCGTGAAAATTGACTTTTGTAAGTGAATATTCTCTTTTTACATAAGTATACAATTGAACATTTGTTTACTTCAGACACTCGAACCACCCGATTCGGCAAGCAGGTGATATGAAGAACACTAGAAAGTGATGAAATTTCGTACCGACCTTTAAGAATAATATTTCCGAAAACTTTTTTCTGAAAATATTCATTTTCCAATTTTACAACGAAAAAATCATTTTGGAAAAATGTTGTTATGTAAAGCAGTTAAAATAAATTGAAGGACGTGTTAGAGAACTTGTAACCCGTCATAACCTGCATTTCTAATCTGCTATTCCACTCATAATATTTTATTTAAACGTATCTGAAAAATCTTGTCGCTTTTCAGCCCACACTAAAATGCTTAAAGTCGTAAACATAAACAAACTTAGATAACACACAGGTACTACTTACTTGATAACTTAGCTAGAGTCCTGTTACTAGCGGGACTCTAAACTTTGCAATTTGACGATTCCATCTGCGGGGACCGATGATTAACGTAGATACTGATTGATTTCACAAATTTGTTACGTGAAGAATAGCCTTTCACTGACGTTATCACGGACAAAATAAGTGAAAATTCCTCTTACATTATAAAAAAAATACTTAAATCAAGCCAAAAACGGAAATAAGAAATTAAGAAAGAAAATTGACTAAAAATGACGTGAAATGTATTTAAGACAACTTAGACATGGACATCCCAGCCATCAGAATGGAATTGCAATGAATTAGGATAAATCGAAAAGAATTAACGAGCATACGTCTCGAATCTAATTAACGTCAATCTGGAATTCAAAATTTTGTATGAAGGTTAGGGTCGTATTTTCTATTCCTATATCGAGATTAACTAGCAAACCATTGTAATTCCTTTATGGAATACTATTAGAAACAAAATGAGGTTATGGTAATGTTTTAATTCCAGAAAACCATTTTAATTTCTTCCAGTCCAATGTTATATCATTTTTTAAAGCTTTTTGTATATAAATATTTATCACTAAAGAAACCTTAAAATATTGTAGGATCGTTTCTGGTTTTGAATCAAAGTTGATTCGTGCCCCTCAGAACTTATCCCCAAGTAGTTACTAAATATCTCCTAAAAAGTACATTTTGCTGTCTTCTATTATATATAATTATTGTATTAAAAGCAGAAACTGTCGTGCTATAAAACGTAGAAAATTTTCTCCATGCAACAAGTTGTGGCCGGGCTGTTTGCGCTTGTTATTGGTAAAATGTTATTATCGATGATAAAATTAAAAAACACCTCGGTGTAGATGGTGGATCACTGAATATTTCTGTTTTTTACTCATATCATTTCGACCAATAGTTTTCGAGAAAAATCCTGAATACGGGCATTTTTCCACTTTCAACATTATTTATTTCAAAAAGTATTGACTTTACACTGTATACATATAAAATAAAAAATGTTTGTATTTATTGAAGTTAAATGATACATTTTTTCCAGATTTTTTGGATCAATTTTAATTTTTTTATTTAATTAATTTTTTTAAAGAAGTTTTTAATGACTGCATGAAAAACAATAATTCAAAATGGATTTTGTTAACAAAAATATAAAGAATAAGTCTGTGTAAATTACAGCCACTAGAACGGTCGTGGTTAATTAGTGTCATTTTTCCGGGGGTAATCCTCTCGCTTGCATTGAAACATTTGAAGGTCTGGCATACACATCACAACCCCACAGCGAAGTGCTATACATTTTGAATGTCGAGCAATATTTACTAATATACCTTTGCTAATTAAATGTAACTGCTAATTATGAAATGCTAGAATTCTTTAACCGATTTTGTCCCACATCAGAAAGAAAGAATTTTCTTAGTATTGTAATACACTAGTCTTATGCCACTTTGTAGAATGCTCGGTCTTTTTCCCCTTTGAAAAAATTTAGAAAAACAATTATTTAAAGTTTTATAATTTAAATGTTGCAAGAAAAAGTGATCGTGTATTTTTAAAAATTATTCCTAGGCACAAGGAATGTTTGCATTATTGTATTTTAGGGGGAAATGACGAATATGATAATGGGGAATTAGGGATTCACAATATATTGAAATCAATACCTTAGAACACGTGTATTGTTCGGAAAATAGTGAAAATATATATTTGTATATATCTTCATATCTTCCTCAATAGCAGATTAGTTGATTGGAAATATATTTCACACAATATAAAATAAAAAATAGAGAAGCCATACAAAAGAAGGCTAGAATTATTGCTGTTACAATATAATTGAAGTTTTGATGAATTTTGCTACAACCACTTACACTTTTAACGTATCATACAAGCTTCTATTCATTCTAGGGAAGAATAGGGTATAATCAGCCGTTTGTAATTACAAAACAGGACGATTTTACACATATTGTGCATAGTGGAACTAGGGGATTTAAATTCAAACCTGGATGTCCATTTACTGCGGTCTTGACATGTTGCTGAAGCTAACATCCGACTCTTTGCAGCCGATTTGCGAAATATACACGTTTACTTTATCAGCTAAAAATGTGTAGTAATGGGACCAAAAAATATGATATTTAATAAAAAAAAAGTTTCTATACTTATAAAGTAGGGTGTTTTATTATACACTACATCTTTTTTTTGTAGGAGCACCCTAGTAATAAATGATTAAAGTTTTTGGCTGTACATATAGACCCTATTAGGTTTCCTTATTTTCGATATTAAAGGTATAGAAAAACTTGTCAATGTAACTCCACAACTGGACAGATTTCTACCATGGTATTAGAAAATACAATTTCCCATTTGTCGAGTGTACATTAAAAAATATCACTGTCTATGGACTTCATGAAATACATCTAAAATTATTATTATGTTATATAAGAATATCTCATCGCTTTATATTTTCATTTAAAGTTTTTTACATTTTATAGTATGTAATCAATAAATTTAAATTTTTTCTGATATTATAATCGAAACCTGCATAATTTAGTGAATACCAAAATGAGAAGCAGAACCTGTCAACGTAAATACAAGGAATGGTTCTTCTCCTGGAATCAAGAGCGATGTAACTGAGGTAAATCTGCAGTCTGGTATCAATCCTAACGGGATCGCCTTCGTATCCACAACGTAATCTCTGAGCATGTATCTACCCTGTAATAACACATTTTCATCAGTAGTGTACAATAACCATAATTATATGACTTCCACCGCGGTACGTTATATCAAAATAAATTCCATAAATTTTTGGCACAATGTTTCCTTCTCTCGATAGAAACTTACATTTTAATATAATGCATCCTATGTCTAATAAATTTTGTTTAACTCGAAGCAAAGATCGGTAGTACCAATCGTAACTAGTTTTATAGATGTATTTCTTTATATGTAACTGAAAGGTACGAAACCCTACCTAATAGAAGCTGGATCGTTTCCCAAACAGCACAAGCCTGACCTAGGACGTCTTCAGGAGTCCCTGAGGAGCTCCCGAGGACCATAGGAGATATTTGGATGTCCTCAGGAGCTCCCCAGGATATCCCGTGACGGACTGTGCTGTTCGGGTTATTATAATATACAATATTCAATATTACTTAAAATAATAAGTAATTTAAAAAGTCGCAACTAAAAATACAAGAACAAGTTAAAAATGGGTACGGCCTAACAAATGACCGAAAAAGAACCTATAGAATTTGATGACCAGGAAAAAAAAGACATGTAGGCATTGTTACGGTATTCCCAAATAGAACTGACCGCCAGTCATTTTTTCATGCGTGTGATTGGATTAGTGATACCAGATTAGGAAGATCATTGAGGATAATGGGAGAAGCACATTTATGAACCAGAATGATATACTTTACCACTAATCGCGCCCAAAATCCTTACATACCCTGTTTATACACAGTCTTAAAAAAAAGTGTCTTTCATGCATCACTTCTGCGCATGGTACTGAAAAAGAGTATTTTTTTAATACAGTGTGCGTAAAGTGCGGCTTTACGCATTTTTTACATTTTTTAGGTGCACTTTACTTGCATTAAAAAATATTGTTCGACGCATGTGCGAAAATGTTTTTTATAACAATGTGAATGCGGTCGTCGCTTTCAGCTCGGCCCACAACCATCACATTTGTAGGAAAAACTTTTACGCCCTTGTATAGAAAACTACTATTTTAGTATAGTATGAAAAAAGTGTCACTTTACGCACAGAAATCCATGAAAAAAAGCACTACTTTATGCGCGCACCTAGGAAAAGTAATTTGTGAAAGCAGGTTCAAAGCTTTCTGTAAAGAAACATGTTTCGTTTCGAGCTATAGTGACAAAAATATATAACTTCTATTATAATTTATGTAGTAACATACATAATCAAAATATACATAATATCTAAATAATGATGAAACAGAAGACTATATATATATATATATATATATATATATATCACATCTTGTACTACAATTGCGGACAAATATATTGTAATATTTATTAATAAATAAAAATAATCTGTAAGTCATTAATTCGTCTATTTTTATCATTCTTGCTAATCTAAGATGATGTATGAAATAATATACGTAGCGGAATGGATGTAAAAGAGTCGAATTAATATAATAGAAAATGTAAACAAACGTTGCAAACATTGTAATAAAATGTATAAAACGTGTAATGCCAAAATGGCGACAACGTTAATAAAATTTATTATTTAACTAAAATAACCACATACCGGAGCAATAGGACATCCCTTGAGGAGACGATTCCTCGGTTCTGCAGCTGCAATTACCATTTTTATCATCACATCATTTTCCAGCAAATAACACAAATTTCCACTCAGTACCGGTATTGGTAATCCATTAACCGTTAGTTGTATCTTTCCCTGTAAAACCAATGTATATTAATGTTAAAATTATAAGATGTATGAAAAAATACAATGCAGCAAACTCATATTAATAATAATAAATGTAAGCTTACACTACTGCAAATAATTAATTAATGCAAACTGATTCTCATCAAACAACCGATGAAAATGCCGGACTGATTTCTGCATTTTACGGACTAAAAATAGTCGTTAAAGTGCCTACTTTTGCGAACAGTGTATCAAAAAATAGTGTTCGCTCCTCGGCCGTAAAATTTTACGACCTCGAGGACTGGCGAAGCCGGTCCGAGGATCGCACTATCTCCACTCGGTCCGTAAAATTGAACTTTACGGCCTAGGACCGAAAAGTACTATTGCATTTTTTGTAAATAAAATTCTCTTGGTGTAACAGAGAGACTAGGCTTCGACCCCTTGGTGATGCAAAATGGTTTGATACAACGCAATATAAGTACTAATAGACTTGACGACATAACGAATATAAAAGTTAAATTGAATAAGAAAATATTAATTAGTGTCTGTAGTATAATTATGGTGTATTTTATTAATATTTTTCATTAATACCCCCGTATACACGTATCTACGATTCATGTTAGTAAATATAAAAATATGACGTTTTTTTAAATGGACCAAATTTAATTTAAATTCACTTGCTCCTGTTGTGGTACCACCGTGGGATGACTATTCTTATAGGCCTCAAAAAATCGTTTTTAGTCGTCGGCAATTCACGAGTCCACGATAAATACCAAACTAAATTGCAAATGGTTGTTTTAATAATAATAATAATAATAACTAAAGGGGCCCAAAGGGAATGACGCGTAACACAATGCGGCTATGCAAAAAGCTGCATCTTAGCCTATTTTCCCAAATGGCCTACTCTCACCTCCACGTGTGCTTATTAAAGACGGTGGGCCCTGGACTCTTAGCAACCTTGCCAGAGATTGGGTAACCAACCCCAGTGGATGGCGAGGTAAGAGACAAACGAGAGAGCATAACAAGCATAACAACGGGGAGTAGGGCTCACCACCCTACTCCCTGTATTTGCGGTTACTCATCGAATAACGCGCAGGGCTCCTGACCATCGGGCTGCTTCGGATGCAGCCCAGTCCCGAGGTGGAGGAGCCGAAACGGGTGTCACGGGAACACAACCCCAACATTCCCGCGAACGATTTCAGTGGACGGAGGATCTCAGGCAAGGTCTTATGCACTGCTACGAGGTGAGCTGTCTGCAACAGCGATGCTACATGGCGCGAATGCATAGTCGGTTTGCAGTAATGCATCCCGAACTAGCAGATCGCTTTTCTCAACAACATCTGAGAAATTATGTGGCCTCTCTGAGGCGCATAGGTTTCCTTGTTCCCAGCTGTCAACCGGTACCAGATGTGCGGGCAATTATAACTGAGTCCGTACAAGGTTCTGGGAGAGATGCCCCACATTATGAAAACATGACACTCGTGTTTAGGCGAAATCTGACAACGAAAATTTTGCTTAAACAACGAGAAATAGATAGAGCCAATAGCCTACTTCTGGATGCTCCTCCAGATGACTGCGACTTGGGGCAAGTCAATTGTGCCGTTTATGAGGCGGCGAGTGATGTAGTGACTCCCCGACATCTGATGCAGAAATTGGGGAGCCGACAGATTACAAAACGCATGTCTCATTTGAATGGCAAAATTCGACTGACACGGAAGCTCGCTTCCCGAATTCAGTGTGTGATCGACTACATAACATCTAGCCGTTCATTTACGGCTAAAGTCGAGAAGTTCGCGCAACATCTGCGGACGTACTATCACACACTGAACAAGCTGAAGTTGCTCAACATCAAGCAACGTTTGACGGATAAAATTCGGGTCCAAATCCAAAATGAGGATGCAAAGACGGGTGGATAGAATGCGACAAAATGCAACATTTTGGTGGAATCCGTCCAACCTCTTCAAATATCGTATCGTAGCCTCATGCGAGTTTCCGTCCATGGCCTCGGTTGAGGAATTCTGGGGAAGCATCTACGAGAAAACATCCACGCTTAATGCAGACACTCCACGTATTGAAATCTTTACCGAGTTTTATGACGAACTCGCACAAGAAGGTGAAGATTGCCCACCCGTCAATGCATTAGAGGTGAATAATGCCATCAAAAGAGCGAGGAATTTCTCCTCGCCGCGCTGGGATGGAATTAACAACTATTGGTGGAAGAAGTTCACTTCTGTACAACAACACCTAGCCCGAATATTCACCTCTTATATAAATGGAGACCAACCCATTCCGCACTGTCTAGTGAAGGGCCGAACGACACTAACCCCAAAATCGGGAGACTTGTCTGATCTGAGAAACCATAGACCAATCACGTGTCTCAATACGTTATATAAATGGTTCACTAACGTCTTAAACGAACGTATTGAGAAAGCCGTGATCCGGTGTGGCAGCGGATAGTAGAATAACTTCGGCTATAAAATGGGTGTGTCTGGCTGCAAGGATAACTTGTTTATCGACAGGACTCTGAATTCCATATTGCTCGAGTATGTGAGAGTTCAGTGATCGATTTAATTGATCCAACCAGGCTATCGACAGGTTACAATTGTACTGGACTGAGTCCTGACAAGCCCACCTGTCGAGAGCCTGGTTGGATTACATTAAGGCATATGATTCAACATCACACGAGCTTATCAGCTTGTTATATGTTATTCGTTGTTCTCCAAGAATCTCAAGGATATATGTATGGGCCGCTTGGTGAACGTGTGCAAAAGATCACCCATCTCTTCTATATGGATGTTCTTAAATTATACGGATCAAGCAGGGATGAATTAAATAGATCTCTGAACTCTCACATACTCGAGCAGTATGGAATTCGGATTGCACAAATTCAAGTCAAATACGCCACCCCTAAATATTAAAATTAAGAGCTCTCACCAAGCTTAAAAATCATTTTTTAATTATTCGAATCGATCTAGGGGGTGTCCCGTATGAAATTCGAAAATATCTAAAATAAGGGCCACCCTAGTGCATATATACAAGATCACGGACACCGATGTTTTATTGCAATTTTGGGGTTGTTAGGGGTCTGAAACGTCTTGTAGTCCTTTGGTCTTGGGCGAAGTATAAAAGAAACTGAAAGTTTCAAAATTATTCCGCTCTAGGCACTTTTGCCCATTTCAGTTTTAGGTGCTTGTACATTTTTCTAACCTAATTAATTACTCGAACTAATAATGCTGATTTCATGCGTTTTACCCAGACACTTGATCGTCAAAAGTTATTTTACTATGCCGTTAAAGGCTTCTTAAATAAATTAATGCATTTTTTTCGTATCTGTAGTGATTTTATTCTCAGAATATATCCTAGTTTCAATTAATATCAGGATTTTGTCCATAAAAGAACCGAAACTTTATCACCTTAATAAATTTGTAATAAAATATTTCCATTGGACGAGAATCAATTCGTTTTCTTAATATAAGTTAGATGTCAATATCTCACATAATAAAACTACAAACATTAAACATGGACTTATAATATTAAAATACGTCGATAAAATGTCTGACCTCCAATTCTGAAGGAAATTCCAGTACATCCAGTCCGGCAGACACAGGGGTTTGTTTTCCTACTTTTGTAATAGCACTAGTAAAATTTACAATATATGGATTTTCTACCAGTTTATTCAATTCCAAAGAACGGAATGTGATGGTCAGGAACGGCTGAAAAATAATGTGTCATTTAACCAATATTAATTATTGTTTAGATTATACAATAATGAAGATTTTATTCACAAATTGACACTCCTCCTAATAAATAATCCTAACCCCTCATGAATAGTGATGAACCATGATTATTTATGAAATAAATTCGATGTTAAGGCTATTAATCAATTTAAATGATCATATTATCCTACATTTTACAAATTATTGACAATTTATGTGTCAAGTAAAATTTAGAAATATTTTCGAGATTTTCTTACAATTATAAGAGATATTCTTATAAATGTACGTGCATGAAAATTGTATTAATTTGTCATTGAATAGTTATTAGTAATATTAATAGTTGTTAGTCTTCAGTAAATAATACATTTTTAGGTGTTATGATAGTACATACATCGGCCGCAACCAAAACGGTTCCAAATAAAATCAGGGCAAATGTCTTAAATCCCAAACACTTCATGGTAACTAGAAATAAACTAAACTGTATAACTGCGAAACAGCATCATTCCTTATAAATGATTGAAAAACAATAGCAGCCCTGATACACACTTGTTAACGATGGTTAATTATGAAGATGAGCAATCGTTATCTGAAATGCGAACGGAAATAATGATGAAAACGACAGATCTATCGCGATAAACATGCACAAAAAATTAAAGAGTGTTCTGGTGGTTATGAGCGAGCAATATTGCGTAAATTTTAATAAAAGCAGCTTTATAATTATATGCGTTATTCGAAAAAATTTGGAGACAGTTTTAAGGCAATCGTTTTACAATAATAAAATTTAATTTTACGTTTCGGTCATATTATTGGCCCTCTTCAGAATCGTTCATTGTTTAAAAAAAATTACAATTTCAACCGAAAGTTTATAAAAATTAAAAATATCTAATATATAAAATCTTACTTGCGCATTTAAATAAATTTTGAATATTCCGATAACATTGGGATTCATCGTCGAAAAATCTGCATTAAAAAGGTTTAAAATTAAACATTTGAAACAAAAATTGAATAAATATTGTATTGATTAAACGTAAAAATTAAATAAATAAAAAATATTTTTAAAAACCACCTTTTTAAAATGGACTAAAAAAGTATAAAATTATTTTCTCAATAGCCTTGTGCAGATCTCCAACCCCATACCGATTATTAACCTCGTAAAGGTTATACTTTCCACCCAATGAAAAACGTGGGGTGGACTTAACCACCGATTATTACAGAAATAGTTTATCTCTCTCGCTAATAATGTTTTGTGTTGCAAACGATGCAAACTGCTTTGTTGGCGTTCTCAATAACTTCTACTTTCGACTCTCTACACTGAGAGAAATGTTTATTTACAGTTAATGCAACAGAATTTTGATTTCGATATCTCGCGAACGGGTAGGCCGATAGGATCGATACACCCCTATTTCATATGACAAATTAGTAAAAACCAAGAAAAAAGTATTTTTCCGCCATTTTTTTGGCAATATTACTAAAAGTATTCGTTGCACAAAAAAATGTTTCAAACCAAAAATATAGTGCATCAAATTCTCTACAAAAAAGGTTGTATGCATTTTCTTCCTGAAGTCAAAGATAATGCCATAAAAGAGTATTCCAATACTATTAAATAAACAATAATATTAATTTATATATATATATATATATGATATATATAATATATACAGGGTGATCCAAAAGTCCCGGAACAGCAAAATATCTCAGCGGGAGTGCATTTTCGAGGAAAATGTTTCAGACAAAAGTTTCAGGATTTTTCCCTGGCTATTTAATGGCGATATTGAATTTGACCTTGAACATGACCTTGAAGGTTATTTCAAGGTCAAGTTAATTTTTTTAAATGGGAACCCCTATTTTTTTTCATGGATTCTGAAAGAGCGGGAAATTCTACGTCCGAGTATGATATGATCGATTTTTCCGGCCAGGTCATTTCAAGGTGAAACTTAAAAATCCCGTAACGGCGAAATATCTCAGAGGGTGTGCATTTCTTTGGAAATTGTTTCAGACAAAAGTTTAAGGATTTTTCCCGGGCTATTTAATGGTAGCACAGAATTTTACCTTGAACATAACCTTCAAGGTTATTTCAAGGTCAAGTTTGTTTTTTTTAATGGAAACTGCTATTTTTTTTCACGGATTCGGAGAGAGCACAAAATTTTACGTCCAAATATGCTATGGCCGTTTTTTTCGGCAATGTCATTTCAAGGCCAAACTTAAAACTCCCGGAACAGCGAATTAACTCAGCAAGAGGCACCATTGAATTTAACCTTGAAAATTACCTTGAGGCTTATTCTAAGCTCAAGACTATTTTTTTTTAATTGGAACCCCGTTTTATTTTCGTAATGTTTCCAGAGTTTCCAGAGTGCAATGCATTATCATTGTTCCCGGATAAAAATATACATTTTTTTTTTTACATCCGATACGTTTATAAATACCGTATGTATGGGTAACATTTTTACATTGTTTCCAATGCTACCGCCGGCTTTAGCATTACCCAAGATGTACCGCGTGGAGGTAGCACGGTCGGGTTTACACCTCTTCGGGGTGCTTTGTTCAGGTGGTTCCCCTCGCCGTCACCTGTGCGTGTGCGTGTGCGTGTGCGTGTGCGTGTGCGTGTGTGTGTGTGGGTGTCCCCAGACAGTTAAGGCAAGATGGGTATACTAAGATTTTGATGAAATTATGTATCTTACTAAAGCTTATGCTCAAAGTGATTGCCATGAACTTCTTGGCAATATCCCAAGCGATTATAAAAAGTCGATACGACTTTTTTAATCATATCTGGTTCTATAGCCGCGATCTCATCCCGTATTCGTTGTTTTACTTCCTCAATATTCACCGGTTTCGTTCGATATACTCTATCTTTGAGATAACCCCATAGAAAATAGTCAAGGGGCGTAAGATCCGGAGATCTTGGTGGCCATTCTATTACACCCCTTCGACCTATCCACCGTTCTGCGAATACATCACTCATATAATTGCGAACATCTGTTGCATAATGGGGTGCTGCACCATCTTGCTGAAACCAAGTCTGATCGAAATCCTCGCCTACAATAACCTGAATAGCAGGGATGATGTCGTCCCTCAACATATCGTGGTATTTTTGACCAGTAAGGGTACCCTCGATGAAGAAGGGCCCAACTACCGCATTGTTTATAATACCTGCCCATACGTTTACTTTTTCAGGATATTGAGTAGAACGACTATCGACCATCCAATTAGGATTAGTTTCACTCCAATAAGACATGTTATGTCTATTGCTTGCCCCATTTAAGAAGAATGTAGCTTCATCAGAAAATACGATGCGATTCAAGAAACCGGCATCAGCATCTATTCGATTCATCATTAATTCCGCAAACTGTAGGCGTCTATCAGGATCGTCTTCATTCAATTGTTGTACGAGTCTAACTTTGTATGGGTGAAATTTTAAGTTTTTAGTTAAGATCCGTTGTACTGTACCGTAACATAAGTCGTGATGCTGTTTAACTTTCCTGATGGAAGTATGAGGATCTTCCGTTATTGACAGCGCGACATTCAACTCATTTTCTTCAGTTGATGTTGTTACTGGACGACCTGCTCTTGGGAGATCCTTCACAGTACCGTGAACTTCAAAACGATTTATTGTTCTGCTAACAGTAGATTTAGAAATCGGTTCTCGTCCCTCTCTAAATGATGCGTTAAATAAGGTTCGCACATTCTCTAAAGATCGCTGGTTATCACCCCAGCCTCTCATCATGAGAATGGTTATTCTTTCTCGTTCACTTAGCGCAGCCATTGCTCTTTGTACGAAATATACGTATGTATTTTGTTACTGAAATGATGCTTAATACGTTTAGATAGGAAAGGCGTTTAGATAGGAAATCCATGTATCTCACAAAACGATAAAGTTAAGACCAAAATGTAACCTTATAAGACTGTACACGTATGTATAAATTCAATGTGAATGTATGTTGTTTATTTACTTCGCTGGTGACTCGTGCTCTCTGTCGCTGTTCGCGCGCCCAAATTCACTTTGCACAAGTGTTGCGTAAGATGTATATATACACTTTTTTTAAACAGTTTATTATTCTATTTACAAAATTAGAGGACAAGCGAGGGACAGGAACTGATTCCTAAATCGACTTTTGGCAGAACAATAAATTGTTTCGAAGTTTACGGCACTGTAAAGGATCTCCCTAGAGCAGATCGTCCAGTAATAGCATCGACTGAACAAAATGAATTTAACCACTCTCAATACCGGAAGATCCTCATAACTTCGTTAAGAAAATGAAACGGGGTTCCAATTAAAAAAAAAAAATAATCTTGACCTGAGAATAATCTTCAAGGTAATTTTCAAGGTCAAATTTTATGCTAGCATTAAATATCCCGGAAAAATCCTGAAACTTTTGTCTGAAACATTTTACCCGAAAATGACCTCTTGCTGAGTTAATTCGCTGTTCCGGGAGTTTTAAGTTTGGCCTTGAAATGACATTGCCGAAAAAAACGGCCATAGCATATTTGGACGTAAAATTTTGTGCTCTCTCCGAATCCGTGAAAAAAAATAGCAGTTTCCATTAAAAAAAACAAACTTGACCTTGAAATAACCTTGAAGGTTATGTTCAAGGTCAAATTCTGTGCTACCATTAAATAGCCCGGGAAAAATCCTTAAACTTTTGTCTGAAACAATTTCCAAAGAAATGCACACCCTCTGAGATATTTCGCCGTCACGGGAGTTTTAAGTTTCACCTTGAAATGACCTTGCCGAAAAAAACGGCCATAGCATATTCGGACGTAAAATTTTGTGCTCTTTCCGAATCCGTGAAAAAAAATAGGGGTTCCCATTTAAAAAAATTAACTTGACCTTGAAATAACCTTCAAGGTCATGTTCAAGGTAAAATTCAATATCGCCATTAAATAGCCAGGGAAAAATCCTTAAACTTTTGTCTAAAACATTTTCCCCGAAAATGCACTCCCGCTGAGATATTTTGCTGTTCCGGGACTTTTGGATCACCCTGTATACATATATATATATATATATATTGCACTTAAAATATAATATAGTTATAAATATAATTGTTTATATTTGCAGCAAGATACCAGTGCTTTATCGGCGGAAAATGTTTTGAAATTTTTATTTAAAAATCATTTTCAACCCGAATTTAAGAAAACAATGGCCGAAGAGTCGCCACCAGCATTCAATTTATTTATTTCTTCAATACGATTATCAAAATAATTGATTATGAAATGGTAGACGAGTTGCCAATAGCAAGTTGTGGTGTCCTAAACAGCGTTACAAATATTTATATCCTCTGCTTACTCTATATATGTATATATGTCCGAAAAGTATGGAAAAGGTCCTGTAACTTTTGAAAGAAAAGATATTTTGAAAATCGCTGAAACACGTGAAACGATTTTTCAAAAAATCTATTTTTTCTGCGGGGTTCCAATCCCCCCGAAAAGACCTTTCAAATGAGCCCCCATCGACCCATGTTGCCATTTAAGATATTCATCCGCCCTCGTTCCCCATGCCCTCCCCCCCTTTGGGCGGGGGGCCAACCCCGCAGAAAAAAAAATGTTATGAAAAATCGTTTAACGTGTTTCAGCGATTTTCGAAATATCTTCTTTCAAATTAAAGGACCGTTGCCATACTTTTCGGACACTCATTATAACTATATGCGTCTAAAGCAGGGTCTGACCGAATAGCGTTACTGACGAGTCCCGCGGGCTGACTTGTAGCCGCAAGGATTCTGTATGTCATTTATGACAATAACGCCAATGTTATTGTCAGTCGCATCAATTTCAACCGATCGCAATTCACGATATTGTCGTTAACTACCATAATGTTGACGTTATTGTTTGAACTGTTTACAAAATCGGGCTACTAGGACAAAACGCAACTAGCTTGTCAATTTCGGGTGTATTCCGGCATAAAACCCATAGAGAAAAAACCCATCGTACCCACAGCGTAAATAGTAGTTCTCGATACAAAGGCTTAAATATATTTCCACCGAATATGCAGGTTCGTATTTAATTTTATTTGTCTATGTTATTTATCAATTCTTCGGCTGACCTGCGGTCTGGATCAAAGTTGTGAAAATGCTCATTTTCAATTTTTAGACATTTAAGAAACACTATATTGTTATACATGTATCGAAACTAGTAGCCAAGTTGTTGGCACCGGGGTCGAAGGCAACTAGTTTTAAATTGCAATTAGAATGCAATATTTAATATGGAACGCTCAACAGTTCATAATAGATGGCCACGAACTGGCCTAAATTATTAAACATTTTCAAGTTAAGTACCAGTAATTTTTTCTGGCTGCTGGGCCTGTGTATTTGTTTCGCCGTTTTATCTGTAAGAGGATTTTGTAATATATTGCTATATGCTTCGTGACATTACTTTTTCCAGCTGAATCAATTTATTAGCGATCCAATTTGTAGTTGATTGAACATCTGAAAACATGTAACATATGTGTTGTAAAAAGAACCAAAGACCTCATATAACTCTATTTAGGGAATTCCGACAATGGTTTGGAGAACATTTTCTCTGTCACCCTATTTCAATGACAAATTTACATCAACTTTGTTTTCCATTGTTCATCTTAATGTTTTGCAATTGGATAAGGTGTACGATTTCGTTTACTCGTAAATAAGCCGTGATCGACAACATTTGGCCATCCTATTTTGCTGAGTCACATTACCTTTTTGCAGTAAACCATTTTCAAATATCCTAATTTTAAATAAATATGCACACAAAAACGCCCAACAGTTTGCAGATTTATTTTGCTGTTTTATGTGTTTTAAAAATATTTGTAAGAGGCGTACCTGGTGTAAAAACGATGTCTTATTTTCGGAAGCTTTTAATGTTTTAAGCGCAGTATATGTTTTTCTTTCAAACATTTTCACGAGTTTATGTAACCGAGAATGCTTTTTATGCACAGATAAGAAAATTGATACAAATGTTTAATATAATCTTTTTATAATCTTTATAAGGAGTTTATACAGAAACAATTCTAGAAATATTTCATATAAATTTTTATTTTAATATATCAATTGTATAAAATTTTGATAACAAATATTTTCTTTGTCTGAATTTTTACTCCATAAAGAGTGAATTCGCACCCCAAGAAATTTAACGAGTATACTAAAATGAGTAAAAACAAATTTTGTGCATTCAGATATAGGGAAAATATTTTGTATAATAATTTATACAACAATGTACAACAATATAAAACCTTTATAATTTTTATGTAAGGTATTTATAGAATAATTTCACTATAAACTCATTACAAATTTATTATAAAGCCTTAATGTAACTTTTGTTTTATCCCATTAACGTTAAAATTTTACTATTTTTATAACTCCTACTTTATAGGAAATTAATTAGTCAAAAACTGTAAATGAAAAAGTGAAAAGTTTGCCGTGTGTTGATTTTGTATTAATTTATACGAACAGTGAGGAATACAATTACTAATTCATAAGTAACTACTTCATTTTAGTAAGGTATTACAAAATACATTGTCTAATTTGATATTAGTAGAATTAGGCTAATAAATCGGTAGTACATCTTACTTATTTTTAGTAGTAGAAATCATAAGTAATTCAATATCACTGTCTTTTCACACTTTCACTAGTATTCTTTGACTAACTCACATTTAGAGAGTACAAACAGCTTTCCCAAATACAAAAACCTTTAATTGACGAGCATATTTTATATGGGTCTTGCTGTTAAATCGTAATAAATTTATTATGAAACTTTTAAATCAATAGCAGTATTATTAAAACAAAAATCAATGACTTTGATCTACAAAATTACATTTTGTCAATTGGATCGCATACAAAAAAAATACCATCTTAGGATTATACCTTTTTACATTATATCGCAAAAATCCTAATATTTTAGATAATGATTGCAATCGACAGAATTAATGTTTCTTCATAGCCATATGAATATCAAATTTTCGTAATTGTGCAGTATAATTGATGTAAATTTGTACTTTTTTCTGAATTTTATATTTTATTAATAATTATTTCATTGTCAGAAGTGCAGGTAATACAGATACCGATGCAAGGTATACATATATGTACCTCAAAATTATATTATCCATTGCCGATTACCTGTAGTCCGGTAAACTTTTCCATGGTAAGTTACCGACTGTAAGTATTGGATAGTTATCTCGTAGCCGTGTTATTCTATGGTATAAGCTGACAGCACTTCCGTATTCTTCACTGGCGCTGCATAGGAATGTAGCAAATAAAATGGCAAATAAAATGTAATTTAAAATCCCTATCAAAGATACCAATTAAAATTGTGCAATATACTTTAATAAATTGTGAACATAATTTCCAAAATTTCGTTTAATTTTTGCATAAAATATTTACATTAATCACATCCGTTGTACATAGTTAATTTTTTTAGAACGTTAGTAGTTGAAATAAAAAAAAAGTTGACCTCAGAACGAATTTTTTTAAGGACTTGATATAGTTTTTAATTCATTTTATTTTCAAAATTTTTAATGATGGATTTTTTTGGAAAAAATTACCATTTAAATTACCATTTTATTTCAGATATGTTGATGACATTTTTACTGCATTCATAATGATTCTTTGGAACATATTTTACCAATTTTTAATAGTTTGACTAAAATTAAAGGATTAGACAATAGAATCTCTGTTACTTTATAAAAAGAAGTAAATAATAAACTTAACTTTTTGGATGTTCTAGTTATCAATTAAAATATAATGGTACCATAAATCTATTTCTTCTGGAAGATATTTACGTTTTAATTCAAATCATCCACTCAACTGTAAATTTGGTACAGACGTTGGACTTATTGATAGAGCTATTAGACTTTCACATATTACATTTAGACAGAAGAATTTAAACTTGTTAGTTAAACGTATTTAAAAAAATAATGGCTGCCCTGATTATTTTATTAATGAAAGTTTTAAAAGAAGAGTTTTTAAACTTTATAACACTCTTAGCATAAAACCTGATAACAGAAAATATAATATAACTATTAGTATTATAGTACATAAAAGGTATTTCTGAAAAAATATAAAACATAATATTTTAGATCAAAATGTTCGAATTGTTTATAAACCAATAAATACCAACATTGGAGGAATTAAACCACGTAAAAATAAAATAGATAAATTACATATGAAATATCTAATCTGTGAAATAAAATGCAAATATTGTAATGGGGTTTACATAGGGGAATTAGGAAGACTTCTAAAAAACAAAATTAATGAACATAAAAAGAATATACATGACGACGTAGGCAAATACACTGGTTTAGCCATGCATAGAATTAATACTATAGACATTCTGTCGATTTTGAAAATATTAAAATTATTTCGATAGAGAGGAACAAACAGAAAAGAAAACATATTTAAATGTTTTGTATAAAAAGTATTGTCAAGTCAAATTTGCTAGAGGTTTATTTTCCATTTTTAAACTTGTAACTGTAAACATGAAAGGTTGACTGTTATACATTTGAATCCTTCGATTCAATGTATTATCTACAAATTTTTCAGTCTCTAAATAAACCCTTTCGAAAATGGTTTTAAATACAAGTGTTTAATAGTATATTATGAAACTAGTGCGTAAAAGTTCATTCTACGAATATGAAGGGTTGCGGCCCGAGCCGAAGGCGAGGTCGACATCACATTCGCAGAATAAACATTTACGCACATGTTTCATATACGATATTTTATGTCACTTGAGTGCGTAAAATGCGACCGAAAAAAGTCAAAAGTGTGTAAAATATTATTTTTTGTCGCAGTAGGCCGCAAAATGCGATTTTGCGCCCCGTTTTCAGGGCGCAAAATGCGATTTCGCACCCGCGAGGGCGCAAAATTGGGGGGAGCGGAAAAACATATTAATCGCATTGCTGAATTTTCTTTTGTTTATAGAAAAGGAGAGGAGGAAAATCTCTGATCATAGGCATGGTACAATAAGAGAGGTATAGCAATGCGCATGTTGAGGAAGGAGAAAGACCAATTTAGATCAAAACTGATTGGTTGCTTCTATACCGCTCTTCTTACAACATGCTCCCATCCTGCCTTGACCGACCAGTTTAGATCAACGCTGGTTGGTTACTTCTGCGCAATCACCAAGTTGCTATACCTTACTTATTATACCATGATCATAGGAACGTCGAAATAACCCCACTCTCCCTTGCCATCCATTGCCCTTCCACTTCCTTTTTCGCGCACAAATTGTAATTGTGTTATTCAATAAAGTTATCAATCGTTCGTCCTTCGCCGGTTTTTCATTTTTTTTTTCTTAAAAATCAGAATTTCATTTATGTCGGAGGGGCTTCGCCCCCCCGAACCCCCCCCTTTCCTGCCCCAATCCACTGTCCTTCGCCTAATTATACTATGAACTATTTTGCTACCACTTATTATATGTTGTGTGTAATCATTTTTTTAATTGCAGAGAAGGGGGGGGGGGGGTTCCGGCACGGCATTTTGCGGCTACTACTGCGACAAAAAATAACGTTCGAACCACGGGCGCAACGTTTTGCACCCTCGGGTGATCGCGCTACCCTCGGGCGCGCCGATCACTCTCGGGGCGCAAAATGTCATTTTGCGCCCTAGGGACGAAAAATACTATTACGCATCGAATGGCATAAATAAAATAATAACTTTTTCAAAAATAACTAAAATTAAATTGGTAACATTTTATTGAATACCTTTGTATTCGTTTTTTTATTTTTATTCCGTTTTCGTCATTTTGTACTTTGGATTTTTTACAAGGATTCTGTCAAAATTTTTTTCACAAATTTTACTAAGGTAAGATGTTACAGTTCTTTGTTATTGTTCTTTTTTTACAATGAAAAGTTGTTACAAATAATTTTTTCTTACAAATTTTATAATTTAGCTTTCATCCTCTCACGAAATAAAATATAACATTTTTCATATATCATGAAATTTATGTAAAAATTTTTTTGTAATTAAATTTTCTTTATTATTTTTTATACAGAATAATAAACTTGAAGAGGGCCACAATTTTAGGCCTAAACTTTGAAATAACATACTATATTTAAAACATGTTTCATACTTATCTAAAAGATAGCTTAAGATGTTACATTTAATCGTGTGCTAATTTTTTTTTGGATGTTGAAGATATTTAAATTGCATTTGTCAAAAACGTGTCATTAGGTTTTAAACCTTGCATATCCATACGCTATTAGTGTAGCAACAATATTACAATTTCTACAATTTATTCTTATTAAGTACACTATACATCATTGTCAAATTTCGCTTATAGATTCTATTTGCGTTGTAATATCTTCCCCGAGTAGAAATTTGTTCAGGCCCTGCAGGGCCCAGGGTTCTTAACATCTAACAAAAATAAACGTATTTTAGACCGAACGCTATTCGATAATATCTTACACTCCTATTAATGAAATAGTTCTTCAAAGAGTTATAAGGACAAAGAAAAAACTACTATCATCACGTTATTTTCAATTACCTTACGCAAATGGAAACAATTTTGATAAATGAATAGTTTCGTAGTGAATGTGTAAATAAATTGCTGATTCGTTTAAGAGTGCTATACAATATAATCAAGTATTTTGAAAAAAAGAAGATTATATAAATGTAAAGTGTGCTATAAACTTAATACTTGTTACCCGATACTCTACATGACCATTGTTGATTTGTATAGTCAGTGTAATGAAATTATGAATAAAATATCTAAATAATTTCCCTGACAAAATCGTTAATTTAAATATAGTTTAATCATAAACATTTGCAAAGAAAACAACGAAGCGGCGAACGTTGTTTGTAAACAATAAAGTCCGTACTTTCTTACCGACCAGGCCGCCTCACGCGTACGACGTAGTTCCTTACACTTACCGCCGGATGTCTCATACCTCTACGTTTTATGGCGTAAGTGCTCTTTCTGATACTCGCTGTAATTTAATATGTAGTTTATTCATTTTTAATAACAAATTAGTGCAAGTGGCAGTCGGATATTATTTACAGACAATTAACGAATAGCATACTGCTAAATACATATGATTGCGCTCTAAAAATACAATAAGAAAAGGCAATTGATTGTGCCATTTATTATCTCGCAAGTGGTAAGATCGCCATGATATCCGTATAAAAGCCTCTTGAATACAATTACTTCCAAGTGGTCCGATGCTTCTCATGTTACGTTGATTTCGTAAGTATCGCCCGGGAATCAATTTGGGTCCGGTGAAGACCCGGAGTATTCCGGTTGTACAGCCCGCTAGTCGGAGAAATCTGGTGGTATCGCCGCCCCGTTAAGACGTCCCTTGATAAGCCCCAGAATAGTTTGCCCGCCCCCCCCCCCCCCCAAGCCCTGGAGAAATCCGGATTGAGCTCTCCTGAGTTTCACAGGAAGAAGGAAATAATCCTCCTTGGATTTGCGAAATCAACGTAAGGCTGTAGAAGTGACTATGACCACTTTTTGGTAAAATTATCTGTGACCGATTTTTCTTTTTAATTAATTTGGAAATAAATAGACCCAGTAACTATTTTTTAAACCGTGCCACTGAAAAAGTATAGTTTAAGCTGGTAGCACCACACACTGTTTCCCAGAAAATCGAATTTCAAGACGGCCATTTATCCAGTAGAAATACGCGTTTCCGAGT
The DNA here is from genome assembly GCA_030407085.1 of Trichopria drosophilae. Taxonomy (NCBI): domain Eukaryota; kingdom Metazoa; phylum Arthropoda; class Insecta; order Hymenoptera; family Diapriidae; genus Trichopria; species Trichopria drosophilae. Next base: position 137,823,044 of record CM059584.1, on the reverse strand, counting down.
TCTGTTACAATCAAAATAGATGTGAAACTTTGCTAATTAACAATCTGTGGAATATTACTGCAACCGTAAATCAAAATAGGCCATACAAAACTCATAATAACTGGTTTGTACGATTTTACTACAAAGAAAATCTAGCAGATTCAAATTAGTAGCAATTTCTTCCATTTCAAACATTTTCAACGTTCAGACGCCATTCTGAAATGAAAAACAAAATAAATCAAAATATGTGAATGTATAATTTTGAATTAAGACAATCGGGAACAGGTTTCCTATAGGTTTGCAGGAGATCTGAAACGGGTATCATAGTTAAAAATGCATTTAAAAAAAAAATGAGGCTAAAAATTCGAGTTTTTTTCAATATTTTTGTAAAAAAATGTGGTAAACATCATTTCTCGAATATTTTAATAGCGCCAATCAAATTATGCACATTTGGTATTTAAACGGTTAATGAAGCATTTTGGAAAAAATATAGGACCCTTTTCCTCACCTATTCACTAAAGACAAATTAAAATGATTAGAATTAAATCATGTAGTTTATAAAATTAATTGTAAATTTCGCGAAAGTGTTTATATTTGACAAACAGGAAGATTGATAACAAACTTTTTAACACAAAAGTAATATCTTGGGACAATCTAATAACTACACAGGTTTAACAATTCATAGATTAAATACTGCGTTAGTAGTACTTTTTGCACCAAGGGCGTGAAATGTCGTTTTATGCCCGTGATGCAAACAATATTTTTCGATTTAGGGGGAGTAACATGACTATTCATTCTATCACACAAATTAAAGATGTTTACGAATCACTGCGGCGCACAGCACTGACTAGCGAGTTTATTTTTCCATCAGTAATATTTATGTTTATAATGGAAAATTCGCGTAATACCCTGCTACTGCGTGTTTATTTGTATTTACAATTGTTGTTTTCTATTGTCTCCCACCATTATAATAATGTATTAGAATGTAGAAATTGATAAGAAATCGTATTTATCGGCGTTTTCCGAAAAGTCGTCCATTTCCAGACTGTTTTAATTTCACCCCTCGAAGGCGTATAATCGTCATTTTACTACCCGGAATCGAAAAAACCTTTTCACTTATGAAAAAGCAGTTATGGACAAGAAAATTTCGATTTTATGTATAAACATCGGATTCATAACTTCAATAAAATTTTGATAACTCTTTGTAATTGTAAAATTATTGAAATTATTTTGGTAGATACGGTATGTACATTTATTTTCAGAACGTAAATTTGGATCAAACCTCCCACAATTTTTAATTTAGGCAATTTTTGTTATCCAATATCTCGCTGAAGTTGACCAAAAAATGTCCTTTCCGTCCTTAAAGGCTTAAATGGTGAGAATTATTTTTATAGTGTACAGAGTAAAAATGCATTCGCTCAAGTATTTTCGGTAAAAGTATTGTCAGAATTCACATTGTAAATTAATCCCGATTACCCCAACTATATGGGTTGAAGGAGTCAATTCCCGTGATGTTTCAGTAACGTTGCAGGACCGATGAATGTCCTACCTCAGAAAAGTTAAAATGAGACGTTATTTTTGAAAAATTTCCAATTTGGAGCCTACAAATAAGATAAAGTAAAATTTACCAATCTCAAAATCTAATAGGTGCACAAATTATAAAAGCAAAATTAAAATAATTTATTTCATTCAAGTTTATAAGATTTGCGACTAAATGTTTAGCAGGTTTACTAATAGAAAATGTTTATTTTATAATGGCAAGTAAAACCAAAACATTTCAGAAAAACCGAGAATATCTTTGTATCGTCTGTCCGGCAATGTTTTCTTTTCAGTTTCTTTTTTCAATTCACATCCTATATTCAATACTTTGAGGGATGCCGTCATAAAATTTATATTTTCAACAATAATGTTGTCGAGAACACAAAGACTTTCCCATAGTCACTTCAGCGTGTGTAGATTATGAAATACTTTGTTTAGTTGAGTATTATTTTTAAAAAATATTTTGTCAAGTTTTCATTATTAAAAGTTTTATTTCGACAATAAATTATTTTGGTTTTAATTGTGGTTTTATAAATATAACAATTTATGTCATCCTATTAATGTCAGCATTTTCATATTCCAATGCTCTAATACATTCTAGTATATGAATAATTGTTCAAAAACGGCTGATTTCTTAGTTAAAACTACTGACTCATTAGTCAAATTGAACTACTTTAGTAATAAGGTAAAAAAATACCAAAATAAAGTAGAGCAAAGTCTGGAATTATTACTTTGGAATTACTGGAATTACTGGAATTAGTAATTATACTAACCAATAAAGAGTAAAATCTACTAATTTATTAGTCGGCTATAACTTCTTCAGTTTAGTATAGAACTGTTTATAGAACTTATGACTTGACAGTTTTTGTTACTATTTATTAGTAAAAATCGTTACAAATTCAAATAATCGCCCACTTTTCACATCTTTATTTGTTCTCTTTTACGAACTACTCAGATTAAGAGAGTACATTTTCCATACGACTATTTGTATTTTATATAATTATTTGACGTTTTAACACAATTATCTTACACGTTCTTACGTTTTACACAGGTATCTTACATCTATTAATTCGTGATAAATTTGTTATCAAACATTTATATGATTTATACTAAACTATAAGTTTCGACGGCAAGTTACCGACGGTAAGTATCGGTTAGTACGTTATCTCGTAGCCGTGTTGTTCGATGGTGTAAGTTGATGGTACTTCCGCTAACTTCACTGGCGCTGCATATGGATGTGGCACTTCAAAAGCAAATGCAATAGGATGGAGCTGTAATTTAAAATCCCGATTAAAGACATCAATTAAAATTGTATAATAATATTTTTAATACTACGGGAGTAGAGCTCGATTTTGCGCCCTGCAGTGAAATCTTCGGGTGTAAATTCTCGAGCCTCACTCCCGTCGTTGCCAAAAAATATCGTATGCAATATGGGCGAAATATCAATCTCCAACGAGAGTGATTATAACCGTCGCTTCGTATAAACGACAAAATTCGCACTCGTCGAAGATGAGTAATTGCGCCCTTGTTATATAATATACTATTAATAAACTCTAAACGTAATTTCGCGAATTTCTTTTAACGTTGGTTGAAAACGGATACTTTAATCATATACGTTCTACACGGTGCAGGTTTTGAAATTGAAATACTTTTCAATTTACAACAACAAAAAGTTTTAGGTTTAGAATCCATAATACTTTGGGCTGTATCTCACAAAATATTGAACTAAAAGTGTCAAAGTTCCAGTATTGGCTTTTATTTTTACTCATTTTACCCAACAATAATTTCATTAAATGACCACACCTTCAAGAGAGGAATTAAATTACAGAAAGTAATAATAAATTTGTCTTCTTAGATTTAAATTATTATTAATTTGTCGGTCATTAGATATAATATAAGATATGTTATAAATTCTTAAGTAAACAAGCTAATGGACGTAACCTGTTAAAAAATATAACTGTTGTACACACGCAAGTACTAAATAATATAAAAAAAAATATAATTCTTATCCTTCTCTATTACTGGAGGAATGCACTGGGCCAACACAGATGGTAGCAATTAAGAAAATTTGTAAAAAAGTGTGTGAAGATTTATTTAAAGAAGAGTACTTAATTCTTTGGCAATATTAGTCTATAGACTAATGCTTATTTTTACTTCTATCATATCCAGACATTAATGTATGTATACTGTTGGAGATTTCAATATGGATGAATATACGTATTCCAGAAACTTTCCATTATTTCTTTCATTGTACTTCAGATTCGTCAGTAGTTCAGAGTTGTCAGATAATTCCGAAAATTTCGATAGAAATATTACGTAATGGTTTATGTAGCTATAGCAGTAGTTGAATTTTTCAGTGTGGGCATTCACCAGGAATAATATAAAATTATGCAAGGTAAAATTCAATATGTAATACTCATTCTTATAGAAAAACAGAAATATTTCTTCATACCGGTGTGGCTGCAACAGGAAATGCAAAATGTGGTAGAGCTGCTAAAGCAGGCAAAGGAGCAGGAACAAGCGGCGTCAATTTTGCAGTAGAGGCTGGTGTTTTTGGAGATGGTGCTGAGTGCACCAAACTCGCAATTGCCAATATCAATACCTGAAATTCAAATAAATTGTTTAATATACAGAGTCATTATTACATTTACAAGTATAATGTAATATAAAAACATTAATTATGAATTTTATAAGCAGTCTGTATCTTGAACATTGAATAATAATAACACTTGTATAACAACATATAATAGTGGAGTTGAGTTTATGGTAGCTGAAATTCAGTTTATACGATATTGTAGGATTTAGTTCTTATTGGGTTACAACGTGTCGTTAAATCACAGTTTTATTCTTCTTTCTTTTTTCTGTCTTCATTATTCTTCACATATCTTCTTCATACTATCGGTTTCAACGTTTCACAGGTTTAGAACATTCTACATGGAGAAAATAGTTTTACCACCTGCTTGAAAATAGCTTGAAAGTACAATTTAACTCACACATTTTTCCTTTTATCGAGGTTACTTTTTCGAAATTCAAGATGGCGGATCCAATATGGCGGACCAAGATTTTAGACATTCCTACGTTTTGAAAAAAAATTGCAACTCAGGGGCTTATTTGTTATAACAGAACGAAAATTTCTATATTTTCTTTCAGTTACAACAAATAAACAAAGTAAACCATGCAACGAGTCCGTCCGTCTCCTTCAGTTTTTTTTATAAAATTCAAAAATATTAATATAATTTAGCTGGTATATTACTAATCGATAGGACAACTCGTAATAATATTTGACGTGAAATTAATGGTATACAATTATATGTAACAGTTTACAATTATATGTCATTATATTTATGAATATGCAGGTATATATTTGCTTATAAATCTATATGAAAACAACATTCATACATCATTATAATGGTCATATATTGATCCAGATATACTCAAATATAATTATTTTTTCCTTGGAGTTCTTATACAGAATTATGTAGAACTGTTTTCAAGACCTACTCAACCTCAATTATTGAGCTGAAAGAGATATACAATCGTTAGGCCATCTCATTGAGCTGCATTCGCTCAACTCTTTTTTTCAGTATAAATGCGTCTCAATCTATCGACGGAAACAGGGACACTGTCACTCTTAGGAAGTATTTAGTCTCTATTCCAGTCGAAAGATGGATCCGCTACTAGATCCTGATGAATGCGACTTTCCTGTTATTCTCGTCATAGAGATGCAATTCTGAAATTTTTGAAATTTCATAGAAATTGAGGCATTCGTAAAATTTCTGCCCGCCATATTGGGTCCGCCATTATGAATTTGGTGAAACCAACGACAGATTCATAATTAGCGACCCGGAGAACCCCTGAGTAACAATTTTTGTTACATTTCTACCACTTTTGTCCGTCATATTGAATCCGCCATTTTTAATTTAGTAAATGTAACGTCAGATACGTAATCAACGACCCCCGAAACATTGTCATATTAAATTTCGAGTCATTAGCTTTAAAAATATCGTCAATACTGAATTTTTCCGAAATAAAACATGATTTTTCAAATTTGCTTATTTATAAATTTAATATAGCCGGTTTAAAATGGCGGATCAAAATACGAAAATGTGAATTTTCTGAAATTTCTTACTGCCATATTAAATGACCCATTTTGAAAATATACCAATTGATTTGTAATCAGCGCCCCAAAATAAATATAAAATGTTCATAGCCAAGTGACATTTTTCTATTTCGCATTATTAGAAATGATTTCCTTCCAAAACAATGTGCCCATTGTATATTGAATCGAGGTGGAACTCTACCGAGATTACCATTGTGTTCAAATTCTAATCAATCACTTTGAAAATAATTAAATGAATTAAATAAAAATAAGGAAGTTCAAAAGAAAATTCGTAACTATTTTAAAGGTAGTAAAAATATTAGAGCAATTAAGTAATTTTTTATTAACCTTTAGAAGGCCGGAAAACCATTATTTTGGTCCACAAAAAATACTTCTGTAACTTTTAATTTTAGATTAAAATATAAATTATTTCAACATTATTACCACTTTTTAATGTTATTTAAGTCAAATTTATCCTTCCCAACCCCGCTTTGGCTACCCCGTATCCCTTGAATGTACTACTGTATCTCTGTAAAAATAGTGTTTTATTTTATTTGCTTAATGATATAATTGCAAATCAATATTATTATAAGTAGTTTTAATTCTTACTACTTGAAGCTATTGAATATAAATTCATCCACTATTATCCTTATTCAACCCTTCTCATCTGTTTTAACCCCTCTTTATCTTTTTTATACCACTTATTTCTGTGTCATATTCTGTGGAAAAAATACATCAGTTTGTTTATGGCAGCAATTTACTATATGCAGTAATGGAATATTTTCTTTCATCCTTTTTTTACCTCTTTTTATCCTTTTTACCATATTTCACCCTGTTTTACCTTTCATGTTCAGCTTTGGTTTTAGATTCAATTCAATTTTTTTTTTAAGAAATACTTCATTTTGTTTATTTGTAATAGCAATGGTGCATTTTGGATTTACTTTATTGAATGACACTAAAATGGCAGGACCCATTATCGACACTTTGTCTGCGTTCAATCAATGATATAAGATACCTTTTGGTCCCATTTTTTTAAGGCGAATTTCCATCTCAAAATCTCTACCCTTTAAAGGTAAAATTAATCAAATTAATTTAAATTAAACGACATACTGCACTGAGAGAAATTATTTACTAACAGTTAATTTAAGCTAATTTCAAGGCATTACATATAAAGGTTATAGAAGTAACTATTAAGTTAAAAACGACAGGTAACTTTGAGTTGAATTTAACAGCATTTTCCTGCATGTCAGCAAAGTTATTGTATATTAACTCGTATGTCTTAACAATTAATGAGCGTTCGTTAACTGTTAATAAAGCTTACATCAAATTCTGTCGTTTGAACGACGCATGTCAACAATGACTCGAAAAATTCGCAGAAACTGCGTGTGTGTATGTTTGTTTATCTCCATTTCAGTGAACCTGTAAGCGCGTAAATATATCCCGTAATGATCCCAACATTAATATTTAAAATGTTTATTTTATAACTATTAACATATCACATATAACCAAATCTCATTTTACAGTAACTTCAGGATAAAAAAGTACCTTACCTTAAGATCAAAATCTAAATTCTGTTAACTTTTATTATTTTATTATTAGTGTTCTATTTGGCTATTATATTAACTGTAAACAAACATTTCTCTCAGTGTGCGTGTTTTCCGGGATATGAACAAATCTAATCCATGGAAATCTTGTTGGAACAATGTAGAAAATATCTGAATTTTACGAGTACATCCCGAAAACAGGACCCGATGGGAATTTTCCAAGGAACATTTTTTTCAGTATAACGAGAAAAAATGTTATTCAGATACTACTAATATAATAATAAAAAATAATTGACGAGGAAATGGTAATCAGTCTGAGCGAATGCCGATTTTGTATGTTATGAATCTTCTGTATGAAAAAGATGGATTAAGAAAGTAGAGTACAGACTGGATTCAGCGATGGTGATATTGGTTCTTTGATATTGCTTTTATTTTAAAAAATATGGATTAATACTAATTATAGTTCTTATCACAATTGAATTTCTATTATTTTAATGTCAGAAGCATAATTAGCACGAAAAAAAATACTTAATAAAGGATTGTGCACAGAATAAATGGAAAACGGGATACAGTCAAATGGTCTGCAAATGAATTATGTTATAGTTCATGATATCTTCATTCAAAGATGCAATGGGAAAAGCAAAATGGCCTATGTTTTATATATAATGAGTCGAAAGTAATCAAATTTCAAGTATCGAAGTTACTAGCATGATCTGGTGTTAGGATTCTAATTATGTAGAATCTATTTCTGACTAAATTATAAGATATTAGTTTAACTATCCGGTAAACGAAGAAGAATTAAAATACATTTTTAGTTAATTTTTTGTCATTTTTGACTTTTTATTTTCCATTTAATTTTGTAATGCTTGCCCTAAAGAACACTGTCCGTAACTCAGTATCCGTCAAACATAGTTCATACGTTTTAGGTATGAAAATTAGAGCAATAAATTAGCATCTGACATTAGTCTGAATTCGGAATGTACAGTGCAAATGTAGTAATGAGAAAAAATCATCTCCATCCCTATAGATCTTTTTAATATCCCAAGTGTCTTTTCATTATCTCAAATTGAAAAAAAAGAAGAAATTAAATAAAAGATTACAAGTGACATATCGCAAAGCTATTTCTATCGCCAATTATGCAAACTAATTGTTCTTACATTGATAAATTAAAATGCTTATGAATAATGTTTTAATCACAATTACTATCATTGTTACAGGCAATCCAATTTATTTACTGTTGAACTATTCCTATAAACATTTAATATCTTATTTATATTTTTAACGTAAAAACATTCGAAATTTACATACGAAAATGAAAAAGAACGCGTAGTTAAAAATCATTGATATAACGAAAAGTATTTTGACTTTATTTTACAGGTAAGGGAAAGCTCACTTTTCCCCTTGCAGCACTTATCAATAGAACAATATTCACTTATAAACTACTAAATATTTTCAAAAAATAAAATCTGAACTCACTAATTTACACATTTTTCAAATATATTGGTGGCTTAAAACTCCGGAACACAGTTTCTCGTGGACTCTAAGGTGCAACTGGCGAATCGACTTGTATTTGTAGGCTCTTGCATGGGGTACCGAAAAAAAAACTTGACTCGTCCTATAACTACCGTAATGCTCCTTGGTGCATCTTCCGTTCCAGGGGCGTACCTGGAGAATCTTTTGCCACATGCATGTAAATTGTGCATGCAATTAGTTGTCGAACTTGTTGACAAAATGTGTTGTCTTGCGCCTAAACGCAGCTGACCACTTTCTCTAATAAAGACAAGTGGTAGCCATTAATCGGGCGTTTCATTTTTGAAAATATTTAATTCTGTTCTTTTTTGTGTCTAAAACGAAACTTTCAAATTTGCATATCACTTAATATATTACAAATATTATATTTTTATCCACGAAGAATTTGTTTATTATTAAAAGTTCACAAATACATTATATCTGCAATAACAACTTTATCAATTTATAATAGCGTGTTACATTCAAATTGAGACTGAAACTTCGACTAAATTAAGTGAAAATGGAAATGTTTAAAAAATACATTGATTTTTTAATGGCATTAAATTAATAATATTTTAATATTCTAATGAAAGAGATAAATGTTTAATTTGTTCTGTCGGCCACAATAATTCCGTGAAAATCTTGACCACTTTTTATTTAATTTTAGACCAGCCATTGTGAACAGTAATTTTTTAGTAAAAATTAATAAATATTATGCTACGTCATTTGTGAACTGTAAGGTGACAAAATGTCATTTCCGAATATTTCAACATCTGTTTCTTTTCACGGATTACATTCGATTTAGCCTGACCTATAACTATTGATGTCGAAAAAGGACGAAGACCCAGACCATGACCATAGATGCTACTCTTGATCTTGGTCCTGAAATTCTACTTCAACTTCATAAGTCATTTCTATTTGTTCCAAACTAACGTATTTCAAAGTTTTCGGGGTACAGTAGAGTCCCGGTATAATTGCATCTCGCTATATTTACGTCCCAGCATATCTGCCCGCTTCCGTCCCGTTATATTTGCCTGTCGTCGCTCTCTTTTTCCCCCACATTCCGGGTTGTGGCCTCAGGAAGGGCCTGTTGTGATGTCTCAAACATAGCGCGATTGAGGAGAGAGGGATAAGCGGGTCTCCCCTTCTTTTGACAAATATAAGAAGGCGGTAAGGGAAGGTGAGGAACCGAGAAGCAAATATACCGGGACTTTACTATATCTAATTTCGATTTTCAAGTATAGAAAGTTTAAAAATAAATCTTTTCACTATATTTTTAATGTTTTTTTTTTGCAAAAATATCGTGTTTCTACGACCTTTTTTCGTAATGAATCAAAATTTAAACAAAAATCAGCGCTTCCACGACATCCAATGCACGTAATCCGTTGACGGTACTAAAGAGTCCGAGTCGTACTAAAGAGTTGTGGACGAATAACATTTTTTACAGCATGGTGGATCCAAAATAGCAGCCGCAATAAAAGCTTTTTTCTTAAATTTAACATTTAAAAAATTTTCTTAGAACAAAAGTGTCCTAGGATTGGCTAAAGAATACCCTCGAATTTTGTTAAAATGTTTTGATGCAATTTTTTATTTTTCGCCAATTCGAACACAACTGGCTAAAAAATATTCGTAATTGGAAAGATACTAACATGTTGTTCCTCCGGCATAAAGAACAAATATTAATACGTCCCGATTTCGATGAATACTATTGTATCTTTTTTATTGAAATTTAGCATTATAATAAGATTCATGCATAACTATCATGTTCCTCGATTCGGAAATTCATTAAATGACAAAATATAATTATCTTGCCTTCTTATTGATCTTGGTCTTGTTGGAAATTTGGCGCTTCAATTTTGTCCTGGGTTTGCAAAAATGCAAAAATACAAGACCGCAATAAGAATGGGAAATGGAGAGTTCTTTCTACAAACACCGTCTGTAACTGTACTGAAAACTAATCCGAAAGAAGCCATTTTTTATAATTGTTATATTTATAATTATAAATATGTTTTCGTTTCACATAAGCAATTTTCAATAGACCAATTTACGAAAAGAAAAATTTGTTAAAAAATTTCACCATATAACATTGGTAGAATCTGTGACTGTTTTTTAAATTTTATTATTTATGTACATATATATCTAGGGACAATATATCTAAGATATTAATAAATTATATACATACATACATACTCTGAAAAATGGGTAAAGCAATTTACTCAAAACCATGGACTTCTAAAGAATTGGTAATAATTCGAAATAAAGAAATGTTTTTAACTTTTTAAGAAACTATTAACACCAGGGATTTAAAAATCGGGGAAACTAACAATCTTTAAGGAATTACATTTCACTCCAATTAATGGGAATTATTTTTTAATTCGGTAGAATTAACTCGGTGGATAAGCCACTCTATCGCTGTAGAGAAAATCGAAAATTCACTCTTATGAAGTGGCTACATTTCTTACCATATTGATATAAATTCTCACTTTTTATGATTGAAATGTAATTCTGAAAAATGTTTTTTACACGTGCGTTCTATATTGTATAACATTATGTAAATTATTGTCATAACCACGTCATTTCATATTACTAAGTACTCTCTCACTTTAAAACGGTGAAAATTCACTAATTCTTAGTTTATAGTCACTGAGTGCCACAATGAAAAAATCGCCACTGAAATCAGTGAAACTAATTTATTTCAAACAGAGGAATTGATTCACTGACCGAATCAGTCTTTGATTCTTTTTTTCTTCGAAGATAATCTCTTGGTCACATTATAAACCTTTTAACCCACGCTACGTATTAATGTCAGTCCATATCGAAGATACCCCATTTCGAGTACTTAAATATTAAAAAAGGGCGACGACCACATACCACGTAAAGTTTCCAGATCAACAGTAAAATTCATCAACCAATTACATAGAGGATCTACAAAAAAATTACTGATGTCAATTAGTGACATGTCGTCTTTGGGAAAAGGTCAATCTTAAATAATACATAATTTTAAGGTTTTACAAAGCAATATTCTTTGCTTGAGAGATTCTAGAGAATATTTGTTGTCTGCTAGACGAATTTTACGTTTTGTTGAGCGCATCGTTATTTTTTCCAAATGAAAGTTTTAAAATTGTGTACTGAATTCTGTGCAAAGTATTCCTGGCTGGAATGTTGGATTTGAATTATCAAGTCCGCGGAGAAATTCGAATATAAGAATATAAATAAATTGTAAAAACCGAAATCCCGAGATTAATTTTGGGATAACCCCGAAAACTCTTTCGATGATTACTAAAAATATTACTTTCTTTTAATAATAATGTTTACTCCAATTTCAGTAAACTAGTAACTTTTATTACTGAAATACTTATGGATTTAAACAAAAAATTATAACAAGTATATAATATATATATTTCTCAATCGTTTGACCGTGTAGTAATTGACTATATTTAAGCCACTGATAAAACAGTGAACTCAAATGAAATAAGCTTCATTATATCATCAGTAAAAAAAATATACGTGTTAAGTTCACAGTCGGAATACAATTATACGTTCACAAATTGGCTCTTTCAAATTCAGAGAGGAAGTATTGATTTTTACATTATTAGTCATTTTTACTTAAAAATTGTATTGAAAATGCTCAACGTGCCTTATAACGTGAGCATTCCAGGAACATTTTTCTTTAAGGCCAAGGGCATAAGGGCACGATGAACTTCAACACGGCACTGAAGTTTTTTAAAGACAAGAATGCTAGGGTACTTACTATAGGTTGTGCGATAAAATTCAAGTTCTTCTTCCATGTGTACGAAAGCAATGTGAGATATTCTTGCGAAGGGCAGGTTTATTCTTCCCTATTTATTTTATTTATTGAATTCATAAAACCATGGATTATAGCAGCCGAATGCATCACAATATACTAGCTCCGCTCGTTCCATATAGTTGACAAATTGTTATAAAATAATGAACTGTATATAGAATGTGAAATATATAATTGTACAATATTATTATAATTTTTTAGATTTATTACGTTAAACAAGTTTCATTTCAAGCACAAACATTATGAAATGGACTTATATTCAAAATTTAATATATTGTTTTAAGGGAATACATTTAATAAAAAATACTGTTCAATACTAGATTTGCCTAGACGAGTGAACTATCGTTTTCAAATTATTTTTTGATTAAAAAATTTGAATTTTACTATCACATCATATATCCGAGAAAAGCGAATGGGTAAATTTTTCTTTTATCGATTTTGGCTGTAGTTTGGTTGATTTTATAGTAGAAGATAATTTACTTTTGGCAAAAGCAGCTTCTATTATTAAGTAATTTTAGGTGCTGAAAAGGTGTTGATAAAAGTTGTTTAGCAACTCGAGTTTTCAAGAAAAGTAAGGAAGGTACCAATTCTCGATTACCATAAAAAACTTTAAATATGATGAGAAATGCAAATTTTGAAACATTTAACCCCACTTTTCTCGAAATCGCGACGTGATAGGGAAAAAATAAATGCAAATATTACTAACTACTCACCAAAAACTCCACGATTTGAATATTTGTTGGAACAATTTAATTAAATAGTTAAAAAACAATTCTCATATTACCGCGATAATTCCTCGTTTGCTACAATAACCATTCTTATTTTCTGCATTTTATCAACGAGTATTGAAATATCTCTTGGGGAGACGGTTGTCAATTTTTTGAAAAAATGTTTCTTTTCTCAAGCTGGCTCTGTGACTTAATAGACATCAGGTTTAAGAATCGATACTTTTCGATTGAATAGGCGTAAAATGTACATTTTACACCTCATTTTAGGTTGTAAAGTGACCACCTTATTACCCATACATTACAGGATACATATTTTGCTAATTCATCATTTTTTAAAGTCATTTGGTATCCTGAATCGAAAAATAATGTTTGCAATTTTCTTATGAATCGAATAAACGATTTACGTTTGCAACCGTGTGAACCACTCCGCAATTATTTTTTTAAAAGTTTTATTTATCAATCACCACAACATTAAAATTGTCACTAATACGCCTCATATAATGAATTATATTTATTTATTAGGATCTTCTGATATATGTTATTCCTTTAATAGTCGTCGCCTTGCAGGCATTCTCAATAAACGTAAAAAATAAACCTATTAAAAATAGACCAATTGCAGTTCAATCTTAGAATAATGTTGGCTATCAGATGACAAAATTAATTCATGTTCCATCACGAGCATCATCAAAATGATACCAAATCGTACAATTATCTCATTTGCATCAGTGTTTTTATTGCACATGTGTCTGGAGTGATGTGCTCCATCCGGATTTCATTCGATATTACTCCTATTTTATATGCCGTCAACCAGAGTAAAGATCATAAATTATGTAATTCTGCATGAACATTATAATTAATACCGAATGTTTATTACCGAAAAGTACTGATATAAAATCAGATACTACATTTTCCTCCTGATTGAGGCTATTGTCTTAGAAATGTTTAAATACGTTGATCGAGGCGGTTCTTTCGCATTTACCAGTCTTTTATCATGGAGATATCAAGGGTTTCGAAAATATATTTCATTGCCATTTTTGGGACGTTGGCTTCCGCTGACGTAAGTTTTTCGTAATTTATTGTGGTTGGAGAAGCAAAACTTTAACAGTCTATTCCAAACTATATCTCTAAAAACATAACATATTTTGATAACTTAAATTATAACCGATGTTATATCAATTTTAGTCGGCCCTAAAATTGTTTGTATTCTTAGAATTGACATAGTTAATAGAAAACTTAATAGTTCGACATGCTTGTTGAATCATCACTTATCATCGATTACCAGATCAAATTAATTGATTTTTCTTTTATTTCATTAATGTAATTAACCACGAAATCATTGCTTTAATTTATCTTTATTATTTCAGCCCTTTCTAACCGTAAATCTCGAAAAAGTAGACGTGACGAACTTTCCAAATGATATTGTTAAAGATTTCAAGGGAGAAATTACCCAGAAGAGTCCACAAAATCTTCTTACGCTCAGTGCTGAATTTTTGAAAGAAGTTCCTCCAGACACGGTCGTAAGTTTTGTGCTATAAATTTCATATTATTCCTATCAACATTTTTAACTGTACTTGTTTATCTATGTGTTTAATAACATAATCAATTATTGTTTATATTTCACGGATGGACAGCTTGTATTTAGAATAGCAATGAATAATGTGCCACTCCCTGATTACACAATAATCTTTTGTGATGCCTTCAAAGATCCCATCTTAGCAAAAAGCGTTGTTGACGCAGGCACGCCAAAAAATAAATTTCCTAAAAAGTGTCCTGTTCGACCGGTATGTATAATTTTAGTTACACTTCATATTAATATCTCCGAAAATGTACCTTACTGAGGTATTACGTTAACACTTACATTGGTATTTTTTTGCCAAAAAGTCCAGTGCAGAATACAGCTTATTCTACCTAATGAATGAAAAGTTAATCATACTTTTTGAATTTAATAAACATTACTCTCGTTAATTTCATGAGAGTCTTTTTCGGTCATGCATTTTCTTCAATAATAATATTATCACATTAATTCCATGAGCAATGTAACGCTTTAAATCGTATTAGGTGTAAGGGTATAAGAAATAGTTGAATATGCAAATTAAGTTGGTTTGGGTAATTTTGTCACTACATAAATTATTATATAAGAGGTTAACGTTAAGCTGGACCAAAAAATATTGAAATAAACAGGAAGGATTAAAAAAAAATCTAAAAATAAAAGTATAACAATTTTTTACACAACGGCGGACAAAATTAACAGTTCTAAATTCACTAACAACTATCGCTACAACTTTTGGCTATAAAACGGCCATATTTTATAAAAAAAACAATAGAACTTAATCAAGTACACTGTTATCTATTGACTTAACCCGCTCCATTTTGCCGACTTTAAAATGTGTTTATAGCTCATATTGTTTATTTGTTATTTATTAGGAGATCGTGAATAGCGTGTAAAATCTTCTATAACTAATTTTAAAAACACTTTAGAAATCCTTTACGTTAAATATTATATGTGTACATCGAAGTACAAATAATTTAAATGGATTTCATTAAATAAACGGAAGAAAGTATGAATTAAATTGTAAAAATTATTAATTTTGAAAATCAAATTTCAAATTCCCATCAAATTAGGCAATGAGGAATGGTACCTCATATTTTAGGTTAGTTTTAAACATATACAGTAGACCCTCTCATAGTGTCACCGCCTGGGAACGAAGGGAAAACAAATCCTCTATCTGTGTCGCACCCCACTCTCCGCATTTCTTACACTGTAAATCCCTCTGATGGTCAATTTGTTGATATGAGACGGTGGTGGGGAGCTTACTGCGACACAATCAGAGGAATGAACTGCGACAGTATCAAAGGATTTCTAGAGAGCGACACTGTGGGAGGGTCTACTATTCTTTAAGGTAAAATTAAGTAAATCAAAATGCATTTTGCAATTTGACTAGAACAATTAATTAATCCAGTAGATCAATGTCGTTGCAAAAGTGTTCCAAACTTCAAACCTAAATGTTACGAAATTTTGAATACTCGAAATCACTGCCAGATAGAAATGTGCCTGTACATTTGATTTCCTTTACATCAATAAAACATATTTTTTTCTATTATTGCCAAATATAATTGGGTAACAATAAATTTCACATTTGCTTACAAAATAATTTTCGTACGTTTTAAGTCCGTAAGATTCCGATTAAATATTATGATATTTATTTCAATTAATTGGATATCACCTTAGAATTGCCAACCAATGACATTTATTTTTTTAGAAACAATTACTTTTCTCAATGAACGAATTTCTACTATCTTTCAAAAAATAGTTGTCAACGTTGAATCGCGATTTGTAATTTTTAAATGCTTATTTCACGTCAGCAGTTAACTCAAATTCCAATGCCTGCTGAAATTTAAAGAACATTGATAACCTATTAGACTTCAGACACTACTTTGTGTTAGTTCCAATTCTTCTGGTCCCATTCTGTGTCTTCCATGATTAATTTGTCAAAAATATGTCGGGTCTATATGTGTTTTGACTTACAATTAGGTTAAACTCGGATTTTCAATTGGCGGTTTTTTGCTATTTCAATTATTTTATTGACTTTGGAAAAAAGGTATTGTACCATATTAAGTAGTTCTGCCATATCTTGTGGTAAACTCTGTTATTACAGAGACATTCTGTCTCACAAAATAGGTGTACATACAACATATTCATTAAAATTTTCAAACGATATCTTTCAAATAATGGTATTAAGTATTAAGAATTTGGGCGTATAATTTTTAAAATCTCCTATACATTTATAATCGTCCATGACTATAAATGCAACATTAACGAGTTTCTAGGAACTGTAATCAATTAAAAAAATGATGTCGAAACTTGAATTAAAAATGAAAAAATGTATCTTATGTTTTCATCTTCTATTTCCACATTTCAAACAATTCATAGCCAACTTGCAACGTGTTTAAAAAGTAATGAAGGCTCTTAAAATCCTGAAAACGGATTCCGAAAAATACTTGTTGATATTATTTAAAGATTTCATCACAAGAATAATCTTTTCAAAATAAGTAATGTTATGAAGGTAGGGCGATCATATTTAAATTCTAATTTGGAATAATTTTTTTAATGATATTGTGACGAGACAATCGACACTATTTCAACTATTTCATATCTGTATTATTTCTTGGCAGAAGTTTATTATCCTTTACAATTCAAAATAATGCGCCAAACATTTCTCACATGCGAAATAGCGCACTACCATATACGTTTCACGCTCAAATTCATGATGATAATATTAAAATTCAACATTTGTTACGAGAAAATATTCAAAATTACTCTTACCTTAACTAGCCTATTCAAATTCTTACTATTTCAGGGCAAATACATGATTAAAGAGTATGATCCGTATCTGAAGAATGTTCCACCTGGTCTTATTATTGATGGACCAATCAGTGCTACAATAATCGTAAATACCGGAGATGGTACTAATTTAGTTGAAATCAAAGCATCAGGAACAGCTTCACACTTGAGTTCCTTACCTATAGCTTTGCCAAAGATTGGCTGAATTATATTCGAAACTTCTCAACAATTGTCATCACCGTATCTCCTTTCAATTAGCGTATTATATGATTCAATTATAGTTACAGGGTAACGTTTGTTGGAAATGGTGTTTTCGAGGTTAAATGTTTATTCGTAAAATAATAATACAAACAATGTTAACGCCGTAATTTAGTAGTTTCTCGGACATTGTGGGTAAGCTTTCATTGTGAAGTACAGTTATGTAATAATGACTCGTTTTTGCAGATACTTATAGAGTAAATGTGTAGAAAACTCGTTTGTATAACAAAAAATAAATAAATAAAGTTAGTGTCGACTATATTTATTAGCAGCATCGGCCTCGTCTATTAGAAATTGTTCCTAACTGTACAGTCTTTGTGTTCAGACAAGTTATTTTATAAATAATACAAATTCAACTACTTATTGGAAATGTACCCAACACCTGCATTGCATTAATTTGGAACATTTTTAAATAGATTTTTTAGATAATTTGTGGACAGTTTCCTTCGATCTTCTGTCTAGTTATTCGGAATATATAAAAAAACAATCCCAACCGTTTCCTAAACTACTACTTTCACGTTATAATAACCTACTCTCTAAATCTGAATGATATAAAACTTCTATTAATAAAAGAGCGAATTGGTGTTTACTAACTAAATTAGTCATGATTTTTATTAAAAAACAGTAAACACTGAACTAAATTCAGGACTCAAATTTTACTAATTTCAAATTATAAACAATATGTTTTGCATATATTAAGTAAAGATGCTGGAAAAAATTATTAACACGATCACAGAAAAAATTGTTCACTTTTTCTTTTATTTTCGAAAAAAATGATGAATAAGCTGGAAAATTTCAATGCACCCAATGTTAAATCCAGCACCATTCTATTGCCACTTCTGAGTAACGCAGACTAGTTGCTGATTCCAGAAAAGATACCGATGTTATACAAGAAAATAAAACGTATAAATGTTCCAAATTTCGTTCAATTTGTTAACCAAAAGTATTTTCATCTTATTTATAATTTATATGAATCAAATTATATTTTTCAAAATGTTTTCCACTGTTAGACTCACAACTCACAGTTCCCAATCCATAAATCTCCATCGATATTGCAGACTAATGCTAGCTCGCATGTTATGTTAAGCCTTGAGAGTAAATTTGAGTAAGAGGAGGTACTATACATAGTTAGCTTACCAGTTCTTCGACACGCTTAATTTATTTTCTGGATTCATGAAAGATCGTGCATTGGTCGCACTGAGATAAAATCTACAATTCACTCGAAGAACACAGAAACGTTCTGTCAGTGCATTACCGGACGCAAATGTTACATAAATTTACACGCCCTGTACTAAAGACGCCACTTTTGTTCTCATGCTGGAATTTGATTCTATCTTCTTCCTGGCAATTTTACGTACGGTGTCTCAAAATAATATTTTAATTCTTTAAACTGTTGACACTTATATGCAATGCAAGTAATTCATTCCAATAAATATTATTGGCCATTGTTTAATCCGAGGGGCAAAGATGATCCATTATTAAGATAAGTGATATTTTTATGCGCAGAATGATTATACAATATAAAAAGATTTTGTCATCTGCTGTTTTTTACCAATAGCAATATTGAAAGCAATATTGCAAGATATTTGTTTTAAATCAATTGTCAGTGTAACTAATTTGATGTTCATCGAAATTTTAGTGGTCTTGTATTATTCATAACTTAGGTCTACAATTTGTTATCAAACCTGATTATTCTACACCCATATCGTTCATAGCCATTCGCTATCGAACCGTAGCGACAATAGCTATGTAAAACATAGATTACGACTCTAACCCACACTGAAAAAGAATATCTTATTTTAAAACATTTTCAGTATTAAAATTTTCCTCATAGAAATTATTTGCATACAAGGCACAAGAAAGTAGTATTATTTGTAACCTAGATAACTTCGTTTATATATCTGCGCTAATTAAACTAAACGTTACTTCCTTGGCAAGAACCTACAGTTTAATTAGCCACCCAATTAAGATTAAAAAAGTATTTAAGTTCTACTCTAACTGAAATCTAAATTTTGATGCATATTTTGATACCCAGGAATTAATTTTTAAAATTGAATATTTATTAAATGTAAAAATAAAATGTTAAGATTATATTCAAATTGAAAGAAAAATAAAGAATCATTTTGAACTTTTATAAAGAATTCTGGTTTGAACAGAATTGACCATTATTATTAACTATACATTCTAGCAACAATTGCAATTTTTAAAAGCTGAGTTATAATTAAAAAAGGATCACAAATAAAAATAAGGATTCTGTGGGAACTATGTACACCATGATGTTTTTTTAGAAGATACATCGGGTTTGTGACGTACTTAGTTCGTTATATAGCCACTATACCGCAGGCGTTCATTCACCCAAGACCTTGAAAATGCCTTATGAAGATATACGGTACGGCTATCTTTCTGCGTTGATACACATTAAAAGAGATGCCATAAAAATAGCAAGGAAGAGCATTTACGTTAGGGCGAAATTCTTTCCAGACTTGCAATTCAGGATTATCACGCGGTGTTTTATTATTTTACTATATATTTTTTTCTTTTTGAAAAGAATGTGGTTTTGCTGTGTTTAAGTGTAAGCGAGCAATTGAAAGATCTGATAAAGAAACTTGTTTTTTTCAAGCGAAGTGCTAAATACAATCCTTTTTTAATCCGCATTTCCATCTTACGAACAGTTTTATGTTTTAACCAATGATACTTTAGAATGTGAATGTGATAATATTGTATTCGATTCAAAATTTTAAATTATGTTCGCGCTCAGTATTTCGGAGTGAAATTTCTGTTGAAAATATTAAAAATTGAGTCATCTCAATTGTGGTAAATATTACACTACAAAAACTCAAATCTTCAATATGTCCCATTGGACACATCGTTTAAGAAGGAACAAGTTTTTTAATACACCATTCTCGTTTTCAAAAAATTAACACAGAATAAGATTTTTTAAAAATTATCGCGCATTCATATAAAGAAGTTCTTAACTCAACTTCATAAATAACGTACTGAAAAAAAATCTGCTCAAAGTAGGAAGCTCTCTCCAAACAAAACAAAATTTATAAATAAGAAAGCAAAACAACAAAAACATTGAACCTGAGGAGACGGAAATTAAAATTGGCGATCGTGTAATTAAGTTGAGCGAAACCGATTCTTTGGTAGAACTTTCGATTGTACTTTATCTTTTATACCCCATGTTAACGAAATAAAAAGGAAATGTTCGAGAGCAATCAATATAATAAAATATCGATGTGGTACGTGATGGGGATCAAATTCTGAAACGCTGCTTATAGTATACAAAAGCTTCGTTAGATCAATTATGGAATACGGCTTTATATACTTCACTAAATAAAAAAAAATACAAAGAGACTTTTTAGAAAAGAACAACCTTCAATTCAGGAAAGAGTAAAATTATATTCGACTGATGCAAAACATCGACAAATAAAGATACAGAGAAAATGGAACATTTCCTTTAAGATAAATTAGAACCACCAAAATCCGACTTCAACTCGGTCCGCTGATCATTGGCCACCTCCTGGACTATCACGATCTTCAATATATGGCCAAAAATATCATCAACAGTTACAAATCTGATAATCACTGGGAAAAATGAGAATTAAAATCGTTACACAATGAAACCAGGAAAAAAATCGCATTTTACTGGGTGTGGGTCGAAAAACCGACAAATCAAAAAGCCGACAGGTCAAAACACCAGCAGTCATAAAGCCCACAGGTACAAAAAACCGACAGTCATAAAGCCGATAGCAGAAAAGTCGACACATCGACAAGTGTCGATTTTGAAGTGTCTGTATTTTGACTGTCGGCTTTTCGACTATCGGCGTGATAATTGTCGGCTTTTTTATTTGTCGGTTATTTGACCCGCACCCATTTTGCTGCTATGCATTTTTTTATATTCTTATTCAAAGGCATTTGTTCTCATAGAATAGTATAAAACATTTAAACATTTCAGATAATATATTTGATGTTTATTCGCTTCAAAATGGACCAAAATGTAGGACGTTTAAGACCTTTAAGAGTGTAACTATTGATCGTTTTTTACCATTTTAAACCGAATTAATTTCAATTGATTTGATTTCGATAAGAATATGATCTAATTCTGATCGACATCAGATATAATTTGAATCCATGCAGTGTCATCGCAATTACGTGTATACAAAAAAAAACCGGTGAAACACTGTATTTGAAACATAGCTCATTTATGTGCAGTATTAATCTAATTCCCATTAATTGTCGACAAATTGCATATCCTGAAACGTGACTTAATAATTTTTTATTCATTTTCATTTGATCAAATTTTTTTTACTCGGGTCATATTATTTTTGTTGTCAAGAATGCCAAACGACGTTTTATAACGAGAGATTATTTTTAAGTATACAGAAAAAATGCGATTAAAATTCCAAATTTTTTCCGATTTTAAATCCGATTTTACGGTCTGCTTTCTGCGATCTGTCATTTAGTAAAATGACATTGTATACAGATCACGAGTAAGATGATTCTGCGCTGTCAAAAACATAACCCATAAAAATTCCAATTAGCGGTACGTATATGGCTTACGTTTTTGACAGCGTACACGGAGAGAAATCTGAAAGGATGAAACTGTAGGCATTCCTTCCGCCACTGTACTAAGATTTGGTGCTGGATCTGCACCATGTGTCATATCAATGTAAGAAACCCACAGTCTCAGACTGTGAAATCGCTTAGGATGAGACTGCAAAACTGCGATGCTTTCTTCGAGGTTTTCTCCCGCCTAAGTTTTACTTTTTAGACTAGGGCTCTCGGGGACTTTTTTGTAGGAAATTTCCTCCTCTACAAAAAAGGTTTAGTAAATTTTTGCTCTATCTTGCACCGTTTTCGATACGGAAGCGATAGAACGAAGAACATCGAGTTTTTAAAACAAAAGATAAACATGGCGTCGGACGCTGAATACGTTGTTTTTATTCTATTGCTTCCGTATCGAAAACGGTGCAAGATAGAGCAAAAATTTACTTAACCTTTTTTGTAGAGGAGGAAATTTCCTACAAAAAAGTCCGGAAGAGCCCTAGTCTAAAAAGTAAAACTTAGGCGGGAGAAAGCCTCGAAGAAAGCATCGCAGTTTTGCAGTCTCATCCTAAGCGTTTTCAGTCTGAGACTGTGGGTTTCTTACATTGATATTACGCGGCACATGGTGCAGCACCAGCACCAAATCTTAGTACAGTGGCGAAGGAATACCTACAGTTTCATCCTTTCAGATTTCTCTCCGTGTAGATTCATGTTTCACGTGATCGGTGAAATTTCATTTTATGGACTAAAAGTAGTCCGTAAAATCGGATTTTACGGGTATAGTCATGGTGTAAGGAAACATTACACCATGGATATAGTACAGAAAAATAAATGTAAGTGTAGGGTCCCTTGTATGTTATTACAATCGAAAAATCGCTTATTACTTATAAAAGATGAAAGATGCTAATACCCGAAGTTTGGTGCTGCGTGGTTCCTTGTAGAAATGATCTTTGTGTTGATAATCAGCGCGGATGTTTTATAAGATTATGATGTATTTGCTTTCATAAAAAGCGAACATTTTGATAGCAGACATTTCCTATATACATTCCTTTAAGCCAATTTTAAATGTGAGTCTTTTTTTTTAAAATAAGATATTTCCAATTTCTATACAAAATTTTTTATTTTATGGAGTATATGAACATATACGTATCGGAAAATATTGTCATTTTTCGATTTTTTTAGTCGTTCTTTAACACAAATTGTTTATTAATTCGAATTTTAAAAGTTAATTCAGAATACCAAACGATAACGCGGAATGGACACTTTTATGACGGATGGCAAACGTTCGAGAACGGTCAAGTATTTCGAAAACCATTGATATTAAAAAAAAAACACTTAAACGCGTGAAAAGGTTTAAAAAAATTTTTGTTGGAGATTGGGACCCCCCTCCGCCCCCGTACCTTGAAGGAAGCTCGAGCAGCACGAGGGGGTGAACAATCTTAAATGGCATATCATTTAGAAGTTAGAGGTCAAAGACACCACTGTGATCACTTCTCGAGGAATTACTCGGCTATTAAAATTGTTAATTTAGTAAGTAATTGAGGAACAAATAAAGATTTTGAAAATCTACACATCACGTCCAGCAAAAAAGCTATATTTTGCGGAGGGTCGCAGCTGCTTTTTTCAAATTTGTTTTTCGATGTTTCGAAGTTACTAGATTAAACATGTTAATAGTCGAATAATTCGCCGAAAAGTAAACGAGCACCGTGTATAAATCAATAATTATAATAAGGGTAGTGCTATTTTAAGACTGTGGATTGCAAGGAATAGGATTTATAATCTTGCAGCATATTACAAGGTAATATAAAAAAGCAAGCAACAAATTTCAATTGTACTTCAATTTATTGTTTCTCGATTAAATGATGTTCTGTTCGTAGAAACAAATTAGTTATTCTATTTTCATGTACAAAATCTGGTATTGTTCGAACGATTCTCATAACCACGAATGTCATATGATCAAAAGAGCATTCCACTATTCACACTGCTGCTGTTCCAACAAGTCCATAATTCAACATCGTTCAGCGCTGTTAGACGAAACCCTCAATATGTCCGATGTGATAAATTGTCTAAAGATTTATAACTGTATAAAAATTGATTACGGCTAGTCCTAGAACTAAGTTTCAAAGATCTAGATGACTAATCAATTTTTATTCAGTTGCAGAACAGAAGTTTCTTACTGATCCGAACAATACAGCGAAATGTTGCGTTGATCACGGAGTAATTTTTCGTTGTTGCAATAAAAAATTAGTTTATTGTGACCTCGAAACCTCCAGAAACTTCCTTGTTATTTGGATCCTAGGTGGTTATCGGATGACATTTACCAAGAGTAAACTGAGCGTGCAGCAGGGGTGTAGTACACCTGTTGTTGTGCAACGTATGTTGGAGCTGCATGGTAAGCGATAGGTGCAGAGTGCAACAATGGACTGGCATGGACAAGTGGTGCAGAGTGAACTACTGGTGCAGCAGAGTAGACGACGGTGTTTCCATGGGCAGATACTGTCCTTTCAGCAACAACTGGGGCAACTACTGGAGTTACAGCAGATGCAACAGCAACAGCAGGAGCAGCGTGGACTACTGGTGCAGCAGAGTGGACCACAGAGTTTCCATGGGACTCGATGGTTTGTTCGTGAACGATGGACGATTCGACGGCAACAGCTGGTGCAGCTGCTACTACTGGTTCGACGGAGACCACTGGTTCAGCAACTAGTGGTGCTGCAGCTAGTACTGGCGCACTTCCGTGAACTACCGTGTTTCCATGGGATTCGACCGTGTGTTCTCCGACCAAGGTCGAGTAGAATCCGGGTTTTGCAGAGGCTGCTGCCACAACGGCGAAGAGAACCACCTGTAACATAATTTACATGATTGTGTTATGAATTTTCGTTTGGTCTTTTATGTCGTAGTAGGTGACGTCTTGTGTCGTGTCTTTCATTTCAATATTAAGGTCTATGCTTATATAGAAATGTACTAAAACCATTTCATCGGTTGGTTTGCAACAATAAATGTCGAGAATCATATACACTTGACGTTATAGTGTTTTTTTTTTAAACAATTGACATTATTAGTTTACTGCTGGTTCATTTTTAAAGTAGTTACGTATTAGTTGCTAAAAATATCTTAGTAGTTCACGTGACTAAGTCTGTTAGTATCTGATAACTATAGTATTTACTACAGTATCACAATTAATCGAACTAATAAATGACTTTCAGAATTAGAATCAACTGATTCCTCAGTTAATAACAGTCAAAATAATTTTTAAAAAGTGTAAATGTGAACTTTCCTTTTAAGTGTATTTGGCTTCTATTGCGACATATTTCATTAGATGCAGATAATTAGCAAGATATGTGGTAGATTTTCAAATGTAACTTATTAAAACATTATTGTAAATTGGAAATTGGAAATTACTCTAGTATAAATTTACTATGGTCCTGATCATGACATATAACTTGTCAATCAGATCATAGTCCAACATTCTACCAAATTCCTGGAGATACATTTTAGATGTTTCAGTCGACAAGGAACGAGATGACGTCACGTTTGTCCTATTACATGCTGTACTACTATTCTCTCTAGACGAAAAGATACTAGATACAACTCTGATTTTTAAATTTCACTAAAAATTTAAAATATAAAAAATATTTTGTAATCAAACTATGAAATTTGATTATTTTTTTATTAAAATGTTTTTATAAAGAAGCACCAAATCTTACCAGCTTGTACATGTTGTTTGGGTTTTAGGATTGTCTTTTCTCTACAGAATGAGAATCGGAGACTGATAGTGGTTAGAGGGTACTCCCATGTTTATATAGGAAAGCAATTCCTATGGGCACAACGATGAGAGGGGTTTCCGAGGCCTTCGCCCGAGAGAGAACATCGTGACGTCAATATTAGGAGTCTGACGCTCTCCTTTAATTTTCATTCATCGACCGGACAAAAAGCTGCAATTCGGGAATAAATTAGAATGTGCTCCGATTCCGTTACAGAATTCGCCTATTCTTATAGAAGGGCGATTGGTGTACGATAAAATAAAATTAGATTGGATTTTTGGGGGCTTTCAATGAAAAGCGAAAATATTCTAATGAATTTGGGTTCTAATGATAGAATGTCTGATATTCAGGGTTATATTTTTTCTAAAAGGTCACATGTCAATTTCTATATGCAATGTTTTAAGCGCCTTAATCAATTTGAGTACAAAATTTAAGGTTGAGTATTAAGTATTGATGGAAATATTTAAATTCCACAAACTAATTAATTAAAAGTGATTAGTATTTTGGGGACTATTAAAAATTCATTTTGTGCATTTATCTCTCTTGGCGTGAAAATATACTTTTACTTTAGCGAAAACGTACATTTTCACTCTTTAAGAGTGATTTTTCGGACTGAAAAAAATTTAAAGAGAACTAAATTTCACTAATTAAAATCCTTAAATGAAATACAAATATATATAGTGAACAGCTAAAGTGTCTTGGTCGATAATGTCTACCTATTCCTGATTTAAAATAAGCAAATAAAATATATTGGAAGTTCAGATCTATTTTAAAGCTATTTTACACGTTTTTAATGAATGAATAGCAAATTTTAGCGACAACTATTAAAAAATGAGTTTGAATTTCTAAGAATAAATTTCTGCAGATCTCACACACGAAATGTATTCTTGCCAATTCTTGCTCGTTTCCGAACCGATTTCACTCAAATTTGTCTTACAATTATTAAAAATAGTTTTGAAATAGTAATTAATAGTGAATTCTCCGTGCAACATATGTTTTTAAATCCAAATGCGCGCGGCGTCTCTTAGAACACATGGCTAAGTTTGAGAAAATAGTTATAATTTACATACATATTTATCTAAAATTTAAAGCTAATTATTATTAATATGAGGAAACGGAGGTTAGACGAAATAAACGAACGGTATAATTAACACGAGAACTAAAGGTACTTATACTTAGAAAACTAAGGACCTACTTGATAAGTTTGACTTTAAATTTATTATGACTTTTCTGTCATTCATTAACTGCATTTATTTAAAAATTGAATATTATGACAAAGTATTGATAAGAATGAATTAAAAAAATGTAATAAGACTGAATATTATAAATAGTGAACAGTAGAGGTCTCCTACTATTAATTTTTTAATTCACTTTTGGTATTTAAGACCTTTACCATTTGTGCTCTATTTACTTAATAATCTTTCAATAACTGCAATGGTAGAGTAACAACTGGTTATGGCCTATCGTATCAAAAGCTTTGACTAAGTCCAGGAATGTGCAATAATTGGTTGATTCTCATCTAAATTGTCATATATAAATTGTTTTATGAAGCTCACTGCTTAATAAAATCATTTGTGCCAACATTTTTTCTAAATCCAAATAGATATTTGGAGATTATTTCATTCTAGTTCAGGAAATTAAACAATCTTTTATAAATAATTTATTCTAGGATTTAAAACACACATTTGCCTATAATTAGTGTGCTTATTTACATATACAACAATTACATTAAATTACTAGTAAATTTAAAACTTTTTTTTAATGTGAACAAAAATTATTACAATATGGTTATATTTACTCTCTAAATTTGTCAAAAAATAACTGAGATAAAATAAAAAGTGGGTTATCGTGAAACAGTCAATTTTTCGCTAACATATAGTAAAATACCTATAATATATTAGTAAAATGACAGTAATCGAACAATTATACTAATTTTCACAGTTTATTACAAAATGTATTACTCATTAAATGAGTAACTCACTTTTCGTTTATGATTTAGCAGTTTTTAATTATTTGCAATTTAGAGAGAAGGTACTTTTCAACTTATATATCCTTATATTAAATAAATGCTACGTGGTAATTGTTTCTGTTCATAGTTTTACCAGCGTGAATTATGTTAAATAAAATTCTTCCGGATCTAAAACAATGTTAAAGTAATATTTAAATGTTACATATAAATAAAAATTATATTATTGGCTAATAAGAATAGAAAGAGAATCTGTGAACTACTTCCTATATGATCAAGAATACATTCTTAGTAATGAACTGTTGCATTCAAAGACTCTACAAGGTCGATCGGATTACATTCAAGGTATATGATGGTTAAGCTAGTCAGATTTTCTAGTAAAATTTTGCATGAAAAGAAAAATGATAATGTTAAACAATTAAAATATTTATTTGTAGTTTAATAAGGTAAACTTATATTCATGCAACACCATTTTCCTGTAAGTGACGTTGGTTGGAAAAAGAAATATTTTCCAATATATATTTATATATAAATCAACTAAATCAGTTAAGTAAGTTTGAGTGAATTGATTGCACAGAATGGTAACGAATTTTGTTGTCTTATTTAACCCATGGCCGATCAGATTTTTCAAGTATATTAACCTCAAAGTATCGCAAAGGATATTTTTGAATATTGTTCGTATCTCATGTCTTGAAATCTTGACATGATGGATCTAACATCGATTTTGCGGTTTTGTGATATCTTTAGCTGTAAATTAATTAAATAACTTCATAAGAAGGCCATCGTGACAACTAGATCAATATGAATCATAATATGTTACATGCATTATTAAATTAGAAAAATAAACATTCTAGAAAATGAATATATTACTGGTCAATCTGTAAAGCAGCTCTACCTGTGGCTCGCCTTATTATTATTATTATTATTATATATTCCGTGAAATATTGGTTTGAATAGTAAACAAAAAAGCTTTCATCGTGGACAGGTCTAAATAAGAACTTTTCTTCATTTAACTAACTTTTTTTCATATCAATAATGCCTGCTGATATGATATTATCATTTGAAATCATTTTTAGCCAATTTGTGAAACCCTTAACTTGTATTGATATTTAAGCAGTTCATGTACTATAATCACCTCATTAATTGTTCATATACATTCATTAATTGTCAATGTTGTGCTGAACGAATTGCCTTTGCATATTCTTGACCAAAATGTTGCCTTTTATGAATAAGAGTATGATATAATAAAATATGACTGCAAATAAATATTCGTTTACAATTATTTAACTCTTCAACATCCATATATACAATCTCGCATACAAAAATTCGTCTATTGTATTTAGAATTTGTATCTGGTAATAAAATAATATAATATAATAAAGCATTATGTACATTCTGATCAGGGTCCTTAAGAATGTAGATTTATTTCATTCTTAGAATTGAAAAATCCAACCTTTTTATTAATCTAGATTAGAGGACATTGTAATAATAATTATATACACTAAAGGTGATTTCTACAATAAATTTGACATGGGAAAATGTCCCGAACATCGAGATTTTTTGTAGTTTTATAACCCGGATACGGGAAAGATATTGCCCTGCATTCGATATTGCTTCCCAAGGATATTCAATTTGAGTTTCGTTATTTTTAATAGTCTATACTGGAAATATTTCTTTAAATGTTATCCAAAATTAATCTATGTTTTTAAGGTAATTAAGTAAAATATTATCTCATTAAGGCCAGAGTTTTTAAAGCAGTATGATGTTTGTCTCAGTCGCACAATTTTTTGTGCCGTTGTGTACGAATTTCATATCATTTTCATGAAATTCGAAATGGTATAGAACGGAAAAACACTAGAGGTTTTCTTAGAAAATTCGCACTAACTTGGCAAGCATCAACCACGCCATTATTTTCGGGGCTTCTTACAAATCTAATGAATGTTTTGAAGCGTTTAAAATTTAAAAATAGCATAGCAGATGGTTTGATAACATAAATATTAAATAGGATTCTTGTAAATTTTTTGAGTGTATCTGAACTTTTCGCATAATTTCATATTTTAAAAACAGCAGATAAACAGTACCTTTCGACTCCAGTATTTCAATTTCCAATTAAACAGTTTGAGTAATAATATTGCCATAAGCTTGGCTTAGAGTAACTTAGTCATTTGCTTTTCATCATAGAAAAAACATAGATTTAGAAATATTATTAGAAATACAAAACTACAATCGATTCATTTTACAATGAATTGAATGAGTTACTAAAATAAATTTAATTATAATAAAATTATAATAAAATTATAAAAATTTAATTTTTATAATAAAATTATAAAAATTTAATTTTTATATTTTCCACATCCCGGTTTGGGAAATCACACTGTACACTGATATAGGAAAACGATATGATATTATAAAAAATATAAGAAAATTTTTGTATCTGTAAAATCATAAGTATGTCTATATCGGGGGGGGGGGGGGGGGGGGGGGAGTCGTGGCGCGAAAGGGGGGAGGCTCCGAAAAATATAAAAATTAAATTTTCCACATCCCGGTTTGGGAAATCGCATTTCCACACTAAATTCTGTCCAGAAAACACATATTTTCCGAACCCGTATTACAAAACATGATTTTTCAGTTCATCTTATATGAATTTCAGTTCAGTCGATATAAATTATTATTAAATAACAATAATGAAAGATAACATTTATTTTAATCGTAACTCATTCAATTCATTCTAAAATAAATCGATTGTAGTTTTGTATTTCTAAGGGGGGCGGGGGGGGGGGGGGCCCCGGCGGGTTTTCGCGCCCCGGCCCCCCCCCCCCCCCACCCTTTATCTCCCCATCATTCATAGGAACGTACTTTACGCATGCTATTCCAAATTTTGGTAAATCTTCGGATGATCGACGTGTTCGAAACGGGAAAAAGTACAACGAATTTTCCACGTATTTTGGCCTCCTGAAAACGAATATCATGACTAAATTTGGCGCTCGGCCATATCTTGGCCGCTATTTCGAAAAAACAGCCAAAAATACGAAATATACTATTATATGAAGATTTGTATTACAATTTTCGCAGAATATATTTACGCTTTATTAACATAATAATCAGGTGGACATTCGTCATCTATATATATTTATAAATACGAATAGAACAATTTAATTTAATTCGTTGATATTAACAACATTCTTATTTTCCTAATCGCTTATTTATCATAGCATTTAGATAAATAATGAAATTATTTCTCAGTAAATACGGTTCTTGGAATGTAAATAAAGTATAATAAACATACTTAAACGGCATGGATTCAAGCTATTAAATTACAAAATTAAAAATGGATTGAATGAAGCCAGAAATTTATGTGCTACCGTCTCCGAATCTATTTTACGGAATTACTTTTATTTTAATTAAAATACAATATTATAGCATGTTCGGAATCACTCTAACGGTATCTGTAGCACTAGATATGCCTATTGTCTTTGCAAATAACGTTTCGGTAGCATACAAATTTCCGGCTTCGTTCAATTCGTTTTTTATTTTGTAATTTAGGAGTTTGTATCAAAGCTTGATTAACCCTTTGAAGCACACATTTTTCTTTACACGGAAAACGGTCGGCATTTATTACTCCGGGGTTTTCGGTGTCGCTGATTACGAATATGACCTCAGATTTTCAAAATTCAAAATGGCGGATCCAAGATGGCGGACCAAATTAGAAAAAAGCTGCTTGATCGAGATGAAACTTGGTACTTGAGATTTCGGGGTCACACAATCCGAATATGACCTCAGATTTTCAAAATTCAAAATGGCGGATCCAAGATGGCGGACCAAATTAGGAAAAAGTTACTTGATCGAGATGAATCTGCCATCTCAGAGTTTTAAAAATTTTAAATGTATTACAAATTCGTATTTCGGGGCCCCAAAAAATCTCGGAATAAACGTTTGCGGCCATAAATAGGAGTTGATTTTAACATTTTTGTACATCCATTTTGAATTCGCCATTTTGAATTTTAGAAATCGGACCCCGGATTCGTCATCAGCGACCATGAAAGCCCCTTAGTAAAAATTGCCACGAAAATCCAAACTAAAATAAGCTGGAAAACATTTTTTTTTTAAATACTGCATTTTTTTAGTGTTTATTTATTTATAACACTTTTACAACAAATTTGATTGATATTGGTGGTATAATATTGAATATTGGTGGTATAATATTGTTGACAAATACCTTAGTTACTTGAAAAACCAACCAATATTTTGAAATATCTCAAAATTGAATTTTTATAAATGAAATTGTCTGGCAGAAAAGGTGGTCCCTGAGAGGACCACCGTGCTTCAAAGGGTTAAGTATGTTTATTTTACTTTAGTTACATTCCAAGAACCGTATTTACCGAGAAATAATTTAATTATTTATTTAGAAGAGAACAATCTCCCAATAACTACAAAACATTAGTCCTAAAGCATGAAGCTACGAAAAGCTCTCAATATATTAAACATTATTTTCTTATAATTATGAATAACTGGGAAACAATAAAGTCTACATCATATTTAATATCACAATACAACTGATTCTTCCCACATTACAAAACAAAATAGGTTGATCTGGGGATTATGCCACATTAGTCCTTTATATTATGACACACTGAACACGAATTTATAATGAAAAACGGAAATTTCCATGTTCGCTTCAAAGATAATCTCAAAAAACTGTGAAAAGGAAGTGTTGATAGCGATTTGTCTCCTGTTCAGACCACATTACTTCTATTTATTTTCAACAGTTAAATAAGCATTTGCAATATTTCACTTCCTGGACAGGAATTATCCTGTTGACAACATTCTTCTACCTCTGCTGCACATCAAACTTGATTTGTCCGTTTGTCCGTTAAAGATTCTCCCGTTTGTCCTTTAAAGATGTCGCAAACATTTTTGGGAAATTCCAAAGCTAAAAACTATAACATCACCACGGAAAAAAATTGTGAATATTTGTGATTTCAGTGAAGTGCAAGGTTTACAATGCCATATATAGATTTGCAGGAATTTGAATTTTGATAACAAGGAACAGAGAACATTATATTTTATGATGTAATAATATACTTCTTATTGCAGTTTCTTTTTCCAAGTTTTCAAGAATTTCTTATTTTTTTTATAGGCCTATTTAATTCACACTAAAAAATGATATTTTCGGTACTTACAAGTATATGTAACAAGACGAGGACCACGTGAGTTGATGTTTTCTGCAGAATAATATTTAATCAATGCAATGAAATAAAAATATAGCTAATTTAACGAAATGGGTCAGTGTCAAGTTGTACCGTAATATTTAAAAGTTTTTACATCCCCATGTAGTTCAACTGACTAAGTTTTAATTGAATAGTGTCTAGTTGTACCGTAATATTTAAAAGTTTTTACATCCCCATGTAGTTCAACTGACTAAGTTTGAATTGAATACATCGAATTTCAGTGAAGTTAACTAAACCAATCGGTAAAAGTTATTAAATATGAATTCCCCAATGGACAACTAACCATTTAGTCAGGTTCATTAAATTTTTGATTCAGGCATCATACTTACCCAATGAAATTTAAAGAATACATATCGTGGTATTCAGAATTTGTAGGAAATGGTAAAGAGGTATATAGAAAAAGGAAAGGTAATATAAAAAAGTGTGCAAAATATTTCACTTGCAGTACAATTTATTGTTTCATCATTATTGGTTTTCAAAAAACAACTAAAAGGCTCTGCAATGTTTTACTCGGTATAAAGATGTTGTGAAGATCACATTATGAACATTCGTGAAAATAAATAATTTTTGCTATTTTTCAATACGAAAAGTTGTATTCATCCAACGGATGATGTAATTAACTAATGTCACACTGTCAAATGAGAACTCTCTCCACTATTTCCATTTTCATATGAAAAATTGACTAAAGATTGTGGCTAGATTAAAAATTAATTACGACGAACCAACATTTTCAGTTAATGGTTAGTGCCTAATCAATTTTTACTCAGCTTGAAAACATGTCGGCACTGATCCTTCGAATCAGACGGAAGGTTACGTTGATTCCAAAACAATTGTTTCGTTGTAGCAATAAACAATTCTGTTTATTGTGACTGCGATACCATCACTACCTTTCCGCGCTACCAGGATCGAAGACGGCTGATGGATGACGTTTACCAAGGGTGGATGGAGCGTGCAGCGGGAGTGTAGTAAACGTGTTGATGTGCAAGGTAGGCTGGAGCTGCATGGTAAGCGAATGGTGCAGAGTGCAACAATGGACTGGCATGGACAAGTGGTGCAGAGTGAACTACTGGTGCAGCAGAGTGGACGACGGTGTTTCCATGGGCAGATACTGTCCTTTCAGCAACAACTGGGGCAACTACCGGAGCTACAGCTGAGGCAACAGCAACGGCAGGAGCGGCGTGGACTACTGGTGCAGCAGAGTGGACCACAGAGTTTCCATGGGACTCAATGGTTTGTTCGTGAACGATGGAAGATTCGACGGCAACTGCTGGTTCGACAGAGACCAGTGATTCAGCAACTACTGGTGCGGCAGCTACTACTGGTGCACTTCCGTGAACTACCGTGTTTCCATGGGCTTCGATCGTGTGTTCTCCGACCAAGGTCGAGTAGAATCCGGGTTTTGCAGAGGCTGCTGCCACAACGGCGAAGAGAACCACCTGGAACATAGTTTACATGATTGTTTTATTGCTGAATTTTAGTTTGGTTTTTTATGTCATGGTATGTGGCGTCTTGTTTCATGTTTTTCCATTCAATATTAAGGTCTAAACTGATATAGAACTGTACTAAAACTATTTCATCGATCGGTTATATATGAATAAATTTTGAGAATCATATATACTTGATACACGTTATAGTCTTTTTTAATTCTATATTTATTCAATGCCTGTAATGTTTTAATACTTGGCATATCTAATGTTTTAAGAACTAATAAATTACAATATCACCTACTAATAGAATTACTGAAAACAATTCAAATAACTTCTAACAGTTGAAAGAGAAGAAAATTGCAAAGCCTATTGAAATATTCCATATGTTCCGACTTATCCATCTTAGGATATTATAAAATATGTTTATAAATGAGATTAGGTTAAAGATAGAAATGCTCAAAAGCTGGTGTGAAATGACTTGATCAGGATCTTAATAAATATTCAAATATTGTTCTTCTCTTTACTTGGAAATTTCCAAGATACTACTTTAATGTTAACATTTCACTGCAAAATTAAATGAAAATCTATGCAATATGTTTGTTATAAGATATTGAAAATGTATAAATATTATTTTAAGAACTGTATAAAAATGACTTGATTTTTTTGTAAAGAAGTACCGAGTCTTACCAGCTTATACATGTTAGGGTTTTAGGATTGTCTTTCTTCTACGGGATGAGAATCGGAGACTGATAGTGGTTAGAGGGTACTCCCATGTTTATATAGGAAAGCAATTCCTATGGGCACAACGATGAGAGGGGTTTCCGAGGCCTTCGCCCGAGAGAGAACTACGTGACGTCAATTAGGAGTCAGACGCTCTCCTTTAATTTTCATTCAATGACCGGACAAAGAACAATTATTCGGGAATAAATTAGAACGTGCTTCAATTCCGTTACAAAATTCGCCTATTGTTATAGAAGGGCGAGGGCCTTACAAACCAGATTTAGAAACGCGAAACGCTCGAAAAGTGACATTTTGACAAATTTTGGATACCTCTGGAATAATTTGCTGCACTTTAGTATTTTTGGTGTCTCCAATAGTTAACAATATTTTTTTTGAAAACGTCATGTAAAGTATGAAAACATTTTTATTTGTAAATTTACTAAATTCTTTTAGTGAAATAGGATTTTTTAGGATAATTTTTACAATGGAAAGTAACATTTTTCACTAGTATTGTATAAAATAGAGTAATTAATCTAGCAATGACTCCTCACATGTCAACTATGATTATTTAATAATAAGAATGATTCCAATACAGAGCTGAATGTTCGTGCAAAAATGCTTATTTTTCGTACCTCGAATCTTTTAATATTTTGTGGGCTAAATGATTACATATTCTGAACGAATAATCCCTCCTACATTTCAAAATGTGCCTATACCCACTTTAGGAAATCTCCAATAAAAATGTGCAATGATTTCACATTTATACTCGAATGATAATGTTCGAAAACATCAGATAATACGAATCTGAAGTCGGACTTCATTCAACTTTAGTAGATTTCAAAAAAGAAGTTTGAAATGAATTTTCAAAAAACGCATGCGCCATATTGGTTCCGCCATATTGGTTCCGCCATTTTGAATATTTAAAAACAAAGATTAAATTCGTATCCAGTAACCACAAAAACATGCGCACACCTAAGTAACTAGTTTTAAGTGAAGCCGAGGAATTTTTATAAAATTCGTCCGCCCTATTCAATTCGCAAATTTTGAATTTTGAATGTCTGAGTTCAGACTCGTAATCAGCAGCCAAACATTTTAAAAGAACGATTTTGTTTGTTTTTGTTGAACATTATTGTTTGAACATAAATGTGACATTGTACAATCTCAACTTTAAATTTCACAGGGATTACTGGTCCATACGAAACTATTAAAAAAAAGGAAAGTGAAAAAAGTTTTTACTTATGTATAAAATTAAAAATAATTATTCTATTAGTCTTTAAGTATGAATAGTAATTTATTGTATTATCGATTTTTACTACATGAGTTCTGATTTTTTATTTCAAAATCGATTATATGACAGATAATATAAGCTCACTTTTCTTGTAATCTGCGGAAACACTGGTGAAATACAGTTTCTTAAATGTGACAAATAAATAATTATTCTACCCATCTCTCAATTTGGTACAGTAAAAAGTTTGATTCAGTGAGAGAATATGCTAAATCAGTAGCTTTTTTCGTCACTGAGGAAGTATTGAAAATTTTACTGGTTTAACTAGTAAAAAAGTTATCATCTTATAATAGAAAAAAAGTGGGGAAACTACATGTGACATTTAACTTTTAGTTGTGAATACAAAATATTATCGCAAACAAAACGTTTGAACAGATTTTATCTCTCAAATAACCGGTTTCACTGATCTGTTCTAACTATTCACTGTTTCTGATTTGTTTTTTTTTTCATTATGACAGGCATTAAATTATTGATGAGAGACATTGAGTTTGCACTATTTGAGAAAATATTGGTATTAAAATTCTTTGAACAAAGATTTAACAAAGATTAAACACAAAAACCAAATTTAAAAATCGGGCATGAAAAACTTGTTTTATTCATTGAAAAAGGATCAGTTAAGGAACATAAGTATAAGGTCTTAATTCAAACATTGTCATCGAATTCGAAACGATAGATTTCAGATATGCAAATGTATACAAATTTATCGATATAATAGTAACAAAAAACGGCAAACCTATATCTTATTAAAATATTTGTAGAAAATATAGGTTAGATCAAGTATTAAAGACATTAAAATAATGCATGCAGTATACATATAGAATAAATCTTTTCTTGAAATTTGAATGGAAGTTCGTGTTTAATTTTGAAGAATTTCTTTGTTTATCGCAGATCTGCATGAATACAAACAATTATTGACATAAACACGTCATCAATATGTAATTGAGCATCTTACAGATTGTCGGCTAATACTTTATTAAAAATGTATTAATTAAATGAAGAAATAACGAATAACAATAAATATGTAACAAATCTATATCAGAGGAGGACAGGTGTGTTTGAAACCATCTCTTTGAACGGTTCCAACCCAAGAATTGATTTTGATTTAGAAAATTTTCTGTATTTGAATATATAAAAATCAGCTTTTCTGTATGTACTTTTACATATAACGACAACAAAATTTCAGCCTTTTCAAATTCAATGAAAATATGGGTTCACATTTGAAAAGATAAACTTGAACTATATATGACATTCAAAGTCACGGTGAAAGTCAAATCTCAAATCAAAGGTCATGATTGAACAGCCAGGAAAAAACATAAAACTTAGCCTGGAAATGTTTTTTCCAGAGTGCATTTCTCCGGAAAAACACTTAATCATTAAAAAAAATATCTCATTTCGTATCTCTTAGATCATTAGTAAAATATTTGTTCATAGTTGCATTATTGTTTGATTGTTAATACTTATGAAACACTCATTTCCAACTAGTTAATAAATTTGACTACTTAAAGGTTTCAAAGGGTTTAATTATAGATTTGAATGTTGTAATCGTTAATATTTTGTTTTTTAAAGTCATCTAAATTATAGAAATCAGCTATTTAGTAATCAAGAAGAAATAAAGTAGAATAAAGCCCCTTTATATTCTTCAAACATTTACTTTATGAATTAAGGTATAACATAGTATCAAATAAATCAATACAATAAATAAAGTAAAAATATTTGAACTGAAATACATATATACTAAAATACGTCCACGAAAATATCTTTTTTTAGATATTTTTCAATAACAATATTTTTTAGTCTGTATCTTACAATATGTAAGAAATCGAGAATATGATTGGATCCCATTATTTACAGGACGTGTTAATAGACGTTTTATGTTTATGTTTGTCATTATAGGGGCATTGGAAGAAAGAGGTAGAAGTCATTATGATTATACGAGACAATTTTTACGACTCTACGTAATGATATTTTCGGTGCTTTCTTTTATTGCTACGGTTTATTGCCCGTAAATTACAAGTCGCTGAGTGACCAATGTTGCATTTTAAATGTTTCTTTTCCAGCATAGGTTTGCCTCGTTTCTTCGAATTAGACAAAAAATAACAATTTCCACAATCTAAAATTGAAATATTACTTATTATATACAAAATACTAGCAATGTGAATATAATAAAATATGAATTTATTTATCGGTTTGAGCGAACAACTGACATGTAAGTAGAAAAATTAAGGAATAGTACAACCCATCAAACCTATCGATTTCAATGTTTGAAAGGGATTAAAATAGCGACATCATCGAGATTAAAGACTGAAATTTCTATGGGTGTAATAATGATTTGTTTTTTTTTTTGTAAGTTGCGGGTATTATTTCGTATATTCGATATTAAGGATAGAAATAATTATCGTAATGAAAAAATATTTTTATATTCAGAAATATTGTAATTTACAAAATCTGGCTAAATCTGGAAAGGTAATATCCATACAACAAAAATACGGGCTCCTTTATCTATAAAATATTGAATGAAGGTTAGAGTGGAGTGCCAGTACAATTGCATCTCGCTATTTAGGTTCAAGCATATTTGCCTGCTTCCGTCCCGTTATATTTGCCTCTCGCCGCTCTCCATTCCCCCCACCGGGATTCGGTCTCAGGAAAGGCCAGCTGCGACGTCACGAACATAACGCGATTCAGGAGTGTGGGAGACGCGGTACTCCCCTTCTGTTGGTAAATATAACGAGACGGGAGGGGAAGGCGAGGAACCGAGCGGGCAAATATACCGGGACTCTACTGTACCCAGAATTGTTAATGATTAACGTCGTTATCAACTCAATATTTCATTTTCTTACAGTCAAAATTTGGTATTTGGACATTTGTTACAATCATTGATGAGAGCTGGGATTTGATAATTTTTTGTTATCTGATCCGCAATCTGATTCACTACTTCCACAATGTATTGAACAAAAATTAGGCATATTATTTTTAAATCGTCGGTGATGAATGGTAATAACGTAAACTTTCTGCTTCTTCCAGTTTTCTTTCTTCGGTAAATATTACTTCTTATTACCAACTTTATTTGCATATTTCTGCAAGTTTCGCTTGTTTGTCACAAAATATCGATTGCGGTACACGCGTAGGTTATATTTACTTAAATTCTTAGAAACAGTGGAATTCCTTGAAGCTGGTACTAACTTGCATCATATTTCTTTTGTGTTCACGTGAAGATTGCTTTGATTGCTTATTAAGATATTAGAATATCAACAAATGTATCTACTTTTGAAAACCGTGATAACTGTAATTAATAAAAATTAACCTCTTTATTGGTAACATTGCAATAATTTATGTTGTTAAAGTAGATTTAATATTTATAAGTTTATATTGCATTAGCCATGCACCTCTATTTTGTTCATCTTTATCCGGAATTTGGCGATTTGTTTACATCGTTCAAGCATTTTTCTATACGCAAATAAATGCCTGTGTGAGAACACGACTTATATTACAGATCTATATTCATGTATGAAATTGGCAGTACCCTCTAAAT
Source organism: Trichopria drosophilae (assembly GCA_030407085.1). Lineage (NCBI taxonomy): Eukaryota > Metazoa > Arthropoda > Insecta > Hymenoptera > Diapriidae > Trichopria > Trichopria drosophilae. The sequence goes on along the minus strand of CM059584.1, from coordinate 137,782,774 downwards.
GCTACGTTTGAAAAATGATCTATACCTCGTATGTTGATGATTCCATCATCGATTTTTATTTCGCTTTATAATTACATAGTTCTGATTAAAGTAACCGCTATGTATTGCTAGCTATTGGAATAAGGTGCTTTAATTAATTTTTTCCCAGTTTAGTGAATTACAGTTATTAATCATTATTTAAAAAGTAATAAATTAATAAAAAAAGTTATCAATAATTTTCACAAATTAGCGATTGCATGATGGACTGATATTATTATCTTAATACGTTTTTATGCTTTCCATTTCGTTCCGTTTGAAATTTTTAGATCATTTTCTGTATTTTCTGAACTAGTGCTGTTTGTTTACGCTTTATTATGTCGTAAATAAGTGTGATAAATAAATTAAATAGATTCATGGTTTTTATTATTTTATTTACATTCTCATGAAGGTATCGCAGACAAAAAGCAAAAGAAAAATCTTATAAGTTATAAATATTTAATTTTCACACTATTAAACTACACTAAGAGAAATGTTTGTTTATAGTTAATATAACAGTTTAATAGTAAAGCTAACAGAATTTAGATTTTGATCACACGGTAAGGTACTTTATCCTGAAGTTGTAATCTAAGATTTGGTTAAAGGACCCCGCACACTTTAGCTTGATTTGCGGGCCCGGTTAAATTTCCTGAAACTTCGCTAAGTTGTAGTCCAGCATAGCCCGAACAAAAGTTCTATATGGTAAAAGCCCCAAAAATCAATAGTTTTCGAGATAAAGTACTATACGATATAGTACGGGCGTACGATATAGGCCCCCGGATCCGAGACTTTCGCATTTATTTTTTATATGCAACAACAATATGCATAGGTTTTTTTGGTCGCTGATTACGAATGTGATAACAGATTTTAAAAATTCAAAATGGCGGATCCAATATGGCGGACGAGTTTTGAAAAATTAAACGAAATCGCTTGAAACTCATTATTCTGGGGTTTTTGGGGTCCGCCATTTTGAATTTTTAAAATCTGATATCACATTCGTAATCAGCGACCAAAAAAACCTATGAATATTGTTGTCGCATATAAAAAATAAATGCGAAAGTCTCGGATCCGGGGGCCTATATCGTACGCCCGGACTATATCGTATAGTGCTTTATCTCGAAAACTATTGATTTTTGGGGCTTTTACCATATAGAACTTTTGTTCGGCCTGTTCTGGACTACAACTTAGCGAAGTTTCAGGAAATTTAACCGGGCCCGCAAATCAAGCTAAAGTGTGCGGGGTCCTTTGTTATGTTATTAGTTAATATAAGCATTTTAAATATTAATGTTAGGTTCATTATGTGAGATGTATATTTACATGCTTACAGTTTCACCGAAATAGAAATAAACAAACATACACATGCGCTGTAATTCGATTTTCTGCGAATTTTTCGACGCTTTGTTGACATGAGCAGTTCAAACGACAGAATTCAATGTAAGATTTATTAACAGTTAACGAACGCTCATTGAATGTTAAAATATGAGAGTAAATATGCAATAACTTTATTGACATAAAGGAAATGCTAGTGTTTTAATCTGAAAGTTATCTTTTTGACTTACAGTTAATGTAAGAGGCTTGAAATTAGGTTACATTAACTATTAGTAAATAATTTCTTTTAGTGTAACCCATATTGAAACTATTCAATTGTCCTTAATACACTGTAACGATAAATACTTAACTCAATACAAGAAATGTGACTGAAATATGGATTTAAATAAGAAAATTTACTGAAGCTAAGACGTAAAGTAAATAAGACCACTTATCATTTAGACTTATGAAATATATTCATTGGCTAACTTTAATGTGTAATTATTTTAAGTATTTGTTTTTCTATCGTATAATTAACAATGTATTAACTCTATTTAAAACCTTTTCTTTAGAGTTAATAACAATGCAAGCACGAAACGTGATGCAATGGGGCATTTTTTGGTGCTCTGTTTGATGAACAACAGGAAACTGTGATTTTATTGGAGAAAATGACAGAATGAAGACCAATTGCTTACTATAAAAAAAAGTTAAAACTAAATGTCTATCCCATATTGAATGTGAATTTAAATTCAATTGTCATGTTACATATCAGTTAGGTTTTACGTAATGATCGCAGTACATATGCAGTACAAATGAGAATGTAGACTAAATTTTGGAATTTTATTACATCAAATGTAGTAATATAGCACAAAAATTGTTCATTTACCATCGCAGTCTGAAATAACTACAATAAACGTGAATTGTTTTATTTCCAATAGCGTAGTCATTTAACACTCCGAAAGTAAATTAGCTATTGTAGTGTTATATTACTGCCGTTAATAATGTCAAATAACAAAACTTAGTGGACAATGGAAAGGAAACCACTAAATTTTTGTACAGGGCTCCAAAGCGAAGGAAGAATTAAATAAGAACGGTGAAAAATTGTTTAATAACTGTAGTAAATTTGCTGAGCAGACAAATAAAATTCAGAAATTATATAACGTATGGTAATATATATTGTAATTTAATTGTATTTTTTTCATTTATTGTACTTTAAAATGACGGTATTATCAGGTACATTATTAAAATTAATTATATGATAATTATTAAAATTATTTTATCATATTTGACACTGACCTGTTTCTTATTTTCATTACAAACTTTGTAAATATGAGATTACTTGCATCCATTTCAATGTGCAACCCATTTTTTTTAATTGTACAAATGCTTTTCTAAAAACGTATCAAGGGTTGTTAATTCTTTTCTGCAACATTAAAGAAATCTACTTAATATACCAAGTAAACCAACAACATATTTTTATATTATGTACAATATATATTTTTATTAAGAATTATGAGTAGTTTTTAATTATATTATATATTTTATAATTATTAGTATATCTATACATTTTTTTATTGATCCTTAATTTGCTAATATATTTTTTTTCATAGTATGCGTAAAGTGCGCACTTTACGCATTTTTGGCGATGCGTAAAGTTGAATTTTACGCATAGTGTGCGTAAAGTTGAACTTTACACACAGTATATGAAAATTCATAATTTTGAAAGTGGCGCGCTCCCTCGAGGAAGGGGGACACCTCATCTCTTATGAACTATCATTAGTGACTATTATTTATACTTTTCTGCCTTTGTTTAAAAATTAGTTTATATTGACCGATTCAAATCAAAATTGAATTATAGAAAAATTTATAATCTATATATCATTGTAATTTATTTTATTTTTTTATTTTATTTATAATCTATATATCATTAAAGTTTGTTTTATTTTATCGGTGGGGCTTTGCCCCCCGAACCCCCCCCCCCCCCTTCCGCGCACAAACCAACCGTAAGCACCTACCCATCAGATATACACCAACCACATGCCTATAGTATAGTATGTTTATGTCCGGTGTTCGAAAACATAAGATACTCTCCTCATATCCACACTTCATCCCTCACTAAAATCGCACTTTACGCATGCTATAAAAAAAAATAATGTTCGATACACGAGCGTAATCTTTACGCACTTATGTGATCGGACGACGATTATTCAAGATTATATTTATTACGACTAAATGCTCTCCAAAGCCAATAATCTTATGATTTTATTAAAATTCATATTCAGTAAGAGAAAACAGTTACTAATCAGCAAGGATCGAAGTTGGTCCAAATATGATCGTTTAAAAGATAATAATAATATCATTGAACAAAATTTGTAAATATTGAAAAATGATATTAAAACTGAGGAAAATACAATTACGACCCTATTAATAAAGTTTGATTAAAAATAATACACTTATTATGTGATCGGCGCGTAAAGTTCAACTTTACGCTCTAGTATCGAAAACTACTATTAAATGCATTTTCTTTATTTATCATAAGTGTATTATTTTTAATCAAACTTTATTAATAGGGTCGTAATTGTATTTTCCTCAGTTTTAATATCATTTTTCAATATTTACAAATTTTGTTCAATGATATTATTATTATCTTTTAAACGATTATATTTGGACCAACTTCGATCCTTGCTGATTAGTAACTGTTTTCTCTTACTGAATATGAATTTTAATAAAATCATAAGATTATTGGCTTTGGAGAGCATTTAGTCGTAATAAATATAATCTTGAATAATCGTATTTAATTAATTTTTGTGCATAGGAATAGTAGAGCTGATAACATGAACATAGCTGAAAGAATATTGACTTTATAATTCATAATCTCAAAGCTATATATAGTAGTTAGGTTAGGTTTCCTTTACTATAGTTGTCAAATGAAAACGTACATTCGTAGACTAATGCAAGAAATTCTCAACTAGTAGTAATTATTTATAGTGTATATTAGTAAACATGTTTGATTCAAAATTCTTTAGTAGTATATTTGCACAATCTGTAAAATTACTACAAAACGCGGTTAATATGTATTTTTATCTAGCATTTTACTTTCAATAGTATGATTAAATTAATTACTTTTTGCCCTTTGTGCATATATAAATTTGTTCAATTCTCGAAATAAACTGGTCTTATGTTACATTGTAGAAATATCGGTCTTTAGTATATCTGAACCAGAAAAATAGCTTGTTTTTTTTTTATTTCCGTGCACTGTCGATTGCAGTCACGTAAAACATATATCTGTAGCAGAAAAAAAGGAGCATATTCGATTTGAAAGTAATGTCTTATACGATGATATTTCAAATGCTTTTAATGCTTCTTATTGTAACAGTATCTGATTACGCAAAAAAATAATTTTTCTAGTTGAATTTTATCATAAAACCAATGTAGTGAATATTGATTGTCAGGAATTAAAATATTAATTTTTTCGGTTTTTGCTGAATTTGTAAATGGTGTTGCTTCTAAATTTCTTGCAATTTCTGTACCTTATTTCACTATCGGTAATGTCGTTAAATTTAATACTTTGTAAAAAGTAGTCCAGTACAAATCTATAAATACACCTGAATTTGACCTTGAGTTATGTTAAAATTGCATTAATAAGTTATATTATAAATTTTGTATATTATCAATGGTAAGTTGCATCGGTAAAAAACTCCAGCAGTATTCTCATTACTCCCTCGTACAATAAGTAAAACGTAGTTATACAATTAAACAGAGAATAACTCTGGGAGTCCATGTACCGTAGTAAAAAAAGTATATCACACTAAAGGTCGCCTAAAAATAACATGAAACAAGTTCACGTTTAATTGGACAATTAACCGAAGGAATTTGCATGTTTCCAACGTTGTAAGACGCGAGATAATGGAAACTACACAGATGTATTTAAATTAGGTTGCCCGGCAATCACTTTTGCGGTTGCCGTACGTTTCCCAATCGGTCGTCCTTAAGGGCCAGTTTTTCAGTCAATATTTGATTAGGCCCATTTCGGAAGAAGACCTTGATACGTAATTCTCGATGTTTCGAAGATATTGTTCTCTGTCGCAATGGGCCTCGTAAGTAATCGTTTAAGGCCCGTCTTTACACACGCGACGAAAGTACCGTTGCGCAATGGAAAATAGACCGAGTCATGTAACTAAAGATCCCGCAACGAAAATTTCGTATTTGTAAATTTGACAGTTATGGATTACTGAATACTAAATGATATCGGACGTACTAGTTGCAAAAGAAAATGTCATCGCTACAAACACAGTAGAAAAACATTTGTCAAAATTCGTTAAAACACTCCTGTCGTCTATTTTCAGAGAGTAGATTCTACCACTTGTCAAGTATTTACCTGAATATGTTTACAATTTTTTTTTCTATTCGAGTATAAGGCCACTTTCGAAGCCTCCACATCAAGTTCATATCGCAAATTAATTCTTTAGCAACTTTGCTTCAATCAATTTGATATACAACAAGCCACATGAATCCATATGATATGTCAAGTAGAATTATTAATTGTTATTTTATATTAATTTCTGAAGGATTAATGTTGATGAGATTTAAGTTAATATTGTTTTTTTACTGCTAACAATTTGATATAAATCTTTTGGCGTTGACATATTATATTTCACTCCATATGGAATAAATGATTCACATTTCGAGAGCCCACATGAATGTCCTCAGCATAAATCATTACTTCCTATCCACAAACATTACTTCGTTGATTCAACTTTTAGTGAGTTTTCCGAGTACGAGCGTGCATATCATGAGAGTTTACAATAGTTCCATCAATTATTAATGTGGATGTTATCATGATTATTCAATGTATAAGATATTTCCAGAAGGTTATTGATGTGTAATTCATCAAACTGCTCATACAATTATTTACTGCTTAATACTTTTAAAATTTTCCATTGTCTGCCTAGATTGGACAATTTTTTATTGGAGGTTTCACATGAAATTTTTTGAAAATCTAGAAATTAGCAGATTTTCATATCAGTTTTTTATTTTCAGTTAAAAATTCTGCAATGTCCGTATAGAAATAAATGAACAAAGAAGAAAATATGCTATGTCAATAATATTCCCTTTGTAGAATGACTTTATGTGACATACATGAACAATTACCAGAAGAATTCAGGAAGTCTATATGAAATTGCTTTCAATCTAGGATATATCGTTTCTATTTATTACTCGCGCGAATCACTAATTCGCACACATTACATCTATCTTGAATTTATTTCCCAAAATCTTATACCTTTTCTCACTTAAATATTGGTGGTTATTTATGTGGAATCTTTGTGAATCGCATTAGGTTTTTATGCGCAACGAGTTTATATGGATGGTACCGGAGCTAAAACGTATGTATGCGTACTTTGTTCAAAAAGCATGCAAATTTCGTACTATTGGCAGTGACACTCAGGCATTCCTTCAGAAAACATCTTCAGCTTATAATTTTTTGTACGTTTCCCAAACGCAGGATAAATTGTATGAACAGAGTTCCACATGAACTCGAATTTCGTATATCCCCTTTAATTATTCGTGATCGATTGCCTATGTGGATTTTATTTTCGGATTTTCATGTGGAGCATGCTGACATTTACGGCACAAAAGGATTACCAAAATAAAGTGAATGTGAAATCTACTGTAAACCGTGTTGAAATAGCGTGATGACTGATAGTGAAAGTCATGTGCTCGTGATAATATTTTGTTTCGCATAAAGAATTTTTGTTTGCATTTTGACGGATCAAAAACTTTATATAACAGATTGGATATAAACTTCCTTATAGTAAATATACAAATTTTCATAACATTCATAAAATTCACGAAAGTAGACTCTATGTAGATATTGTGCAAAAAATGTTGGAAATTTCATGGTTATTTTTCGTGGAATTAATTGTGGAGGTTGTTATGATAATTTGTGTACTTACAACATAAAGGAAACACATTATCTATTAAGTTCCACATGAATTTCTTTACATCTAAGATTGGAAAATTGCACATACTATCATTTTCGTAAAGGATAGTTTCTGTGAGTTCAATATCACTTTCATGTGTATAATGAATTCATACAGAATGAATATTATTTCACGCGTGATTCATGTGGATGGAATTAACTATTTAATGATACTTCGTGAAGAATTTATATTGGGTCGAAAAAGTCGATTTTTTGGTATTCGAAATGTTTTAGTGCGGAAAATGTATGTTTTTGGGCTGTAAAACTATACACTAGCCCACATAGTTAGAAGGCAAATTTTAATATATTGCACAAAATTAATAAATACAAAGATACTTAAACAAAAAAATTTGGAATAAATAATCTGTGATATAATTCGAAAATACAAAGAATGCGAAGATCGTAAGATTATTAGAATATAATTTAAAGCAGGAAGTTGGAAAGGATTCGCAAGTTCATTGGTCATTCAATTATAAACGGCCTTGGTGTGTATAAGGTCCGGGAACGATCGAGCGATTCCGCTACACTTCAGTCATGGCATCCAGCAGCGCTGGCGAAATTTTAGCATAACGTTACATTGAAATACTGGTTCACATACTGGTCTGACAGACCAGCTTTTTGTCTAATACGAGTTTTTGTGTGATGTGGGTTAAGGTTTGTATAGAAATTTTTTTTTACAAAAAACTCCCGGAATGCTTATTATGTGCTTATCTAGATTATTTCGGAGAAGGTGTATACAAAATGTGGTACATAATCCAGCATTGTGTTATATTTACGTAAAGACACCATTAAGTAATCTTACATTTTAGATATTTTGTATAAAAATTGAAATTAGATACAGATGATATATTTCTAATGACTAATACTAATAACAATTTGTTTAGCCATTGAAATTTTTAATAAGCATTAATTAATTGTCTTAAGACAGGTTCCGCAACATGTAGCCTTGTATATTTAATGATAGGGAATGCCCATATTAAAAAACTGTTTGTTTTCTTTGATGGAAAATCATATTATAAGATCATTTCGAAATTTTGGAGTAGATGTTATTCTAATACGATGTTTGTTTTTGAGTAAACCATTGTACACTTAAATTTCGTAACCTTTTAATGAATTCAGCTTTTTCTCTACCAGAAAACAGATCAGAATGTATTCGTCATATCCGTGTAGGTAGACGTTTGACGAACCCATTATTCGGGCATTCTAAATTCATCTCCTTTCTATTAAGTTTTTGCACAGAACAAAAATAAATAACATTCCAGATTGATTGATCCAAACAAGTTATTTATAAAACCCAATGTCGACTAGGTTTTTATTGTATTCTATTCAAAATGACGGTGGGTGGATGCAGGTAGAAATCATTATGAATGCTTTTGTATATTATGGAATTAAAAATGTGTTTATAATATAGTTGAAACAATGGCTAAGCGGAATGTAAATTAATAATAGATACGGAAAAGACATTGTATTTAGTACGAGTAGTACAATTATGAATTAAAACATGAGTTGTTTATTTATATTCACTTGCATGCAACCTAACTTATATAAAAATGGTATTACACTTCGTTCAAAGGAGAAATAGGTGCGTGGTTGTTTTAGAAATTAGTACAGATTCTCAGATAAAAATTCTGAGGTCAAAATGAAGTTGTCATTGGAGATTTCAATAGGGCGTTAAATTTGAAAAAAAAAAATTGCTGAATGATGTAGAAATATTTAGAGTTATGAATTTTTCTAGCTATTAAATTAATTGGATTCTATTATAAAACTATGAACAAAGATGGATAAGATATTCTAATTTTCAGGAAAAAATAGTAGTTTTCGATACAAGGGCGTATGCGTAAAGAACTTTACACACACACACACGTGTGCCGAAATATTGTTTATGTACGTCTTTTCGGTGCGTAAAGTAAACTTGTGCGTAAAGTAAACTTTACGCACTCGATTATACTTTACGCACCGAAAAGACGTACATAAATGTATTTTTATATTCTACTTTTTGGAAGATGGCGTAAAAATGAAATTTCGTGAAAATACATGACGGTATGAGTAAATAACTGCGAGATTTAAACAAAAATCAAGGACTAAAAATTCTTAGAAATCATGGAGGAATACACTGAATTTATTTTCAAATTTTTTTAGAATGGTAATTAGTCCGCATAATATTTTCGATTACTTAATGAATCAATTTGGTAACTTTTACATTCACAGTTCTTCACCTATTTGCACTCTTAAATACCTCAATAAGTGAAGTAATTTAGAAACAGGGTAAAATATAATCAGCGCCATGAAAACAGAAATCAATAATTATTTTCATAGGCATATACAAGCAAAATATGTGATAATTTTTGTTGTTTAATTTTATTATATTTATTTACAGGTGACTACAAATCTCAAATGCGTTCAAAATATACATCAAAAATAAAATAAAAATGAAATTAAATAATGTATACTAACTATAACTCCAACATACTCTATAACTCCAACATATGCTACGGTAGCAAATATAAATCAATCAAATAGACAAACTATACGCTCTGAACTAACGACTGTAAATATTAAACCAAAACAACAACAAGCCTCAAGGAAAACAAGAAGTGAAATTCAAAATAATATCAAACCAGACGAAATACATTTAAAGGTAACTAATATAAAGGAAAACCGCAACGGAGAAGTACAAATAAAATGCAATTCAAAGGTTGATGCTGAAAATTTAACTGAGGAACTTACACAAAAATTATCAGAAAACTACATCGTACAGATTGAAGAGAAAAAAAATCCACGAATAAAAATAATTGGATATTCTGGAGATTTGCAGATTGAAGAAATCCAAGATGCAATTATAGCGCAAAATTTCCAAGATCTCACCAAAATTTTCTTAAAAATTACCCATAAAAGCAACCCCAAAAATGATAAACCAGGAATTCTTTATGCCGAAATAAATAGAGCTGCTTATGAAACTATAATGGTAAACAAATATAAGATTTATATAAAATGGCAACGTTGTACAGTTTATGATGACATTCCGGTGAGTCAATGCTATAAATGTAGTAGATATGGCCATAGCAGTGCAAAATGTCAAAGTCAAACACACGTCTGCATGCACTGCGCAGGACCTCATGACTCAAAAACATGTTCCACTACAGATTATAAAAAATGCATAAATTGCACAGAAGCTAACACAAGATTCAATTTAAAAAGGCAAACGCAACACGCTGCAAATGACACAGACAAATGCGAAACATACAACTCACGTAAGCAATATTTAAAATCCAATCTAAAAAACTTAATACAGCACATACAAATTCCGCAAATACAAACTAAAATTTACGAATCACAACAAGTCTGTCATACAGGACTTTCCAATTTTGCTCCATCTATAAAAATTATGCACACAAATATTCGAAGTATAAACAAAAACTTCCTGGATCTAAATGTACTTCTGCACTCTTTTTCTTACCAATTTGACGTCATAGTGGTCACTGAAACATGGACACTTGAAAATATTAATTTATACTCGATTCCTGGTTACAAATTCATTTATAATGGAGGGCGTCGAAATCAAAACGACGGAACAGTAATATATGTAAAAGAAAACTTAACTTATACGCACAGCATAATGCCTATAAACGAAAACAACGCGATAAGATTATCAATATTACTACCATCGTTAGAGAAGATCGAAATATTAGCTCTATACAGACTGCACTTAGACGACATTGAAAAGTTTACGAACAGTCTACCACCGATATTAGAGGCCTTAGATTTAAATGCAACGCAAATACTAATTGGAGACATCAACATTGATATAATGAAAAATTCTGCAACCACACTTGAATACCTCACAGAACTAAGCTCACACGCATATATATCGGCCATAAACGGACCCACGAGAGAAGATAAAACGTCATCAACGTGCATTGACCATATTTTTTACAGACAAGGAAAATATGAAAAGAACCCTCTTGCGGCAATTTTAAAAACCTCGATAACTGATCACTACTCAACTATCATTGCTATACCAATGGAGAAAAGCAAAATAGCAACTAGCATTATACCGTCAATAAAACGTAGAATTGACTATAATAAATTAGCATACACCACGAGGAACGAAACATGGAATGACCTGTACTCAATAAAAGACGTCGAAACTTACACCAACATGCTAATCTCAAAAATACAAACTCTTATAAATCACGCTACAACAACATCAGTAAACCATCAAACGAGAAAAAAGAAATCACCTTGGATTACCCGAGGGCTACTATACTCAATGAAAACGAGAGATAAGCTTCGAATGGAGGCGCGTAAGAATCCTAATAACCCACTATTGAGTAACAAGTACAAAAAATACAGAAATTATTTGGCAACGCTAATGACGAAAACAAAAAACAAATACTATGAAAATGTAATTAATAACTGCGGAAACGATCCTAAAAAATTATGGAAAACAGTTAATAATATTGCAGGAAAGGGCCTAAAAATCAATTCGGACAAGATCACTAAAATAAAAACTCAACAAAGCCAAGACGTAATAGGCGATGGAAAAATAGCAGATGAATTTATAAGCTACTATTCGAATGTTGGGAAAAATTTAGCGAGCAAAATTGACCAAGCCCGACAACCTCCCTGGACTCATTCGCAGCAAAATTCCATGTATCTTACAGAGGCAAAAGAAACCGAAATCATTAAAGCCATTATGTCTTTAAAACGAGGAAAAGCGACGGGACCAGATCAGATATCCGCAGAATGTCTTAAAATACAAGCTCCTTTTATCGCCAAACCACTAACTTATCTCATCAATCTTAGCTTTAACACTGGAAGATGTCCACTCCAATTTAAAACAGCTAAAATTATACCAATTTATAAAGCAGGAGAAAAATATGAAGTATCAAATTACAGACCGATTGCAATAATATCTTCGCTTGCAAAAATTTTTTGAAATATGCCTCAGCAATAGAATGACACAATTTTTTAAAATAAGCAACACTTTGAATCCTCATCAGTACGGTTTCAGGCCGAATAAATCCACGGAGGACGCGATGGGTGAAGCAACACGCTACATCCATGACGCCCTAAATCGTAGTAAACCATGTCTAGCCATTTTTGTAGATTTGTTGAAGGCATTTGATACTCTTGACCATACTATTCTTCTGGACAAATTAGAAGAGTACGTCATCAGGGGAATCACTCACAAACTACTCACATCATATTTATGTAACAGGCCCCAATTTGTTCAGATAGAGACTGCTCAAAGTAAAATTCTAAACTCTACATGTGGGGTTCCGCAAGGCACCATACTAGGCCCGCTCCTGTTCAATATTTACATAAATGATCTTTTCACCGTCAACACAAAAGGCAAAATCATTGCATATGCAGACGATACCTTCATATATTATGAAGGATCCTCATGGCAGGAAGTATTAGATACCGCAGCTAAAGACTTTACAAATATAAAAAATTGGCTTGCAGCAAATAAATTATCTTTAAATTACAAAAAAACAGTCTGTATAACCTTTGGGTGCTACAAAGACAGTATACCTAAAGTAAGCAATCTAACATTGCATGATTCTACATGCTACTCTCGCTTAAACTGTAGAACCTGTAAAAAGATAAGCATCACAAATACCACAAAATATTTAGGATTGGAAATAGATAGCCACCTTCGATGGGATCATCACATTAATAACACAGTACGAAAATTACAGTATATGTCCTACGTCTTCAAATCCTTGCGAAACGTACTACCTAAAAACGTAATAATTTCTGTCTACAAGAGCATTTGTCAAGCGGTATGGAGCTATGGCATACTCGTATGGGGCGGAACCAGCAACAGCACAATTAAACCTTTAGAAACTTTAAACCGGAAAATTCTGAAAATTATATTAAAAAAAGACTACAGATTTCCATCAAACGAACTTTACAGCGCAGCCAAAACCTTAAACGTAAACAAGACGTATCAATTAAGGACCATATACTATTACATCTCGCACAATCTTCTACGCTATAAACAAAGATCTCGATCTACAAGATTAAATTTACAACTCATAGCCATAACACCTCTCAGACAAACAGCCATCGGACAAAGAGCACATGATTACGCTGGACCAATGCTATTCAACGCGCTGCCTCTAAACATCAGAGTAGACATTTTCGCTAATAACCAGAAGAGATCTTCCTACGTCAAAATACGGGAATACCTCCTACATCAAGACACTGCAATCTAGTTGGTACTAGGAACAAAATTTGCAACACCGGCAGCTAAATCACGTCTTCAGAAGATTATATTTACAATATATTTTAATCATTATCTAATAAGTCATTCCGTTACAAATTACGCCATTACTGTTATATTTTAAATTTATTTCAATTTATTTCTATTGTTATATATGTATATTTTATTATCTTTGTTCTTATTAATTGTTTTATTATCTTATGTTATTAACATCTCACAGACAAGTTCCAAGTAGAACTTACGTGAGGATTAGACTTCTTTCTATTGCCATCATGATGTACACATATGTAACACCAACAACAAATGTAAAAACATTGTAAGAAGTGTAATCAAGAATAAATATATCAATATCAATATCAATATCAATATAAAGAAATAGTACAGGTAAACAAACTGCACACAACATTAAAGAAAAAACGCAGGAATAGAAAAGAAAAATAGTTTCGTAATTAATTGTAAATGTGTGTTTATTGGTTGAAGAAAGAAATCATTTATAATATAATCAACATTTTAATCAAAAACCATGAAATTGGAGTGTTTTTAACTTAAGTAGATTCTTGCAATATAACATTCACAAACATAAAAAATACAAGAAAGTTTAAAATATATTCACAATAGTTTTGATAATTTCCATATCTGACTAAAATACTGATTACTGGAACTGTTACTGGAACCATGAAAACAACGGAAAAGAAATAGTTGCAACATATAATAATAGTAGAATTAATATCATGAAAATTATTATTGACTATGTTAACTTGTAAATCAGAATATTGTAAAATATAACGTCAAATAAATGTTTTTACTATAAGAGGTTATTTTCGTTTAATTAATGAAAATAATTATTTAACTGTAAAACTGCGGTAGATTTGAGGTTATGCAATATTGAATTATGAAATAGTTCATTTAATTTTTGTTGCAATCTCGTGTTTTACTCTTGTACAGTGCTCTGGGTAATTATATATTTTTTCTCTATGTATCAAACACCTGTAACATCTATTCTTTAAATGAGATGAGGAGGTGCAGCGTTGTGTAGAATAAATAAATCACGGATCGTGTATTTCAAGTGTTGCTTTGATTGATGACACATAATGGTCTTTGATGACAAGTAAATCAATCGTTTTAAGATCTGATCGGTTTGTAGCATTCAAATAAGTAATTTATACTTTATAGTAAATGCATCCTAAAAAACAAACAGACATCTTAAAGAGCTCTTTAAGAAGTCTTAAAAATTGTAAGATGTCTTAAAAACTTATCAGAAAGAGCTCTTAAAGTAATCTTTAAGAAGACTTATGCGATGATTTTAAGAGCTCTATAAGACCTCTCAAATATGAGGTCTCAGAAAAGATATCTTATTTAAGAGCTTTGACGTATAAAATAAATAGCATAAATGAAATGCAATTTTTTGAAAATTATAGATTCTATTTTTGTACCTTAATTATTAATTTATATATTTTTTACCTGAGTTCCTTTTTACCGTTTGTATATTTATATAATGGATGGTGATTAGATTCAATAGAATACGATCATGCAATAATAAAAACTGTTATAACATTTGCTAAATATCGTAAACTCACTTATTTTAGATTATATAATCTATCGGTCTGCATATGAAGTAAATATCGCGGGATCTCATTTTTGGATTCAATAGCCACCTGGTATCTCTGGAAGAAACACAAATAGATTTAAGACCTCAAATCCAAGACCTCTTCGAGATTATGATTTTGTAAGTAGTCTTAAGTAAGACATCTTTAAGAGCTCGTTTTATATGTTATTATAATTAAGACCTGTTCAGGTCTTTTTGGAGATATGTTAGGAATGATCTCTGGGGGACCACTTTAAGAGGTATGTGCTATATGAGATATTATAAAAGGTAAAGAATCAGAACTTTGTAATATATTACATCAAAAACAGGATAAGAAAATATAATCAATTTAACAAAAACTAGACTTTTTTTTAATTTCAATGCAAAAATTACTATCATACATCAAATTAAATTTTGTTTTTATTATTTTTGTACATTTCTCTGAAACGTTTAAATAAATAATTCAATAATTTTTTTGTAATCAACCATAATTTATGAAAACTAATTAAATTCAAAGGACAACAATTATTTATCTTCAAACCCATGAATTATGTAAATATCGTAGTTGACAAGTTACGAAGTGTCGGTGCGTGACTTGTATGATGATCAGACAAAATCAGTTTCAAATTCAGACGCGTGCAACTTTTCATCGTCGTAATTGACCAAGCACCGTTATATAATCTTTTGAACACCGAGCCCCGCAAGTGAATAATGAGCTGTGCAATCGAACTTGAAAAGGTGCAACAAAGCAAGTAAATGTTTGTGAAAAGAAACGAATATTTGCAAATGTATTGTTTCAGATTTTACGGAATGTTATCTTCTTTTTTTGGAAGGACAAAGTACTTTATTATGCTAACGTAAAAATGTAATGATCTGCACCTCTGTTAATATTTACTACAATTATAGAAAACTTGTGTATTCCTTTAAGATAAATTTCTGTGCAAAATAAAAAAGTACCATATAAATAAGAATATTTACTGAAATAGTTTTATATGTCAAACATAATGAAGGTCTGTCCTGAAATTCCTAGTAGTACAGTAACATATGTTTTAAAATTTCTTTCAGCGTATGATATTTATTCTCGACTTGATAATACATAATTATTATATTTTGCTATATTTATGTATAAATATTATATTCGTCGAATAAATAAGTTAGTATCTTTTTTAAAATTAAACGAAAAGTGTACTTTTTATGAAAATATTACAGTGAAAGTAATAACCGAGATCTTCAATAGGAAAAACGGAATAGTTGGGTAAATTACACCGGACCACAAAAAAAAAACTTATGTCATGTGCAAGAAACGCAACTAGGTTATTCTTATAGATTTTGGGCCGCTGAATCCGAATTCGGGCACAGAATTGGTCCTACACGTCTGAGTTTTCTTATATTTGAGGTTTAAAGTACGAAAAATTGTTTTTTTCCAAAAAATTCACACATTAATTGTAACAAACAAAATTTTAGTCGTTAATGAAACAAGAGTAGGTGATTCTTAGAGATTTTCGGCCACTGAATGTGAATTCAGGCATATTACTCGCCCATCGCGTCTAAGATTTTTAATATTTGAGGTTTATAGCGCGAAGAACTTTTTCATGAGTTTACGAATCTGACATCCGATTTTAAAAAATCCAAAATGATGGATCCAAGATAGCGGACCGAAATGTAAAAATGTACTTGTTCGTGATGAAACTGATATTCGGTGTTTTCGTGGCCACATATTACGAATATGTATCTAAAAAAATGTAAATATGTCCAAAAAGCAGTTTTTCCACAATCTAACCTCAAACATAAAAAAATGTAAACAAGTTGAACAAATTCTGGACCCTGGATTCGGATGAGCAACCCAAAATCCATACGAATTACCTAGTCTTGATCCATTGTACAGTTGGATTTTTTTTCTTGCACGAGATTTGTCAAGTTTCTCGGAAAAAAACGCAATTTATCGCAGTATATACCTCAGATTTAAAAAACTTCCGACGTATAGGACCAATTCTGTGCCCCAATTCGGACTCAGCGACTGAAAATGTATAAGAAAAACCTAGTCTGGTTCCATTTTACAGCTTAAAATTTTTTTCTTGCAGTAAATGTGTAAATTTTCCTGAAAAAAACAATTTTTCGCACTTTAAACCTCACATATAAGAAAACTCAGACGTATAGGACTAATTCTGTGCCCGAATTCGGATTCAGCGGCCCAAAATCTATAAGAAAAACCTAGTTGCGTTTCTTGCACAAGACATAAGTTTTTTTTTGTGGTCCGGTGATCTGACAATTAGTTAACGGAATATATCAACGAAACGGAAGTTTATAACGCTATTAGTTTAAAAATGTCCTACTTTTTAATTCTTAAAATTTGATAATTTATTATTTAGTTGATTTAATCATTCATGTTATCAGAATTATTTCATAGTAGTATATTGAAGACACTGCCCTACGTGAGTTTTGCAAAAAACATGCCACATAGTGTTTCCGGCAGGATTTTTCGTGCTAACAAAGATGGTGCTAGCAGAATGTTCCTATCACAACGCATTTCCGATAAAATGCAGTTCAATGTCTTAAAATGTGCGTTTTTGGCATTTTTTTCGAATTCTTTTGTAGCAAAGGGAATTTACTTTTTACTATTGTAGCATTACTTCTGAAAAATTTTTTGTGCTGGATAGGATGGTACTGGAGAAGAATTTTCCTATCATGTCGCGTTTTATAGAAAATTGAAGTTAAGTGTGTCTAAATCTGCGTTTTCGGCATTATTTCCATTCTCCACGTTGGACAACCGCAACATCAATGACGAAGTAATTTTTTATGCTGGAAACGATGGCGCTGGAAGAATTTTTCACATTTCCATATTTCTATATTTCGAGTTTGTTCTGGCAAAAGAGAATTGACCTAAGAGAGCAGTCTAAATGCTGTGTAATCTCTGGGATACAAACTGTCCCAGGTGAAGAAGGAAATTAGTTTCGAGATAAGATACTATTTTTCTTGTTACCAATTCATCCAGAATTTTGGCGATATAAGGGGGATTGTGATACGAGAAGAGTTGATAACTGCAGTAAGGGGAATCATAGTGATGGGCATAATCCTTTGAAGATGAATGAGCTGTATTTCGTCTTGACTAAGTCCATTTGATTTCGAAAATAATGGACATGTTTTCGTTCATGTTATGAATGATGTGACGTTACGATGATATGATGCTACGATGTTATGACACTACATATTTCTTCAGCTTAGACAGTTGAAAAAGAAAACGATATTAAGTGGCGTTTGAAGAATCTGTCTAAATTGGATCTCAGTAGAAGTAGGACCAGACGATGAGATGGCAGTGTAGTGAGTGATTAACTCATTTGGGGAAAAATTGTTACAGCCCATACTGAGGCGAACAGCTTGCGTCCATATTGACAACATTAGAGTAGTAAAGCCCATATTTCAGCGGGATCCGATTGGTCCGAAAGGAGAGTACGCATGTTTGAGTTTTTCGCTGATTTTTTCATAATGAACTTCGCATGTTTGTCCAAAACTTGATTGAGACAAATATAAACACGGATATATAGTGTCAGAGGTCGAACGCGTATGAGTTATAGAACTCCGACAACTCTTGATGCACGGCAGTTTTCAAGTCTCGCTGAAAGGATTCCAAGTGATAATCGGTGAAGTTCCGGAACACAACTGTATTTGTTCGTATATGCTCAATAATTCTAATGTTTGATTTATTTATATGTATACACAATATGTGCTATACTGTTCCCCCTCTATCGGCCGAAATAATAATTATAACTGGTAATTCCAAGCATACCACAGCGAGTTTTTGAATTCGTCAATCTACATTAATAACAACAACCGCCTTACTTCGATGAGAGTAGCTATCGACTTTATAGCTTATGTGGGTCAAATAATGACCAGCAGCGAATCGAGTCGCTGACTTGTGAAGTTAACTACTTTTTCCAGGGCATCGGCCAGAATTACAACACTATGCGTGTCTTTATACATAATACTTTATGCATTGAAGCTAGATTATAGAATCCCTTATGTTCTAATCAAAATCCGATTTCTTCAACAGGTGTCTCTTGTAGAAATGGTATCGTCGCGTCTGCGTCTAGCGGCCACAATTCAAACTACAGGTTTCGTAATTTTCTGATACTGTTGCATAATTTGTCTGTCTGTTACAAGTTTTAGTAATATTCTGTTGCTCCGGTAACATAAAAGTATCAGAATTTTTCGAACATTTCTAACAGTGTAGTAAATCACCATTTAAATCCCCAGTAATAAGAACATTTTTAATTGAAAAATAAAAGATTTAATTTAGCTCTCAACTCTGATAACATATGACCATCAGGACGTCGATAAACAATAGCTAATAATAGACGTACGCTTTGAGGTACGCTTAATATTATGTAAAATATATTCTGGATCGTTGATTTAGTTCTTTTATATCTCCGTGACAACGAATTTGGTGTAGATTACGTGTGATCGATAGTCAGCTATCTAATGAAATTTAATAGTTATACAACTACCTTCAGTATCCATGTGAGCGAATGTCATATGGTAAAAAAGTAAACATAGTCACCTATTGGTATTGGTATTGGTGTTTTGACGGGGCGACCTAAAGGCGCTATTTCGAACCCGCTTTACAGGGCCATTTTCACCCTTTCCCGCCCGATTCTCATTTTACATGATTGTAAAGGCGTTATAAAGGTGCAGCTTTATATGTACAGGTTTGACAAAAAAAAAATAAAGAAATGAAGAGATCATAGGTAAGCCCTCATTCTGGACTCTCCCGTTCTTTCTCTAGTTGTGTAGACACCTCCTCTCTTCTCTGGCTTCACCCAAGATCACTCAATAAGTTGTAACAAAGTAACAATAAATAAACGACTGCCAAAGCTAGATTCTAGCAGCGTTTTGTGACCCGAGCTTTTCGGTGCAAAGATCGCGGTGGAACCAATGTTCTCCAATGCTAAGTGTACATGCGTAGAGAGGAAACGTGAAAAGGAACGAAAACAGGACAACAAAACAACAAAGAAATACGAAGAAAGCAAAGCTAAAAGGAAATAATCATAACAATAACAATTATAATCGGAATTCAAACCAATTCGCCGAATAACATATTGTTTATTTATTATTATATCGCTGCCGAAAATGTATAATCTTAAATTTTAAACAATATAAATACATAATTTTCTTGTTTAAATAATAATAACAAATGACCTCTAATCTAAGACTAACACGTATATCAGCATTGAATTTATATAAGACGAAAAATGATAATTATTTATTAAATATAATGCAGTAATGTATCAGAACACATTTAATCAACAAATACGATATCCATATTTCCCTCATCTTATACACCAGACATTGTTTTATTGCCATGTATACCTGCAAACAAATGAGAATAAAATAATAACTTGCGTGTGCGTTTTTAGTGGTTATACTCAAGGCGTTTACTTGTACATGCTTACTAATTTAAATGAGAATTTATATCACTAACGAAACGAGAACCAGGATTCATTAAAGATAAAGACATATCACCATCTTTAAATAAGGAGCAAATGCATTAACTGACTTGTGTTCAGGACTTCGTAGTAATTGCATTATTTTTTTAGCAATTCTCTTACCATCATCTTCCACTTGAAATGGAATTGTATCTTTGATATCTTGAATTTCAAATGAGCCTAAAATAAATTCCAGAAGAAAATCTCGATAAACTTTGTTTTTAGTTAAATTTGTTTCTTATGCTCATGATAAATTTTTTTAGTTTGTTGAGATAATTTTTTTAAATTTATAATCAGCTAAGTATGCAGAAACTATATGTGATAAAGTAACGTAAGAGATACTTCGAGTTTCTCCATGTTTTTGTTTAACTCATTGGCTATACATTTGGAACCTTGAACTTCATTAATGCAGAAGTTATGCTCGTATATAATTTATCGGAATCTAGTACATGTATCAAAATGATATACATATATTAAATTATAAGTATGACCGTAATGTATTTATCAAATATTCCTTACTTCCATTGTCTCGCAAACATTAATTGATCAAATCAATAATATATCAAATATATATTCGCTGAACATTGCTCTAGTGAACAGTAATTTTGTCATAGATTTTTAGCACTTAAAAAATAAGTCTTGAATTAAAACCATTAGTTAGCTAATTTTAGGATGTCTCAACAAGAAGCCTGGTTGGGCAAATGTTAAATATAATGGGCTACTTGCATCAAAATTTTTTGTTGGTTTTTATTGGGTCATTATAAAGTATGGGTTAGATTATTACATACAAAAATACATTTGCATAATTTTCTTAAAAATACCAGCATTTTTTAAAACTTTTTGTTGTTAATAACAATTATATTCAATATAACAATTATCAACAATTACAGAGAATTTTTTTTTCATATTATTAGGGTCTATATAAATAAAAAAAGATTTGATCAAAATAGAACTTAGATTTCACGAGGAAAACAGGAAAATCTATGTAAATGTTGCTGGGACGACCAACGACCAACTGAGACGAAAAGGGTTAAATCAACCATTTTCGTCTAACAACGATCATGTATTTTTCGATAAAATCGGTCCATTCAATACGTTTTCAACAAGGTGGAGGTCTGGGAAAATTAGAGTATATATGTTCTTGTACCTCGAAAATTATACTATGCAAAAAAAGCTATACAATAATCAAGCCTTTGATTAAATCATCCATTTTCATATAAGAACCTTCAACAATGGTTTAAAAAACGAATTTCAACTGGAAATTTCACGCGTATAATTTTTCTTGCTCGATGGTAAAATTATAGTTTAGAATGGGACAGAAAAATTACCTACATACGATGTTATAAAAACTAGTATTGTCCCTATGCGCTTAAGTGCAAAACTTTATTTGGAACCTCAATACGCAAAAATTATAATGCTCAATGCAGTATCATTGCCTACATTTCATGCCTGAAATTTTTAAATTTATTTTCCATCTTCAGTATTCGTGTAAAAAAATGCCTCTTCGTATTTTTTATGAATCGGCATTTTCCATGTATTTCACTGGCATTATAAAGGCGAGTTTTCTTTATTTACAAGTGTAACAAAAAATATAACTTAGGTTCAGTCTTTTTTCGAAGATCGTTTTCTTAATGATTTGTTTTCTGAAAATACTTTTTCTAATTCTTTTCCAAAAGTGATAAAAAAATGTTTAAAATGCAATATTTTTACAATTTCATAATTCGCTGTATTTACAATCCATGGCAACGAAGATCTTGATTTTCTAGAATCATGTTCGAGTGGTGCCTCAAAGAGAGGATAATATAGGATAAATACGTAACTAGCACTAGTAGTCTACGTGATAAAGCAGAGACAGCATTACATTAAAGGTATCTACTCAAAAATTAGAGGTGAGGGTTGACACAGGTATTGTAGTTCTCGTGAAAAGTCGGACGAATTAGTGGTGCGCATTTTTTAAAATGCGTGAGTTTTTTTTAATGTTGTTAGAATAAGATTGTCGTGCAGTTCAGTATATTTGTTATGGTTCTTTTACATAAATACAACACATTATAAACTAGTTTTCAAAGCAAACAAGATATGCGTACTTCAACACTAAAAATGTAATTTTATTAAAGCTTCGGTAGAAGTTCAGCTGAAAACATTCAAATTTGCGACCAAAAAGTATCGAAAGTTGAGGGAGTAAACAGGTATTTATTTAATGCATAATAAGACACTGTTTAGAAAATACAATTTGACAGCATATCTTACCTGATACCATGACGAAGTTTCTGAGCGAGCGAAGAGAGCTAGGCATCCCACGCACCCTAGTTTTGAGTTATAGAGGAATACCTGAACTCATTAAACTCAAAATTTCAATTAATTTTCATAGAAAAGAACATATACTGCTCTGGGAAGCTTCATCTGCGAAAGGTGTGGTATTGATAATGAAGACTGTATTTAACCAAGATGTTATCATAAATGTTTCAAATTCACTCGTAATTACAGAAATTAATTACTATTAATTGCTGCTGACTAGTTTTAAAGTTGATATCGTGTCGTTGGAATCATTGATGTGATACTCATCATCCCTCATTGGTCAGCAAACATTCTTCATCCAATCTGGTGATTTTTCTGAGTTCGAAACTTCGTCTAATTTGAAGATACCACAATGCCGAGAAGAAAAGCAAGACAAAATATGTAGCCATCAAATTTAACTGCAAAGATGAACAAACATGATGTAGCTATTTTATCGTATGACCGCTGAGATTAGAAAAACGGAAATAGTTGAAACCAACGACGACAAGTCTGCATCGAGAGTTTCATTAACTCAAAATTGTAAGGATTGGATTCAACAACAATGAAAACTAGGGTACAAATCTTATGAAAGTGACTTTATTGAAAGATGCCATGATGATCGAAATGATGACTTCACACAAACGTTCAACAGACTCTATACACACCATTCCCACATATCTCTCAAAATTTGATGTTGATGACAGTGTTGGCTCGGAAAACTATCGGACTAGGATGGAGACTGCGTCAAGTTGATTTCCGAGTCAGTTTTGGAAAAACGGATGATCGGGATGTTCCAGTCGTTTTAATGGATGAAGGTGGTGTAGGCCGGCACGTGGTAGGCCGGGGCTCCATAGAAAGACGGCGCATGGAGGAAGGGAGCGGTGGCGACGATCGGGCTCTTCACCGAGGCTTGGTAGGTATGCGAGTAGCTGGTTGCCACAGGAACAGCTGGAGCAGCAGCAATAACAGGACCTGCTGCAACGACAGGGGCCGCCGCAAGGAATCCTGGTTTAGGTGCAGCGTAGACGCAGGCCACCAGGGCGCAAAGTAAGACAAACTTGTACATGGTTGCTGGTTGAGGTTCCGTTCTTCGTGGTCGAAGTGCGAATGATGCTTGGACCCTGCATACACGTCCCTTTTATTCGCAAACTTTCGCCATCCATCCATAGGCGGATTCGGCCTCGGTCGGCGAAGGAACATTGCCAAGGACTCGGATGCATCGGCACTTTTGCCTGCGAAAACTCGCCGACTCCCCTTCACTTCTGCGGCGAGGGGGTTTCGAAGTCTTCCCGGCCCCCGAGGCCTACCTTTGCTAGGGCTTTTTTCTTCGGATGCTCGCCGAGACGGAAACGCGGTCTCAAGGACTTCCTTTGTAAGCTCGAGACGTACCCCTCGGTCCCTAGCACCGTGCGTCACAAGCGGCGGCGTCTACTTGATCGATTTTTGCGGTGGTGGTTGAGATGATGACGAGATTATTTTTAAGGTTTTTACATTTCTCGAGAATTGTCTCTTCCGAACCTTCTAGACCCGAACGGTTCAAATTAAATGTCGATTGGTCCACCTTTTGAGAAATGCTTTGAAACCGTTTTTTTAATGAATTGTGGAATCTCTCGTGCGTCTTATGATATTTTAGTATGAGCAACATTAGTCTCTATTTTCTTGTTTTATATGCAAACTATCAGGTATCTTATGCACCCTTTGGCTCGACTAGTCTTTGTTTGGGAATCTTGAGGACTTCCAAGGTGAATAATGCTGATAAATAACACTGTCTGATATTGTCTAAGTAACAATTTGTATCGTTTAATTGTCATCATTGGTATTCTGCTCACGTTTGCGGCATAACTTTAGGGAGTACGCAATTTTCGAAAATCATTGGTTTGGCGTTTGTCGTCTGTCAAAAAAGAAAAATAATGCTAAATTTTAATATATACATCTTTATAGTAAAGTACACAACCAACTGGGAATTACAACTTAGTTAGTTTAGATTCAATTAGATTGGTTTCGATTAGGTTAGATTAGATTAGGTTTAAATGGTTCAAGTAACTATCGATTGATCCAATTATAAATGATCAGTTTATAAATAGTTTTTAACTTTTGTTCGTGAAACGTGGAATTCCGACTCATGTATCTTATTGTGATAGTTTATGTGGTTAAGTTCGATTAAGTTAGGTTAGGTTACTTTAGATTAGGTTAAAACGTTTGTTTATTTCTCATTTATTCTTGTTTATCGTTGACCTCTCTACTTCTATTGACTATCGGGTATCATATAATTCATACCTTCTGGTGCAGATCACCGATTATTACTCCTTATGACTACTCGATCTACTGCAAGGTTGGGGCTTGATTCAATAATATTATTTTTATTGTTATTATTGAACTTTAAAAGGGTATGTTTTTTATTAATTTTATTTTTTATTTGACTTTTTAATCTTTGTATTTTAGTAAATTTTATTAACTTGAAGAAATTATTACTTGTCATCCTCACTCACAACATTAAAATTAGGGCCAAATTTTCATATGTATTTGCCAATTTTACTTCAGAGAAAATCAGCAGCTCGGCATGGACATGAAGTGGATGTTTTGTGAGAAGAACGTCTAGAACTACTTATATATTTTTGAAGAAGTAGATAACTTCCAGGACCTTCAAAATAAACCAGAATCAGTTGTTCAATACCCAGTAATCGAAAAACGATTCGCAAGCATTTGAATGCATATAAATTCATATAAATTCATTTTCTGTCCATAAAAATGTATTTAAATTCATTCAGCATTGGAAATTTGAATACATTTGAGTGTCTTTTTAGTCATGCAGATAGCGTATGAAATGCATTCAGAAGCATTGAAAAATCGAATGCATTTATATCCAAAAATAATCCTAGCTCACAGCATGAATTCGCCAGTGACAGAAAATGGAATCAAAACGTATGAAATGAATGCTTTTGAATCTTTTCTGACTGCATTTTCGAATATTGGGTGTTTATTTGCCAACTATATTTTTTGGATCTAGAATTTCAACGACAAGACATCAGCATTTTTGCACGCGTATACATGCCACGTACGTTTTATATATCTCGCAAGCTTATTTTATTTTTATAATTGATTAATTAAGTTTAAAATGTAAGTTACCGTGGTATACGTAATATTTATAATTGCATGCACATACATTTTATAAGTTATATTTTTTTATACTGTAATTTATATTTAAATTTTTATAAATATATTTGTCATTATTTGCCATTTACATATAAGATAAATGATTGTACTTCATCGTTTCTGCGGATTCTTATGCCAATTAGCAATGTTAACTGAAACTCTGATTTGACTTGTTAAACTGTCAATCTATTACTTGCCAATTATCATAACCTCTTACAAAAATCTGTGAATTAACTTTTAAACATTGGTTTTAAGATCATCATGTTCAATTTTTATTACGGTAAAAAAATTGTCAACTTATTTTCTACTATTCATTACATTGTTGCGAATTAAATGCATGATCTTTAATTTAACCGCGTTTAAATTGTATAGAAAGAAAAAAAAAAGATTAATGGAACCATAAAGAAAAGGTAGAAATGATTATTTCATAATAGTACAATTAACATCGTGAAAAGTTGTTGTTGACAGTATCTTATTTTTATAATTCACAAGATTGTAAAATATAACATGCAATAGTTACTTTTTATGATGGTATGTAAATATTTTGGATTAATCCCGTTTGCTAAATCTATTTTTCTAGTTCAGAATTTTTCGAGTGACTATTTAACTGTAAAACTACGGTACTTTTGTGCTATGCTGCATATTTTAGTATCGGGAAATAGTAAAGGGAAGAATGTTTTTATTTTTTATACTATGGAAATGGTTAATTTAACCATTTTTTATAATCACGTATTTTGCTTTTCTAAAATGGTTCCATTAACCTTTTTCATTCTCTCTGTGTAGTTTCACAGTTTATTCAACAGGCTAGTCCGTTTAACGGGCTTTCCAGTCGAGGTTATTTTTAACTGTCTAGTCACATCAACTAAACGTCCGGTTAGTAAATCGTACTACCAATATAGTCAGTCCAAAATGGACGATTCTGTTTAGTAAACCTAACTCACATGATAGTAAGATCTACTACGCCCTTCTCTCCATGTAAAGTTGATACTATTCTGAAGAAAACTCGATGTTGTACATTCAGTTCATCGAGCCAAAGATGTGGACAAAATCGAGATGCGGAGTGCCTATAATCAAGACGCTGTTTTGTATTATTCCGAACTTTCGTTTATTTCCTTATCATATGATGTGCTTTCGATATTTTAGTTGAACTGGTTATCTCGTCGTTGCCGGTTCAGTGTCAAATTTCGTAATATAATATTCAATAGTTCAGAAATTTTTTATTTTGGTCGCCATATTGGATCCGTTATTTTTAATTTTCAAATTTTTAGACGGTATCGTAATCAACAGTTCCGAATAACCCTAAATGATAAAAAAGAATTAAATATGAATTTTAGATTATGTTCGACAATAAAAAAAAATATAGTTTACGTATAATTATTTATAATTAATTATCAGTTTCGATTTAAATGTAATGTTCAAAGTGTGTAGAATATGATAAAGGGGAAAGTTATACATTATTTTAAGTTGATTCATTTTAGCTAATTTAAGATATTTCCATGTTAGAATCGAAATAAATTAACGACTCGACATTTTTTTATCGATACAAATAATTCAAACAAGCAGATAATTTTACGTCATAAATTTGTTTTTATTCCACAATGTTGTAAATTACCAGATATTGGTATTAATGTGGTAAACAAACTATAATTTTAAAATATTGAAAGTTTTTAGTGATTATCAATATTTCGTAATTTAGAAATAATACGAGTATTGATGTTTAACGGCAACAATTAAAAAAAGGGGGTTATATGTGAAACAAGGAGATGATTATTAATAATAAACATAATAATAATAATAATAAAAAGGATAATTGAAAAGTTTTTTTTTTTATTAAAAATAGGGGGGGGGGTGTTATATATTAAAAGAAAACATCAATACTCGTATTATTTCTAATTATTAAAAGCGGCCGAGAAACTATATTGTTTAAAATGATTTCGTAATTTATTTCCTGAAAATAGTATGTATTACCATTTAATAGTTTATACTAAGAAATCGTTACTGAAAGACTGATATTTTGAACTTATTTATTGCATAATTCCAAAATTATTCTAAAGATCTGAAATAGTTAAATCGAATGTTATATAGTTTTAGTTCAAATCACTGAAAACACGTTTCTAAATTTCAGACACTTTTGATCCCATTTTCAAGGTCCGAATGTTCTATAAGAAGGCAAGTATGGCAACATTTAAAACCATGAACAGAATAGGTTGTGTGAGCTTCGAGACGACAGTTTCCAAAAAATTGCGAAAATCCAATTATTGACATTGTGTCATCGATTTCCACATGGACATGTCTTAAATTTGGTATAACATGTTATTTGTCTCCGGTTATAAGACACAAAAGTATCTTATTTATGATCTACAGACTGAAATTGATTTTATGCCCCAGTAGGTGTGAAATAGGCATTTTATGCCCACAAATGAGAGCGTAAAATGACCATTTTGCGCCTACTGCATCAAAAAATAATTTTTGAAATATCTAAGGTCTCAAAATAAGACGTTTAATAGACACGAGATTCTGCACGTTGCCATTATTTAAATTAAATTCTTGGGGATCAACGATATTAAAATAAATACTTTTACATGATTCGAGTAAATACTTTTGAATGTATTTTGAGTATTTTAAATTTATTCAGTGGTAAAAACGATTAATTACGATATATTTCGGTTTTACAAATATTTTAAAAACTATTTTTGAAAATCAGTATTATTTCACTATCGCACTCAAAAAAATGTTCTGGTTAAATACTACCATACTATTTTTTCTGGTTATACTAACTAGAATACTGGGTAGTTTAATTAGAAACATAATTGTTTTTACAATATTACTAGTTAAACCAACAATATATCTGATTAAACCAACCAGAATTCTGGTTATTTTAACCAGAAAAGATAACAAGGGCCTATTTAATCATCTTTTTAGGTTATTTTAACTATTTTTTTTAATGTAGTGCAAAGTTTACAGGGGAAAATTTTGTACAGTTCCTGGATAGACATTGACCACCGAACCCGTATTCACTACTTAGTTAGCAATTAACCAATGAGGGTGTAGTATACGTCATTAAGTACTGACTCAATTCAGTACTGAATTAATGATATACCGATGGTGGTATATGTACTAACATGCTGTGATTCTAAGTATTGATTCATTGAGTCATTATTACAACTGCCTGTACCGAACGAGTACTGTTATAGTGTCATCGTACTGAGTCTGCTCCCAATGTCAGTGTTCCATCAGTAGCACTCGAAATACTGATACTTCGATAATAAAAGTAATGATACACAGTAATGCTTCTCAGCTTAGATCCGTATCGCTAAGAAAATTTCAGGTTAGTTAAAACAAAGTTAATTGTAACCCAATTAGTTATTCAGTTTAGCTTATTGGTTCATTAAAGGATTGTGATCGGTCGATGTATGACGTTTTTCGTATTATTTTGATTAGTTATTTGGTCATAAAATAAAAAAAAAAGAAATATAAAAGTTTCACATTCGCAGAAAATTGATTGCTAGTCTCTCAATTCGAGACAATGAAAAACGCACTATTTGAATCAGTGAATTAATAATCAGTGACTTTCATCATATTAACTGCATAAACAGTGAAACGACGAACGAACCTCACTGTTTAGTGTTAAAGTTTCACTGATTCATGCAGTGAACAAATTTTATTTTTTGTCTCATAAAGCGACATACCCCTTTAAGTCCCAAATGTGCATAATTTCTACAGAGAAAACCGAGCAGATCGGAAATAATAGTAACATCTTCAATTTAAAAAAATTTCAACGTTCAGGCGCCATTTAGAAATGAAAAATGAAATAAATCAAAATATGTGAATGTACAATTTTGAAGCAAAACAATCGGGAACACGTTTCTCATAGGTTAGAAGGTCATCTGAAATCGATATTAGATTTAAAAATGCATTTAAAAAAATTGTGGCTGAAAAACCGCGCTTTTTTCAATATTTTTGTAAAAAAAATGTGGTACGTCATTTGTCGAACATTTCAGTAGCGCCAATCGAAAGAGCGACCTTAAAACTAGTCGGGTATAGATCTTTCCATATTTAAACATTTTTATCTTGTAAATAAAACGATGCTGAAATCCGGATGCAAATTGTGCACGTTTGGGACTTAAAGGGTACTTTTACCAACTAAAACAGTGATATTTCACTGCTTCTCGGTGGTTCCTTTTTCGCTATGGCAATTAGTCAGTATTCATTAAGAATCAGTGAATTTTCATTGTTTCAAATTGGGAGAACCGAATTATGTATAGATTTTGTGACCGCAGTATCTTTGAGCAAATTCAAAAGGTATTTTATGGACCTATATTATACAATTTTACACTGGGTTTGTGTTTTTCCATTGCGAATGGAAACCGTAAATTTAAATCCTGAGAACTGTTGTTATTCTAAACATAGGGTTTAGTACTCATGCCAACAAATTAATTAAAACAATTTTATGACGGATGTTTTTTTACATCAACTGTCAAATAATTACTGTCAACAAATTGTTTATGGCGAAACTTGTAAGGCATTTAAAATGAATCAATGAAAAGCAACCGACAACATTCTTGTTCCCATGATGAGTACTACACACGTTTACTTACTACGTCGATCAAGGTCGTCAACAGATAAAATCCGAGCGTCGATCTCGGTGTTACTGACCATAAGCAGGAAGCAGTCGTAAGTCCAGACTGGACGATAATCGTTTACTTTTCTTTTCAAAATTAAATCGGGCGTGGCGAGACAGTAACTCGTCGCATTTTTGAGATCATTTTTTATCCCGCACTATTGACGTCACGAGTGGATTCTCGAGAATTGCTTTTGTTCAATACCTTTGCGGGTAAACGGGAAACTCGTGCGCGCAGTATTACTTTACTGAAACGTATTGCGAATATAATAATCAAATAATTAATTAATTTATTATTACATAGACTACGTGGTATTTTATATAATAATTTTGAATTGCACACAAAAAGTGTAAAAAAATATAACTAAAGTCAATGTTCTTTATTAACTCTAAACTGACCAATAAATGCATATTTTTAATCATTCAATCATTTTAGACTTGGGAGAAGATAATAATAAATTAAATCTGAGTTGAGATTTAAAATGTAATGATCATTTCAGGAATTATGATGAAGATACAACTGAGTAAAAGAAATTTTTAATTTAAAGACATGTTTGGAGGTGCATAATATTTTGGAGACCATGTTGGATAAATTCTATAAAATTTTGGAAAATTTTAGACGTATTTACCATAAATATTTTCTGTAAATTACCACACATTACGACCTATAGTACCTAGGTACCATTTTCCTGATTATTTCTGCAGACTGAAAAACTATTTGATGTGAAAAATCTGAATTTAGCATAAATCGCTTATTATATTATACCATTTTGAAATTGTTTTCAATGTTAACTTAACTGTCTTATATAGAACATACTTTGGTCAGTTTTTTCATCAACTAAAAATGGGCACGCTCTAAAAAGAGGAAAATTAAAATTAAAAATATCTATTACTTATGTTGCCCAGTTCGTCGGTCATTTTGGCTTACCTTTTTAAATTAAATTCATTTAGTCAATTGAAAAACATTAAAATTGAGATAGCACTAGTTTAATTCAAGCATTTAATTCTAATAACCAGAAATCTAATTCTACCACCCGAATGTGTCTACAAGATAAAAATAATAAGAATGATGATGACCATTCCTTCAGTGGCTTCCGGTTATAATTACCCTGTTATCTGATCATATCCAACAGCGTTACGATTCTCGCCTGACACATGAAACTTTATTGGTTTCTGAAAGCTACTTAACGTTATATCGTATAATCAAACTATTCGATTGTAAGAACCAATTTAATATAAAGAAATCAGGCCATGGACCTGAAGTTCCCAGGGTTCGTGTACTTATTAAGTAAAAACAAGGTTAGCAATAAGATCTTTGATATTTTACGGACATTACACTTTTGTTTCATTCAGATTTTTAAATTAACATTTTATCACCATAAAAGTCACAGCTCCACACCATTAGCAAAAATTACTAGAGAAGTGTGTCAAAAATTGCAACTGTCATAAGTGACTAAATTAAGAGAATAAACTTTGATTAAACGAAGGCGTAATTCTATAAGCGACTTTACAAATGTCGTTATATATGTACGGGGTTGTGTAATTTCACCACGTAACTGACCTACTTTATCCGATTATCTGTATTTCATGCGAGTCTGGTCGTGATACAATTGCAGAAAGTAGGCCTAGTGAATAATCAACTTGGTTCTAGGAATATAAAATATTAAGGCCAGCTGAAGAGTTGTAAATTTGGACATCTTTCAGATGTCATGTGAACATGGTTTATTTTGTTTTGATCATCAGAAAGATACTTTAGTGAAATATGTAAATCTTATTTATTGATTAAATATCAACTAAATATCAATTAATATAGTCACTTCAATATATATACTATATTATACTATGATGCCAATTGCAATAAAAGTTCATTTATGTTTTCAAAAAGAGATTGGGGATTTTTTTCTGTTAATTACCACATAATAAATTATCAAATAAAACAAATTATCTCATTACTGGAACAAATTGTAAAGAACAATCTTAATGTCCTTTTACATGCCACTATTTCTTTTCAGTCAATTATAAGTTTGTAAAACTAATTATTGCCAAATCTTGAAACGGATCTTCGTAGTAGTATCTTTTGGGCACGATCGAATACTCGTAATGGACCTCACAATGTAATTTTCATCGTTATTGCTAAAATGGTAGCAGCGTCGAGGACACAAGTACTTTTCCCTATATTCGACTCGGACGAAGCAATTCGATCGAAAAAAGTGTCGGAACAAGAAGAAACAAAAATGAATTCAATTTAAATACTACTTCTCGACCCTTGGCAAAGTGTTTACGGAATCGATTCCGAAAATGAGAAAAAAGTATCGATCGCGCTACGATCTCTGACTTTTAACGATACAGTCGACGTCAATTTCTTCTGGAAAGATCGAGGGGACCGGTCCATGCACTGGCGGCCATTCAGATTTGTGAAATGGAACAATGTATCTTGTGATGTCATACGCAAACGAATTTCCATTGGTACCATTTTCACTTACGGAATAAACACATTGATCTATTGCAAAAATGATAAGTTTAGATTTTTCTTTCGAGGTATATTGTTAGGTATCTTTGATTTATTTATAACTTTCTATTCACTATTAGCTTCAAAGAAACTGTTAATTGCCAAGGCCTATTATGAATTCAGAATTCAAAATGGCAGATCCAATATGGCGGATGGAAAGGGTAGTCATCTCTCACAAAAATAGTTACTGGTAGGTTTTTAAAGTTGCTGAATATGAATTTTGCATCACATTTTCAAAATTATAAATCATTTTCATATTCACTGTCTTCTCCACTTTTATCGCCACTTGGGATTTCAGCAAATTTCATCCTAAATTACATTTTGTAGGCAAGGATCGATATGTTTACTCTCTGGTATCGATCGATATTTTTTATAACAACGGTGAAAACACAGTCCCCCAAGACGATTTTAGCACCCATGATATGAAATCGTCATTTTATTTTGATAGTAACGGGCGCCATATTCCATTTCGTAAATGTAATGGTATTTCTATAATCTCTGTTCTTCAACGTTCCTGGGGTCACTAAACACTATAATATCAGATTTTTTAAATTTATACAATTTGTAGTGTCAAATTTTCAAAATCTGAAATTACGAATTTATGTTGATGGTACAACAATAGACTAAACGAGGAATATGTATTAACCGTTACGACCGCTAACTACGAAAATTACATTTTTATTCACTAGATTGAATCCGCCATAGTTAAGCTGAGATAAGATCTTGAATTTTCGGGTGACCAGTTTCAGCTCGATAATGTACATTGAGTATTTTCGCCTAAGGTTTATTCCTAACCTAAAAGATGCAAATTAAACTAAATATTTTTCAGGTCTAGATCTATTCTAATGGTATTTTAAGAGTTTTTTTTATCTTCTAATTACTTATTTCATCGAAACCGGTGTAGAAACGAAGCATAAATTGCAAAAATAATTTATTCCTTTGAATTCACTGTCATTTCTAAACGAATTTATCTGCAATTGGTCTTAGGTTCATAGAAAAGGAGTAAAATATCTTTAAAGTAGTAAGTCATTGTAAATTCTCCAGGAAAAATATGTTTTTAAATCAAAATGCACATCATTGGTAAAATCGAATTTGATTAAAATAGCGAGTCGATCTTTAGATACAGCTTAAATAAGTAATAGGTTCTGCTATTCGTCGCATCCTAGTGATTTGAAACCTGCTTTTTTCGTAAAAGTCTGTGCAATGTAAAATACAGATCTCCATAGAATTTACAAAATTCATATTCGTTGTACCATTATTATAATTTTTAATTTATATCAAATTCAGAGCCCAGGGATTGAAAATATGGGAGATATTGCACGTAATATTTAAATTTTTTTAAATTATTCTGAATTTAAATCAAGAATGGTACTTTTTAAATCCTTAAATTAGAATTACTCTACAATATAATAAGTAGATCAAATTTGGAAAAAGCAAATTTGCAAAAACATCAAGCATTGTATACTACAATTTTTGATGTCATTAAGTTTGTTTCCAATGAATGCGGTGTTCAAATAACGACAATAAAAACCACGATGATGTATGATGAATTTCGAGCATGAGACGATCCAAAATAAATAGAAACAACTGGAATTTTAAAGAAAAATATATGTACACTTTCGTGATTAACATTAAATTTAGAACAAACAATATAAAAACGGAAAATTTCAGGCAGCAGTAATAAAAATGCAACAACACCATTTTAAGATAAAACAAATTTATTCACAACTAAATCCAAATTCATATCAAAGTCGAAGCCAATCGTCATAACAATTTTCTAACGGACCCAGGCAGCAGCTGGAGCAGCATATGCCAAAGGTGCAGAATGGACACCATAAGCATGGACACCATAAGCGTATGGAGCAGCATGAGCGTACACTGGTGCAGCAGCAACTATTGGACTCTTCACTGAGACTTGGTAGGTATTGGCGTAACTGGTAGCTACTGGCACACTGGGAGCCACGGCGATGGTTGGTGCCAGGAATCCTGGTTTAGGTTCTGCCATAGCGCAAGCCACCAAGGCGAAGAGGATGACGTACTTGTACATTGTGAGGATGATTTGTTTGCTACTGTTGCAAGTTTGTCGATTGACTGTAACTCAACTCCATGGATTGGCGAATATATAGGAACGATCCCCTTCTTTTCTACGGGAATTTAGAAAGATCGCTGGCAGGATCACGTTTTCCTTTTGTTTCGTACAGTGCGTACGATCCGAAAGACACGGCCAAGGTCTCGATACTTCCATATCGATTACCAGCGTACTGTATTAATGACGTACTAGCGAACATTTTTTTGCTACTATCTTTTTGTCAATCTTTAGTTTTAAGTCATTTCATACATCACTGTGGGAGTTTTCTTTCAAGTGTTGGCTGTATTGATATTTTTAAATAATTGCCATTAAATGCCATTATGAAATCATGTCTGCGCACGCAATATTTTCAAATTATTCGGTGAGACCAACTTCAATGTTCATTGACTCACTACAAGTATTTTAAAACATAATAGTATAAAACTTAATAGCAATAATGTATATTTACCAAATTCGAGTGACTTTCGATATATCTTTGATTTAAAATAATAAGTAAACCGATATTTCAATATAATGTAGTTTCATATTGTTTGAAAAGATTCCAATACTTTTGGGTAGCTTTTGTTTCCGTTTATCATTAAGAAAGCCTTACTTTACTTAACCCTTTAATGCTACAATTACAGTTTTCGAATATCCCAAGTTCAACATAGTACAAATTAACAAAGACTGAGGAAAAATATGAATGAACACGACATCCGCTTATTTTTGAATATGCTTTTTTGATTTGCATATGTTAAAATGTCGCAAAAATGATTAGATTTAAGTCAAAAAACATTTTTTTGTACGATTTTTTTTTAACGCTTTCCTTGAAGCACCTTTTTTTCATAAACCTTCTAAAATCATGCAATTAGAGCGGGAATTTAAAAATGATCGACCTATAAAATTAGATTTCTATTAACGGAATTACAAATGGCATCCAAGGAAAATGGCGTCAGGATAAACTAAAATGAATTTTTGACTCCAGGCTTTAAATGGCGTTCGATTCCCTGCGGTAGAAATTGTTTCATCAATTCTCGAGGTTTCACATCCTACAGAACTCAAAAATACTATTAATAAAATAGAATTTATGTTGTATTTGGTCGTTTCTTGGTGTTTTGTAGTCTTTTCGATTTTTCTCAAAAAACTATCGATTTTTGCGGGAAAATGTATGCACCATAAAATATGTATTTTTATGACATCTACAACTATTATGAAAAGAATTTTTCGAAATTTGTAGTATTTTTTGAGATAATTGCAAAAAACCATAAAGTATAGTGGTTTTTTAAGGTTCTCACCACAAAAATAAAATTTGCGCAAATTTTCATTAAAATTTTCGTAATCAGCATCCCGAAATACGTCAGTATACCAATATATATTAAAATCGGTTGGGGGCGTTTTCGGAAGTTTATCGCTCGAAATGACCTTTACACCAACTTAAAAAAGCTGAAATTTTGAACGGTCACATTTCAAAAAATATTTCAAACCAATTTCTAAGGCGTTTCATTAGCTTCCAAAATGATGCTTACATCTATGTTTTATATTCATGTTAAGAGGAAGCATGAACAAATATTTGCAAAGATGACGAAAAATTGGGTTAATAGTCGTTTTCTGAAAAGCACAGTGACACTTTTCGAAATTGGCAATATCCCAGATAAATAGTAGTTTTCGATACAAGGGCGTATGCGTAAAGAACTTTACACACACACACGTGTGCCGAAATATTGTTTTTGTTACAGTGTACGTAAAGTAGTGCGTAAAGTGATTTTTTCGATTTTTGGGGACGCTTTACGCACCCTTGCAACAAAAAATATATTTCGACGCATGTGCAAAAATGTTTTTTGAACGAATGTGAATGCAACCCTCGCTTCCGCTCGGGCCGCAACTTCTCCCATTCGTAAAAAAAACTTTTACGCCCTTGTATCGAAAAGTACTATTACGTACGGCTTTTTCGTGCGTAAAGTATAATTGAGTGCGTAAAGTTTACTTTACGCACAAGTTTACTTTACGCACCGAAAAGACGTACATAAAAGAAATTTAATTACATATTTTTTTAGTCTGTACATATTTATACGCATATATCGAGTTTCCGAGTTATAAGGGAAAATAAAGATATTTACGTTAAAACTGAAACTAAAATCTACATTGATGTGTTTAAATACATTATAATGTAAGAAAAAGTCTCATTTTTTAGGAACTAAAGTAAAATGTTTTATTTTGCTGTAAAAAATTTGACTTTGTAATGTCAAATTATTACACCTGGAAAAGAATCTTGTTCTGAAAAGTATGTATGCATTTTGAGTCATGTCGGTCGATCTTTTTTTTTTTTGAGAAAACGAGATCCAAAGTTTACGGTGCAGAAAAAAACCTTAAAAAAGGCGTCTTTCTCGAGCGGTTTATGCAATAAAAATAGATCTATTTTTTAAATCATCTAACTAGGCTGACTCCCTTAAATAATTTCACACCTGAAACTTTGCAGAATGAAACGAAACTAACTTTTTCAATGTAAGATGAACTCTGCCATCAAGATTAAAATTGATACATTCATCCGACAGCTTTAATGAATTAAAAAAATACAGCAAAATGGAAAACGTATTTTCATGGTCATTGAAAAGTCAGTAGCCGCCGAATGCCGCTATATGCGTCATTAATAGAGTTTTGCAAGGAATCGATTTGTACGCATCGTGACCTTGGCCCTGTCTTTCTCGGACCGTACGCACCGTGCGAAACAAAAGAAAAACGTACTCTTGTCAGCGTTCTTTCTAAAGCCCGTAGAAAAGAAGGGGTTGATACTATATATTCGCCAATCTACGAAGTTGAGTTACAGTCAATCGACAAACTCGCAACAGTAGCGAATCAAATCATCTTCAAAATGTACAAGTACGTCATCCTCTTCGCCTTGGTGGCTTGCGCTATGGCAGAACCTAAACCAGGATTCCTGACACCAGCTGTTGCTGTAGCACCCAGTATTCCAGTAGCTACCAGTTACGCTAATTCCTATCAAGTCTCTGTCAATAGCCCAGTAGTGGCTGCTGCACCAGTCTACGCTCATGCTGCACCATATGCCTATGGTGTCCATGCTTACGGTGTCCATGCTCCAGTGGCTTACACAGCACCAGTTGCCACTTGGGCCCGTTAGAACATTTCTATGACGATTGACTTGAACTATGATGTAAATTTCGATTTGGTTATGTGAATAAATTTGTTGTGTCTTAAAATGATGTTATTACACTTTTATTATCCTTTCCCGAAATTCTTGTCGTTATATTTTACTTATTCCATATAATTTCAACAGTATACATATTCTTTTTGTAATTTGGATTTACGTTTTAGCTCTTTTTATATTCGATGTACTTCAAGTAAAAATGTTCAGTTAAGAGAAGTTATGCCAAAAAATGTTAACTTTGAGTATTGACTTATTGCGCGTTAACATTTTTTGTTTACAACCCAACTTTGATTACTTTAAAATATTAAAAAAATGAGTTGATAAAAGCTGTATGTTTCTAAAATTTGAAGACAATAATACTGAGAGTTGTTTTTTTAAAGTTAATGTACAAAATACGCTTGACCGTGCAAAAATTCCCTCGTTCGTAGAACCACACATATATTCTTCGATAGTTCTCTATCAATTATATGATATGTTACTGTACAGCAAAGCCCTTAACACGATGCTTTTTTGTATTGTAAAACGTTGCGCTCCAGAATGATTTTACATGAAGAAAATAGTTTAACGGCTTTTAATTTACCCTGCATTTGTAATTTATATATATTTCTGTCTTCGTTTATCGAGTCATACAGATTACTGGTCCGTAAAGCACTTTTCATTTTTAAGATTATTACCTTTTGCAACATTTCAAAATGCAATATGAACATAAATCATAAAATTTGCACATTTTCATCATATTTAATTAATAAAATATTTGAAAACTGGAGAAGGCAAATTTAATGATTACTTTCTTGGACTGCGCAATTGACTCCAAATATTTTAGTGTGTTGGAACTTTTACTACATATCATCTGGAGTACCACAAGGGTCGAATCTTGGTCCTATATTTTTCTTAATTCTTATTAATGACATTCTTAAATCTGTACTCTTCTGCAAAGATACAACAATGTTTGCCGATGATCTTCAAATTTTTACCAGTCATCTTCGCTAGATGATCTTCAAATTTACCATTCATCTTCGCTCGATGTTCTTAATGCTACCAATCAGAAACTAAGTTATGATGGTCAAGTGATTACTGATTGGAGTAACCTATGTTACACAACCATACATGGCATGGTATAATTTCGTATAAAGCCCTATAATTCCGCTTCCGACATCCAAAAACTCTCAGTTCGAAAAACAATTCTTAACTAGCACTGACTTATTGGAAATTTTATGCCGATTCTTTTTTGTCTAGAAAAAAATATTCATTTTCGAGAAAACAAAAAGTACTGCATTTTCAAATAACTCGAATTTAATTAAAATTGGCGTTTTAGGTATCAAAGTATCTTAGAATAAAATTATATCTTAAGGTAAGACACTTGTTGCACAATACTATCTCAAAATAAATGAAATTTAGTATTGTGGAGTTCGGAATGCGTTGATGACGATTTTGAACATTCTATATGACGAATCTAACAGGTTTAATGTGGTAATAAGACAATTAAAAATAATAGCTATTATATTTTAAATATTTGTATTTTTGAATTTTTATATTTGATGGACTGACTCATATTCATCACACACAAAAAGCCTACCTTTACATCCACTTCCTGTTATTGTTTTTTCTCTACCATGTTGGATTCGCTCATTTGAATTTCGAAATATGAAGATCAAAACTATAATCAGCGTCATCACAAACGGATTAACGGATTAACGGATCATGTCGTTGTAAACACATTTGAAAATACCTACGTTATGTTTATCAAATAGACAAGAAAGAGTACTTTACATGTATTACATATTCAAGGTAAAGGTAAATAATTAAATGTACACGAATATAAATATAAATATTCATTTATTTAACTATTAAATATTCTCCAACTGATTGATCACGACATTTAATTTAGTAGTATTTGAGTGCAGGTGCAGCAGCATAGGTCAACTGAGCTCCATGGACACCATAGGCAACTTGGGCTCCATGGGCAGTATAGACTGGGGCAGCGTGGGCAGCATAAGTCACATGAGCTGGAGCAGCAGCATAGGCCACAGGAGCAGCATGGGCAGCATAGGCATAGGTTGGTACAGCAGCCACAATTGGTTTCTTGAGAGCAACTTGATAAGAATTGGAGTAGCTCGTCGCCAACGGCACTGTGTGAGCTACCGCCACTGCTGGAGTTGCCAAATATCCAGGTTTGGGCTCTGCCATGGCACAGGCTATCAAAGCCAACAAAGTGATGAACTTGTACATGGTGCTGATAAAGAGTTTCGAAGTTAGTTCGTTTTGAAAATCTGTCGAATGACTGTAATTTCGTACTTCGTGTACGCCTGTTTTATAAGATAATCCCCTTCTATTTCGTAGATTTAGAACTTTAAAACGACTAAACGACCATGAAATAGAAGTTTGCTACAATTACTCTTACTCCTATACATATGTTGCAACGATGACCCGCGAACTATGGCCGAGTCCAACGCGGAGGTCATGCGGACATATTAATGACACCTGCGAACCACACTGTCAAATGTAATACAAATAACAGCTTAATTAACGAAAATTGTTTTGTAATGCTTTAGATTACTGATAGAGGTTTAGTGATCTATCATGTTCATTGTATGAATACAATTTAATTATCATTTGTTTTTATTATTAATAGTGCAGATTCTCTTGGTGTTTACGAATTAGAGATTTATTTTTTCTGTGACAGATGTTTTTATTGTGTTTATTTTTATTGTATCTTTTCATTCTTGGCTTACATAAAGATTATTAATTACATTTAGTGTTTATAGTATGAAGGTTCATGTTATATATTATTATTTCTTGTTCATTGATTATATAGAGATTAAAAAGTGAACAAAAACTCTCTGGGAGGTTCTACAAGGCAATAGAAGATCAGCTTTTTATTCTCAGTAATGCTTTTATGGGCGTGTAAGTATGATTCGTATGTCATGTGTCATCTATTTCATCTTTATCATGTACATAATAAAAATTAAACAATTTTAATCAACTGATTGCAATATGGGTCTAAAAAAATTCAAATGTGTATTTCCGATGTGGAGGAATGATAATTTGACCCTTTAGTAACAATTTCTGCTAGTTTTAAGTGGTAATGTTACGCTACTTTATCCATATCAGGTGGAAGTCCATTTTTTGCAACGGAACAAAATTATGGGTCTTAATAAAAGAACCTGGTCTTAAGCAATTCTTTTGTTTCTTTATTAATTATTAATTATTAATGTTTATTATTAATTATATTCTGAAATTTGGAACATTTGCATATGTGAGAGATATTTTTTATTTTATTTTCGTCGGTTGATTTTATCTTGTATTGTGACCTCGGATAATTGAACGGAAACAAAAGCTTTTTCAAATGAAAGAAAAAGAAACTAATTTTAATAATAGATAAGCAAAAATTTACCAAAATTTTAATGGTAATATTCTGCATTTGAATTAAATAATTATCCTAGTATAATATCTAGGATTCCAGATTTTAATTTAGATTAGAATACTTATAGCATGTGCAAAGATAAGCCTTTCTGCCAAGTTGTAGCTTAAAATATTAATTTGTTTAAAAGTTATTATAATATAATATTATATTTTTTAAAAGCCCATGAGAATAATTACGTTCAAATACTTTATAATTTAGCAGTGCATATATACATATCAAGGGAAGCATAAATTCGAACAATTTAAGTCGGTAATATCGGGTCAGAATTGCGCAAGTACGAATTCCAGTTTTAAATTATGATAGATTAACCGTTCAATTTCTCGTCAGAATGTCTAATTATATATATAAACTCCTGTATTCTATGCGGTTAAAGTGATGATATTTTTCCAGTTTGTTTTCTAAATAATTAAAGCAATTGAAAATAAATGTTTTTGGTTTAAACGTGTTATTTATATTAAAAATTAAAATGGTATAAAAGTATACAAAATATAAACTTTCAGTGGTGAAATAGTTGATATTTTCGACTACTCAGAGAGTATTCGAGAAAAACAAATAACTAAAATTAATATATTTAACAGAATTTAGGATAGTTAACAAATGATGTCCAAGTTCTGTTTTCTATTATATTTCGCCCTATTCTAAAAATTAGCGTGTTTTGTTACAGAAAACTTTGTTCGGAATGTTACATTTCTATACCGTAACATGCAAATAGATTGACATATTATTACAAACTTCACGCATAGTAAAAATTACTGTAAGTTACAGTAAAGTACAGTAGAATTGCGCTAAGTAAGTAACT
Organism: Trichopria drosophilae; assembly: GCA_030407085.1. NCBI lineage: Eukaryota > Metazoa > Arthropoda > Insecta > Hymenoptera > Diapriidae > Trichopria > Trichopria drosophilae. Next base: position 137,740,163 of record CM059584.1, on the reverse strand, counting down.
AGTAAGGTTAATATTTTAAAAATCGCAAAAGTAATAGTAAGCGGTAAAATATTGTATTATGTACTATCTAACCGAGTGTAAGTTGAAAGAAATTTTATCAACAATAATAAACTTTAACTTTCGGCGTTTCGACGGCACTGTCGTCTTCATCAGGATATGTTAATTAATTTCAAAAGGTCTAAATATCGGGACGTGTGGTTATTGTTCAGTGAACAAAAATGGAATAATGAATCCTGGTGAAGATGACATTGACATTGAATATTAAAGTTATTGTTGTTGAAAAAAGTTTCTATAACTTACAGCTATTTGACTCGGTTAGATCCGAGTATCTGCACTGAAAGAAATTATTTACTAATTGTTAATGCAAGCTAATTGCAAGGCCTTTATATTAAATGTGAAGATATAACATTAACTGTAAAGTTAAAAACGACAGGTAACTTTCAGATGAAAACAGTAGCACTCTCCTGTGTATCAGCAAAGTTATTGTATTAACTGTTAATAAATCTTACATTCAATTCTGTCGTTTGAACTGTGCATGACAACAATGCGTCGGAAAATTCGAAGAAAATCGAGTTACATCGCGTGTGTATGTTTGTTTATCTCTGTTTCAATGAAACTGTGGGCCTGTAAATAAACCTCATCTGTCGTAATGAACCTAACATTAATATTTAAAATTCATATTAACTATTAACATAACAAATTTAACCGAATCTCAGATTACTGTAACTTCAAGATAAAGTACCTTGCCTTGTGATCAAAATCGAAATTCTCTACGATTTACTATGAAGCTATTACATTAACTGTAAACAAACGTTTCTCTCAGTTTGATACAACATTTTAACAAGCCTTACGAGTTAATAAATAAATAAATAGAGTAATCAGGTACGTATTATTTTAACTATACAACTATAAATTGTTCATAATTGGAAGATTATTTATGAATTGCTATAAAGAATATTGAAATTCTCAACCTAATTTAATATAGAAGAAATAACAGATTTTTTCAAAAATTAGGTAAGTCAACTTTATAGACAATTATTATGAATTATTTTAAAAATTTGATATTGGATTGCTCATTAACATTTTAAACCCCTACTATGATATAAACTGCGTGAAAAGTTAAATAAGCACCAGTTTTATCAATTCAAGAACTAGAAACCTGAAAAATTCGATGAAACTTAATAGTATATTGTGTGGATATTTCTGTAATATTATAGATTAAACTTTATTGTAAAATTAGTGGCATATTATATTAACATTACACATTAAGGTACATTTCCTTCTGTTAACGTTATGACAATGTTTCGTTTTAAGCTTTAACGTTATAACCTCCCTATAACATTAACTCAAGGTTCTGTGTTTTTAGGGGAAATTATATTTTTGTTACATTCTTACTAGTAGAATACAAAGAAACAATTAAACCAAAAACATTTACCAAAAGATATGTACCACTACTGTGCGGTGACTCTTAATATGTATTCATCGTTAATCTCGTCAACGAATCTCATAGACGGGGAGTAAAGGCCATTGGCCATTTTACGAAGAAAATACACTTTTACCGAAAGTGTCAAGACCATTGACCTCTATCCACCAAATACAATGCCGCTTCGCATTTTCTGGGTCTTTGTAACATGGAGAAATAGAAAGGAATTATCCTATAAAACAGCCTCGCACTCGATTCAAAATTATAGTCAATCTGTAGACTCTCGACAGTAACAAGCAAAGTCTTTTATATCACCATGTACAAGTGCATTGCTTTGTTGGCTTTGGTAGCCTGTGCCATGGCAGAGCCCAAACCTGGATATTTGGCAACTCCAGCAGTGGCGGTAGCACACACCGTGCCGTTATCGACGAGCTACTCCAACTCTTATCAATTGGCCCTCAACAAACCAATTGTAGCCACAGTACCAACTTATGCCTATGGTGCCCATGCTGCTCCTGTGGCCTATGCTGCTGCTCCAGCTCATCTGACTTATGCTGCTCATGCAGCCCCAGTCTATGCTGCCCATGGAGCCCAAGTTGCCTATGGTGTCCATGGAGCTCAGTTGACCTATGCTGCTGCACCTGCACTCAAATACTACTAAATTAAATGTCGTGATCAATCAGTTGGACAATATTTTATAGTTAAATAAATGAATATTTATATTTATATTCGTGTACATTTAATTATTTACCTTTACCTTGAATATGTAATACATGTAAAGTACTCATTCTTGTCTATTTGATAAACATAACGTAAGTATTTTCAAATGTGTTTACAACGAGATGATCCGTTAATCAAGGTTTGTGATGACGCTGATTATAGTTTTGATCTTCATATTTCGAAATTCAAATGAGCGAATCCAACATGGCAGAGAAAAAACAATAACAGGAAGTGGATGTAAAGGTAGGCTTTTTGTGTGTGATGAATATGAGTCAGTCCATCAAATATAAAAATTCAAAAATACAAATATTTATATATTTTGTCGTCGTCTCTCTGTTAAATAATATTTTATAGTTGAATAAAAGAATATATATATATATTTACACATGTGTGTATTTAATTACTGACCTTGACATTGAGTTGTATCTTAGTAGTTGTAATGTAAAATAATTGCTTTTTATTTGGTATAAATATAAGGAAGGTATTTTCAAATCTTCTGATAAAGAGATCGCTCTTTATTTTGGATGTTTGATGTTACTGTTAGCAGATTTCATTTTCGAATTTTAACGTTCAAAATGGCGGTTCCAATATGGCAGATGGAAATTAATACTAACTTTTAAAGTAGACTAGAAAAAGCAAATTATGCACCACTGTCGTGCAGATTAGTATACTCTTCTTTCATAACTTGCACCTATCACATTCATAACATCCCAAATGTTCATTTTTAATGGTTTATTTTATATCAATAACGCGAATGTGATTTTAAGAGTATCGAACAATTACATTGAAATATCAGTTGCAATCGATTTTTTATGTTTTAACTAATGCTGTATTTGGCTTAAGAATTAAAATAAACGAACGAATGTATCTATATGTGACTTAGTATTTTCAAAAAAATCGAATTTAATGTAAAGTATAATAATTATATAAATAAATATTTGCAATTAATTAAATATGTAACTTTAAGTGTGCTACATACATTGTATGAAGGAAATTTTATGCAAAATTTGTTTTCAGTTTTATATAACTATTTAAACATTGTCTGTCTTCGTGATTAAACATTCTGCGTCATATCCGAAACCTCCTACTTTTTCCACTTGAAATTTATGAACATAAAATTAAAATTTTTTGAATCGATAGAACTAAAGTACTCATTGGTCCGAAACAGGGGTTTGATTTTTTGTTTATTTTATTTTTTAAAAAGTATTTTTGGAAGATTCAATTTTTGAAGGATTCAATTATAGAAGAAGTAATTTTTGCTGTTTAATTTCTCTAAAATAAATGAAGAGTAAAAACTACACAAGAAACTTCAGAATTCTGTGTTTTAATAGTCTTTTAGTTATTTCAAATCGAAAAAATCAACTGATGTGTTTGATATTTGTCACTTAGACATTTTGTTCAATTTATTTGCACTATATGTTTATGAATCATAATAAATGGAACGAATTTCAAAAAACTTTTGTAAATTTAAATCGCAGCAGCATTTTATGGTGTAAACATTCATTTACGCTAAGTTCGAAAAGCATTGTTTATAATTATGCGGGGGGGAGGGGGGTGGCTGTCTGAGGGTTGACGGATTTGCTTTTTATTTTTTGTCATCTTGCAAGGGAAGTATCCTGAAAGTCTGAAGATTATTCATTATACTGTAAACATAAATATTGCTTACTCATGGACAATAAAAAATGCTCATTGCTGGAAAACAATGTTCATATTAGAGTTTTATCATTTTTAAACAAAAGGCAATTGAACTGACGTGTATTTCTGAGTTAATTTTACATTTAAAATGCAAATTGATTACATTCTTACTGAAGCGCGCTAAACAATTCCAAAAGCATCCCGTAATTAAAATGTCGCCCTTGAGGTTTAAATGTGACAGATGTGAATCTCTGCAATCCTTTATTGAAAGAGAAACAAAATGAAATTCGCAAATGTGTTAAACGTTTTGTTCTCTTACGAAGAATCGGAATCCTGCGGTAAACCTGGCTCTGTAAATAGTCAATGCATCTGCGATTCTTGCATAAGCAAAATGATGAAGCTAATATTGACAAATATTTTGAAATAGTAATATTAAGTCAAGTAAAAAACAGGCCCAAATGTAATAATAATAGCAAAATAAGTTAAGTCAAAATTCACACCTAAATTTAAAACAAAATATATTATTATAATATTTTCTGGGACATGTAATAAAGAAATAGGTAACTAAAACATATTTTTTATTATCTTTATGCATTTTTAATTAATAACTTTTATTAAAAAATACATTTTTTTCTTTTTATATTTATTAGTTTTTTTTTGTGTATTTCATTGGCAACGTGTTACCAAGGCAAATATGAGAAAAGTAATGTCACGTGGAGACAATGACAGCAGATGCAGTGTAAAGTTACTTTGCAATTTAATAATTAATTTTATAATAACAGTGCTTAAATTTAAACAATTATTTTGTTTATTATTATCTAAATTAAAATCATATCTAATGTCTACTTCCACCACGTTTCATTAAAAGGGATTCATTGTTCCACAAAGACAATAAATTCATAATTAAACCCTATAAAAATTTTAACTTTGCACAATTCCGAGAATACTCAATTCCTTAAAAAAGCATTCAAACCATTTATACAAATCGTAAACACATTTCCTTTTTACAAATTTCAAATGAGGACAAGAAGTTCAAAGATTTTGGCATCACCCTTTCCCCATTTTCAACATTCAGAATTATGCAGAATGAAAATATGTGTACATGAAATTATGTATTTCTGAATATTCGCAATTATCGATATAACACAATCGCATATTATTTGATCGAATATTAGAAATGTTCTTTTAAATATATTTTTGTCCAAATAAAGGGAGTAAGCACGACAAACCACGTAAGTAAAGTTTTTCATAATTAAAGTTTCGATCAATAGTTTTACACAATTATAATAAAAAGTAACTAAATTTCCTGGAGAAACAAGTCTTAACCGCTACATTACAATTCCTCTACAGATTAATAAATAAATAAAATTGATGCATACAAGCACCGAGTTCCCAATAGAAAGCATTGCACATTAATATTTTGGATCTTAATATATCTGCTTCTGATCGTTGTCGTACTGACATAAATGTAATTAAAACAACAATGGAAAAATTTCGTATTTACATATTTTATCGACAATAGTGAAAAAAGTTTATATATATATATATAGATCCCAAATCTTGCAAGCATGATTTACAACTAATGGCAACAAAGAATATCCGGAACAAACCTTTGCTCGACACTCTGCAGTTTTCTTCGTTTACAATAGCGTTTCTAGACTTTATTCGCTTGAAGTAAAATTATATAGTATATTATATAACAAGGCCGCCATCACCGATCTTTAACGAGTGCGACGTTTGTCGCGCGAGCAAAGCGAGAATGACAATGACACTCGTCGGTGATCAACATTTCACCCATGTTACATACGATGTTTCTTAATACGACCGGGCGTGGGGCTCAATAATTTACGTCCGAACATTTCATTGCAGGGCGCAAAATCGAGTTCTACTCCCGGAGTGTTAAAAATATCGGTAACGAATTTTACAAGCAATATGTATAATAGAAAATTAAGAAAATATAGTAATGGAAACAGCAGCTAGTTGAATACACACTGTAAAAAGTAAGTTTTCCTATTATAGTGCACAAAGTTCGATTTTGCGCACGTATTTGCGTGTGCAAAGTGCCACTTTCCCACACTTTACTGATCTTATAATTTAGCGTGCGGTAAAGAAAATTTGCGTGCGGTAATGAAGTTTTGCGTGCGGTAAAGTAGCGCTATAGGTATACAGACATGTAGAACAGACCTGTCAAAACTTTCATTTGTTTTACTTTTCAATCGCAGTTCTTCAGTACGGAAAACGATAGGTATAGATTAATTCTATCTAAAATAGTAATGTAATTGAAAATGTACCCGAAAACGCAGATGCGAATGAATATTTAAATTCATTAAAATTTATATAAAATATTAATAACAATTAACAGTAATAACGATAATAAATAATGTATTACATAGATATTTATAAATTTAGTCTATTTATTACAAAAGCATTTACAAATACTGTTTTCGGTCGGGGGGGCGGATTCTCCACCGCCCTTGTACCGCCACTTTAAATGTTGTATATAGGTGTCGAACTTTGCGCACTTAATAGGAAAAATAGTATCGTAATGTACTATTTCAATTAAGGCTCAATATAGGCTTCATTTATGATGTAACAAAAACATGACCATTCAGAAAAGGACATACTTGTGTCTTTTTAACTCCAAGACATTTACATAGCTTTGAGGCATTGTGAAACTATATGAATTTCATAAAAATGTCAAACAATAAAATTTATGATAAACAAATATGTATAAGCAACCATTGACAAATCTAACAAACAGTCAAATCGTCTAACTCTATTCTAAATATTCTATTAGACAGCTGACACGTGTGCAGAGTATACCGAAAGAACACCATCATCTCGTCCACCATAAGACAAATCGAATTCATAGATAATTAGAAATTACTAATATAATATGTATGATTTTGAAATTAACATACTGAAAGCAACGAAATACAACCATAATTTTTGGAAGTGGTAATTAAAATGCAATAACACCATATTAAATTAAAACAAATTTATTCACATAACCAAATCGTAATTCATATTAAAGTCGAAGCCAATCGTCATAACAATTTTCTAACGGACCCAAGTGGCAACTGGTGCAGTGTAAGCCACTGGAGCATGGACACCGTAGGCATGAACACCATAAGCATATGGTGCAGCATGAGCGTAAACTGGTGCAGCAGCAACTACTGGACTCTTGACAGAGACTTGGTAGGAATTGGCGTAACTGGTAGCTACTGGTACACTGGGAGCCACGGCGATGGCTGGTGCCAGGAATCCTGGTTTAGGTTCTGCCATAGCGCAAGCTACCAAAGCGAAGAGGATGACGTACTTGTACATGGTGAAGATGATTTGATTCGTTACTGTTACGAGTTTGTCGATTGACTGTAACTCTACTTCGTAGATTGGCGAATATATAGGAACGACCCCCATCTTTTTCATGTGGGCATTTACAAAGAACGCTGTCAGAAATGTGTTTTTCTTTTTCTTCGAACGGTGCGTACGGTCCGAAGAACGACAGGGCCAAGGTCATGAAGCGCATACATGCTGGTGAACTGTATTAATGACGTAGATAGAGGCATTCAGCGGCTACTGACTTTTCAATGACCGTGAAAAATTCTTTTATACTTTGTTACTTCCCTAGTAATTGAGGTGGTAATTTTTTCATGCAAAAACAAAAAATAAATATAATACTCCGTTATTTGCACATTCTTCCATAACACCTTATATTGTATACTTAGTATATTATGCTATTTGTTTGTACTAAATATGTATTTTAGTTAATGGACCAGTCAGTAAAGTGTCTTACAGATTATTATGTTTCCAGTTGTTGACACGAATTCGGGAATTTGTATTCATTCCTGATCCATTATTCATATTTGGATTTTGTTACAAAAGAAGATAAATAAGAATTATAAATCTCTAGTACATATAATGTAAAAAAAAGGAAATAGATGGTATATTTTTAAACCAGCAGTCTCAAGTTTTCTGTCTACGCTATGCATGATGATGGCCACATTTTCGGTAGTTGGTTGTCGTGACATTCAAATTCATATTAGGTACGTCATTCGGTTTTAATTTTGTATTATAATTGAAAAAAAAGCATATTAAATCTTTAGCCCAAATATACAAAATTTTTACATGGATTTAAACATCGTTTTATTTGAACAATAACATTTTCTTTTTAAATGGAGACATATCCAATTGAAAACAAAATAAATCAAAATATGTGAATATATACTTTTGATGTAAAACAAATGGACACAGGTTTCTGAAACGTTAGAAGCTGATAAGAAATTGGTATCATAGTTAAAAATCCATTTAAAAGTTTAATACAAAAAATAGAGTTGCTTTCAGTATCAGTTAAAAAAAAACAATATAAATGTCATTTTTCGAAAATTTCAGCAGCGTCATTCGAATGAGCAACTTACAAATCGGATACATATGTCTCCATTGTTAAAACTGTTTATTGCATAAATAAATAATGCCGAAATCAACGTGCAAATAAGTAAATCGTATTGCATTGGAACATTCTGACTGAGTCTTGGTCAAGAGGTGTCATGCTGCTTGATTAATACTTGTATGTTATATTTTATATATAAGGTAATTTTGAAAAATAAAAAATATTATTAATCTTCATAACATGTAACTACTATGTAATAATATGCATATACTTTTTAATAAAATATAAACAACCGAGTAAACGCAAAAAATTAGATTAGAAATTGAGCGACATTGTGTACTCATCGTGCTAATGTACACAAAAGCCCCCTTGAATATATTACAAGATCGTAAAGGTCACTATTGAAAACAGACTTTTACCGAAATTTTCAAGATCACCTACCAATATTTACCAATGACAATGGAGCTTCGTATTTTCTGGGGTTTTTTAAAGGTCAAGGCATAGAAAGGGATTATCCTATAAAACAGCCGCAAAATGAGATCGAAATTATAGTCCTTCTGTAGACTCTCGAAACGAAGTAACAAGCAAAATCTTTATTTTCACCATGTACAAATTCATCGCATTGTTGGCTTTGGTAGCCTGCGCCATGGCAGAGCCCAAACCTGGATATTTGGCAACTCCAGCAGTGGCGGTAGCACACACCGTGCCATTGGCAACGAGCTACTCCAATTCTTATCAATTGGCCCTCAAGAAACCAATTGTGGCTACAGTACCAACTTATGCCTATGCTGCCCATGTTGCTCCTGTGGCCTACGCTGCTGCTCCAGCTCATCTGACTTATGCTGCTCATGCAGCCCCAGTCTATGCTGCCCATGGAACTCATTTGACCTATGCTGCTGCACCTGCACTCAAATACTACTAAATTATATGTTATCATCACTTCGTTAAAAAATATCTTTTAGTTGAATAAATGATTATTTATCTTTATAAGTGTGTGCATTTAATGAAAGACCCTTTCCTTGAGATTAACCCTATAAGAGTTTCCTTAACTCAGAAGGTGCAAGTCCCAGGACGTTCTCAGGAGCCCCTGAAGAGCTCCCGAGGACCAAACGCGGACATTTGGTCTTCAGGAGCTCCCCAGAACTTGCCGGGACGGATTGTGCTATTCGGTAATTCATTATGAAAAGATGATATCGTAGTAGAATACTTATTCCGCTTAATTTTTCAAAATTATAAAAAGTGTATAATTTAGTTGAATTTATTTAATATTAAACGGTATTTTACATTGTATACCACTATTGAACTTAAATTAACTGCACTGAGTAACTCGCAATTATTCTGACAATATGAATAAACTCTTTTATTTATAATATTTTTATGGATATTATAGCACCAAATCATCTATTCGAGACCAAAAATAATTAATGGCGATATTTCGAAATGAATCATTCTGAATTTCCTTTTTATTAAAAATGGGTTTCGATTTTAATAAAGTTGAATTTAGCAACAAAATCATTTGCTTGAAAATGTTATATTAGAAATTATATTTCTTAAGTAAAGAATAAAAATAAGATAATTTTTTCTATGATTTTTAAAATTAAATACGTACATTTTACATAATTGTTTACCTCCATTGATGAATACATTTTTCTTGTTTATATTTTTCCATAAAAGCTATAATCCAAGTAAAGCTATATTTATAATATATGTTATTATTTATAATATATAAATATCATCTAATATTTTCAATTGCTTTCTACGAAATAAATGAATATTTTGTAAAACAGCTTGTTAATAATATTCTTTCTATATTTCGTCAATCTAGTGAAAATTAGCTTTCTATCGAGGGGAAATTGAGCAGCTCTAGTGAATGAGTGAATTCTCGCTTTTTAAGAGTGAATTTTTATTTTAAGAAAGAGTTTTCACCCTATCAAAGGGAGAACAATTTCATCGGAGCGGGTCAATTTTACCTCATAAAGATTGGAATTTCAATACAAGAAATTTAGAGAATTCAGTCGTAAACAAACATACTGAATAAGATTAATATAAAATTCGATATTGCAACATTTTTCGTATGGAATACTTTTCTATTTTTTTTTCACTTGAAAGCGGATAATACTTTTTAATAAATATAATTATTATAGACAAGTGTTAATAACTTTATGTTATTTATGCAGTTCAATGAATCTCCACGTACTTACACTGGACGTCCATTATATAGCCATGACAATGCTGCTTGGTCAAAAAATAAGTTATGTACCAAATATGTATATCAGACGCCCCCTTGTGCCCGTATTGAGTCGTGGGCGAACGGACGTAAAAAGGACGAAATATGTACGTCTATAGGACGTACACCCGTGTGCAATGATTCTGTTGTTTTTGACAGAATTTTTTTTTTTACAAGTTGAATGGTAAAAAATCCAAAAGATCTTTCAAAAATGACCGTATCATTACACATGGGTTTAAAAACTGATTGTGTACTTTTACAATTAATAATATTTTCAACTTTCAGTATAGCAGTCTACAGTCAGGTCTTAAATAATCTATCTATTAAATGCACATGTCCAAAATATGATGATGCTATGTACATTTATGAATTTTTCAGTCTGAACATTTATTAAATTCCATGAAATCTTTATAAATTTCTGTAATTTCAATAATGCTGTCCTAAAATTTCTATGTACAAATCTATCATAGGTAGTCTTTTATAAAGTTTTCGTTCGTGACCTAACCAATAAAAAACTAGGTCTTCTACTAGTTTTATTTACGCAACCCTAAATTTTTTATAATCTTCTAACAATATATTACAATATATTTCAGTTCAATTGACTGTGTGATCGTTAGTATTTATAATTCTAATTCTTTCATTGTTTTTACTTGAAAATTTGTTTATTTGTTTTTAGTAATAATATCAATTTGAAATCTTCGCATTCCATCTGATTTTCGTAATTTTTTCAACAAAAAGTCTTTCATAAGTATTATTCAGATGTGTGCATCCTAAGAAAACAAATCTACTTTTCACGTCTGAGTAAATATGAAAGCAAGACGAGGATTATATAAATTATGTATCTTCCGATAAGTAATTATCAAGGGCAACAAGAGAAGGGCAATCTGTATCACTTAAGAGCACTTGATCGATCTAATCCTGATGTTATTTTAATCAGGAGCTTATAAGTTATTTTTGTAAATCTGGTTTAATACCAAGAACATGATTCAATAATTTCTTAATATTATTCTTCATTTTTTATTTCAATATTACATTTTATTATTTCCATTAATTTTATCATTGAATACATCATTATCCATTATATTGTATGAATTTAAACCAGTGACTACCCGAGGTTGTAATATCTATAGAATGTCATCAAGATTTCCAAATCTAAAACCTTCATAGATCCTTATCTCGATGTCTGCACGTAAAACAAATTTGGTTAGCAGTTGAAAAATGTTTCATTAAAACAACATTATTAAATTAATATTTCTTTCTCGCAAATATCTTTCACGAATATTTTCTTAGTACAAAAATGAATTAAAATTACTTAAAGAATAAATTCATTACAATGGTTTATATCGTCTCTTATTTTTTGAAAATTAAATTCAACCAAAAGATTTTGGTAAACTCTCCGTATGGAAATTAAAAATCCACCATCCGTATTGACCAACAAGTTATTAATAATAAAACTTACATATTTAAATTGATACTTTGATGCTTCACGCCCGTGCATTTCTGTTCTGGATTCAATGTACGTATACTCTACTCTGTATAAAGTAATTATTTCTGGATATCAAACGTTACATCAGTGATTTTGTAAACATTGTTTTATATATTATATTTTCACATTGCCATATGTGTCTACAATCCATGAAAATATAAATTAACTAATTAACTAACAATTTTCTTTCGATGAAAATTATGAAATTTTGAACAACCCTCTCTCATTGATTGGTCGGTTTCTAACACGATGTAGTCATGCGTGATCTAGGTATGTCTTAACATAAATATTTGTTAAAGAAACAAAATATAAGTTACCAAAATATTCAATGAAAAATCACATCTCTATTAACATTTCATTGTTTCATCCTTACTACTAATTTTGCGTCACTATAACCTGAGCGAGTGGAAAGAACAGTGAAGAACATAAGGAATTCATAACATGGCAACTTTGCAAAATGACCGAAATTGCGTCCTGTGAGTGTGACGCGAACTCGAAGAAGGTCATCGATCACGTAATCTAGTTCTTGCACACCATAGATTTTTGTCATACTTAGCTAATACGGCAAAAACTACAATGTATAATGATACCTGTACGGGAAAAATTCATTAGTAAAATTTGCCTAGTATATTTTTTAGCATTATTATTAAATCTATTTTCTTTATATCAATGAAAACTTTAAACAGATAATTTTCAATTCTAAAGGTGTAAAATGGCCATTTCACGATTCATATATTTTATTGATAATTCGTAATAATGACCGTTTTCACTCTTTACACTATAAATTTTTTAAAGTGAAAGTTGAGCCACTCACTGCGAAAGATGACTTTTTCACTATTCTAAAGTGGAAATTTCACTTTATTAGAGTGGCAGATTTCCATCCACTATTAGTAAAGTGAAATTTTCACTTTAAAAATAGTGAAAAAGTCACTTTTATCAGTAAGTGGCTCAACTTTCACTTTAAGGAATTTAGAGTGTATATAGAATGACAATTGAGATACTCTTGTGCGAGATAGTTTTGCCATTTAACAAGGGAAGAAATACTCTTAGAGGAATGAGAATTCACTCTGAAAGGAAAGAAAATAAACGACAACTAAGACGAAACTCCTTACACAGAGTCCTGACTGAACTTGCCGAAGGATTTCGTTGAGTGAAAATAGAGCCCGTCTAGTATAAGAGTGAATTCTCACTCTACGTACAGAGAAAATTAACTTTTAAAGAATGAGTGTTCACTCATTCGTTAGTGTACCTTCACTTCATAAAGAGTTACTTTTCACCCTAAGAAATGTAGAAAGTGGATTTTCCCCCACTGCTGTATCAAGAAAACCATTTAAATGTGAAGATAAATCAAATAGATCTTATTGTGACAGCTGCGTCCTTCTAGCGACAAAACTTTTTTCTTTTATATACATTTAAATAAAAATAATATACGAATCGTACAAAACTCATGTCATTCAAGCATTTCAAGCAGTATCACTTGTATTTTGACCGCATCACGAAAAATTGAAGATTTTTTTCTTTTCCTAATATTACTTGGAACGACGGTCGACTATTTCTTCAATGAAGTATCACTTTTAGACAAAGAAAGTGAAGCCCATAATATCCAATTTTCAGAAGGAACCTTCGATCGACAATCAACAATTTTCTTCGTTTGCAATAACGTTTCTAGTCTTTTATTCGTGTGAAGTGAAATTATAGTATATTATGTAATAAGGCCGCAATTATCGATCCTTGACGAGTGTGAAGTTTGTCGCACGAGCGAAACGAGTATGACAAGCATTCTCTTCGAAGATCGATATATCACAATGCATACGATTTATTGCATGGCGGCCAACGCGGGGCTCGATAATTTGCGTCCGAAAAGAGCCACCCAAAATGTCCACTGCTTTCTGGACTTGAAATTTGGGATCGAAATACATGTCAAATGAAAGCTTATGATGATATAGCTTACTGGTGTAAAAATGTCAGATTGGGCATATATCGTAATCTTTAGATATGGTGGTTCAAAGGGGGGAATTTGCTGCAAAAATTGCATTTTTAGAAAATTTTTGACATTTTTTATCTTCGAAGATATACATTTTATGTCAAATTCATAAGAGATATTTTTTATTAAGAATTGTCCAAAGAATCTAAACAAATCTTGTCCGGACCCAAAAAACATCAAATTTTCAACTTCTTCTAAAGGCACAATTTTGTTAACGATTTGAAAATTTGATTTTTTGAAACTAAGAAAATTTTATTAGATTCTATGGACAATTCTAAACAAAAAATATCTCTCGTTAATTTTTCGTAAAATGTAAATTTTCGGAGATAAAAATATCAAATTCGAAAAAATGCAATTTTCGCAGTAAATTCCCCCCTTGAACCCTCTCATTTCAAGATTCATATACATGCTCAATTTGAAAATTTGATACGAGTAACCTAACATCATAAACTTTTAGTTCCTATACATTTTTACCCCAAATTTCAATGTGGGGCGCAAAATCGAGTTCTACTCTTGCAGTGTTAAAAATATTCATACCGAATTTTACAATCAATATCTATAATAGAAGTAAAAATTAAGAAGATGGAGGATATATCAGCTGGTTGAATATACACTGTAAAGTTAGAAAAGAACAAACTTGTGTATTTTTCATTCGCTTACCTTAAAACTATATAAAATGTAACAATTTGAAGACTTTTTTAACAGTGCATAACCTCAAAAGTTTCTTTCTTTAACATTTTTCTGCGTCGGAATGATTATTTTCATATACAATGCGATTTCGCACTTTATAAACTGAATATTCACTCCCTAAAAGGTATATTTCCACTCCAAGACATTTACAAAGCGTTGAAGCGTTCAGTAAACTATATTAATTTCATGAAAATGTCAAACAATAATTTATGATTACGAAATATATTTAAACAACCGTTGACAAATCTAGTGAATAGTCAAATTGTCTAACTCAACATATTCTATTAGACAGCTGACACGTGTGAAGAGCATACAAGAAGAACGCCATCATCATGACCACCATATGACAACTCGAATTCATAGATAAATAGAAATTACTAACAGAACATGTACGATTTTGAAATTGAAATACTGAAAGAAAACAGATAAAACCATAATTTTTGGAAGTAGGAATTAAAATGCAATAACACCATATTAAATTAAAACAAATTTATTCACATAACCAAATCGAAATTTACATCATAGTCCAAGCCAATCGTTATAGAAATGTTTTAACGGGCCCAAGTGGCAACTGGTGCAGTGTAAGCCACTGGAGCATGGACACCGTAGGCATGGACACCATAAGCATATGGTGCAGCATGAGCGTAGACTGGTGCAGCAGCAACTATTGGACTCTTCACTGAGACTTGATAGGAATTGGCGTAACTAGTAGCTAGTGGTATACTGGGTGCTACAGCAACAGCTGGTGCCAGGAATCCTGGTTTAGGTTCTGCCATAGCGCAAGCCACCAAGGCGAAGAGGATGACGTACTTGTACATTTTGAAGATGATTTGATTCGCTACTGTTGCGAGTTTGTCGATTGACTATAACTGAACTCTATCGTTTGGCGAATATATAGTATCGATCCCTTCTTTTCTGCACGCATTTAGAAAGAACACCGTAGTTTCGTGTTTCTTTTGTTTTCATCGGGGCGTACGGTCCGAAGAACGACAGGACCAAGGTCATGAAGCTCGTACGTGCTGGAGAACTGTATCAATGACGTAGATACAGGCGTTCAGCGGTTACTGACTTTTCCATTTGACCGTGAAAATTTAATTTGTGTTGTACTTTTTGTATATTTATGTTGTTAATACAGTTTTATTAAGTTAATTTCTAGTTTGATCGTTTGAGAGCGTTTTGCGTTGGATTTTGCACACTTAGCAATTTAAATGTACCTTGAAATTTTAGTTCAGAAATGTTTTCGAATTTTAGTATACAAGTATAATATTTTGAATGTGAAATGTATATAATAGGCATATCTAAGGGTCTACATGACAGAAAATTGTAGGACTATTCAAGTAATAATAATAATAATAATAATAAGAAAAGGTTTTTATTGTACAAAATACATCGTGAACAAAGGGCGAGATACAATAATAGTTGTTTTAAAGAATAAGCCGTATGAATTGAAATTATTAAAGAAGAATAAGATATTTAGGTATCTTTATAAGAAATGTTGAGATAAAATGAAAATGTCATATACTGGAATGATTTAGGGGTCCGATATTCTGAATAACTGAACAGTCTTATGCACTTTTTTATGCAAATTTCTCATAATCTTCCGACTAAGATTGA
Organism: Trichopria drosophilae; assembly: GCA_030407085.1. Classification (NCBI taxonomy): domain Eukaryota; kingdom Metazoa; phylum Arthropoda; class Insecta; order Hymenoptera; family Diapriidae; genus Trichopria; species Trichopria drosophilae. The sequence continues at coordinate 137,723,994 of CM059584.1, read as the reverse complement.
TACAAAGATGGTTACTCTATTCTTATCATAACATAGACCTTAAAAATTTCACTTTTAATAGTTTCAAGAATGATTGTGCGCGTATTCTTGTAAATTTTTTGCGCTGAATTGGATGATAAAATTGCTCTGTAGGTAAATAATCAAAAATAGCTAGTTTAGTATATTTTGTGAATTTTTGTTTATAGTCAGCCAACTTTTTTCAAGTTTCGACAATTGGATCGCTGTTAGTCATCCAAAATTCAGTTTCACCGCGGCATAATATTTGGGTTCTTTATTATGCTGTCTATTTTTGAGCTCGCTGATTGCTTACGAATATAACATTAGAAATTCTAATTTTATGTCATGATCAGTTAAGTTTGAAAAGGCCGGCCATTCAATTACTAAACAGACGCATAAAGGACATCCCTCAGAATGAACTCGAACAATCTGAAACGTGTTTGTCCGATGGTCCGATTTCACAGCTCCTACCAAATAATAACCTCACAACCAATTTTGCAACTGATAAACGTTAGTTTTTTTTCAATAAGTTTTGCAAAAATAGAAACATAAATAATGACATACTGGCAATTGCGAACCCCATTTAGTGTATAGTCGTGGTGCTACTTCGCCACCGCGTTGGTTTCGTATTTTTGAATTTTGAAATTTTAAATTCTCATATTTTTATTCTTAATTAGCGACCTTAAGAACCTCAGTGAATCTGGGTGCAGTAAAACGGATATATTTGCATCATTCAAGACCTTAAGTTCAAAGTTATATAGCATCATTGCAAAAGGTTTGAAAGTTAAGTAAAGGTACTATCCAAAGTAATTGTCAAAAATTGAATAATAAAGTATGGTTCTCTGCACAAAAACAAACAATTCTTTACAGAAGCTTATATTTCTTCCATTTCAGTTACACTTTCAAAAATTCTGACGTGCTATGCAATAATTTCAAAATCAGAATCTTTTTCGGAGTAAAATAATATTGGACCGTCATTCTGAATAGTAAATAAGAGTACTATTGACTTGAAAGTGAATAACCTTACTATTTTCGAGTATAGTTTCTCGATTGGCGTGGTCAGAATTGCATTCAAAAGATAATATGGCGCATTGTAAATAAAAAATGAACAATATTTCTTGTGTTTCGTTTTTTGTGAATTTTTTTTCGTGTTAATAATATTGCGGGATCAATGCCCATTCGCAACTAAAAGTGCACAAAATTCATGAACTTCAAAATTTTGATTTTTCGAATTTCCGAAAAATCAAAAAGTATATCAATGCATTTTGATCAAATTGAGATCAAGAGTATTCTTTGACACATTCCAAAGCATTTTTGTGCTTAACAAAATTTTGTCTAAAGTCTAAGAAATAGTTTAAGAAAAGTTTGTGAAAACAATTCATCATTTTTTAAGACATATTGATGTCTTGAAGAGGTTAGGTTGATTCGGGGCAAAACAGAAAAAAAAATCTATTTGAAATTCGTAGATTTTGTGCACTTTTAGTTGTGAATAGGCATCGAACCCACAACATTAATGATGCGAAAAATGAAAAGTTAAGAAAATCTAAATATTTTGCGTCTTTACGAAACTTCAATACCTTCTGAGTTATTTTTTATCATATATTTTTTCAATATCAAACTGAATATTTTTCTTTTGAGTACTAATAAAAATATTAAATCTATATACTCAACTCATAGGCATGTACGTAGAATAAAGTTGATAACATTCGAAACAAACGAATTGAATTACATATACAAAATAAGCAAAGATAGTAGCATTAACAAATTTTGAAACAGACCGACCAGTAGCACATGTTCAACTTGAGTACTGATTTCTTGCAAATTTATACAAAAACAAAAAAAAATTGCTATCGGACATATTTAGAGTGTTAGTACCAAATTTTATTAAACTATCCCAGCACAAGTAAATAATCTATAAACGATAACAATCGAATTATCATAATAAGTTACTGTTGAAAAATGTTTGTAACTATTCATAAGTTACTGCAATTTCATTATATGCTTTCATGCGGTATACTTTCTTTCTCGACAGAAATATCGTTAACTGTATAACGCACTAGATAACACACTAGAAACAGTAAAGTTACATCGTTAATAGTTTACAAATTATCTTTACAGTGAAGATGATACCGTAATTGTTAACTAATGTTCACCGTGTCTTTGCAGTGTAGACAACAAATGAAACTATTAATAATGTTTGAAAACACTAATAGATAAATTATACATTGATCACTTTTACCGGTTTAAAAAATGTATAGTAATCAAGAATGGATATTATCATAATTAAGATAAAATCAGATGTAATTAAATACCTAACATAAAAACTAAAGAAACAAGTAAACATAGCAATTAGATCAGACATTGAGGTATTAATCGTATTAATGTCCACAAAAAAAAATCATGAAAACATTTCACGATGGTAAAGGTCAGTCTTGAATACATACTTTTACTAAAATTTTCAAGACCATCGACCTATATTCAAGAACAACAATGGCGCTTCGTATACTCTGGGTCTTTCTAAAGGTCAAGAAATAGAAGGGAATTATCCTATAAAACAGCTGCAAAATGAGATCAAAATTATAGTCCTTCTGTAGACTCTCACAAGGAATAACAAGCAAAATCTTTAATACCACCATGTATAAGTTCATCACTTTGTTGGCTTTGGTAGCCTGTGCCATGGCAGAACCCAAACCTGGATATTTGGCAACTCCAGCAGTGGCGGTAGCACACACCGTGCCATTGGCGACGAGCTACTCCAATTCTTATCAATTGGCACTACAGAAACCAATTGTGGCTGCTGTACCAACGTATACCTATGGTGCCCATGCTGCTCCTGTGGCCTATGCTGCTGCTCCAGCCCATCTGACTTATGCTGCCCACGCTGCTCCAGTTGCATATACTGCCCATGGAACTCATTTGACCTATGCTGCTGCACCTGCACTCAAATACTACTAAACTATATGTTATCATCACTTCGTTAAAAAATATTTTATAGTTGAATAAATGAATATTTATCTTTAAACTTGTCTACATTTAATTAAAGACCTTTTCTTTGAGATTTACATATAAGAGTTTCCCACAAACAGCACAAGTCCGTCCCAGGCGTCCCAGGACGTTCTCAGGAGCTTCTGAGGAGCTCCCAAGGACCAAAACCGTACATCTGGACATTTTCAGGAGCTCCGCAGAACATCCCGGGAGGTGCTGCTCGGGAATGCATTAAGAAAAGATGACCACGTAATTCTTATACCATTTAATTGTTCCAAATTATTAGAAATATATAATCTAATTGAATTTATTTAATATTAAACGGTATTTTACTTTGTATAATTTCGGGCATTCGGAAGCCATTTTGGATCGGTTAACAATAAAAATCAAAGTATCTAAAAATATATTTTAGATGTACAACATTCGGGTCCCGCATCCTGATGGATTAGAATGTTCTTAAGTGCCGACAACATACATAAAAAATCAATTAAAAAAGAAACAAATCTAATATGAGCGTTTTTATTTGTTTATTGTTAAAAAAATACGCATGTAAAGTCGAGGGGGGGGGGGAGTGGACCCCATTAGCCAAATTCGGACAGGGGTAAAATGTCGAAGCCTTGCAGTAATTTATATTACGCGTCAAAATATACCGAAAAATATTACACTACGAAATATCACACGACAAATACAGTAAAATAAGTAATATAATAATAATATTACATACCAATTACTAATGGCATAATGTTTTTAATAAAAGAACCGCAAATATGCATACTGAGAGGGATGAATTTGGATTTGGAATGATGATTAAGCGGTTTCGGTCAATACTTACTTTTCAAAATCCGCCCAATAAAGGCGCCCGATGGGTAGTTATTTGCTTCAAAGAAGTAATTAACAATTTTAGTTGAATTCGCTGATATTCATGAAACAAATACTTTATTGACTCGTAAAGTTCTTGTACATTTTGGTGTTGATTGTATGATGGGTATTTGGAATGATTTTTTTTTAAAGAAAATTATTACATTAATTTATAGTGGCTTTTAAAAAATAAAAACTTTAAGGAACTGTTTTAAAAGGAATACTGTCAAAATATTATATTAAAAAGCGGCCCTGGTAATTTCCTGTAAAGAGCTATCAGCATAAACTCTTTTATTTTGTAATAGGTTTCAGAAGACTTCTGATGGGCAAATTGTAATTAAATAAATAAGAACAGAATATAATAATTCTTCAAGTTCATCTAAAAAGAACTTAAACCTTGTGTATTTTGTCTGAAATACGATTCTTGATATTTAATTTTTGAATCTTGATTTTGCTACTCTGATTTCTCGATTCTGAATTCCTGATAGCCATTTTGTTATCTCAAGATAGCCCTTCTTCATAGTTAAAATTAGAAGATACACTTTGTTCATCATGGATTTTAGAATAATCCAATATTTATACTCTAGACCTATTGATATTTAATACCAACTTGAACTTTTATATTCTGATGAAATTAACGTGATTCTATCGAATTATTTAGTATTATTTAGGTACACTTGAATATATCCATGTTACATACTGCGTTTGTAAATTTGTTATTAGTAACAAGTACTTTCATCGTGTTTCAAGAAAATTAATTGTTTTAATCGATCGTTTTCTAATTAGATTTGATAATGCATGTGGATTATTTTTATTCAGACAATGCAATTGTATTTAAAATTTATCAACAGTTTTTATAGTAGATCATACGTGCTTGATAAGTTATAAAAATATAATATATTGCAGACACGGAGTCTTAAGTACTTCGGTACCTTCAGTGTCAAGTAGATTACATAAGGTATCATTTGCCCCTGCATCTCCATCAAGGTAGTTTCCGTTATGACTATGACAACACGCATCGTAACATTTATTGTCCTCTCGACATAATTCCCATGGAGATGCAGAAAATGCAAGTTTGAATCGTACATTTCCCACATTCCGATTCACGATATAAAGACCCTCTAATAATGCAAAATAAAAAGAATTGGGTATTTACCCAGAATTACTTCGGTCCAGTTTTTTTGTTGCTATGTATCGTGTACATATAGTCCCTACGAAGTATGGAGTATGTCATAATCCATGAAAAGTTATGAATACATTACGTGCATTATATATTTCGTATGAGTCATATTCTTTATGTAACACACTTCGTGTTCTTGATGTTTGTGAATGATATCTGTGGTATCTGCAATTACTTCTTGCTTACAGTAAATTCCTACAACTTCCAACAATATTTTCGAAATCCATTACTGTATTTTTTTAATGTTTTTAACCCCTTTGACTATCGAAGAGGGCTAATGCCGCCTAGTAAAAAATGGTCACCATATCAAAGCAGGTTTCGCACAATTTCATCTCTAGATTTGAAAACTGACGTAAATAGAAGAAACTAGATCTAAATTCTGTGGATTGTTTCACCGAAAATAAGATTATCCTAAACGAGACCAATTTATGATCTGCAAGAAAAGTATTTTAAATCTTAAGTAAGACCCCAAGAAAACGTTAATTCAGATCTCTTGGGTTGGTTTTTTTTTAAGATTTGTTGAATTAGCGGAGGGAGTCCTCTTTCAAATAAACGTAATGTGCATTTATCGCTAAAAAATTGTCTTTAAATGGTGGAAAAAAAATGGTTGTTTTTTAAAAATAAATAGTGTTGTATCAAAGAGAATTTAGTTACCTTTCGCTCGTGAAATTGCAAATTAATCTTACACGTACAGAATGAATTATATACATTTTCTGATTTCGTAATTATGTTGATGATTATAGGAGTAAGTAAAATTATGTTCGTTCGGCTTATTTTATTAACTGGTGGAAATTAAATCTTTTATAAATGGACATTAAACAAAATTAACTGGAATATAGAGGAAATATGTAACGATTAAAATATGTTCAATAACTCGTCAGAGGAGACTGATCTTTTTGCGAAAGCTTTAAAACATTTCTCAACAAATAACATGAAAAATGGTGGAGATAAATGTTTTCGCAATTAGTTTCGAAGAAAAGTTGCATAAAACCGAAAGTTGAGAATATCTTAAACCCAAAAGAAAATGTTAGATCTGTTTACTAATAAATCATTTGTCATGATACGTGTAGCATCAAAATGATAATTGGAATGGTAACAGCAATTGTCGCGTACCTTTCATTACACTTTTTAACGTTATTTATAATAAATTAGGTCTGCTAGTAGATTTCAGAGAATAAACACACAAAACCAGGTAAAAAAGACACTTTATTTCTACATTCGTTTCAGATAATTCTAAATATACAGAATTTAACAACGTCAACAATGATAGTACTTTTCACTTAAAATTTATAGTGAATAACAACTGGATATAAAATTTCTCTCCACATCTCCGTGATTACACTCCGGAATATGCCGAAGAGATTTTGAGTTGCTTCAGTCATTTACTAATGGACGTACGTAGTGTAGGTAACACCAGATGGCAAACCAAAGGAATGGGCCGGGTACTTGGCTAGAGGCGTAGCTAAGGCCAAATGGCTAGATTTCACAAATTGACCAGCAGTGGCATAGGCCAAATGATCCGAATTGAAGAAAGTCGCAGGTGCTGAGTATCCAGTGTGTCCTGGTTCGTAAATCGGTGCTGCAGCTGCGTACTCAAAATGACCAGATTTCAAAATTGGTGAAGTATAGTGACCCGAGTGTAAAATTTGAGTTGGTGCGATGTACTCCAAAGGACCAGATTTCAGAAATGGCGTAGAATAAGCTACTGCTTCGGATTTTAATAGAGGCGCCGAATATGAAAGATCGTCTGAAATGATGCTCGGCCTAGCCAACGCCGTGGCCAGGATGCCCAGGATTATCGTCCAGAGAAACATTTCAATTGTTATCTTCGATTGCAAGTGGAACACTGTACAGAGTTTCTGGGTCCGGACCTTTATATACTCACCTGTGCTCGAATTCGTTACAAGGATGACGCGAGTTTCGTATACGACATTCGGGTCTGCATGTTATGGGGCTATATAAACATGAAAATGACGCAGGACACTTACCATGTGTCGTAATCGGCACTTTGGATGGAATGAAAAGATCTCGAATAATCGTATGTATGCAACAAAGACGTTATTTTGGCAAGGGACGATGGCAGGGATTCGAATATTTTAGTGAGTCGAAAACATCGACGATACGTAATAATTGTTTATAAAAGTGAAAGCCCGCCGTGATTTTAATGACTTACTTATCACGGAGATTCCCACAGATCATATGTGACCTACATTCAGCATGCAATGCATGTTGATTTTATTTTAACTCGTGTGGATGCTGCAAATTGAAGTGGAAATAAATTAGCCAATATGGTGTTTTAAAGAAAAAATTATCAGTAAGCTAGAATGAAAAATATCTTGCTAGATATACTAGTTGACATAGACTTTAATCCTTAAAGCAATCAAATCCACTAATAATATAATTAATGGACTGAAATTTATACATTATTGTTATTTGACTAAATTTCAAGAAATATTTGTAATTTAACTACATATATGTACGTGAAGTGTAAATAGGGGAGAGGCTTCAATGTTGCATGAGGATGATGGTAGTACAATGATCTTCTATGGAAACAATAATCGTTACTGTGCAATATTTATTATCTCACTCAAATTTGCATTTGTGTCTGTATTTGATCCTGGTAGAAACAAAACCCTGAAAATAATCTATCCAAACAATGTCTAACACTTTTACAATACGATGCACTAGGAAAAATACCTACAGAATGATGACCGCCCAGAATATTGATTGCATTTTTTTAAATACATGCAAACAATCTGAAAAAACACGTGCTCTTTCCCAGTTTTTTCCAGATGGCGCTTTCTATATATCTAAGCCAAATGTTATTATCGTATTCGTAATCAGGAACTAAAAATACGTTTAAATAGCCTTGTAGAATTATTTTCGTCCTAATAAATTCAGCATTTATACCCAGATCGAGTAAATCCTACACTTAAGACGGTTTAACGAACGCTTACGTAAAATAAAACTACTCCAGCACAGCTATGAGTTAATCTCCTGTTCCGTTTATAATTATCATTGCTAATGTAATTACTGCTAATATAATCATGTTTTGAATTGCACTTTCTTCATTTTGTTGGTCATTTATTCGGAAGGATGGTAAAATACAAATTCGTTTTTTTACATTTCGACCTCTTGTGGGTCTTTATCAGGAACATTAGTTCCTAGGTAATTAGGAATAATAGGTCGAAACAAATGATATTTAATTAAAATCGGATGTTTATTTTGATATCCATCCCAATAAATGACCGACAAAACGAAGAAATTGCAATTGAAAAAAATTTCTCCATTTTTTGTGTAAATTTGACTGAAAATGTAAACAATTGTAATTATTAGATTCGGCTGACGATTCAACCACCGAAAATGGAAACATGTTGTATTTTGAGGTATATATGACTGTTTAAAGAAGACGTGAGGGTGTACTCTTTAAGACAGGCTACGTTAGTCGAGATTTTATTCATTCCTTTCTTAAATAACGGTAAATTTGAATGAAATTTTGGATAAATTTAGTATCATATCCACAACAATTTATCATTGGTATCTCTCGAACGAGAAGACTTAAGAACATTCCAAAATGTGTATTTTAACAGAGCAACTTACACATATCTCTAGAACTTTTAAATTTGTATGTATTGTAAAACTAAATTTTTTGTTTTAATGCATATTGTTGAAACTAGTTTTATTGTCTAGTAGTATTGTCCAGATAATAGGAAATAACTGTCGTAACTCATTTTTGCACCTCGTTAACCCACCTGAGCACTAGTTTTGTACCATAAAAGTGGTTACTAAATGCATACACTTTTTCTACGGCTAGATATTAGTATAAGTTGATATATTACGGTTTCTAGAGGCACTGACAACGAATCTGATGTTAAAATTTAATAAAAATTTATATCTGGGAGTTTTTGAGGTTGTTGATAACGAAGCTGATATTCAATCATTTGACTGTTGTTAAAACCATTGTAATTCGTTTTATTCGAAAAGTACAAACATAAAACATGACGGAATTCACGTTAATAATATTTAAAATACATATACACATTTCATGGGTAGTGACGACGTTAACGATTTTTCTGTATATTTTGATAATGTATAAGAAGAGATTACGCCGAGTTAAAAGTATTTGTAAGCTATGTTTAGCATCTGCTATTTAAATATATGGAATTTAACTTTTGAAGTCACCGTACTCCTATAGGTGGCACACATTCGTATGAGGGTTAAAATTACTTCTTATTGCATGGGTAATGTAACCTCCTTGTCTGATTGTGTAGAAATTTTTGTCAAAAAGTTATTCTACGTTGAATGCTAATTTGTAACATTTTAAACAAAGTTTTCCCCAAGTTTGATGGTGTATAATTTAATTTCTACGTGTGGCACATCCTTATTTCAAGGCGTTTTTATTTACTTATGTCTCCTACACTACTTATATCATAAGCTACAAGGCATGGAATTCTTCGTTAAAAAAGTTATGGTGTTTAAACTGAAAAAGCAAACCTTGTCACCAACAAGAAAATATCGAATTTGCTAGTTTCACTTACACTCATCGGTTATATAAAAGTCATTATTAAACACATGATAGATTTAAAGTGCACAAAGGTTTAGTAAATTATGATGCTTCAAAATTTGTTTGTCAATGTTTCATGTATCAGAATGTATGATAACCTAGTTTAAAAGTTCTGGAGATACGCCCATATAATTGCATATATCGGATGGGAAATGACGTCACACTAATAATCATAGAAAATAGGAGCATTCAATTTTTTTTCAATTTTTTTGTTCAAAAGGTGTGTTATTTCATGTTTTACATAAGTAAACACCGCTAACTATTGACGTTCAAGTATATTGGCACCATCCACTATTTTGACACCCAGGATAATTAGGACTCAAGAAGGTTAAATATATGTGTATGTATGTTACTATTTTTTTTAAAAGTCTTTGTTAATGTTCTCGTGGTCGCAACTTTTAATATTTCTTTGCGACATTTTCTACATAGTTTAAGTTAATCATCAGGAAGGTTGATGTCGAATTTCGTGAATATTCCTTGCGTTTTAGCTGTAATAATTTTTGTCATTAACAATTTGAGGAACTGGAGTCCATTTTTTACTTTTTGAAAGGGCTTATTATTATCATATCAAACAATGCATCTGGAGTTTCTTACTTGTTTCTTATATGTAGGGTAATGTAACCGGCTGTGGGCCATCACCGGTTGTGGGCCACCCATTGTATCTTTTGATGTTTACCAAACATTGCGGATCTGAGCAAGAGGTTTTGTTTACATTGACAATAGATAGTATTAGTGCAAACGCCGAAGTGAAAGGACGCATTTGATGCGCGCTACAAATAAACGAAAAAAAATCGACGAAAAAATTTACAAGAAAGTAATTTTTGATTGTGTTGTGAGCGTGATATAGTGAAGTGAGATATTGCGAAAAAGTAAGTGTTTTGGATTTGTATGCAGTTTTTGAGTTAGATTTGTCGATTTTATATCGAGTTTGCTCAAAGTTTTCGCCACGAGAATTTTGACAGTCACTTAAGAAATGGCTGCCGTTACCGGTTGTGGGCCACCTGTTGTAACCGATTGTGGGCCACCATGTTTTTGTTATTTTTATCACTAATATCGTAGTGTTTGTTATTTTCTCGTGTTTCTTATGCATTTTTATGCATTTTTAGCCATGTCTACTCCGAAGGGAAAAAAAGACGATCGCTTTGTGCATTTGAAATGCGCTGCTATGACAAAGAGCTATTTCACATGCGAAAATTGCGAAACTGATGAGGACGATAATTGATTTGGAGAAGGGCCATTTTCCTGACGTTTTTTGCCCCTGGAGGCTTCATTGATGAATAAATTTCAAAATTTCATATTTCTTTGTTACTTTTTCTTCATAATTTCGCATTTGTAGTTGATTTTCCGGGGTGGCCCACAACCGGTTACAAAATTTTCTTTAGTTAAAAACAAGCTCTTTAGAAAATTTAAAAAAAAATATATTTTTGGAAAATTATAAAAAATTTTTTCATTTTTAGTTAGCTATATTGCCTCTACCTTTCCATTGGTATCAAAAAGTCCGAAAAATTTTTACTTGCACACAAGTTACAGGCAAAAAATGAAACCCGGCCCACAACAGGTTACATTACCTTACCTATTAATTATGACAAAAAAAAAACAAAATGTTAAAAAAGTATAAAAATTTTTATAATCATTTACGTATTTGAGACACAGTATATTTTATGAAGCTTATAGATTCGAGGCTTGTTTTCTTTTTTATACAAAAAATTGTATTTTTGCCTTTAATTCATAATTTCAAAAAATATTATTGTCGATTAGTTCAAAGTTTGAGATGGAATTCATTTGTATATTAGCTTTGATATTATGTGTTTTTTTTTATCAACTCAATTCATTTTTACTTCGAGTTTCAAACGGGCAGCACAAACGACCCCCGACGACAAATGGCCAAAGCGGATTATCACTTTAACAAAATCATAATACAGAGATTTTAAATATCAGATTTTTGGCAATTTCATAATATAATACGTTTTACATAATGTATTTGGTAATAGCGAAAAAAACACAGTAACGTTTATCAACAATAGCAAAAAAATAATTATGCATGAATAAACCACTTAAACGTCCTGTCTTTCGACGCCCATCGAGCTTTTTCACTCCTTAATATAAGACCTTGATCTTTACACTTGAATGTGCACACAGCTTTTTATCATCGCAAAATGAACTCAATAGGTCCAACCAAGGCTGCTCTTGTAATAATTATGTAAGCGCAATCTTACATATAAAGGTGGTCCATTGTGCAATCCAGAAAAAAATGTCTCTATACCAAACGACAGTACGAGAGCCTTTTTGCAAGATTGCAAGACATTTAAATATGAAGTATCGAGCGACAGGTGCGAATGGTGCGTAGTTTGACATTTTATTTATGGTCCAAACGCAGATTTCCTTCACATGACTTGCACTCGAAAACGCACGTTGCGTGATATACATTCATTTATCAGAATTAACTGAACTGTTATCGTCATGTATAAATATTCGATTTGATAAATGCACAATTAGAATGAGAGAAAGAATATTTGATTTATTTATAAATTTGTATGGATCTGCTAAATGATGGCTTAAATATAAGTAACCGGGTGAAGTGAATTTTTTATAGCTTTTAAAGATTTCTTTTAGTGTGCTATTAAGTAAAGTATTTTTATCGATCATAATACAGTTAAACAAATTTCAAATAAATAAATTCTTCAAGGATTCGAAGGTTTGATTATAGAAACATTACTGTACTGGAGAAGAATAGATCTTCGACAATTCCAAATTTTTGAACTTAAGATTATTATAATTTATTACATTTTATCACAACTTTCTTCAAATTTTTCATTTGTATGGTTTATCCGAAATTTCTTACTTAGGAGGTTTTTGGGATTGCTGATCAAGATTCTAAAATCCGTTTTCAGAAATATAAATTGGAAACCAATATAGCGGACAGCTTACCCAAAAATAGTCTGGGTTTATTAAAATTCATCGCATTTCAGGATTGCTTATCTTTTATGTCTTAATAATGTTTACTAATTCTTAGTGCTGTCTGGAACTGTTGCTGAAGATACCACAAGTTTCACATGACATTTATAATATCTTCATTTTATATTCTTACAGTAAAAGTAATTTTATATGAAGTTAAATTTGTAATGAACGATGTTTGTTTAAATATACATGTAATATATACATGTAATAATATACATACTGGACGTATAATGATTTAAGTTTCTTTTAAAATTAATTAAAAATAATTAGGTGCTCAGGAAGAATTGAATATTTTGTTACTATTGTACATGTAGCTCAGCTGACTAAGTCAAAGTTATCTTGTTTGTTTAATAGGACCTACCACAGATTAATGAAGTACAGCACTAAATCGAAAAGAGAATTTTCAAAATTCGGGTTCTGTAAAGGTAAATGTAATTACTACAGACGCTATTAAAGAAAATACCAAAGACATTCATTGAGCACTTTCGGAAATAAGTACTTTTTATTTATTTTCAAAAATTCTCGGTCAGTTCTCAATTAACTTCTTTGGCATTTACTATAATGAAAGAGTGAATTGTTACACCCCTTCAACATTCGATTTTTCTATATATCTAACGCGCGGACTCACTCCCCCAGTCAGTGAGAATTCTCTCTTCACTAAAGTGGCTAAAATGCCACTCTTTAGCCCATTAAGTCCCGAAGATGCACATTTTTTAGTTTCTTTGCGACCTTCATTCTCAATAGGAAATAAGATTAATATTAGCTTGAAAGTGACTATCCTTACCATATTCAAGTATGCCTTTTAGATTTTAGTGGTCAAAATTTCATTTAAATTGCTTCAAAAACAAATATGGCGCATTTTAAATAAAAAATGAACAAAATTTCGTGCATTTCGTTTTTCGGGAAATTTTTCCTCAATCTCTTCAAAACGTCAATATATTGAAAAAATGGATGAATTTTTTTGAGAAATTTTTTGCTTGAATACTATAGACTTAACTTAACAAAAATGATTTGGAATGAATCAAATAATACTCTCAAATTTTATCACAATGCATTGACACATTTTTTTATTTTTCGGAAATTCGAAAATTCGAAATTTTTAAAGAAGTAATTTAAAAAATCTGAAAAATCGGAAATTTCTGAAGGTTCTTTAGTCAATTCTAAGACATTTTCGCTGTATGGAAATTTCCCCCAAAGTCTATAGTTTTCAAAAATTAAATTACTTGTCTTGAAATCGAGGAAAGATTAATAAGTTATTTTCTTAAAAACTATAGAGTTTAGAAGAAATTTCCATACAACAAAAATGTCTTAGAATTGACTAAAGAACCTTCTCAAATTGGTTCAGATTTTTTAAATTACTTCTTTCAAAATTTCGAATTGTGTAATCAACGCGATATTATAGGTGAATTAAACTGTCGTGTTAAGAATAACACAGAAGTACAAATCCTAGGAAATCATTTTTTGAGTTCCTGTGTTCATTATAATAATAAGATATTGTAGTCTTGTTTTTCTTATCTTTGCACGTGAATCACCTACTAAATGTGTTCCAACTTCTGTTTCAAGTAGTAGTTAGACTATTAATATTGACAGGAACAGGTTTCGGTCAGGTAATATACAAAAATTTGAATATCGATCCGATTAATCTTGTAGTGATCAGGAAGAATAAATTAATTTAATTTGCATGTATCTATCAAAATAAGTTACGGATGAAAACACCGATATCTTCCGAACCCAAGTTAGAATAATTTTTTACAACAAACTCAAAATATGCCTATGCATTTACATATAATTCACCAGCAGGATTTATTTCGCTTTCTTTTCGTTTTCGTTGCAAGGTTAGTTCATTAAATCAACTGGTTGAAATGTAACGATTTATTTTAGGGACTTCGTAGTATATCAATATTGCAAATAGTGTCAATGTCAATTACTGGACATTGTAAATCATAACTGCGCATATCATGCCTTCGTGTATTGTTTATATTATTATAGTTGAATCGTTTAATAGATGGTCAAAATAAATGTTGTAGATTTGAAACTGAGAAAATCATCTTCAACCAAATAAACATTAATGTTCTAGAAGGTATTCATAGCAAGTTATTGTAATATTTATTTTAAAAATAAAATGGAATTATGGGAACCATTCGAACCTATTGACGTCCCATAAAAAAAGAAAAATTATGAAGAAACCGGATTCAGGAAAATTTTCATTATTTACGTTAAAATTTATTATATCGTTTTATCTTGTTTAGTATCTGAATAGTAAAAATTGTAAGAAAATAGTAATTTTTATCAGAAAGAAAGGCAACATTCATCACTCTGCAAAACTGTTAATGGCAAATTTTCAAAGAAAACTTCAGCTAACCTAATTTATTGTAAAATTCTCTAAAATCAAGTGAGACAACTGAAATATATTCTTTTTATCAAACAACTACGTCAACCTTTCCGAAAGCAATTCAATTTAGGATTAGAATTTATTTTGGACTGTCTCAAATTCTCGGATTGCAACTGCAATATTTAAAAAGCGAACTAACTTATTCTGAAAAATTGAAGCTAACATATAATATGAAAATTGTCAAGTATTCAGTAAGAGATTGAAAAGAAGCTGACAACTTTTCTTCATTTTCATAGTAAGGAGACTTTATTTTAAAGGAGAATTTTACAGTATTTTTATATATTTTATAAATTTTAACAAAATGTAATATAGAAGAAATGAAAATAGTTATGTATTGTATTGCATTTCAAGTTGAGGAGGTCTCAAAAAGATTTAGAATGTAGAATAAACTTTATTTTTAAAAAGTGGACTGTTTGTGGCAATAAAATAGTTTCCTTTATTTGAATTATTACCAGCGAAGTAAAAATAATGCCTTTATTGCACATGAATAATTGTACAAGGAGCTAGACACAGCATGGTGCTGTTTTGCAGTCTGCCCTAACTTATTATGAAAATTCAAAATTCTAGGAACTTTTTATACAATAACTGCAAAGTGTACAGAAATGTATGTTTTATATAATTTTTGGGTATGCTCTTTTCGAATTTGAATTTCGACTTTCGGTATCACTTTCCATAACAAAAAAGTGTAAAAAAACGAAAACTTTTTCAGTAAACTTCTATTTTCATTGCGAAGGAGTTTCGGGATCCTATTAGGCCTCATAATTCTGTGTCAAATATTTGACTAACTTTCAGTAAAAAGGAAAAAGTTGTTGTTTTTTTCCGCGTTTTTTCAAGTAGCCATATTTACCAAATGGAAAGTGACATCGAACGCCCAACATCGCCCCCCGAAAAGAGCATACCCAACAACCATAGAAATCTTACAATTCATGATAATATTTAGAAGATATCCATAAACGTAGGGATGCTGAAAACGGGAGAGAAATTTTGTCGTTTTAGGACGAAATAATAATAAAGAATAACAATATATATTAAAGAAACAATGTATTGATATTAAATGAAATAGGAAAAAGAAAATATATTGTCAATGATGATAGAAGTGATAAAATACGTCTTAAGATTTTAAAAATAATAAAATAATGAATTAATATCGAAATTTCCTGCAAACGAAAATTACTGCTTGTTTAGAAAAGAAACTACTCAATATAGCAAATACTGATAAGTACAATGAAGTAGACATTACAAAATAACTTCATGTACTAGCAAAAATTGATAAATTAGCTACTGTAAAATGTAAACCGGATTTTTTCTGAATTAATAATGCTCAAAAAATGAAATAAATAAAGGGTTGAAATTAATAAAAATATGAATAAAATGATGAATGCAGAATACTCTTCAAATTAACTTTAGTAAACAGAATGATATCCTCATATCGCTATTCATCATTTTTCTATCCCTACTTTGTTCTATGACGTCAACGCATTGGTTCCAGCCCAAATTAGTTTGTCAGGTAAGGACCTGACATTGAGCGATCCCAAATCACGAGCCAGGACTAAAGCAGTCTACCACTTTTTTACCGACTATGCGTAGGAAATCCATTCGAATGCAACAATAACAATGCGTAGAGATCAAGGTGAAACGAGCCCCGTTCTAAACATTAATTACCTCTCGCCATCATGGATCTAAGAATATATAGGTCCACGCTGACCACCGATGTATAGATCTCGCAAAAACGAAGAATCAGATGACGGGAGAAATAACGGATTTTCGGGTATAAAAGGGGCAGAATTTCGGGATAGATTTACAGTTCACTTTCGAGTTCGAACGTTAATCAATCTACAATCATGTTCAAGTACTTGGTATTCGCTGCCCTCTTGGCACTTTGCGCTGCTGAACCAGCACCTGGACTCTTAGCCACTGCATATTCAGCACCTACGGTCTACCATCCTTCATTCGGTTATGCAGCTCCCTATTATTCCACCTACGGCGCCGCTCCTGTTGTTGCTTCACCTGGATTAACAACGTACAGCGCTGGAGTTGTCAAACCATGGCCATACTACCGATAAATTACATCATGCAATTTTCAAGGTACCCTGAACCATCACCATCCTGGAGGGTACCAAGAAAAATTTGACGTTTCCATCAAGTCAATGGTTTCAGAAAATATCAATATGTTACGTAACATCGTTATTTTAATGTTTCATCAATTTTTGTATCGTTCAATTTTGACTCTGTAACACCATACGTCAGAATAAACAAATGATCTCTGTGTGCACTTTATACGACTGTTTTCTTAAGTTCTTAAAATTAGATCATCCAAAATATTAATAGCATGCGCATGCTTGCATTACATATCACACTGTTTCGATACTATTTTACCTTACCGTACAGAAAAACAGGCGACTCGCAATGTCGCAGTTAATTAACACTTTGAGAAGTCTTTTATTGATTTATATTCATCAGTCTCAACTCGAAAATAGGTTATGCAGCTCCCTATTATTCCACCGTGGCGCCGCCCGCTCTTGCTGTTGCTTCCCCTGTTGCAACGTATAGCGCTGGAGTTAGTATAAGACGAAAAGTAACTTACTCCACCATTTTCTATTGTGATCTTGCAAAATATTCTTTTTTTATCTATCTGTGTTTGGAATTGCTCTGAAAGTAATGGAAATGATTCAATCAAAGACGCATACAATACTTCAAAATTCCAAAAAAGATTTGTATGCCGTTTCCGTCGCTCATTTCTCAAAGGTATGATTCACCTTTCAAACAATATATGTGCATATCCAGGTGAAAAAGTTTTATAAAA
Organism: Trichopria drosophilae; assembly: GCA_030407085.1. Taxonomy (NCBI): domain Eukaryota; kingdom Metazoa; phylum Arthropoda; class Insecta; order Hymenoptera; family Diapriidae; genus Trichopria; species Trichopria drosophilae. The sequence goes on along the minus strand of CM059584.1, from coordinate 137,706,257 downwards.
ATTGTATAGAATTTTTATAAAGTTGCTATATAAAAACTGTATAAAACTTATATAAAGAAATGGTTCCATAAAATATTTATAAAGTTAGTTTTATAAGCATTTTATAAAATGTTATGAAATTAGAATCTACACTGCTTTTGGCAAATACCATCTTCTGAAGATATTTCTATAAAAAGAAATTATGAATTAATTAGGAAATAAATCAGCAACAACAATACATATTTGTACAATTTGGAGGAAATATATTTTTTAACAAAATTGAATACAATTTGTATATCAATACACAAATGATGTATTGTTGTTTCTGAATTTAAATTGAAAATAGGATATAATATAGTCAACGGGTGTGGAAATATCCTGGAGGTGGTTTTGCATTCGGCGATATGCTTCGAGACCTGGCGCTGTCGATGAATTAAGAAGTCAGCTGAAATAATCCATTGAAATGCAATAATACCAAATGTTGGTCGATACTGACATCAAACAATTCGTCGATCATTCCTAAACTTCCATTTCTGCGAAATTCTGGACCCTGAAAAACAGCGAACACAAAGAAGAAACAAATATTTATTACAATTTTTAGGTTACATGAAGTGCGATGTATCTTCTCTACAGTTCAAGAAACTATCAAAAACAAAAACAGGGTTACTAGGGTATGTTGAATTTTAAAAAGAATGATTTTTTGACAGTCTGTCCTGTACCTCTGCATTTGGCAACACACTGCATGTAACCTAAAGAGCATAATAAATACTTTCTTCTTTGTGTTCGCTGTTTTTCAGAGGGTCAAGAATTTGCTTAATTTCTCTTAAAGAATTGTTCGTGTTTTCGCATAAATGGAACTTTAGGAACGATCGACAATTTAATGTCATCTTTCAGTGGAGATCGTTGTTGTTAATGTCAGTATCTACCAATCTTTGGTACTGTTGCATTTTAATAGATGATTTCAGCTGGATTCTTAATTCATCGACAGAGGACATCGTCAAATGCAAAACTACCTCCAGGATATTTCCACATCCTTTGATTGTGATATCCGATTTTGATTTCATTCGCTGATCTTTTCGATTTCAATTCAGAAACAACAATACATAATTCGTTTCCTCCAAATTGTACAAATATGTATTGTTGTTGCTGATTTATTTTCTAATTAATTTATCGTTTCTTTTTATAGAAATATCTTCAGAAGTCGGTATTTGTCAAAAGCAGTGTAGATACTAATGTCATAACATTTTATAAAATGCTTATAAAAATATACTAACTTTATAAATATTTTATAGAGCCATTTCTGTATATAAGTTTTATTTAGTTTTTATATGGTAACTTTTTATAAAACTTTTTCACCTGGGTATGAGGAATTCATTAGAATATTCGAGTAGACTTGTACCATTTCTTTAGAGACTCTCAAAGAAAAAAAAATCTTATGTCAATTATTTTTGAATAGTTTTTTTTGTTAACTCATTAATGCCGGGAAGGATACTTTTTGCACTTACCGATCTAGAAAATAACAAGACACATACATTTCAATTCTTTTGAACTTTAATTTTCATAGGAAATACTTTATTGAAATTGAAGTAGAAAATGCGTCCTTCCCGGATAATGAGTTAAAACCAAAAAATTAAAAGGTCTTTCGAAAGAGTACATCCTAGATAAATATTACTAGGTGTTTTTCTCGAAGTTTTTGCCGATGATGATAATAAGAATTGGCGGTCGGAAATACTGAAGATATTTTAGCGTACATTGAATAATTCAAATAGCACGAAAGTGTTTGTAATAAAACATCAGAAGCGATAAATTCCCGATGAAAAAGGTAAGTAGCAATGAAAGTGATCGTAAGGTATTATATTTATCTGAATATCTGAAAAGTAAAATTGTTTTCCAAGTAAACATTTTAATTGAGTCATATCGATAATCACATATATAAAAGTGCTCGAAGTTTAATATTTATCTAAAGAAAAATTTTAGTTTTTACACTAAGAATTTATTATCAGAAAATGTATTTCATATGTACAGCAAATTCATATAAAATGCCTCACATTGAATGTTGAAACTCTTAGATTATATTAATTAGCAACCCCAAGAAACTCCGAGTACAAAATTTCAGTTACTTTCTACGTAGAAAAAAAACTATGATTCAAAGGATTAAATAAAATCATCTTTGTATGTTCGACTTCTTTTTTTGTTGAAAAACTGTATAAAACATTGTATAAAAAATACGTAACTAATTGTCAGAATCTAAGTAATCGGCACTTTTTTTCCTCAAAATTTCGAGGGTTTCACGTCAGTTAATTATAACAAACATGTAAATAAATACATCATTCTATTTTTTCATAAAATTGTATTTGTCATTTATACTCTCAAGAGTACAAAACGTATAATGAACTCATTCAATTTGAAAAAATATATTCATAAATTTGGAACCACGAGCTTCAAAAATCACTGATCTTTTATCGAATACGGAATATTTTGTGGGAAGTTACAGATGTTTTAATATAGACATAACATAGTCGTCGTAGTGAAAATGTATGTTCCTGTAGCTAGGCAACCTTTTGTTCAAAGTTTGCAAAGTATTCTATATACATAACTTGCTTGTCAATAGTACTAATGTTTGTGTAAATTGCAAGACGATTGAAACAAATTTTTCGTCTCGATCACGTCGCATGAAATGCCCCATAGGAATATTATTAATATGAAATGTCATTTTAATAGTAAACTGATTAAATTACAATATATAGTAATAATGGCTGTTTCGTATCTGATACAAACATTTTATTAACTGATTAGCGACTACTTCTATACCTAGAAAAATACTTAATTTATGCAATTTTCAGAAAGTTCAAATAGTTGATTGATTTATTAATTTTTGTATCGTATTTATTTGCAGTAACATTCTTCTTCATCTCACAAATATTTTAGATACTATAGATATACAAAAATTATTTATAATGACGGTGGCGTCAGTGATATCTAGTTCTATTAATTAATGAATACCATAAGTAATCACATAAACCAAAAAGTGCAGTGGTCCATATCAACTCAATTATTTTACCTTTAATTTTTAGGATTACGTATTTCTTATTTCGCTTGTACTCAGTACATCATAACTTTGCGAAGACTCAAAACATTTTTTCACCATATAATTGCACTATTACTATTGTTTTTGACAGTACAAATACTTGATTCGCCCCAAGAAACTGCATCAATCAAACCATCAGCGAAATTTTGTTCTTGCACAATGAAAATGTTTTCTACTTTACTGTTAACTGAAATAGGAACATCTTGAGCTCGTGCAATGAAGTAGCAAAGTATATTAGGAACAGATAGGAGAAAATCATAAGGCAAAGTTCAAAACATTTACGAACTAAAAAAACAATATTTATTTTTGAAACAGAATTTGATCATATCACGGATTACAGAGATACATTTTTGAGAGTATCTATTGCTTAAAGTATCTACCAGACATGAGCGACAGGAACAGCTGGAGCAACGACGTGGCTCCTAACAAGAGCCGGTGCAGCAACTACTGGTGCGGTATGCACGACCGGTGCAGCATGAACGTAGGAATGCTGGACAACTGGAGCAGCATGGACAGCTACTGGGGCAGTATGTACAACTGGTGCAGCATGGACGGCAACTGGAGCAGCATGGACCACGGGTGCGGGATGAAAAACCGGCTGGACTGCAGCCACGACATCGGTCTGGACGTAAGCTTTGTTATGAACTCGATCCACCTTCTGGTAGCTGGTTGCTACTGGAACAGCTGATGCAACTACTGGTCCAACTGCAACTGCAGGCGCTGCCAATACGTCGACGTGGTGGACGGACGGTTTGGCGAAGGCACAGGCCAAGATGGCGACCAAAACAATGAACTGTTTCATGATGTTGGAGTTTGGATACTACTTGTTCTTCGAGAACTAAAGTTTGAATGATGATTTCGGTAGAGAGACGATCCGCTTATATATGCATCGGCTGACCTCATATTTTGTAATAGGCGAGCTTGTAACTTAAAATCTCGTGCACTATTGACAAGGTCAACCACATTTATTAATATGGACTTTCTCTCCCGTAGCCGGTTCCCTACGGTGATCACTTCCTGGTTCGCATGTCAAGTTGTTCGGTTTTTGCTAGTCGACTCTATAGTCATTTTTGTTTTATTTTTATCTGGCCCCTAGTATTAACTGAGAAAATATTTGCTTGTAATGGATGTAACAAATCATATGATCAGTTGATTAAATATTAAAAATAATTAAATGACTAATCCATAAAATCTGAGAGCATTTGCCGCAAGTCTATGCAGATTTCCTAGACTTGTATACATAATTTTCTTTTACCCCAATTATGAGCCATCTCTTACAATTAATGATAATACGAGAACAATATTATAAATGTTGAAGTTTGTAAATTGCAAAATTCTGTGTGAACTTGCAAAAGAAAAAAGTTGTGAACTAAACCTTGTTAGGGCAATAATGAAGTAACGTAATTAATGCAAATGAAAATTTACAAGAACCACGATCATTCTAATTAAATAATTTAATGAAATAAATAAATTCGTTATAATTTTTATTAATTAAATAGCTGAAACATAGAGAATGGACTGGCTTTATTATAAAAGTTAGATAATGAATTCGCAGCTAATCAAGAAGATTTCCGTTATTCATTTAATTTTGTTTTTATTTTGTATTTCATTCTATTGAATATAGGTGTTCACTGATTTTTGAGATATTCCTATTACTCATTCACATATTAAATGTTAACGAAGGTTTAAATTAACAATAATCGATGTACAGTGATCCCAAAATCTCGGGAACCGTTAAATTTTCCAAAACCATTTATATTAAAAAAAACTCTGTGAAATAATACTGAAATGAATATAGAAGTAGACATTCAAGGCACTGCAACCACTGTTGGAAGAATAACTCGACTAAAAATTTTAATGATATAATAAATAATATAAATTTCGTGAAGTCGTAAATAACATTGTTCTTGAAAAAAAATCAACTGTTACAATTCATCATATTTGAACATTTTTTTTAAACTTATTTTTGTGGCAACAAGAACAATGTCTGAATCAGTAAAAAAAGTTCGTCAACAAATTCTTTTTCAACGTTTCAATTTTGTTGCGCATAGTAATAAGGCTTTCTTTCTTTAACCATATCATAAAAACAACTAGATTTATCGAAATATTTCGTTCATATTGTTTTGAAAGATATTATTTTTGGGTTGAAATACTATTTATTGAGAAATATTAATCAATTTTGATTAATCATTTTTAGACCAAAACGAGAAAAGCAGGGACGTATACTTCAGCAAAGTTTCTTCATTAACAATTTACCCAAAAATTTGGAAAAATAAAATATTATTCTCTACTGAAACGGGGTTATAATCGATAAAATGTACACATAAAGATTGATCCCGATTAGTAAACATAAATCATGTATGATATTCGAATATTTTTTAGAAGCAATGGCCGATTCAAAACTGTCGATCATGAACACTTAAAAGAAGGTTATACTTGCACTACATTGAGGAAAAACAAAGATCTTCAAAACGCCGAAAATACTCTAAAAAGATTTTTTTTTGATTCTTTGAAGGCTAAATATAGGCATAGCTAAATATGACGTTTGAAAAATATTGTAACACTTTTCAATTAATATTTTTTTGTTCCTATTGTTTGAGTATACTTTCATTTTTGCAATTGAGAGGCTGGCTGCAATAATGGGATACGCGCGACTTCGACCGGAAAGGATAAAAAATGAAAATTATTTGCTCATTTTTGTACAGAATTAAACAGCGCCTATTCTTTTCCTCATAAGACAACTGCATGTAGTAAGTTCAGAATACAATACATTACACGAATAACAAATAAATAAAAAAATATACAAATAATGCATACGCAAATTTGTTCGAAAAAGAAATGTAATAGACTATTTATGAAAATTAAAGAAAACTACAATTCTAATTAATTACTTAATTTTAAACATTGGTGATTCTGTGCCAACAATAGCAAAAATGTGGTCGATATATTGGAATTCAACAAAAATAATTGGTAGATGCGAAAAATATATTGGTAAATTAATTTTCAAAAATGTTCAAAATGGCGACAGCGACGTTAAGATTACTGAATCTCTTAAAATTGCGATATCTATTTTTCTAATTATCAGCTGTAGTATGAATGCATGAAGGAAATAATTTCGCAAATGTTCGTATTATTCTAAATTTATGATTTTTGCAAGTGCGAAACTTCTAAAAAAAATTTCTGATTAGGCTATTTTATCGTAATTTTGGCTCTCTATTAGGAATCCGATGACCAAATATTGTACCAAAACGTTCCTATCAGTTTCATTCGTAATGTCAATGACGGGAATGCAAAGAAATAAGGATGAATACGAGAGTAATCGGCATTGTAGGAATAACAATTATATTTCATTAAGAAAACAATAAACAATTGAAATTTCATACATTTCCTTATCTGCTTCGGTCTGGTCTCTAGAACCACCATTAAAAACTTTTAAACGTTTTCCACATAACGACCATAATCATCATAGCAACGAATTGTCAGGGTGCATACAGATTATTGAGCTGTTCCATTCCGCAGTAAATATTATAAAATATTACATTGCGGGCAATAAAATCATGATACAAGATTGTATATTTTTATTACAAAATGTGGAATAAATGTTTTCACTTGGGAAGAGTATTAAATTTTGCATGTTGCAGGAATAATTATATTTATAAATTCTTCTATAATACTTAATCCCAAATATTTTTTAAAATAGCCTAATTAAAGTCAAATTTCTTGAATTATACTGATATATATATATTCTAAGATGATCAGAAATTTCATTAGAATATGTAGCCTATGTATTCTGTATCTACACTTGTGGAAACAATCACAGGTGGTTGCAGGAATAATAAAAAGAACTGCAAGACAATGTTATTTTGTAAAAAAATATCACATTTATTCGAAAAGTTCATGGTAGAGGTGCATATGATGTATATTGATGTAATGAGCAAAATTTGTTAACTCTTTCTAGTGATGTGTAACATTCAGATAACAATCGAGTTATAATTTCTGGCTTCACCAGGCATGGACAGCTGGTGCAACAATGTGGCTCTTGACGAGGGCTGGTGCAGCGACTACTGGAGCGGCATGGACGTAAGACTGGTGGACTACTGGTGCAGCATGTACAGCAACTGGAGCAGCGTGGACAGCTACTGGTGCAGCATGGACGTAAGACTGGTGAACAACTGGCGCAGAATGGACAGCTACTGGGGCGGCGTGGACAACTGGAGCAGCATGGACAACTGGCTGGACAGCAGCCACGACTTCGGTAGTCTTCAAGACAGCATTGTTATGCACTCGGTCCAACTTTTGATAACTGGTTGCTACTGGAACAGCCGCTGCAACTGCAACTGCTGGAGCAGCGTGCACAACGTGGTGTACTGGTGCGACGTATCCAGGTGCGGCATAGGCACAGGCCACGAGGGCGACGAGCACAATGAATTGTTTCATGATGAATAAAATTTGGTTTTTGCTCCTTGCTACTGCTCGAATGCTACTGAGTGAATGATGATTTGACAGTCGAGTCGCCGCTTTTTATAGTTGGATCCACTCAGCCGCTAGGAACAGCAAAATAGAGGCGTCAAAATTAAGCGTCGAGGTCGACTGTCACTATAAAGCACTTTCTCTTGGTAATCTGGAGAGAACACTGTACATAATGTACATAATGTAATTCAGGTGCAATATTTGTGTTTAGACATAGAGAGAAAGGGAATAGTTAATGCAACCATTCTTGTTTTTTTTACGTTTTCAACCTCACGGCCGTAATCAGCAGTTCTAAATGGGTGCGCATCTGTTTGTAGCAAATTCCCGAAGAGGTTTCGATTGATATAGGTATCAAGAAGATACCTAAAAAGATGAAAGATGTTTAAAAAATATATGCCCGATAAGACCCTGTGTTCTGCTGTTTAACTCCACTGACTCCACAGTAAATATTGTAATATTACGTTGTGCGCAGAAGTTATTGGCCCCATTATTAATGATAAAAGATTTCATGACCGTAACCTTCGGAGATTTGTTCCAGATTTATTGTTTTCTGCTTCTATTTCGATGTTAAAAAATTATTTACAATGCCGCATGTAATTAGAGTCAACTTTTCAAAGTTTGCAAATAATTTTTAGTGTATAACACCCAGGGAAAGATTGGTTTTTTGATTGAATCAAAGTCTCAAAACTCCTTTTACTGACATAGATACATCTGACGAATGATTAAAAGAAACAATTTTTTTAAACAAACAAAATTATTTCTTGAATTTAATAATATGTTTTCTTGAATTAAAAAAATAAATATTGGAAATGATAAAATAACGTTTTCAATTTAGAAAAGCATCTTTTAATAACATGTGCTGAAAAATATTACTTTAAATATATTTCATAAATGTTCGCATCAATAGATTATTCATATTTGACAAATATACTAAGAAAGTAAGATTTTGAAATTAATAATAAATACCTTAATGGCCCAAAAATGTTCCAACAACCTTAAGAGAACCTTAAATTGTAAGATTGTAACCCTTGCATTAACCACTGTGTAGTACGAAATTTTCTCGAAAATAGGTGCGCGTTAATCTAACATAAAATGTTATATTAACCCATTAACTACTAAATATACAAAAACGTTTGATATGAAATTTGACAGTACTTTTTAGTATTAAAACGCAATGTAAAAACATGTTGTGATAGATATTTTACGTCGCTCAAACCCTATCTTTCGAACGGCGTATTGGAAAATACTGCAAATTTAAAAATAAGAAAATCGCACGTTCCTAATTATAAAAATCATGATTTTTTTAGTTCTTTTTTGCACTTATCGTTATTTTGTCATTTCCCGAGTTACAATACGTTAGATGGGCATAAATAACGCTTCATATATCTGGAATTCCATATTATGAAGCGCATTTTCAAAAAATCAATAAGTTTGCCCAAAAATAGCATCGGAAATGAAAATTTAGTTTCCTCGATTTTTATGTTATATTTTATTTAAGAATATAGGCACCATCGTGCAAATAACATGTTTTAAAAATATAATATTAGGAGATAATACAGACAAATTGTTGCGGCTCTTTCTAAGAAAGTACACTTTTTTTCGTCCGAAAGATAAAAAATATAGAATAGTTTCCTACGGAAATCATTGAAGTAACGTAGTTTAAATTTTTTTTCATGTGAAAATTACTATTCTCCGTCAACCAAAACTATTGTGTGTCATTTTCCAATATCTAATGTATATAAACAAAAGTATGATGTTGTTGATCAATAATATTAAATTTACCATTTTTACTCTTTTGTAATACTCATTTATATTATACATATTTATGTTTTTTCCTCGAAAAGTGGCCAATTTTTATAAAGTTATAAAAATAATAATTTTTTTTAAATTTTCCCAAATTAAATTCCCGTATATTCCTTAATGTTTCTTTTAATCATTCGGCAAAATTATTTATGTCAGTAAATGGAGTTTACCAAATAATTTCTGTAAACGGAAGAAATATCTGTTTAGCAATGCAATAATTTATTTGATTCAAAACAATTCTGTATGAGGTTAAAATCTTTTTACCTTAATCTTCATAGACTTTGCTTTAATCAAAAAACAAATCCTTCTCTTGGTGTTATACGCTATAAATTATTTGAAAATTTATAAAGTTGTCTCTTCTTCCTCGGGGTATCGAAAATAATTTTTGAACATTGAAATAGAAGCAGAAAAACAATAGATCGATGAAAAATCTCCCTGGAATACGGTCACGAAATATTTTATCATTAAATGGAGAATAACTTCGGCACAACGTAATATTATAATATTTACAATAGAGTTTAACAACCCAATAAACTGCATGAACGCTGTCATTATAGTAAATGTGTATTAAGAATTGGCATTAAGGATGATGTGTACGTTCGTAACTTGATATAAATAAATGGATAATTTTCATGCAGGGCATTTGTTATTTAAACACCTTTCATGTTTTCAAGGTATCTTCCTGATACCTATATCAATCGAAACCCCTTCGGGAATTTGCTACAAACAGACGCGCGCTCATTGTAGAACTGCTGATTACAGCCGCGACGTTGAAAACGTAAAAAAAAATAGTTAGCAATGACTAGTTCTCTTTCTCTCTATGTGCAAACGTAAATATTGCACCTGAAATACATTATGTAAAAACACATAATGTACATTATGTACAGTATTCTATCCAGATTACCAAGAGAAAGTGTTTAGTGACAGTCGACCTCGTCGCTTAATTTTGACGCCTCTATTTTCCTGTTTCTAACGGCTGAGTGGATCCAAGTATAAAAAGAGGCGTCTCGACCACCAAGTCATCATTCCCTCAGTAGCATTCGAGTAGTAGCAAGGAGCAAAAATCACATTTTTTTAATCATGAAACAATTCATTGTGCTCGTCGCCCTCGTGGCCTGTGCCTATGCCGCACCTGGATATGTCGCACCAGTACACCACGTTGTACACACTGCTCCAGCAGTAGCAGTTGCAGCAGCTGTTCCAGTAGCAACCAGTTACCAAAAGGTTGACCGAGTGCACAACAAAGCTGTTCTGAAGACTACCGAAGTCGTGGCTGCTGTCCAGCCGGTTGTCCATGCTGCTCCAGTTGTCCACGCCGCCCCAGTAGCTGTCCATGCTGCACCAGTAGTTCACCAGTCTTACGTCCATGCTGCACCAGTTGCTGTCCACGCTGCTCCAGTTGCTGTACATGCTGCACCAGTAGTCCACCAGTCTTACGTCCATGCCGCTCCAGTAGTCGCTGCACCAGCCCTCGTCAAGAGCCACGTTGTTGCACCAGCTGTCCATGCCTGGTGAAGCCAGAAATTATAACTCGAATGTTATCTGAACGTTACACATCACCAGAAAGAGTTAACAAATTTTACTCATTGCATCAATATACATCAAATGCACCTCTACCATGAACTTTTCGAATAAATGTGATATTTTTTTACAAAATAACATTGTCTTGCAGTTCTTTTTATTATTCCTGCAACCACCTGTGATTGTTTCCACAAGTGTAGATACAGAATACATAGGCTACATATTCTAATGAAATTTCTGATCATCTTAGAATATATATCAGTATAATTCAAGAAATTTGAAATTAATTAAGCTATTTTACAAAATATTTGGAATTAAGTATTGTAGAAGAATACTCTTCCCAAGTGAAAACATTTATGGCATATATTATAATAAAAATATACGATTTTGTTGCCCGCGATGTAATATTTCATAATATTTACTGAGGAATCGAATAGCCCAATAATCTGTATGAACAGTGACAATTTCTTGCTATAAATAGATGCTCGCCCATTTTAGAAGTGGTGTTTATATTCGTTATGTAGAAAAGGTTCAAGATTTTGTAATGGTGGTTCTACAGGCCAGGCCTTAGCAGATAATAAAATTTATGAAATTTCAATTATCTAGAAATTTCTTAATGAAATGTAATTGTTCCTCCTGCAATACCAATTACTCTCGAATTAATCCTTGTTTATTTACATTCCTGTGTTTGATATTACGAATAAAACTCATCGGAACGTTTTGGTACAATATTTTATCATCGCTTTTCTAATAGGGAGCCAAAATTACGTTAAAATAGCCTAATCAGATATTTTTTAGAAATGAAAGTATTGTAAAGGTTTACCGTAAGAAGGGTGAGCACGGAGGGTTCGCTCTTGCAAAAATCATAACTTCAGGACAATACGAACATCCGTGAAATTTCTTATTGCAATTGAAACATGAAATTATTCTGTTCATGATACTGCAGCTGATAATTACAAAAATAGATATCATAATTTTAACAAATTCAGTAATCATGTCACTGTCGCCATTTTGAATATTTTTGAAAAATAATTTACCAATAGATTTTTCGCATCTAACAATGTTGTTGAATTCCGGGATATCGACAACATATTTGCTATCGTTGGCATGGAAAGGCCATTGTTTAAAATTAGATAATTAATTAGACACTTGCAATTTTCATAAATAGTCTGAAATTTATTTTTCGCACAAAATAGTGCATGCATTATTTGTATATTTTTTTATTTATTTGTTATTCGGGTAAGATCGCTCTTAACATACTACATACAATTATCTCGTGAGGGAAATAATAATGCGCAGTTTCATTCTCTACAACGTTTGGCAAAATTCGAAATAGCGAAATGTTCACTTCAGACCAGCCATTCGAAAGAGCAGGGATTGAGATAAAAAAAGCATGTGTTTTTCATTGCATTTTACACTAAAAGGTTGTGTCAAACTTCATGAGAAATTTTTCTACATTTGATCGTTAATGAATTAATATAATATTTAATATGTAAGGTTGATGTACAATGTTTAGTAGCCACCTATTGTGGAGGACATTTCGTATCATACGTTTAATGCGAAGTTACTGTTTAGGTTACAACCTTATAGTTTAAGGTTCTCTTAAAGTTGATGGAAGATATTTCTGCTATTAGGGATGTATTTATGTAAATGAAACAAATGTCATTGTAAATATCCCATAATAACTCCCCTTCGTCATTAAGTGAGACAAACCAAAAGTTAATTCTTTACTTTAAAAATTAATTATTTCATCGCTTTTTTTAGTTTTGGAGAACTTCTAATTTCTTCATCAACTTAACTTGTTGAAATTACAGCAATAAACGGTCCCTAAAAATTTTGCTTAACGAGTTCCGGAATAGTTCGATGAATTTTGAAACAATCCTCAATTTTTGCGATTAATGGTTAAAAATTCCTTTATCAGGTTGGATTCAAAATTTTGAATCTGAACTGACATACATAAACACAGTAAATTTAAAGTGTATGCAAAACTATTAATTTATAAATATTTTTGTTCACGAAAAATGGCAGGTTTATGAAAATACCAGTATATATACGTTAGGTACTATAACTTCTATTACAACAATGTACTATCTATGACACATGGATTATCAGTCATAAAACTTATTACTAGAGATATTTAAAGACTTTTGTCATTCTGTCTAAAAATATTATGGTTATTATAAAAAGACTATATTTAACAGATAAGTTAACACATTGCTATATTCAAAATTTGAAATAAATGTATGTTATGTGCACATTCTTAAGATATTTTATTATATACTAATACACTACACAGACACCACGAGACTTTCTAAAGAAGAACATCACGAAAATATGTTGTTATCCTCTTAAATTTAATAAGAATGCAAAATTTTAGTAAATGTTAGTACCTATATAAAAAATTGGTGTTGAAAATTATATAACTACTTAAAAATTTGCAAAAAAATATTGAACGGCACTATGTGGATTTCTTTAATGTATACTTACTAAATTGATCGACTCCTCAAGTTTGCGAAAATCCCATCACCCGGATACCATCGAGGATGACCACGGAACAAAATTAACGGAAACGAGAAACGAGTCGATACCTTTGATTCAGTTCCATGTGACAAATAATTCATAAAAAAATCATAGCCATTGATTTTGAAAACAATATACTTCCAAGAAGCGCAAGTACGTGTTTAATCAAAACGTTGTTTAATTAAAACTGGAGCAGTTTCTCCATTACACCACATCCTTTTTGAAGATTATTCAACTTTACATATTGCATAGTGTTATAAATTCTATAATTCTGTGTCCTAATAAGTAATTCCAAGAATACTTTTAAACTAGTGTACTAAATACCACTTTTCTTCAATTTTACTGATACTCGAAGATTTAATTAGTATATTCCGACAATATGCATTCAGTATCGATATTTGTGGAAACAGTCACACATGGCTACAGGAATAATAAAAGAATTGCAACGCATTGTTATTTTGTAAAAAAATATCACATTTATTTGAAAAGTTGATGGGTCAGGTGGATTTGATGTACATTGATGTAATGAGTAAAATTCTTTAACTCTTTATAGTGATGTGTAACGTTTAGATAACATTCGATTTATAATTTCTGGCTTCACCAGGCATGGACAGCTGGTGCAACAACGTGGCTCTTGACGAGTGCTGGTGCAGCGACAACTGGAGCAGCATGGACGTAAGACTGGTGGACTACTGGTGCTGCATGGACAGCAACTGGAGCAGCATGTACAGCAACTGGAGCAGCATGAACAGCAACTGGAGCAGCATGGACGTAAGACTGGTGGACTACTGGTGCAGCATGGACAGCTACTGGGGCGGCGTGGACAACTGGAGCAGCATGGACAACCGGCTGGACAGCAGCCACAACTTCGGTAGTCTTCAAGACAGCTTTGTTGTGCACTCGGTCAACCTTTTGGTAACTGGTTGCTACTGGAACAGCCGCTGCAACTGCAACTGCTGGAGCAGCGTGCACAACGTGGTGTACTGGTGCGACGTATCCAGGTGCGGCATAGGCACAGGCCACGAGGGCGACGAGCACAATGAATTGTTTCATGATGAATAGAATTTGGTTTTTGCTCTTTGCTACTGCTCGACTGCTACTGAGTGAATGATGATTTGACAGTCGAGTCGCAGCTTTTTATACTTGGATCCACTCAGCCGCTAGGAACAGGAAAATAGAGGCGTCAAAATTAAGCGACGAGGTCGACTGTCACTAAGCACTTTCTCTTAGCAATCTGGATAAAACACTGTGATTTCGTTCAAAATATATTTCAGATGCAAATTTTTCAATACAGAGAGAAAGAAATATAGACAATGCTTTGCAACGTAGAAACGGTTATACAAAATAAACTCGTTTTGTATTAAACAAGACGATAATATTGTTATGTTTATTATTTTCTTAACATTAAATTTGAAGGATCGTACATAATTTCATATGTGCCGCAGTCTTATTATTAAATATTCCGAAGTATCGTAAAATATTTGCAATAAAATTGATTTAACGCAAATATATATGGTATGGCACATTTTACAATATTTTGAACTGTGAAAATAACGTACTGCAAATCCGAATACTAGAAAAACATATAAATATACGTTTCTTTTATAGTGTTTTTTTCCCGTTTTTATTGTGCCAAACTTTAAAAAATTAAGGCTATTATATAGATTAAATACATACGAAAAAATGTGATTGTTGAATTATTTGCCATCTGGGTGATGTAAATGCATACTACAGAGTTTTAAGTATATTTAATTAGAAGAACTGTATTAAATTAAATTATTAAATTTTTAATAATGCCCAGAATTAATTTACAAGTACAAGTATACTGAACATCAAGAACATCATTATAATAGGAAAATATGCACATTATTTTATAAAAATGTGCTATTTAAAGACGATAAAATATAATCATCGATTTTGCCGCTCTATGTATATAATGCTCTGATACATCTTCGGTTTTAATTGAATACATCCTAAAGTTTATTGCATTCTAATTTTCGAGATTTCTATACTAATAAAAGTATTTTGAAAGTGTGATGGGCACGTCATTTAGTTTTTATTTTGAATTTTACAATATTTACATACATGATTCATGATTACAAGGGGGTATATATTTGTTAATTTAAATTAAATTGACATTTATTTGTACATAGAGAGAAAGAAAGGATTAATGGGACCCCGAAGAAACAGTCGAACAAATTTTAACATATATGTAAATAGTAAAATTAACAACATGAAGGATTGTAGTTGATATTTGAGATTATGTACGAATGATTCAATTACAAGAAAATAGTAAATGGAATACTTTTATTGTTCTATTTATTCTGGAAATAGTTAATTTAACTATTTTTTGTAATAAAGCATTTCACTATTACAAAAAGGGTTCCATTAACTATTTTATTTCTCTCTGTGTACTCAAATAACAAAAATATACTATAAAAATACCCATTTTGCCCATTCATACTTTTGTAATATTCTGAAAATAATAATATTATTCACAATATACTATATTTATTTTAAAAATGTTGATACCTATCTAACGATCTCAGAATCTTTCTTATAATTGTAAGCTATTATCAGTCGCTCAAATTTTGTGCATCATTTACTCAAAGTCATGGAAAAAGTATCTACTGTTTTATATACTGAATGCTTATGGGAAATTAAATTCGCTTCAGTTTGTTTTCTTTCCTTTCTTTTACATCACTCCTTTGAATTGAATTTCTTAATGTCTTCAAGTGAATTTCCAGCCCAGTTCGACTGTATCGAAAGTGAATTCGTCTTTTCCCTTCCTATGCAATGAAAAATTACTTGTTAATTCAGAAACATAACTGTCACATTTAGAAAAAATGAGGACTTAAAAACTAATAATCTATAAAGGCAGATATCACTTGAATCGGTCCATGCAAAAAGGGCACTAAGTCCATTTTTGGGTAAATTGAGATAATGATAAATTCTTACTTTTTAGGCTCCGGTCTATCATTTAGCACTTATTTAAATTATTAGTCTTCATTTCCTGATGTCCGATTTATGCAAAAAGGGCCCTAAGTCCAGGACTTAGGTCCCTTTTTGCATAAATTGGAAGTGACATTTTTTATATCGCGTATTATTTACACTGAGAAAAAAATGTAGTAAAAGATAGTATTTAATACTAGGTACTTATTGCGGTAAAATATGTGCCAATAAATACATGTCGTATATTTTACCACTATAAATTGTCAAGATATATTGTAGGATACGCGTTGTAGTTGTATACTATAAGAAATATATAAATATATAATCTAATACTATTACATAATAGCTGGAACTACACTGGCGAACAACTAATACAGTACCAGTTTTGTATACTATCCATATTGGTAAATATAGTTATGTTAACATATTCGAAAATCATGTTACCACAATGTTTAGTATTGAAATATTAAATATGAATAATTCAAACTTATTCGTATTAAGAGAGATTTGTTTACTGATTATTACACACATACTTACTGTATTTACAAATAACAATAATCTTTCGGAACTATTGTAATTTAACGTCGGTCTCTTACTATTCGTGCGTATTTCATATTATATCTAGGGTTTCTACAATTCCTTGATATAATGGCCTACTGTTACTGATGAAAAAGATAATGAATTTAGTTCTTAATACACCGCAAAATGCAATTATACATTGTATTATACTTTTACAAATAAATTAGTTAGCTGCGTTATAAAATTACTACTTTTTTTTCATCTTACTCGTGATTCATGCAAAAAGGGACCTAAGTCCACTGATATTTTTTATAATTATTAAAAATCCTCATTAACTTTAAGCATAGAACGATATTTGTACCATTGTAAGTGCATAAAAGCAACATTTCTATTAAATAATATTTTTATTTTTCATTCTGCAAGAAAAGTAAATCAGTTTTTTGCGTTTTCCCAACAATTATCTATATGGACTTAGTGCCCTTTTTGCATGGACCGATTCACTTGTCATAAACAAAAAATCGACGCTTATGCCTACTTAAAGACCACTTTAAGAACTTTTCCTGAGCAGCATTTTACCATATCTAAGATATTTACTATTACATTTCGACGATGTCTTTTTGCTATTTGTAACTTATTCATAAACTAAAAGTAAACGATGATTGATATATTTTTTATTTTCGTTACATTTTGTTTTATTGTTTTGTTCATGTAGTTTGTTTGAGCGTGAACCTTATTCGCTTATTCGCGATCACGTAGGAAATTCTTCTATATGCTATTAATCAATTGAGTTCGTAATTATGTGTTTTGTTCTCTTGAATTTTGATATTATAAACTACCTTAAATTGTATGTGTATATTTATTTATACTATAATAACATACGTTATACAATATTTACAAAAGTGTACAGTGGATAAAATCGTACAAATAAACTATTAAAATCATTTAGAACTTACTTGTAAATTCATCCACGCCAGAACAAATAAAAAACCGTAAATTGATCTAATATCAATTTAAAATCTCTAGTTTTATCGCAGAGCTCCATTCGATTTTTTCACTATAATTGTTCATAATACATATATGGATTTCATTCAATCATTAACCCATAGAAAATGACGAATGAAAATACATTTAAAAATAGATATAACAATTAGACTATATCACAATGAGAACAAATTTGAAATAAAAATGCAATCCAATATTTCTACTAGTAAAAATGTTCAAATTCTGTTTTTTGAAAATTGATTCATGAGTATCACTTACCAACAAAATGGGGGAGAATAAAGTATACTGGAGGAAGCCTCCAGAAAATAGAAAGCCACAGAAAATAAGGGTAAGTCTACTACTAAAAAACTAAAGTGCAACGGGAGTATACGTAGTTTCAATGTTAAATTAGTTTTTCTCTTATCTTGGTCACTAAACTGCCAAGTTAAAGAAAATACTACAATCACAGTTATCGATGCCACCTGAACGAGAATTTTCGATTTTAAAATAAAAAAGGTCAGTGATCCATGGTATAATGTTACACCCGTGATATTCATAATTTTTTTATCTTAAAATTCAAATAAATAAAAATTTTATATCACGATATTAAGATGCAACAAAAGCTTGTATTTAAAAATTGCATGTACATTATAAATGCATTAGTTTTTAATATTCTGACATACCACCGGAATCAAATGTAAAACAGTATGCATGAAGCTTTCTTACGGCATGCTTAATAAATTTAACAGAATTTAATATAAGAATCTAAATGTAGTTTAGTGAAAAAGTTACCGGATTATAGTAACTGAGTTAAATGTTCCGTAGGCAAAAAAAAGGAATCTTCAAATTTAAATCACATACTGCACAAATATCTGGAAATTTCATATTGTATGAGTCAATTAGGAAGGTTTTCTTCGTAATATAGGTTAATAACCATATATTAATAAATAATATATAGAGAACAATATGTCTCGATATTTTAGGTGCTTTATGTATTTATGCAAATTTTGTAACTTTATCTGTGTCGAGTGGAAATCTTATATTTCGCATCATCACCTGCATAGAATAATGACGAAACACTTCCATTGTGGTCATAAAAATACAACAAGATTTTCAAGATTGAAAATAAATTATATTTGCCGGAAAATCCGAGCATATTATTTGGATCTTTCACGATTTTCACGTAATTAATTCAATGATTTTACTGTGAATCGATCTACATTAAAAATATTGCACATTACAACATGTTACTAAAAGGTAGATTCAAATACTTTTTAATGTATTTTTACAAGTTTTGTTATAAGTTGACAGTACTTTTATAATGTAAAAACTTCAAGCATTTGATTGAAGTTTACTATAGATATTTTTTACAGTGAATAAAAGATCTTTATTTTATGAATTGGACTTATCTTCCATGTGCAATATATGTTGTAAAGAAAAAAGGAAATAATAGAATCTATATTATGAAATAATTACGTTTTTATTTATATAAAATAGTACATTTAGTATATTTAGTAATTATAAGCAATCTTTAAAAGAGGATAATCATTCAGGGTGAACAAGAAATTTCTTTTGAATGAACCTCAACAAGTTTTCTATGAATTGTGATATTTCACTAATGACATATAGTCAAATTTATGTCAAAACAAATTATAAAGAGCACGGATAATCTTCTATATACAAAAGATTACGATACATGTGTCAACAATACGGTCTATGCATACATATATCACATGTTCTCCTTCGGATGAAAGAAAAGCAGTTTCAAAACACACATTTCGTAAAAGAAAGAAGCGAGGAGACCGCTGACCTCGGAAAAGGTAAACGATGCATTAAGAGTCATCCCCTCCTAAAACCTAGAAAATTTCGGATGACTACAAATGCTACTAGCACTCGCTGCGAGATTACCATTCGCTTTTTCGCTATCGAATACTGTTCACTTGCTAAACAAGCATTACCATGAAGCAGTTCATCATTTTGGTTGCCACCCTGGCCTGTGCCTTCGCTGCACCAGGATACGTTGCACCAGTACACCACGTCGTCCATGCTGCACCGGCAGTTGCAGTTGCAGCAGCTGTTCCAGTAGCAACCAGTTACCAAAAGGTGGACCGAGTGCACAACAATGCTGTTTTGAAGACTACTGAAGTAGTGGCTTCAGTCCAGCCAGTTGTCCATGCTACTCCAGTTGTGCACACCGCCCCAGTAGCTGTCCATGCTGCACCAGTAGTCCACCAGTCTTACGTCCATGCTGCACCAGTTGCAGTCCATGCTGCTCCAGTAGCTGTCCATGCTGCACCAGTAGTCCACCAGTCATACGTCCATGCTGCTCCAGTAGTAGCTGCACCAGCGCTCGTCAAGAGCCACGTTGTTGCTCCAGCTGTCCATGCCTGGTAAATCCAGTAGTCATAATTTGAAGATCATCTAAACATTACACATCAGTACAAAAAGTTAACGAATTTTACTCACCACATCAATGTACATCAAATGCACCTAACCCATCAACTTTCCAAATAAATGTGATATTTTGTTACAAAATAACGTTGACTTGCAATTCTTTTTTCTATTCCTGTAGCCACGTGTGAGTGTTTCCAAATGTATAGATAATGATTTCTTTCTTCGAATATCAGTAGCGTTGAAGAAAAGTGACAATTATGGGGCATATTCCTGATAATTGCCTACCAGTCGAGAGTGTTAAATAAATGTGATATTTTTTTTTAAAATAACATTGCCTCGTTTACACATTTTGTCGACTTTACCTCCTTGTACTTTTTTCTAAGTAGTTCCGGAACCTTGACTGTTTCCACAAATCTTGATAATGGATGCATTGAGTAAGTAATTTTATCATCCGGCGGAATTGAAGGAAAGTGGCATTTCGTTCAAGAAATAGTCTTGGAGTACTTATATTTTGAGTATTTGGTTGCAGAATCGTAGAATTTCTAAACCTCGATATTGTTGCAACAATTAAAACTAGACGATCTCGAGACAGTAGAATACATACAATTCAGGAACATTTCAAGTTTTAATGAAACATCGTTTTAATCAAGCATTTACTACTAAAACTTATTTTGACACATGGGTAAATAACAAATATCAATTATATATCATAGTATGAAGTATGTGACAATTTGATTACGTAACAAACTTTCGTTTTCATACATCTAGGTTATGAAATATTTATGTATACTTCCTTACAAGGCTATTAAATTAAATCTATTATACATTTTTTAATTTTTGTGATAAGATCTGGTCCTATCAAGATATTTTGATTGCACTCATTTGTGTTTCCAGAAGTTATATGATTTTCTTCGAAACCATCGAATGTAACTGACTAGTAAGTAGAAAATAAAACTCCTAGACATTTTTACACTTTTGCAGATTTTATTTTTTAATTAATCTTATACTAATGTTTAACACAATAAGATTAGAAAATTTATGTAAATATTACTAAAATATCTTCTTATAGGATTTAAGAGAACTGTAAAGTAAATTTTCCTCAAGTCTTTTATCGTGTTGTACTTTTTGATCAAAAAATGTTTTCATGCATTTTATCTAAGTATTAATAAAATATCATTAGAGAATATTAATGACTTACATCCGTTTATAATTTGATTTATTATTTTGCTTTTTGAAAATCTGGATCGGTTTAGTAATAATAATCATTTCTGTAATTGATGACACTTCAATCCTTCGATAATGCAAATTTTAATAAATGGTTATAATATAAACAGAATCTTACAGGAATATTATTGTTGTAAATAATGTTGTAAATGGGTTTATCTGCCACTTTTCTGTAATATTTTTATTTGTATACGTACCTAACGAACATTCATCAAAATTGTTACCATCGATAATTATTTTTATTGCGTCGAATGACTTGTTTTCGGCATATTTGGATCGTTTTTCGATGTTGTATATGCTTAATTTATTTGTCTTAATTTTGACGAAAATCCCTCCGTATAATGAGAAATGCTTTTTACTGGACACTTCTATATATTAAATTACTAACATAGATCTTCTATTTATTAATTAATAACAAGCAATAGAGGTCAAGTAAAGAAGTTAAACAAGTTTAATTTCTAATTTAAATTGAACTAAGTGATGAGTTACTTAGTGGGGATTATTTGGTAGTTTTTATTGCTTCAAATAACTAAACGAAAGTTCGAGTACCTCAATTTTAGTAAGATTAACCAAATTAGTTATAACAACTATTGAAGATTTAGTTCCCCTTGTATCACTTAGTTAAATATACTAAATATTTTTTAATAAACGTGAAATTTACTGTACATGTTCATTAAATTTCAATACCATTTAAAAATCTACATTTCAAACGCTTTTGAAATGTGCTTTTGCTAATATAAGATTACGCGTACATGAAATTAAAAAAAACATGATTGTTAGATGTACGTACAGGAGACCCTGCTCCTGATTTTATAAAGTTGTCAATAGCTAGCACAAATAATCAAATCAGTATTTTGTTACAAAACTTTCTACATAGTGGATAAATTGAAATGAATCAAAACTGTTCACAGATTTGTCTAAAAATCCTACTTAGCATCTATTCAGTAAAATAATTCAATATATTTATAAAATAAATATGGAGTGGAGAGGGCCGCATATCAAATGCAAAATTAGCGAACTGTTTGTAATCTTTAACGTATGTTGTTTATGCTTCATGATTGTTATTTTTGTCTTTGTCCTCGGTTTTTGGAAAAACTAAACCTGGGGATTAAAATAGAAAGCAATAATCAGTTCCTCGTAAATGTCCGCATAGTGCGGATCGCCGGACTGTATTTTATGAGATTGATTAGGCGCAGATTAAAATATATGCATTTCAGGAAAATTATGGAGAAAATTAATGATGCGTAGCTGAGCATATAAACTATGAAGTAATTTATGAATATGTTAAGGACAATAATAATATTAATAATGATGATGACAATGATGAGGATGAGGATGAAAATGATGATTACGATAATAATTATGATGGCGAGTATACTTGTATTAAAATCGATGAAAGATAGACGTTAAATATAAAAATCGTGAAAAATAATCATCAATAAAGAAAAATGTTTAGATACCATAGCTCGGATAGTTTCGTCAAGATATCCTTATTAATAAAATTGTTCGATGCGCTTACTCAACTTCGCTTTTGCCGTACAAAATAAAAATAATAGAAAAAAATTGTTTCGTAACGATGATCTTATTGAATTAACATCCATGCATCACTTTAAAAAGTCGAATGTCATTCCTTTGCCCAACGAGTATCAAAGTGCAGAGTTAGCGACATACATAGTAAGCAGCCAGATGGTAAGATTGTAAAGTGGGTCATTTTTATTCGCTCTTTTTGTAAACAGGCTTTATTTCACAGGTAAACAAAGTTTTAAGTCTATATTCTACTTAGAAAACAATGGACATCGCTTGCATAATTCAATATCGATGCTTTCGACCTTCTTCCCGACACAGGTAATCCAATGTCACTGTATCCAAGGGGGAAGCTCTTTCATTATACTCCTCTTTCTTCCTTTCCCTTACTTTTACTTACTTTCGTTTTTATTTGTCCCGTACTCTAAACTGGCTCACCTGTAATACTTGTAGTCAGTGCCGCAGCATCCTGCATTAATGCTCTATGACAATAAATCAAAATTCAAATGTTTTGAATTTTTATTAACTGGAAAAAATGTATTTTGTAAAATTATTCATATAACACATTCTATGGATGGTATAAAAATGTTTGCCATCGTAATAATAAATAATGGAAAAGGTAGTAAAAAATAGTACTTGTTATTTTTTTAGTGTTTATAAATTTGTGATTCGTAGGAAAAATCCGTTAACTGCATGATTGAAAAAAACGAGAAAAATGCATTTTGAGTTTGATACGTATTTTTCTAATTTTTCATTTTTCATTTGAATATTCTTTCTTGTATGCGTCAAAGACCATTCTCATAGATCTTTTCAAGTACACTGTACAAAAAGAAATTTTTAAATTGTTACATTTTAAATGGTGTTAAAACATGCCAACATATTAGATATTAGTATATCCTTTTCCTATTTGGTCTTGTTTTTGTTATATCTTAAATTAAGCCAATATTCCGCCATAATTTAAAACTTTTCTTTTTTACAGAGTATCATCGAGTTATTCTAAGTAATCTGATTTGCGCTTAAAATGCATGAAGTTTCTTATACTATATATATTTAAACTTCTCATAAACCACCAATAAACTCCCGAAGGACAAATTTTTTTTTCAGTTATTTTTTATCATTTTACAACTATTTTATTGTAAAATTACAATATTTTATGATTATTCTGTGATATTTAATTAGAATTTTACAGTTCCTTTGAACATTTGTAAGTTTTCAACCAACATTTTTTAATTTTTGACAACCGATGGTTTTCATGATTGAAATACTTACGTCGTATCTAAGGAAGAATCGATAGTTGCTGATGAGTTTTATTGATAATGCATTAAAAAATTAGCATATATTCAAAACTTACAGTGCAGTCCACGAAGAAGCATGTAATTTATTTCCCTTATTACACGTCGTGATATCTGGCCATTAACATTAATTACTAAATATAGGATAGTTGTTAAAATAACCTTTTGGTCGTCCCACTCCAAATGTATTCTTGCCTAACTGGCCTAAATGCCTAATGCAAATCATGAAACAGAAATCTTAAAATTATATAAAAGTTTCGCACAATTTGAGTTAAGAAATAAGCGTTATTCTAACAATGTATAAATCACACATAACCATTTTCCACAGCATCGCTGCTTTCAAGGTAAAAAAAAGAAAAAACTCGATACGAAACATTTAAAGGTGGCACTGTCCACACTTAAAGTGAGGAACAAAATTTTACTTTTTGTCTACCTCTGACAAGCGATGTATCATTTCCGACGAATTTTTTCCTGCCGAAAACGATTGCAATAAAATCAAAATCAGTGTTTTTAGCCACATTTTTATTTATTTTGCAACAAACGGAAATTTATTTTTGACAAACGCAGAATACGGCTATCACGTCACATTTTGGAGAAAAATTAGGTTAAATGTGGTTAAAAATGGGGTTAAATTTAACCACGTTTTTCTCCAAAGTGTGACGTGATAGGAAAGTTCTGCTGGCGCCATTGTTTTCAGCACGAAAAAATACATCGGAAATGATACTTCACTTGTCAAAGACAAAATCAGTATCGATAGTGTTACTAAGCATAAATTTCATTTATTCTAAACACTTAAATTTACTTACTGGATTATTTATATTATCAGGTTTTTTACGGAATAGTAAAAATGCAATATACTTTGCTGAAAATGTTACGGAAGTAAACTATAAGAATGCAAGAAACATTTTGAAAATGTAGTAAAAAAAGTTCACTAATAATTTGTGTGTGGGACCTTAAAAAATAATCTTGATATTGTTGGTTCCGAAAATGTTACAATAGAGTTATATGTATATTTAAATGGGTATTAAAAAATTAACAAAATTAGATAGAAGTACCTCTGAAATGAATGCTGTAGAATTAGTTGTTTATAATAAACAAATATTAATATCCGACTGTTTTCAATAAATAATTAGTACATTCTACTGTATTTCGACAGAATCGATATTTCTCGTTAACATATTATATATTTATATAGGAATAAAAAATACTTTTTTTTTACATTTGTAACTCCAATAAATATTTAATACAATAGTTCGCTAATACAAATTACCAAATATTTAGCAAAACGTAATTTTTCGTTAATTTTTCGTTCTAATGTTTTAAAAGTTACGTAAATAGATAGCAAACCAAGGAATTCTTCAATGTTGCATGAAATTAGGTTTAACAAAGAATTTGTAAAATAATATTTTAGTTATTTCATTTTAATCATATTTAGAGCTGATAAAAAATAGGTTTGCGATTTATTATCATTACCATTCTGAATGTTGAATATATATTTTCACGTACTGAATAGTTAAACATCATAAAATTTTCATATCCAAGTGTAAGAGATATTTTTCATTGTATTTTTTCAATCGAAACGTATCAGAAATGAGAACCAAGCGAAAAAAGTGTCGAGTTGCAATTGATTAGTTTTTGTTGTAGATTACAATGTCTGAATTACTATAAAATATTCTAATAGAAAGAATGCGTTACTTTTAATGAGTGTCATTTGAAGTTTTTGTTATAAAAATAAAATAGTTCAAAATATACATAAGAGGAATTAAACTGACCAAAACCACAGTTTCAGTTCTTCATTAACCACAATATTTTCACAATGAAATTCGTCGATTATACTGCTTCTAGCATATTTAACTAAGCTATTCTTTTCATTTAATTGTCATCAATTAAAAAATAAAAAAAACAATACCAAAAAGTAAGTTTCGGAAAAGGATCAAATTCCTACAAAATTTATGTGCAGCAATAGCTGCAGTTTGAAAAGAGTAATACGAATTTACTTCTAAGAATGTTTAAAAATTAAATATCAACTAATAAATAAGTAAGAAATTGTTGAAAATGTTTAAACTTTTTCTAGATAATACCAGATCGCGAAAAAAATCACACTATTTTGTTAATCACATATGTTTTGAAGATTTTATTCGTACAAAACAAATTACGTTTTTTTTTATTAAAAAACACAAATTTGTATTAATACTTTATAAACAATAAGTCTTTGTATTAATGCCATTGCTTACGCTTCGTCGTTAAAAGCGTTATATGAAAATAACTTAATAGCTGCTGTTTTGATATTATATAATTCTCTCATACAAATTTTCTATACTTCAAAAACAAGTCGATTATCTGCTGTTCGATCGCGATATTAAATGATCCAACTCCTAGCTCATTTTTTCTGATTGACAGCAGATATACATGGATTACGTGACATATATTATCTGTAGATTTTTTTTTAATTTAGTATCTCGATTCGCGGAACAATATTGTTTCCTTGAAAATGACAGAATATTTGTTAAGTCTACAATACGAAAACATTTTCAAATTTTTACTGAAATGGATAAAAACAAATTTTCTATAAATATTGCTGAAAAATCAGGGAAAATGATTGCGGTGATTTTTCATGATAATGTTTATCACTTATTACCAGCGAAAAAAAATCTAAATATGTGACAATACCCCGGCCAGAAAATATTTCTTAGTGCTAAGGCGATTGTGATATTTTAAAATGCGTTGAAATATAATTCTAAATAGAAGCTGAAAACAGTACAAAGTGCGGAAGGATCATTTTTTTAAGTCATCCTTTACGTTTAATTTTCTGCATTTTAAATGTCATTATTTACATTGCCAACGGTATATGTAAACTACTGAACAATTTCAGTTTAAAATTTAATCTAAATGAATAACATTTAAAACCTACTGATAATTGATTATGTAAAGATCCTATATGTATGAGAAATGGTATATGGTCAAATCCACAGAACTTTTGACTCAAAAAAGGTTGAACATAAATTTTAATCGCACATTATTCCCCCTTCGCATAAGTGTTTGTGTACCCCTCTAGGAGAAATAATCTATACCTGTATAATTTTTTTATTGCAGGCCGTTTGAATGAATACGAAATACATAGGTAAATATTTAGTAATTTTGAATTTAATTTAACTAAATTATTAATTATATTTTCTCTAACAATACGAACAAAATACAAGAATTATTTGCGGCCGACATAATTTCTGTTAATAAATGATCGATGGATAGAATCACATACATCAAGAAACATATTAAAAACATATTAGATATGTGTTCTACGATAATGTGCAATTTTTTATGGTTGCACGATTTTTATTATTTATTTCAACTTTATATTGTCATGGATGTACAACAAGCACATATTCGTAATGTGGCTAGATTTCTTCATTTTTATCTTAGGATTAAAAAGCATCTATTATTTCGTTGGGTTATTGCAGGCCGCAATCATGACAAAAATATCAATAAAATGTGGATTTTACAAAAAGTTATTTCATGTGAAACGGATGCTGAAATCTTATAATAAACTTTGCGCATATCAATGTCACTTATAATACTATTTTCTACTACATGTATATTCAATGTATATTAAAATTTCTCGTGATATACTGTAAAACGCCGATTTCTAGATTTATAGCGAACCAGTCCACCAGCATGCAGGATTTTCTAGCTATGTATCTACTTAGACATCTAGTTATTAAGCCTAGTTTATAAGTTTATTTTGTACAAAGAACCTTAATATATAAAAACCAGGCCATTAATAAATGGTATCAGATAAAATATGTGCAGCTACAAGTTAAACGTCAGATCAATGTCTTAATCCTGGGGCCGTGTTTTTTAACTGAGAAACTGAGATGAAATTAATGTATCTACTTTTCTAATTTCAGGATGAAAAGGGTTCAATCTCTAAAATAATAAATAACCAGCACAAACAAAAATAGTCGGACAATGGCTAATATTTCCCGCAGTTTTTCTTAATTGGAAATAAATTAGAGTTAGTGTAATTAGAAACTCGAATCCTGACGTTAAAGGATTAGTGTGGTTGTAAAGAAATCATGACAAAATTAAAATACCAAACAAAACTTGACTGGATTTCATACATTTTATATGCTAAAATTGTCATTGAATAGAATTGCTCAAAAATATACGTTGATATAAATAAATTGCAAAATTGTATGAAATGGTACATTTTTAAATGATTAAATAGGTATTAATTATTTCAAAAATTTGTTCAGTAAACATTGACAAGAACCGTAGTAAAAAAATTGAAGCAATATTATTCATAAGGCCAGAAGAAGTTGCCATAAATCAAAATTGCATTAATATGAATCCATAACGACAAGAAAAACAAAACAATATTTCTGCATTGAAGTATAAAACTATTTATTTCCATTATCATCAAAGGAAAAGGGATATGAGGAAAAACACAAATTTTTATCTTAAAAATAAATTTATTAATTAATCCGATGTAGGTGTTTTATAAACCAAGTCAACATATTTGGTTTTACAAACCAAAACAAATTATAGTCAATTGCCAATATTGACTGTAGTACAATAACTGCATAATCCTCAAATTATGACTGCTGGATTTACCAGGCATGGACAGCTGGCGCAACAACGTGGCTCTTGACGAGTGCTGGTGCAGCAACTACTGGAGCAGCATGGACATAAGACTGGTGGACTACTGGTGCAGCATGGACAGCAACTGGGGCAGCATGGACGTAAGACTGGTGGACTACTGGTGCGGCATGTACAGCTACTGGGGCGGCGTGGACAACTGGTGCGGCTTTTACAACGTGAGTTGCAACAACTGGAGCTGCATGGACAACTGGCTGGACAGCAGCCACGACTTCAGTAGTCTTCAAGACAGCATTGTTGTGCACTCGGTCCACCTTTTGGTAACTGGTTGCTACTGGAACAACCGATGCAACTGCAACTGCCGGTGCAGCGTGGACGACGTGGTGTACTGGTGCGACGTATCCTGGTGCAGCGAAGGCACAGGCCAGGATGGCAACCAAAACGATGAACTGCTTCATGGTACTGGATTGTTAGTTGTTTGTTCGATATTACTCGAAAATTACAGAGCGAATGATGGTTTAGTGACACTGTTAGTCCCTTTTTATATCTGCAGATTTCAACAGATGGCAGATCCGTGGTTCCATGGAGTGGGAGGCACACCTGGAAATATAATATTGCCCTGGCATTGAATAAATACATATATCTTCACGTACTTGGACTAATAAGACGATGGGCTTATGTAAGAAATGAAAAATTCGTCTTGTAATAGGAAGGTCAGGTGACCCTCGCAACTAACCGTTAGCAAGAGATCGACCAATTTGACTAGCTAAACAAACGTGCGCGTAAGTAATTCTGTGTACCCAGTTACGCAGGAGCTTTTGATAATAGATCTCGCAATATAATCCCCTATAATATAGAATTAGCATGAAATTCAAAATGTATATTTATTTTTTTTGTCACAATTTCGATTTCATTCCAAACATTACGAAATTGACAACATACTGAAGAGAAGATATTTCTTCAGAACTTGTATTATGCCCACAACTTCAAAATATATATCCAACCTTGGCCTAGAAATAAGCACCTTTTTTAAATCAAATATTATCGGTTTAAGGTTTCTGCTGGTTCATTAACAAGTTGGTTTCAATATTGATTCTTCTATGTAACTATAATGAGATTTATAATTTATCTTTCCTAAAACGCAAAATTTGTAAGAGTCATTAATTCAGATAATTTTTCAAACGAGAACTAAGCAGTATTTCTACATTACTTTTAATTTACTATTCTCATTTTAGAAATGTAAATGAAACAAAATCGCTAAAATTAAATAAGGAAATAATTTCTTAATTATTTGTACTTATATATATGGAAATGACCATTGTTTCGTAAAATGTGAAAGTGAAGTTCTTTTTGTTGAATGTATATCAACCATCCAAATAGAAACTGTTTACAAAAATATGTTTTCCGATTTTGAACCGTTTAATCCCTTTTATCGGAGATCTATGGATAATTCTGATTCATATTATTTCTGATTCCCGTTCATTCATAATATCTAACAATGCTTCTCCTGTCATAAAAAATGGAAATATAGCTGTGAAAGAGGTTGAGCTTGTCAGGAGTGGTTTATCCCAAATAAATAGCATGTAAAATCAAATACTATATAAGATTTATAATACAAATCCTAACTAAATACACTTTACAATTCTGATTTAAATATGCTTATTATTATAATCAAATAATTTTCATTTTCAACTGTGTTACATATTTCGGTTCTTTATTTGACGTTTTTTCTGTACAATTGTGATTTTTAAACTTTTTACACCTTGATTTTACACCATTTTAAATAGTCAATAAATTCACTTATTTTAACAACATATTACCTTTTATTTATTACAGCGGTAAATCCGTAATAAAAATGCATTTCAATAAAATTCAATTTTTATTCATAACATTAGTATTCTTCAATTATTAGTACATTTACATTGTGCGAAAAAAGTACAGAAAGGGATCGTTTAATATTTAATACCCAACACGAAGTAATATTCATGTTACTCACAATTAAATGCTACGTTTGTTTTGGAAAATGATTTTTCTACAATTAAATCAATATTTTACATAGCCTAAGTTTCGTTCATACTTACCGTAATCATTTTCCGCATGCCGGCTTTCTGAATATAATCGACACCTCGAAATCGTGAAAAGAGTAATTACACTCCAAAAAATATAGAGATATATTCATGTTATTAATTAAAATTAGCTTCAACTACAACAATAATCAAAGGTAAAGTAATTTTATGACAAAATTAACAAGAAATTAACTTTTATGTAAATCTGTAATATACATTACTAATATTGCTTCCTGTAACTCACCAAGTTTACTGTCACCATAATACAAATAGATTTATGAACGCAAATTGCTTGCGTTGAATTGAGTTCGAGTATTAATAATTATTTTAGTAACCTTTTGTTGCATAAAATTTTCTTTTTAAGGAAACGAGTTGAAACTAAGTATATGACATCATGTTTTCAAAATTCCTAATGGATGATCCAGTATTACTGACGAAATATTCGTGCATCATTTTATTACAACGAAATTAGATACTCTGGAAATTTCCTTGATCTCTTATAATCGTTAATTTGATCTCATATTTCCAAAATATTAAATAACTGCAAAACGTTAATTCGAATTAAAACATGAGGAAACGCACTGTCGTTTATATTGAATGTACCCATTTTCACATCAAATGGTTTAGTAATAAACATTAGAAAAAAAAATTGTGAATGTATTGAGTACCAAATGTTTGTCTTTATGATCTGCCTGAAATTTAGACTCGTGAAAAATTATTCCTAGGATGGTTAAAAAAAAACTCTTTTTTATTATTTTGACTGAATGCTTGGAAAGGATCGAAAAACAGTGAACTTTTTTTATTTTTATTTTAATTGATATTAACCTGACCTTCGAGTCGTTTGAAGTTAAAATTCCTATGGATAAACTGAACTTTTTTTAAATTTATTCGTGATAATTTTCAAATCAAAAATGTTGAAACACTGAAATTCAAACCAAAATCAACAAAACCGTAAAATTTCGTTACTAATTTGTTCGTACCATTTTTCATTAAAAATGGGTTTTCTACTGAATTTTGAATTCCTTAAGATAATACGTAAAAATATGGTGGATATTGAAAAAGATATAACATATTTTTACGGAGAAAATATAGCAAAAAAATTGATATAAATATGATTATATTTGCAACGTTTCCAACTCAATTATAGCATATTTTAATTATATACTCTGAAGGAAGTGAGAAGTAAGTATAACACATCAATTTTTATTAATGTGTTTAGATAAAAACATTCGAATGAACAAATTACGACATTTTACAGTTTTATTGATTTTTGTCATTATTTATTCAAAAACCCTATATAAGTTTTGCCTACTTACGGTTATTAATGAACCGATAAAGTTTAAGAAAGCGTTTGAGAAATGAAGGTTTGGTGGAATTTTAAGGAAGAATTTCGATCCGAGAACTATCGCGAACAAAAATGAAAAAAACATTGTTTCATCAAACATTCAAACTTCGAGCGACTTGCGGACCATGTAATGTCGTTTAAAAAGATCCAAAAACACCTATATTTTCGATATTCTACAAGAATCCACTCGAAAGTAAAAATCGATTTTTTTAACCACCCAAATATACATAATAATGTACAGCAAAGCTATAAAGCAATTAAAAGAAGATTGTTGAAAGTAGCTAAAAATTACCGAAACATTACATATTAAATGTTAAATTTTCAGTTTGCTAGTCGCATTATTTAAATCATTACCTGCAGCCTGATACCAAATTAATTTAACAGAGTTCTTATAGAATTTGTATAATAAATTCTTATGTGACAAATCATGCAAGTTTTTCTGATTTTTCGGTTGTAATTTCGTATAGGTCGTTTGGACAAATCTCGGTGAGATATGAAAGTTGAAAGAGGAAAATCCGATATGTAAACGAAACTGGTAACCAAAGTACCGCTTAAGAACAGAAAACATATTTAACCGATTTTTTCTAAATTTTACAGGCACTTCTTAAATCTGAAGCAAAATATACAGGCACAGAGTACTTTAACCTCTATCATACAGATGTTTCTAAACCATGGTTAAAAAAACGATTGTCAAGAAGATTTATAACATGGGTAAATAGAGGCCGATGTAATGACTACCACCTTGAAGCATCACTTTCTCGTATTAGCTTTGTCACACCTATAGTAAATGTGACTGAAACTGTGCACTTCAAGATATTAATCATATAATTTGGAACTGCCCTATTTATAAAAATAAAAGGAGTAGTATAATTAACTCTCTTTTCTCTATAAAATCCACCTCACAAGATTCGAATTTATTTCCATTGCCCAAACATACCTGCTCTACTTTTTATACACGAATTTTTAATCGATAATGATATTTTTATTTAAGAATGATATAACGACAGACTCTGCAATATCCAAACAATAGTTCATCCATAACTAATACTAATAATAATTATACGACATATAATTTTAAGTCCACAAAGAGCTTAATTTTATTCTAACTGTTAAAACTATAAATCAATGTAATTAAGTGTAACACTTAATAAATCTGTAATAGATTTTATAAGATTAATAAATAAAAAATAATACATAAAACTATTGTGTTCAATCATTTTATTGTGTTTTTCTGCAAAATTTCGTTTTATAGATAAAAAATACCTTCTTTTATAATGAAAATGGAACCATTAAATTTTACTCGTCGTCATTTTGAGAAAAATGCATATTTTTTCAAATCTTTCGACAAACATTAGTCTAGACTATTGTTTAACAACCGGCATCGACATATTTAGTTTCAGATGGTCCAATGTTGATAACCTCAAAATGTAAAATACGATTTTTTTTAACGACCATTTGTAACTCAATTATGTACAAAATATTTTTCAATTAAACATTTCTGAAAAACTAAATTTCTGTAATCCTAAAAGTCAGTAATCGCTAATAATGACGCGTAAATAGAATGTAATACAAAAACTCAATCAATCAAAAACATGAACATGTAAAGAATAAAGAATTAATGAAAAATGTCCTTAAAAACAAAATTAATCATTGACAATAAATTACTTCTTTACCTCGTTTAAATTACTTACCTAATGTAAGTCAGCAATAAAAATAGACAATAAAAGGAGAACACACGCTTTCATAATTATTTACAAAATATGTGAACGAAATATAATAAAATTACAAATACATATTATTACTCGGGCACTTGATGAGGTTAATGTCCCGATTTCCCTTTTGTTATTCCTTAGTCAATCGAGAGATGGGCGACTGATAACATGTTATAATTCATCCAACAAACTAAAGTCTTTGTCTCTTTTGACTACTAACTAAATTGGTTGAGTAGACGATTCACAATAATTAAAATAACTAGAATAACTCTCCAAACAAGATTACTTAAGTTGTGTCATCTTCGTCCTTATTGAAGGGGTATTAATAAAATGTTTATGCTACCTACCTTATAAATTACTGTTTACTTCAATTGCTGCTAAAATTGTTGGTTATATCAATAATGTTTCTATATTAGTATCTATAAATTTTTATTAACAATGCATTATGCTGCTCTGAATATACATTATTATGGATTAATTTATTTAAAAAAAAACACACAAATTCATCGATGATTTCGCTGCTTCTGTATTTTATTATTATTATTAATTTGTTTAGCATTGTTTTATAGCATTTATAATCATATTATTGAACCTATAATGTATTGCATGAAGGTTTTACTTTCACAATGACTAAAAAACAGGAAACCAGTCATCAGTAACTAATGAAATTAGACTTATTACGACATTGTTTCCATTAATAATATCTTATGTCTACACCAAGAGATGAATATAGAAGCGCGTGCTGGTAGAAATTGCCGTTACTATTTCAAACATACTTAAGAATTGCATATCATCCTAGTACGTTTCCCAATACAATTAGAAGCTGAACGGGATGTCTTTACTAATTTAATTTTCATTTTCCT
Source organism: Trichopria drosophilae (assembly GCA_030407085.1). NCBI lineage: Eukaryota > Metazoa > Arthropoda > Insecta > Hymenoptera > Diapriidae > Trichopria > Trichopria drosophilae. Next base: position 137,671,408 of record CM059584.1, on the reverse strand, counting down.
TTGAGTAAATGTATCGTGCAAATGTGTCAGTCATTGATCATGTTAATTTTCTACTTGAAATCTGAAACTACAAATTGTCAAGCAGGAAAAATATATTGTTTTTTTATAGTTTAAGACATCAATATTGAGAGACACCCGTTAATTGTAGAAAAATTAACGATGATATCTGATAAAAATGACATAATAAATTACATTTTAATAAATATCATGGCACATTTTCGCAAATAACGTTTCGTTATAACGAAAAATTTTCCCTGAATTAAGTTGATTAAATTTTCCCCAAAAAAGGTTGTCCTTCTAATTTTATATTCGTTTTAATGAATGTTATTAATCTTACATAACTAGTAACGAAATGTAATAATATACACTAACAAGTGCAAGTTGAGTGTAAATTTCCGATTTTTATGAAATTTGCATATGTTGTAAAAAAACACACTAAACGTCACGTTTTTTAGAGATAGAAAGACATATTTAACTAATTTAAATTGAATAAACGCACATGATTAATATTTTGATTGATGTCGTTGTTGTTATAATTGTTATCGTTGTTTTCGTTTTTTCTTTATTCTTGTTGTTGTTGTGGTTGTTGCTGTTATACTAAAATTTATTATACATATCCTCCCAGTGTACGTACTTTTTAAATAGTGATATGTTCACTTTTCAAGTTTTAATATTACATACTGGTATTACTAATTACCTATGTTATTTAAGAAAAGATTTTAAATAGGGGAAGGCGTGGCGAAGCGGGGAGGATTTTTTCCGTGTATCATATCTCTCCTTGAATTTCATATTTAGGGTGATGCAAAGAATCATTTGATAGGTAATTTCATAGTCAATATTTACATACATGTTACTTATGGTATATGTTTTATAGATGGTAATAATATGTGTGGCCAATTTATAAAACTTAAAAAACACGGGGCGAAGCGGCGAAATCGGGGTGAAGTGGCGAATCCTTATTTTTAGAGGTCTCTGAGACGACTATCATAAACTTAAGTGCAAGTCATTATCTTTTAAGTTATTATTGTTTGTTTTAATAAAAATAAAATTTCAACGGTGACGGAATGAACCTCTGCAGAGATATCAAAGTTTCCAAACGCAACAAGAAAAGAAATTGCATCTTCGGAAGCATTGAATACTCGTATTATATCAGGATCACATATTTTAACTTCGTCTTTAGTAACTCAATGCATTCATCAAAGGGGAATTCTAAATTAGAAAATAATCACGGAATAGAGACATCCTGGAAAAAATTTCGCCGCTTCACCCCGAAGTATCATTTGGAATTCCAGGTAGAATGTCTCATTATAGACACCCAAAAAAGGAACAATTCATGTTTTATAAATAAGTCCAAAAAATATACTTTTAGAATAAATGTATAAATAGTGATTATTTAACTGCCAAAATGAAACTATTGACCATTCTGAAAAATTAAATATCATGCCTCAAAATATGACAAATGGTGTAAACAAAGAAACCACATATGATATTTTACAATCAGTATGATCATAATGGAAATATTTGATATTCGTCACTTCGCCCCGTTCGCCGCTTCGCCCCGTCTTCCCCTATATTATGTAGGTAGCAAAATTCTAGTAGGTATTAATAGTTTTTACATTTTTTAATACGTTTGGATACTACAAACTTATTTGATGAAAAAGGGAAGAAGTCATAGATTGCTTTGGATTTATTACATCTACTAATATTTATTTATAACTGACTTCCCATCGAATCTATTACTAATAATAAGTAAAAATAAATTTTATTTACTCTTTTTATATTATTATAAAATAAATATTATTATAAGCATATGAAGACGCAATCTCTCCTGCGGACGGAAAATACATATACACAATATAAAATTTGGCAACTATTGTGTCATCTGCGAAAGAGATTGCTGTTTAATACGTTTCAAACTTTTCTTCAATTAAAACATTTCAAACATTTTTGAAAAAGGTTTAATATCAATTAAACCAAACGTCTAATTTTGTTCGAATTACGTTCAAACTTTAGATTATTTACCAAGAAATATTTAATTACATATTATATTCAATATAAGAAAAAATAAGAAAGAATTATTAATACACAGAGGATGTTACTAAAAAACTGTTCCAAGTTGACTGCCATTAGGAATTGTATATTAAACCATTGTTCCTAAAAATACATTTGCTCGTAAGCTGCGTAGAAAACATAGAAAATCGTCTAAATTATCAAGAGAAAGTGCCTGGTAACAGTCGACCTCGTAAGTAATAGTCGCTTAATTTTGACGCTTCTATTCTCCTATACGTATCTACGGAGCTGGACCGAGTATAAAAAGCGACGGTTCTTCTGTCAAACCATCATTCGCTCAGATAGCATTCGAGTAGTAGCAAGCAGCTAAAAAAACAAATTTTAATCATCATGAAACAATTCATTGTACTCGTCGCCCTCGTGGCCTGTGCTTATGCCGCTCCTGGATACGTAGCACCAGTACACCACGTCGTCCACGCTGCTCCAGCAGTTGCAGTTGCAGCGGCTGTTCCAGTAGCAACCAGTTACCAAAAGGTGGACCGAGTGCACAACAATGCTGTCTTGAAGACTACTGAAGTCGTGGCTGCAGTCCAGCCAGTTGTCCATGCTGCTCCAGTTGTGCACGCCGCCCCAGTAGCTGTCCATGCTGCACCAGTAGTCCACCAGTCTTACGTCCATGCTGCACCAGTTGCTGTCCATGCTGCTCCAGTTGTGCACGCCGCCCCAGTAGCTATCCATGCTGCACCAGTAGTCCACCAGTCATACGTCCATGCTGCTCCAGTAGTCGCTGCACCAGCCCTCGTCAAGAGCCACGTTGTTGCACCAGCTGTCCATGCCTGGTAAATCGAGTAGGCATAATTTGAGGGTTATCCGAACATTACACTCCAGTATACGCAGAAAAAAGACTATAATTCGTTACATCCATGTACATCAAATGCACCTGAGCTATGAATTTTAAAATAAATGTGATATTTTTTGATAGAATGACGTTAACTTTTTCATACACGTTGCCTCATTATACTCCTATTTTATTTCCAAATTCCTAATAACGGTTTTCAACTTTCAGTAGACAATTTTGATATGATTATCGATACAGGTACCAGCGTTCGAAATCTTCCTCGTTTAAGAGCAAACCTCTTGTTTTCCTAAAATCAGATGATAATGAAGAATAAAATTTCGTTCTTTATTTAATAATTCTACGGATCCAATCTGTGCAGAATCGCTCCATTCGACTATTGTCCAGTCAAAGATGAATCATCCAGGCGTTAGATTAAAATCGGCCGGGGAACAAAGTTCCGAAAATCAAAACCCCGAAAGGCTAAAATTTTGATGTTGTGTGAGTCCAAGGTATTTTAATTTGCTTTCTTTTTACCAAATTTTTAAAGCAAAAGTGATAAAAATCACGCTGGAGCCATGCTATATAGAAATTTAGGACTTTCGGTGTGTTGATTTTCGAAACTTTGTTCCCCGGCCTTAAAATCATATTTTACCTAATCATTGCATATCTTGGCTAAATTATCATTTACAATATATTAAATAAGTTGAGACATTAACAAGTTTTGCTGGTCTCGCTGTGAGTATTCTAAGTCAGCAGTGGTTGATAAATTATTAACTTAGTTTACTCAAGTGTTAAGAAATATGGAAATCATTATCGACTGGTTACAATAATAAATCAGGTTCGTCGATATGTCAGTAAAATCTTTTTTTTAACAGCAAAAGGCTCTTGTTCCTTTTTGTTATATCTAAGAGACATTCCCAGTCTTTTCGAATCAATTTTCAGATTTTTACACTAATATACCATTATAGTTGTGAGAATCAGGACAACAGTAACTTTTCTTCTTAATCCTGAACAATATAACCCTCGGACTATATATAGTTATATCGATTACCTGTGATTCATACAACTACACCATTCTATCAGTTTACCGATATTTGATACATTTTAACTGACGAGAAGCATCTGACCCTTATAGCGAACTCTTAATCCCGGCATATAATATATTGCTTTTGACATTTTAAACAAATTTTTTTCACCTGCAAATGCTTGAAAAAGAAACTTAAAACAAAAACCATAAGTTCGTGGCACAGGTGGTAACGCGCTGGACTACGAAGTCGTAGGTCGTGAGTTTGGTCCCCGTACAGTGAACAATTTTTCGATTTCATTTTCAAGCAGTTCTCTGTTGATAAGACGAGCTCGTTGTTTATTTACGATTCGAAAATATTGTTTATCTGGCGGAAATCGACTCATGACCACTGCTGTACTTTCATACACAAATGTGAAGTATAGCGCCATCTAGGAAGTGGACCTGCAAATGTTGCAAATTTTACGAATTGTATGGCAAAAACTTAGTAAAAGGGCGATTCCGACCGTTAAAATAATAAAAAAAAATAAAAATAAATAACAGCAATTCAATCGAAAAAATTCTGAATTGAGAAAAATTAATAAAATCTCCGAAATTTCACTATATAAGTATGTCAATTGGACCACAGTTAGTTAAAGTGGTCAAACTGACGCTTTTATATAGTGACATTTCATTTTCATACAGTCAGGATTCGAAGTTTTCATTTTAAGAATTTTATATTGCAGGTATATCAAACTGTAAAGTATTTAAAAATGAACTTAATTGGCTTTCACAAATGATGTAAAAATATACGAATTTCTAATATTAATGTTATGATGCCGTTGCACTTGATATATTGTTGTTAAAGCAATATGGTCAAAGAAATTGTAAAAGCATATTAAAGTTGTAGAATAATTAACTTTAAAACCATAAAAACTTTTAAATAAAATGTCAAAAGAAATTACTGGATCATCGTTTTCTGATACAACAATGAACGATTTATCAATAAAAACGCAATATATAAATGGGAGCTACTACTTTAGTTTCACTATCCTGTAAAGTACAAAATAATGTATACTCCCTTCAAAACAGTAGTACAAAAATGGTTAAAAACAAACAATTCGGGTAAACATTAGGTACTTACCTGAAATCAAGTGCTAATGTTCCATTTTTCGATGGCTTTTCCATTATTTAGATTTTCGTTCTCGCTACTCCAATGCGTTATCTAACAATGCAAAAGTGCAAACATAACAAAATTTATTTCGGTCTGTTATAAAAATTCCTTGGTCAGAAAATTACTGGTTATATTGAGTAATCAGTGTTAACATAATTTACAACTAAAGAACCAGTAAAATAGTGGCAACTTTGGTTGAGCTACCCGAAAAGTTTCAGTAAATACATTATCTTGACCAAATAAACAGTAAAATTGACAGATTTAACAGCGTAAATTATTTTCATTTAAGCAATCGGCGAAATTTTCACTGATCCAGACTGACAATAACCATTGCAAGAGTGTAGAGGTCCGAAACAACGTTGAGAAACAGACTATAGAAGTAAACGCCAGGGCCAAAATCCCTTTTTTACATTATTTATTGATTATTATGAAATCCACATTCAATGTGCATTAATATGTGTACAACATAACCTTGTCTTAATATTTAAAATACGATATTTAATGCTATATATTATTTATTTCACAAAAAGCATTTGTCAATTTGCGGATTTGGAATACAAAACTGCTTTCAAAAATACATTTTGAATAGTATAATCCCTTTTTCAAAGACCTACAAATGATATGTATTCACATTATTTCTATTTTCTGGTTGCTTCATAATACCTACCAATACCTATGCTCTTATAATAAATGTAGAAACAGCTGTGAAAATACTTGACCTTGTCAAAAGTGATACATTAGGTAGCATGGAAAAGCAAACGCTACAAATGGCTCATTATGATATGTAATTTGACACTTAACTAAACAAATTTGTGGATTCTGATATTTAGGTTTTGCTGTATTCTTATGAATAATATGAAATATTTTTCGTAGTACACAGCCTTGCCTTGTTCGGTTCCTTGAACTCAGCTTCTGTTCGAGTATGCAACAAACGAATATTTTTTAAATCGTTATATACGTTATACTTTCGTAAATATTTAACAATTGTGTGGAATAAATATTTAATAAGATTTTTATAAATAGAATAGCTTTTCTAGAATATTCTTCGAAAATTAATCGAGAAGTTATTTTTACCACTGTTTCCTATATTTAATAATAGTACTTACCTATTCAAAAGAATTTGACACTGTATTCTCATGATATAATTTCAGTACAATTGAATGAAGATCTTATATTTATTAAATTTTAAATCTATTGTTATAGTATAGTATATCTTTATGTGAACTTAATGCTGTCTAAATTAACAAAAATGAAAAGAAAGTAAAAACAAAAATAGAGTGAAAACTTCACTCTGAATATAAAATATCTGTTGACTCTATTCGGGATCTTGGCGTTATCAGCGATAAAACATTATCTTTTAATAAACATATAAATGATGTTGTTCTTAAGGCTTTTAAGTCCCTAGGCTTTGTAATTAGATCAACAAAAGTTTTTAAGGATACGTCCGCCATTATCAACATTTATAAAACTCTTGTATTACCTAATTTGCTGTATGCCTCTCCTGTTTGGAGTCCCTATACCTTAATCGAAAAAAACTTCTAGAGTCCACTCAAAGGAAATTTTTGCGATTTCTCTTTTACAAATCTGATCAACCATTACACTTTTTCTCTCATGATTTTCATGACATATCTAAGAAATTTGATATCCCAACAATAGAATCCATACATAGGCTTAACGATAGTATTCTGGTTCGTAAGATTTTGTATGACCATATTAAATCCCCTGACCTTAGAGGTCTATTCGTTTGGAGGCCAACACCGTACTCCACTCGTAATGTTAGAGTACTGTACGAGAGAAATTGCAAAACAAACTATTGCTTTTATTCGCCAATATTTCGGTTAACTCGTGTGTGGAACTCTCTTCCTGAAGATATTCGCAACCAAAATTCCCTTTTCTTATACACCGCTAATTGTAAAAGAAAACTATTATTTCATTATGTTTAAGTTTATATATCATTTGTTATAAATAGTATTTAGAAGAGCGACTTTATATATTTTTGTTAAAAACTTTGTATTCTGGGGTGTTTAACGCCCGTTTATTTCCAATAAATAAATAAATAAAAGACTGGATAAATTTATACTCCAAAGAATGTACAAAGTTCAGTCTTTCAAAAAAATGAATCATATTATACCCTATATACAGTCATTATTCACGTTAAAAAATTTAAAGATTAGACATCAAATAAGCTTGGTACATTAGATTGAATCAATTAACAGGTATCGCGACTGTACAATTTTTAAAAATTCTAAGTTTATTCCTTTTCTGCTTAAATGATGGTTTATTATTTAAAAGACGTCCATGTGACTTATAGTGTCAAATATTTCCTAAATATTTTTTCAAAAAAAGCTAACATAATAATCAATACGCATACATACAATTTTCATACGTCACGACCACAATTTTAATCCGTTCTATTTAAAATTTTTATAACTTCATTTCACGTCGGAAATGAAAAAATCATTTTGAAAAAATCAATATTTTTTTAGAAGCCTTGGTACTTCGAAGGATATATTATTGTAAAATAACGAAAAAATGTTCAAAATTAGGGACATAGTTTTGCATGTAGCGGAGAAATAAAAAACAAATTCGGGCAAATAGTTGTTTTTTTTTAAATAATATAATATAAGTTCACCTTATTTTGCGTAGTAAACTTAAAAGTAGCCATATAAATAACTTTTATATTTAAGTAAGTAATGTTGATGTAGTTAATTTTACTATTGTTATTCGAGAGAATATTCCCTCTAAAGTGTGAAATACTGCTTTGAAACGATAATTCTTCGCTCGAGGAATGTGAAGATATTTTCATTTTATTAATTACAATTAAGTCTAGCTGAAACCATAGTTTCCTATTTTTATTCATAAAAAATTAGAGGATGGCGATTTCACTAAATAGTAGTAAACCAATAAATTATCACAAGCAGTGACATATAGTAGTTTATATAACAAGAACCTAACTATTAAATATAAGATTTTCGCATATTTTGTGAATGGAAACCTAAATTGAATATAAACGATTATTAAAAATATTATTAAAAAGAAACAAAAAATATTTGATAAATGTTTCTTTCATTACTTTTGGAGGTAGAAATGAATTGTGAAATAATAGTAAATACTATGTTGGATTGAACAAATCCATGTTCTGAAATCTCATCTTGTGCTATTAAATGAAATTCTTTACTGTCACATTAATAATTTGCTTTTAAAGATATCCAGTATTATTATTATTATTATTATCTCTATATTATTCTATAAATGGATGAATTAACCATATTAATTTTAAGATGTTTTATTTAAAGTAAATACGGGACTGCAGATGACCTATAAGAATCCGAAACAGAAATAACACGTACACATAATTCAAAAATTGATGGTTTGAAGTGATCGATAAAATTTACTTTAACCGGCCGACAAGACGATGAATGCCGAATTTAATTATATACTAACTACTACATTTAAACAAACGCGAATTCACTTAATGCAGTTGCAATAATTATTACTCTTGCAGAGAACATATTTATGATAACCTCTCAGAAAGGTTACAAACCGAAACATTAATAAAACATCAGAATAAGACTTGTTGTGACATATTTATAGTTTAATATCAATACAAGATGATGATGATGGTACACAAATCTGAAAATTTAATGTTACAGACAGTGTTCTTTAACCTTAATATAAGGTTACCATTGATAAACTGATCCATTTAGTTTTATGCAGATTTTATCACAACTTTTACACTACTGTACGACTTCCGGTATAGAAAAGTCTTTAAAATTAGTGTAGATTACGAAGTATGGAGGGACAATGCATATTGTTTCTATTAAAAGATAAGGTGTACATTAAACATATTGATTACATAAGATTAATTTAACATTATTTTGTAATGGCCATGTAATAAGTTTGGTCGATCATCCCATATATTAACGAAACGGTAGCGTAAGGTTATATGAAGATTTCTTAATTTCCATGTGATGTTACAACCTTACACTTGAAAGGTTATTCGTATAAAAGATAAACTCAGCAACGTTGAAGTACTGTGAGGCCTGTAGAGTTTATTAATTGGAAGAAACTTTATTACAAATTATGATGAAAAATAATTGCTACCTTGCAAAACAATCAACAGTAACTGAAAAAAGTTCTTTATTTCACTGATTTCCTTTAAAAAAGCTGGATAGAACAGATGCTGGATAATATTACCTTGGCTATTTCAGATGCACTTGAAAACTACTTGTCATCCTCGTAGATTTCCCAATACATATAGATCTAGATTATATGATTGCTTTATATATTAATTCAATTACAATTGTATTTCATTTAAATTTAAAGTTTTCGGTTATTGATTATTTTACTACTTCAAGTCTTGCAAAGAAATCTTTATTAATTATAGTTACAGTTATATCTGCATAAGAAATAACTAACGTAATGAGTTGTTTATTAATTATTGTTCATATATGTTTATTAATTATATATCATCTAAAAGAAAGTCCTTTTAAATTTTTGATTGAATGTGTCGTATAAATTCAACCTTAAAAAACAAAAAACAGATTAAATTGTACCTTTTAAAAATTAAGTTGTAGGTATCCTTTGATATTATTATATATTATTTGTTTAGAAGACTGAGAACCTTACGTCTTCAATAACCATAGTACAACAAAAATTAACTATAGACATTACAAAATGACGCGTGTTCAGTAATATTAATAATATTTGTTTGCTAAATTCATTAACGGGGTACTAATTCTAATGGTGACTTCAAGTATTAATTATTTAAAATTGTTCAACATTCCAAAATTAATAATTTGACTAGGATGTAAAATACTATTTTTCCTATAAAATTAGTAAATTAATAATAGTTAAACAAAATAATAAATAAATGAACTAATAAATATTGATGTCAATAAAATTCAAAAAATAGTGGTAGGGATAGATATTTGTAAACATGATGCCATGTGAAAATATCTGTAAAAAAATTTTATTCACAACGTTAGTATTAAATAAATATTTTTCAAGTACATCCGGAAGATAAGATTTACAATTTTAAGACCGCATTATTAATTGTATCTTTTTAGTTTTAATTTTATAAAAAACGAAGAACTCATAAACCATAAATATGCTAATTAAGAAACTTTATTTGTTATATGTCTGTAAATAGAAGTAAATTATGATGTACAGTAGAAAATATACGATTCGCTGACTACCGATGTACATAAAATAGTTAGTCATGGGAATCCGTGCTCTTTTAATATTAATCAGCGAAAATCGCTGCAAATCAGTGAATATTCGCTGCAAATCAGTGAATATTCGCTGCAAATCAGCGAAAAGTTGAATTAGCGGCATACTTTTCGCTGATTTTCAGCGGTTTTTGCTGAGTCATATTTAGAGAATGAAGAATAGCTAATGACCATATTCATTTACTATTCATTTAGTGAGCTCTCTGAAGCTGCAGTGACAATTCATATGAAAAGTTAATTGTAATTATTTAAAATTGATCTGCTACTATTCAAACAGAATAATAACCATTAGTTTTGAATTGTATATTTCCATAAGCGATATCATGTAAACGTTGCATTAACTACGTATATTCTATATAAAAGCCCAGAAACCTGCCGATATTACCAAGAGAAAGTACCTAGTGACAGTTAACCTCGAAAGTAATCGTTTTTTTAATTTTGACGCCTCTATTCTTCTATACCTCTCCACGAAGTTGGTTTGGGTATAAAAAGCGGCGAAGCTCATGTCACATCAACATTCGCTCAGTAGCATTCGACTAGTAACAAGCAGCAAAAACCCAAATTTTAATCACCATGAAACAATTCATTGTGCTCGTCGCCCTCGTGGCCTGTGCTTATGCCGCACCTGGATACGTCGCACCAGTACACCACGTCGTCCACGCTGCACCAGCAGTGGCAGTTGCAGCGGCTGTTCCAGTAGCAACCAGTTACCAAAAGGTGGACCGAGTGCACAACAATGCTGTCTTGAAGACTACTGAAGTCGTGGCTGCAGTCCAGCCAGTTGTCCATGCTACTCCAGTAGTCCACCAGTCTTACGTCCATGCTTCACCAGTTGCAGTCCATGCTGCTCCAGTAGCTGTTCATGCTGCACCAGTAGTCCACCAGTCATACGTCCATGCTGCTCCAGTAGTAGCTGCACCAGCGCTCGTCAAGAGCCACGTTGTTGCTCCAGCTGTCCATGCCTGGTAATTCCAGTAGTCATAATTTGAGGATCATCTAAATATTCTACTCCAGTATATGCAGACAAAATACTTGAATTCGTTACATCCATGTACATTAAACGCACCTGAACTATGAATTTTTAAATAAATGTGATATTTTTGTATAGAATGATGTAAAATTTATTCCCATACACATTACCTGATTATACTTCCGTTTAATTCCTAAAGTTCTGATAACGGTTTTAATTCATAAGAAGAAAATTTTAAAATTATATGCGATTTAGACGTCACCTACACTCTTCGTTCCAAATCATCAAATTTGTCTTTTCCTATATCCAGCAGACAGTAAAGTATAGGATTTCGTTCTTTATTGTTGTTAAATCCATGGATTCAATCCATTTTACACAGAATCAGTAGATTGTTATCCATTCGAACATGAAGTATGCAGGCGTTAGATTAAAATCATATTTATCCTAATCATTGTATAACTTATTAGTCTTTGTATTAGACTCAGCTATATTATTCTCTCATTATCAAGTATTAAACCACCCACAGACGGTACGGAATTTTTTGATAATCAATGCTAATTTAAATGTACAGAGTATTTCAATTTTTTTAAATTTATTAATATAGATACAAAAACAACTACAAGATATTATTCACTCTTCCAATGTGAAAGAAAAGTTTAAAAATTACACTGTTAGAAATGTTCAGAAGTTTCGGAAACTTTTATGTTACCGAAGTAATAGAATTTTACTCAATTTTGTAACAGAAAGTACCATTACGTTATATTACCAGAAAATGACGAAACTGTAACAGAAAATTCAAAAGGAATCAGTGAAACATGGTGACATTACTTTGATTTGTAGTCGCTAGGTGTTGCGTACCCATCGCAGAAATGGAATTTTCATTCAGTCATCAAGGATTCCTCGGTCAACCATCTACTTATGGTTATACCCTACTGGATATAACGAGTGTCATCCGAATATTGTTGAATTGTATATAATGTTTATTATATATATATACATCGTATTTTTTCTATCTTGATGCACATTTACAAAACAGTGTTGTTTTTATTAAATTTTCTATTTCTAATAATAGGGTAGCCTTCCCCAATCGAAGGACAATAAATCATAGAAACACACAAAAAAATATGATAAAGCAAACAAATTTTACTCCCCTTATACTATTCTGTCAATGTAATTGAAAATTCTGAACCTGTAACAAAATTTTCTGATACGTGTAACCGAAACTTTTTACGGTTATCGTTTCCGAAATTTCTGTTCATGTTTCGTAAAATTCTGAAACGGTAACCGTAAAAAGCTTCGGTTACATGTTTCAGAAAAATGCTACAGAAATTTCTAACAGTGCATTCTTAAAATAATACCTGGTTTGAATATACAAACGGCTTTACAAAAGTCCAGTATATACATTTTGCAAGCGATTTGATGAATTTATACCTATATTGGTATCTTTTTGGCCTCAAAAGAAAGGATGAAACAATAATCCGCTTTCTCGATGTCGCTCTATCGATTTATGTCACTTGGAAAACGGAAAAATGGTTTTTATACCCAGGATTTGTTGAATTGATAAAAATGAAAGAGTCAAAATTTCGTGCAGATCTGCACGTTCCTTTTACAAAGTTGCATTTTCTAATGTAAAGTGCACATCGAAACATAAAATATTTCGTTATTTTTTTCTATCTAAAAATTCGTGTACAAAGTTATGTTGCAATGAAGAAAATTAAATATCACGCTTAATTCCTTCAATATTCCTAGAATATTCTTTTGGAGCATTGGGAATATTCCAAAGTAATATTCCAGGAATGTCGAAATGTCCAACGTATGGAATATTGCTGTGGAATTTATCTGGTACTTTAAAACCATTTGGTCCCATTAAAATTAAATAAATATAAAAAAAATATATCCTGAGTATGCCTCGAACCCTAGGCCGCGCATAGAAACCCGTGCTCAGAACCACTCAGCTACACATCCTCCTATTGAAATAATATGTAAGCATAAGCAATATCAGTTACTGCGATTTAATAAAAAAAAAGTTCATGTCTATAAAGTGTTTAAATATATATATAAATATTTAAACTATTACTTTATAAAAAGATGATATACCTAACAAAATTAAGAATCAAGATTTAATAAAAATTCACAATAAATTTAGGAAAAAATGGCAAATAAATCGTAAAATCGATGATAAAACAGAAATGAAATTATAAACAACGGAGATTAGAATTAAAATTCAAACGACAAATGGGGATAATTACTTGAATATGTTAAAACTTCTGACAACACATTATGGTAAATTACAAAATCTTTGAAGAAAAAGTATAAACTAGTATCTTGTTTAGAATACAACAACGAAATCTATATAACTAATAAAGATAAATCAGAAGCCATTGTAAATGTTTTTGAAAAAATATATTCGGAATTCATAAAAAGTAACTATCTAATAGAATATAAAGATTTTGACAAAATAAGAACCTCACCAACAGAAATAATAAAAATAATTAAAAATTTTAAAAATCGCAAAACTCCAGGAAAGAACAAAATAGAAAACATTGTTATAAAAAATGTATCAAAAATAGCAATAGCACACTTGAACTATATTATAATTGCAATGCTCAAACTACATCACTTTCCATCTCAATGGAAAGAAGCCGTAATCATCCCAATTAAGAAACCAAATAAAGATGCAAAATTACCAACCAGTTATAGACATATAAGTCTGCTTCCAACATTCAGAAAATTTTCAGAAAAAATAGTATTGCAACGTAGCATACAAATAGTCGATAAATTTAAAATAATACAAAATGAACATTTCGGATTCAGGCTTCATCATAATACTGTCCAACAAGTTGTACACATAGTAAACGATGTAGAAGTAAATAATAATAAAAGTAATGTAACAACAATGGTAATGCTGCTGGACATAGAGAAAACTTTCGATAAAGTATGGACTGATGGTCTGATATATAAACTAGTAAATCTTAAGTTCCCTCCTCATATTATAAAACTCATAAACTCATACCTTCGCAATAGATATTTTAAAGTAAAAATAGAAAACGGCTATTCATCGAATAAATTAATCGAACCCGGAGTTCCTCACGGTTCTGTAGAGGGCGCAACACTTTTCAGTACATATCTCTCTGACAAAAACCGCTGATGATACAGCTATTTATGCACATTCCTTTAGTGCCATTGTTGCTGCAAAACAATACCATCAATACAGATTAGAAGAATATTATAAAACATGGAAAATTAAAGTAAACGCAGACAAAACCGAATGCATTTCCAACAAGTTTACAAATATAAAAATATTTAATCCTATTAAAATGTACGGAAAATCAATGACTCCAATTAAAATTGTCAAATATGTAGGAATCGATCACGACAGTAGACGTAGATTGAACGAATACGTCAGACAAGTGTTGATAAAAGCGTATGGTGCTCTCAGATCACTTCACCCACTAATGAACAAAGATAGTAAATTAACATTCAAAAATAAAAAACACTGCACTTATAAGACCCACTCTCACTTACGCTGGACCAGTATGGTGTAGTGCCTTAAAATATACTATTAGGCCTATATATTATAACTAATTCGGGGAGATATATAAAAACTATTGATACACACGAAAAAGCAAAAGTAGTAACGATACCTGAATATGTAGAGAATATCTCACAAAGATTTTATGAATCGCAGTTAAGTATAAATCCGCTACTAGAAAATATTACTGATATCAGACAGAAAAACACCCCTACACTCATAAAACACTAATTGCCATATCAAAATCTTCCTATATTTACTCAGTATCAATTCGTGTATATATTATTAATAATGAGAGTAGTTATTATCACTGGTTAAGGTTAAATTTATATAGAAACTCTGTTCAGTCTAAGAAACTAAAAAAATTCTCATACTTTTGTGATACGTATATTTCTTAAAATATATATTGAAATATATTTCATATTGTTCATATTGTATATTAACGTTTCATATTGCATTTTTTTATTACGTATATTATTAACTATTTTAAAATATATCAACGCATATTTATTATTAGCGGCAAAAATATGTATATATGGTGTTGTATATTTTCTATTTACGGTTACATTTTCTACTTGATATTTAAAAATATATTCTTGCGATATTGTTTTCCATGGGGGTATCACGATAATATTGCTATATGATATTTAACGAATACTGCGAGTCGATTGAAAAGTGCTCCAGTTTCGTCACGTGATAAAACAAGTGGAATGGAACTTTAAGAATTTTTTTCAGGGCATAATAAATGAGAAGACAGCGATGAAACATTATATTCGGTTATATAAGAAAGAACTCAATAAGCTCAAATTGATTGAAATTATATACAAATCCTACATAGATTTATAAGTAATTTATATTTTAACTGTTAAATACTCGAGTGGTTCAAATATTGCATAATAGATTTTTTATTTTAATCGGAATCTTTCAAATAACATTATTTTGCATTGTATTATATAATAATAATAATAATAATATCGACTTTATTTAGACAATGGGCGAGCCACAGCTTTTAAATTGCTGTTTTACAGACTGACCGTACATTAATATAAAATAAAAAATCACATAAAATATAAATTAAAATTACAGTACACTTAAAATCACAGCACACTCGACCGGTTACATAAATATAAACATAAAAAATAGTTGAGACGAATTCAGCAGATTTACACAAATCAATTAATATTACTTAACATGTTACCACAAAATCAACGACGCGCAACATAATACTCTTTCATGGACTTAACAAATTTTCGGGGCAATAGAATCAATTTACGAACTGGAAGCGGCAATGCATTAAAGAGTTTAGCCGCAACATAGGAAAATGCGCCATTAAATTTGGCAGTATAGCTTTTCGGGAAACAAAGTGTATATACAATCGCCCCTCTATGGGCAACTGTGTCCCTACCTAACATTTTCAATCTTCCCATTAGATACAGCGGAACCTTGTAAGTTAGCAACCTACACACCAAGGTTAGGATCCTCATTTCCAAGCGATCTCGCATTTTTCTCCAGCCCGATTTTTGAAACGCATGCGAGATGTGGTCGTATTTACGTATTCTGTAGACGTACCTGAGACACGCATTTTGCACCGCCTGCACTCTACACCAATCTTTATTAATTATACAAGGACCATATACCGATAAACAATACGTCAGATGTGGTAAGACTAACGACTCACCTAATCTCAACTTAGTGTCTACATTCAAGACATTTCTGAACGGGTATAATTGACGTAACCGCGCGTAAGATATTGCTACTTTTTTAGAGATATGCGAGGAAAAGCGCCATTCATCATCAATATATAAGCCTAAGTGTTTAGCTACCTTCACAATTGGTATAATATTTCATTTAATTACTATATTTATTTGTGAGAGGTCAACTTTGGTGCGTAAGTTATTACTACCTACCACAATGAGCTGCGACTTAACAGGATTTATAATTAAAGCATTATCATCCGCCCACTTCTCAATCTGCAGAATATCCAAATTAAATAAATTAACCGTTTGCAGCACTTTGTTCGGATTCAGTGGCATTATGATTTGCGTGTCATCTGCATATGTTTTAATACTGACATTAGAACAACACTCATAAATGTCCGCAGTGAATATGATAAACAGTAAAGCACTTAATTTGGCTCCTTGCGGAACTCCTTGATTTATCATTATTTCAGAAGACATTATCTGTGCATTTCCAGTATCAATAATAGTGAACTGGGATCTATGGACAAGATAGGACTGTATAAGTTTACAAGATTGGTCACTAAATCCATAAAAGTGTAGCTTAGCAATCAGCAATTCGTGATTCAACGTATCAAAGGCTTTTGAGAAGTCAAGCAGATATATTAAAAAATATATTTATCATAATTATTTTTAAAGAATAGGCAATATTTTGTTGTGTACATCTTCAACGAGCAAATAACGATGTTAGTGTTTCATAATTAAACTAATTTTCGCTGATTACAGCAACTCATCTGATTGGTTAGAGCTATCACGAAATTGTTCAAGATATTAAGGGTGGAAATGTTGGATTATGTTAAGATTGTAAACAAAAATTGAGGATTATTATATATATTATACTTTTTTCGGTCAAACAATTTGGATATTTTTTCAGAGAGAAGCAGAAACGATCATTTAACATAATTTAATTTAATTTATGTTCAATGATGAGTAATTTTCATTCCACTTTGTCTTGAATGTTTACGTAAACGATTTTTGAAACTTCTGAATTATTGACAATTTTAAAGTCTTAAATTAGATATCTAAAATAGGGCCAGACCAACGACATTTTGTTATTAAGAAGTTGCCAACTTTCCAATGAAATTTACTCGTGGAGTTCGAATTTGATAGTAAAGTGAGCATTTTTTATATCGCTAATAACGTTGATAAATTTACAAAATTAGCATTTTTATCAAAACGCATCACCAACAGTCCTAGGTATCAAGAGAAAGTTAAAATTCTCCATTAAAGTCATATTTACCACTTTTCGTCCAGAAAATTGGCCTGTAACTACGTCGCATAGACGTTAAAATTGTGACGATACATTGAAAAGTACGTAAATATCACCTGAAATCTTTTCACATTTTTTGCATTCAAAGTTACACATAAGATGAAAATTACCAAATTTAGATAAACAAATCATAAAAGTCGATATCATGCCCAAAGTAAGACCATTCGCGCAATGTTTTAATTACTCAAGTGGCCTATGTAAATCCTTACTATACATACAAATTTTATATTAATCGTTTCTTATTGGCCGACGACCTCTCTTTATATTGGTATATGTCAGAAATTTTCAAATTCTAAAATAAAAATGTTAAAAGAGTTAGATAAGAATTCTTTTTTTAATCGTATTTGTTAGAGATTTAAAAACCATAATAAGGTGTTCGCAGAGAATCCTCTTACTAAATAGTGTGAATATCTGATAAGTATCGAGAAACCTGATTGACCCAGGTAGTAGGAGGTAGTAGTGAGATAATTCGCAAAAACAATTTCAGAAATACGCATTCTTTACTTTTTAGCTCCTAATTTTTTTAAATATTAATTTTACGAAAAACGTACGACTCATATAAAGCGAGATATTTAAAAAAAAAATGATAAACAGACGTTTTTCAACATCTCGGCGCGACGGTGGGTCCATCTATCCCGCAAACTTAAACTTAGATTCAGTTATCGACCTTCTACAGGAAAATGAAAAAAAAAATGGACAGGGTGATTTTTTGGAAGGTTAGTGCCTTTTTTCCGACGATTCGACTGGTCTAACTATCGATATTCCAACATAATAGATTAAGTTGACTTACAAGTCGAATAATTTAATGTTAGGTCGTAATATATCCTCCATTAATTGATAACATAACCTCTAAAGTTCGTTATTTAATATTTAATATAATACTGTTGTCGTTTCATTATTTCAGTAAATGTAAATTAGACATACTTTTATCAGTTACACTGTGCTCTCTACATTTCTTGGAGTAAGAATTCACTCTTTGCTTAGTAAAAACCGAGCAACTCTCGTGAAAGAGTGAATATTCAACTCTTTCAGAGAAAAATTTCAATCTAACAAGAGTAACAATTCACTCTTTCCCTCCGAGTCGTGGAGTTGACATCTCTGGAGGAAAGAGTTAATTAAAGAGTTGCATATTCACTCTTTCACGAGAGTTGCTCGGTTTTCACTAATTAAAGAGTGAATTCCCACTCCAAGAAATTTAGAGAGTGTACCTTAAAAAATATGTTACTGCAATATGTCGAGTTGGTAAAATAATATTAATAATTTATCCACAATAAAAGAGATAACTTTGAACTCGGAAGCATAACATTCTAATAAAAAACTTTTCCATTGCATGTAAATTTAAAGTTGCATAATTCGAAATATCATTAATAAATCCTAATATTATGAATATATTTATTTCATTGAGTATATAATGTTTTGATGGCTGCTGCTGAATACTATAACAGTACCATGATATGAGTATGCGAATGCAAATATTTACAATATTCCCGTACAGGCTAATTTTCCCATTTTCGGACCACAACTAATCGGGATAAACGTCCAGAATTACCTAATTTCCGCAGTAAAATTACTTGTATTTCTACTTACCACAATTTGACTTTCTGGTAAATATGATGTGGTCGAGTCAATTTTTCGCCTCGATGGAAGATCAAAAACAGATAATTTCATCCTATTCTGATGATTGAGTATTATTGTTTCTGTTGGAGACCAGCATTACAGACTTACGTTAATATTTTAATGTAGAAAGCAAATTATAAAAAGTAGTTTCCTTTTTCATTGTAAAGTAATTATTCTGATAAGTTACTTGTCAAAAACTTTCAAATTTTCCTAATTAAAACTCGCTTCATTCCCTCTAGTTCCTCGATTTTAATAAAGAATGCCTGGCAATTTCTGCATATTTTAGTATAATCCGTTTCTATGACTGACATAAATTCTCAACTACACTGCAGAAAGAAGTGTCTTTCGTTAAGATATATATGTAGTAGAAAAGCTTATTTGAAAGTCAACGAAACATTTCGAAATTTTTCTGAACTATCAGTAAAAAATGTTTGATAATTTCATGTATCATGAACTTCAAAAAGTTATCCTGTGTAAATTGGGACAGTAAATTTATAACTTAATGTCAAAATTTTGAGGTGACTGACTTTGTCTAACCAAAATTTAGTTATGTTAGGGGTTTCAAAAATAATCAGTATAATTATTAAAAATACGTTTTTCTGTCAAAAGTTTTAACAATTATGGTTTGTGAACCTACAAAATATTTATAATAAAAAAAACATGCTTTAATTGTTAATAAAATGGAAGCAGATGACACTGTCACCACCAAATCAAACACTATACAAAAGAACATCCGGAGAAGAAACAAGACCGCCAATAATGCAAAAGATGCTCCGTCTTCATTTTAAGACATACTATATCAAATAAACTTTAGAAATTATTTTTGACAATAAAATTTTTTAGAAACACTCATGATAAGTTTCACCCAATTTTACGTAGGAAACCATTGGTATTTACAATGTTGCGAAACATCAAGCAAAATTCTCAGAAAATGATCGCATTTAAATCTAGATTATAAACTAAAGAAAATTGAATAACCATCACCTTAAATATTAGGAACTTACATGAATAAAAAAATCAACTTAGGATGGTAAAACAAATTTTATTCCTCAGAATTCATAATCAAAGATCTGTGTACAAAATAAATAAAAACAAACCGACAAGTTTCGGGCTGGAATCAGTGGATGACGGCGATAGGTGCAGTTTTAATCAAAGCTGGTGCTGCCAGGGTCTTGACACTGTGTGCGTAGGTGTGTGCGTAAGTGGTGGCCACAGGAACAGCGGCATGTGCCACTACTGGTGCATGCGCTACAACTGGCGCATGGGCCACAATTGGTGCATGGGCAACGATGTGCGTCTTGACCAAAGGTGCGACATGGACGGCTGGTGCAGCAGCTACAACTGGTGCAGTTTTGACTATGGTGTGTGTGGCGACAATCGGTGCTGCCTTAACTACCGGAGCTCGATAGTTGTGTTGGTAACTGGTAGCCAATGGAACAGCAACCGCTGGTGCTACGGCCACTGCTGGAGCCGCTGCAATGACATGGTGATCCACCGGGGCCAGTAATCCGGGTGCAGCGTAGGCGCAGGCCAGGCAAGCGACCAAGACGATGAACTGCTTCATGATGCTGGATGAACTTTCTTCGAACTCTGGAGTACGAGTGATGTCTGTACCAGAAACCCGAAAGGTTTATATACCCCTACCGGGCCGAAATTTGCCATTGGCAGACGTCAAGTCCGTCGTTCACCTTACGGAAGGACATCCATCTCAGGAACCTTGCCTGAGGTCTGGAAAAAAGATGTGCGAAGAGTACCTCTTGCTCTTACGGTCCTTGACGGCGGACTCTTTTCGATCGTTTTCTGCGAGACAAGGCGACGAGGGCGGAGTTCCTACTTGGATCCCTCTCTCCCTCGACGATTCCTTGAATAATTCGATATACGTTTTGATTCATTATCCAAAATTGGGAATTAGAGTAAGGAAGTCGCGGATTTCAATTTCGCGAATCGGGTCGAAGGCCTTGGGGAGGTTTACTTTCGCCGCATAAGAGTATGCCGCGGTAAGATTATTCCGTCAATGATTAGTACCGGGTCCTACGAGTATGTTAAAGATGGCATGTCCGTGATGCAATGTTTGCTCGAAATGTCTAGACGAAAGCACCCGACATCTCGTTAGACAGCAAAGTTCGTAATTGCTCAGGCGCGTTTCGGGATTATCTTTTGCCAGGATCATTTCGGAGACCATGTCTTACCGGTCTTTTAAGTTAATGGGATCGATTAGTCTGGGCGCGATTCGAGAGATTCCGACTCCTGTTTGAATGACGTGACCTTTGGGTCTCTGAAGTGTTTGATCGCAGAATTACGAAATATGGTGATGCATTCTGAAGATGTCTTATGTACTTTGTGTGGGTCGATTCGTATGAGAATTGAGCAACATTTATTATTGTTGAATATCGTTAATGACGCAAATAATGTTTAGCAAATAATTATATTATGGATTACAAAAATTATAATGAAGAAAGTGAGACTATATGCTGCAAAATATTAATTTAATTACTGATTACTTAATATGGGCAACACTAAAATGAATTTATCACAAAATTATTTATTAAAAAACATTTAATTAACATTTAACATGAATTTTTACCACAGCGTCCATTTGTATGTTACTTTTACTATTTCAAATTCACCTTTAATTAAGTATAAGTATAAAATTAGCCCCTTGAAATACCTAATTGTGATAAAAAATGAAATTTAACAACATTCATTTTATGTTACATCTTACAGTGTTTGTAGGCCAAAAAAACGCACCCTGATACTATCATGTGTCTTGTGCAGAAGAACGGAAAAAAATTAATAGAAAAGATGGAACACGTTTTACTATAGTTTTACTCCATTTATCCATTACCGTACCATGACAAACTTATTATTTAAAATATTCTTTGCTTTATTTAAGATCACTTCAAATGTCTTCACCCTTCAGAAACATTGGAACATTACATTGTTTCTCCTGCTCCCAGTTGGGTTGAAACATAATTTCAAATTAATTTATACCAAATTTCGGGTTAACACCGTAAGAATTAGTAGAGCACGAATGAAAAATGTTAATGAAATGCTGAATCAACTTTATTTCTTTTCTTATTTTTCCGGTTCTACTTTGATTTCAGTGAAGTTTGGCCATAATTTGAAACTATTCGTCATGATGTTACAAAGTCGATATTTTTATCAATTACTTCAATACTTTACTGAATTGAATTTTTTCGATTGGCGTATGACATCACATTATCAACGATAACAATCCTACTCTAATTTTCTGATCAGATTTTATTAAAAATTGGATTTGTTTTCTGGAAAGAATATGTATAGAAGACAGGGAGTGTTGCAAAACAGTTTTATTCTTCATTTTTAAATCCAATGCGATGTAATATTTCTATAGAGATTGTGCACTAACTTTATCAACTGGCAAATAAATTCAATCGTTGAAAACATGATACTTGTTTGGTTTTGAATTATGTGATTTTTTTAACAGTTTCTGACTAACCTCCTCAAATAGTAGAACGTAAATCACAATTCTTTTCACTCGGGAATAAATATCCAATAAGCAAAAAGATGTCTTAAAGATGTCTAAAATATATCCTTCAATACGTCAAAGATATCTTAAAAATATCGAAAAGATTTCCAAAAGATATCTTTGAGATGTTTTATGCAACAATTTCGGAGATCGTTTAGATCTACAAGAAAACTTTTAATTATATCAAAAATATATTTTAAAATAATATTAATTGACAAATTAAAAAACGTAAACAAATTGGATAATTATTATAGCTTCATTTTGAAAGTAATTCAACTTTTTTTTATTACATATGTATTATAAGTTTAGATGACAATATCTCTATATTGTATATATCGTATTTTTACATAATTTTAAACGCTCGAATATAAGAAAGTAAGAAACAAAATTGTCATGGCGGAGAATCGAACCCGGGTCTCTCACTTAGCACGTGTGCTAAGAATTGCGAGAAACTGAACCTAACCGAAATTTATGCGGCGTTCGAAAATTCGATAATAATTGAGTACACAATAATGACAGGTCCTCTAACCCATTTATTTCATAACTTTTTTGTTTATTATTTGAAAATGACTCATCAAGATGGTAAAAAATAGTTTTGGGAATAAAAATTCACTAAAAAACTCCCTTTAAAACCTGGAACTTGGAGCAACTGTTTCCTCGATTTGTCCTTTAGACAGCCCCCGCGCCAGAGTACCCTTCATTGTTTACGCAGGGTTGATTTCTCTTTTCAGCCGTATTCAAAGCTAAACACAAAATTATTTTCAGTGACATTCATGCCACAATGTAACAATTTTAGCAAATGTATTATGAAATTAATTTATTAGAATTATCAGTTCAATCCATAAATAATATTCGATAAAACTGCAAACAATTGCTGTGGTATTGCAAAAACCAATTATAAAAATTTACAATTTAACGATGACCTCTAGAGTTTCGCAGGTTCGACGAAATCACCCTTAACGCGATTCGATCCGGGGTTTTGAGTTAATTTTTGTGGTAAATATTAGTTTATATGGCAATTTTGGCTTTTTGTTGTTGTAGGGTCCAAAATGGCCTTTGCAAAGATTTTCGAAGTGAATCTGAATCCAAATCTGGTCGCAGATTTGTTCTATCATGTACAAATTTTAAGATATCCTAACTCACAAGAACAACAAAAGAAAATCGTAATCGTACCTTAAGAACAACTTTGATAACTTCATTAAAAAAAATCGAATCGAAAATACTAAAAAAGCGTTTAAAAGCTGATGAATAGCACATTAATCGGTATTTTGACAAATTATAAACAAAAATTTGGATAGAAAACCAAAACTTACAGAATATGGACAAAAACTGTAATTTTTGCACTTTTAGATTACAATATCTCAAAACCAATTTAATTTTGTTAATCTCAACATTTTTTTATGATAGAACAATTCTGCTGTCATATTTAGATTCAAAGCATCGAAACCTTTGGAAAAGTATAGCCCTGTTTCTTGGTATGGAGATCAGCCTCATTTTGTTCGTCAGTGTTATTTCAGCAGTGTCTCTTAGTCATTTTCATCAGTTGCACCAGGATTAAGCAACTCAAATGCATCCACTTCCGGATCAATCGCGGCAGAAGACATCAATACTTGTAAACTATATACTTATATCGCTTTACTTCTTTGTAGGTAGAATTTCACGTGTAATTTTGACGAATTCCATGTATTTTATGCAGATTTTATACTATTTTATTGTACAATAACATTAAACAAGATATTTTCAAGGTTTGACTGTTTGACTGTTATTCGTTTTATTTTTACATTTTTTTCTATATACAATTCAACTCCACTGAAGTTCGACAGGAAATTAATTGAATCGATTAAAAGTACCAGAGATATGGGGTATGTGATACATGTACGAAGGAAGTAATCTGTAGAGCATCTTCAGCTTCGAGAATCGCGTTAAAATTTAACATTGTTTTTATATGGAGAAACAAACATTTCTAATATATTTTCGTGTGTGCACAAACAAATAAATATTTGTGCATTCTTTAGAATTTTTCAGCAAAGGTTTCAAATTGAGTGTGAGTTATTTTTGCTCAAACAATTAAATATTTTATAGATTTCCTCTTTTGTGTCGTGATATTTCTATTCAAATTCATCTTAAAATTATGATCTTATAAAGTTTGGAAAATTGAAAGTCTTGGGCTTAAAATTAGCACTATATTAAAAAACGATGTTTTGAAGAAGAGTTATCGCAGTTTGAAAGAAAACGTTTTCTGGCCGAAATTCAAATCAACGAAAAACATTGTTATATAATTATTCTCAAATCATAGAAAAAAAATCAAATATTCACGAGCTATTCCACATCGTGTTTCTTACCTTTTTTCGCACATATTGCAAAAGTTGTTTGCAAACAAACATTTTTTGTACATGCGTATGGATTTGTGCAATATTCAATGCCAAATAGATGAACGATAAACATATAAACTATCGGAAAATATAGTATAAATTTATGTTTAAAATTATAATTTTGAAATATATGATATTCATTGTATAAAGTACTTTTTGGTTATTCACACTTATAACCGTTATAATAAACATGTTAAAGCGCACTTCAGAACTTAGAATTATATATACAAGCAATTTCACACTGTTTTTCTTATTTTTGCACTGATGAAAATATAATTATATGTTAGGGCTATTCAATGGATTTTACTGAAAGATAAAAATTGTCAGTGATATTTTAATGAAGTCACCGTTCCCCGAGGGCTTACGGAATTTTAAGTGTTTACTTTTTAGGAGATAAATCAGCATATGAGCGAATAAATATGCTGAAAGCCTATTTTATTACTGTAGCAATGTTAATTTATTCGTTACTGTTATTGTTAACGCATCAATCGATTTGAATTTCGAATTTATTGTGCGTTAAATTAGTAATCCTCAAAAGTAACTCCAAAGTGACCCAATATGGAGATAGAACAAATGGTTTTTTATTATGTCGTTATCATGTGAATTGATCTAAAATATCTCGTTCCATCGATATTCGATTCAGGAGATTATTGACCTAAGAAATAATTAGTTTTTTATAGATTCTATTACCTAATATACCTACAACAAAAACGGGAGCGGGTCGAAAAATCGTCTTTTTTTTTGCTATAATAAAAATTATGACCGGTTTCAATAGGATCAATAGTTAAGCTTGTATATCGTTCCTTCTCTTTAATATTTTTTATATGTTCTTTAATTCGTGTTTCAAGTCTTCTTCTTCTGTTATCATCAATGTAAATCTTGTCACTATCTAAATAATCTATCTGATGGACCATATTTAATTTTTTTTATGTGGAAGTGTTTCTTTATAAGGCTTAATTTGTCCTAAATCGTTATAGATTGGTTTAGCAGCAAATCTAATATCTTCTTTTTTAAGACGATTTTGGAGTTTATCAGTGACAGATTTTACGTAGGGAACCGAAGATGTTCTAGTAATATGATCATTCTGCAATACATGGTTTTTTCTCACTTATTATAGAATTGGTGTATTTTTTTAGAAATACAATTTTCTATTATTTTTATAGGATACCCATTTTCTTTTAAAGTTTTCCTGACGATGCCTAGATTTTTTCCCCTGACCCTTATTTCTGCTAATTTGACTGCTCTATCCATAAGACCTAGAATCATACTTATTTTGTATTGTACTGGATGATTCGAAGTGAATGAAGGTATATCTACCAGTCCAGGTTTCTGTATACTTAATAATCTTTTTCGATTTTCTGTTTCAGATCACTAGACGAGGTGGAATCACCTTCGCCAGCTGCAGACAACAGATTTTACTTCATAAGTGAATGTAAATGATTTTCACCACCAAATAAATGTTTTTGTCATTCGATCAGATTATACATTTAAAGGAAAAAACATTTTTTTATTACATGCAGTAGTGAAAAATAAAATATGTATATACAATATAATATATATACTAAAAAAATATGCTTTTTCGACGCTCACATTGCAGGACCCCTATAAATACAAAAACCAAACTTATGATTATTGGTACCTCGTTAACTTTATTGACTTCACACCTGCTTCTGTGGCAAGGAATGCTGTGTACCAAAACTGCTCGAAAAGTTACGTACATAATACATCTTGTCACATTTACAGCGGATCAAAACAGCTTTATTACTATAAAAGAGTAATAACTTACCTTATTGGAGTAACACCGAAACGACAATTACGACATTTTTTACGATTGTGCTAATGTTTATAGTTCAATTAATTGTACCCAAAATTTGAAGTGATTTTTATGAATTATAGTTTATGGAGCATGTAAGTTTCCTGATGACAGATATGAAATTGGTCATCAGTAATTCATAACAGCAAATCAAAGATAGCAGAAAGTGTTAGACAAATATAATCTATTTTTACCTTTTATGACGTTACTGTTGAAGAACATGACCTGACATGCGTAAACTTCAAAATTTCGGATCCAATCAAACACGTTTTATTGAAAAGTAATGTCATGATTTAGTATAGACCCAACGTAAATTATAGCATGATTGATTTAATATTATAAAATATTGATCAATCGAGTAAATGAACATAAAACATTCAGGTTGTCCACTTGTCATGGAATGTCGAATATTTATAACCCCCATATGCAAAATAAAGTTGCAACAAAAAAGACAACATGAATGAATACAAGATTCATTCTTACTATACCGTGGGATTTTTTTGCGAAAGGGCTCCGTACATAATTGAAAAAAAAGGAACCGCAAATGCACGCATTAGCTAACGCGACCGCTGAAAACACGAGAGGTCATTAAACGCGTTATTCGCGTGTTCTGAAAGTAAAATCGGTGCAGCCGCTGAAATTGCGCCTACAAAGATTTATTGCGATGATAAATGGGAACCCCGTGATGGCCTTGACCTACTCTTGCGTGCCTCACCTTCGCTTTTCGATCTCGTCTTTTTTATTTTCCAAGAGGCTGCACTCCGAAGGCTCGATCTTTTCGCTCTCGATGCCGGCTATATCGCGTGGATCATCTCAGTGATCGATAATAATCTTGCAGGGAACCTTTGTAAACGATCCACACTTGTAATCAATTTTCTTATAGAGGAGTATGCACTCTGAAAGTAGAAAGTAAAAATCATTTTGAAACTTTAATGTTGACTAGTTTTGAAAATTGTTTATTTTGGATTTAGCAATATTTTTATTAATCACATGAATTATTTACCTGTCGCGGTGGGCAGAAAACAACGATAGGTTGCCCATGACGAGAAAAATTAAAAGCGGGGATGTCGTGTCGATACATTGTAAAAAATGTCATGAAATTTAATGTATTTTTAATATACAATAGCACATAGGATTTAATGGGACTGTATATTAAATTAATATTTAGGTACATTTGAATGAAATTCAATGAACGTTCATGAAATGTAATGCATAAGTGCACGAATTTTAAGAATTCTTTCAGGAAATTTCAATTCAGGAACGAAAAATCGATTTGTATACTTTTTAATGAAAATTAATGTTCATGATTCAAAAGTAGAAGTAAAAACATTAAAAAAACACATTTAACCTCGTTTGTTCTCCGAAATGTGACGTGATAGCAAAATTCTGCGAGTGGCATCGTTTTCAGCAGAAAAACATAGGTCGTAAATGATACTTCGTTTGTCAGAAATAAATTCTCTGCTGCTACAAAGTAAACCGAAATAAGGCCAAAAACTCTATTTTTGACACATTTAATCTCATTTTTCTCCAAAATGTAAAGTGATAGAAAATTTCTGGTAGCACCATCGTTTTCAGTACGATACTTCGCTTGACAAAGGCAGACAAAAAGTAAAATTTTGGCGGTCAGTGTTATTCGAAATAAATATGTTGAATATTATTTCTTGGTATATTAGATAGTTGAAGGTTTAAACATTAATAAATATTAAATTACGTTTCGGTCATCAAATTCGTGACCCTCTTCAGAATTGAATAATAACCATTCTGTAAACATATACAAATAAATTTTTAAATTACAAAAAAATGTGATAAAAGTGTCACATTGAGATCATGTCAATGAAGAAATACAGGAGAACACCGATATTTAAAATTTTTTTTTTTATAAATTATAAACACTTTTCATATACTTATCTGTAAAAGTCCATGGAAAAGAAGACTATTTGAAATAACGTACCAATAAAAACATTTTGTTTGAAAAAACCGTACTACTGCGTGAAACAATTTTGAAAAGAAAAAAGAAAGTTTTCAAAAAAAACTGTGGTAGAAAAGAGTCATTGAGGCGTGCCATATTGAAGTGCTGACTGACTCGATAGTAAATATTATCAGTGTTCAAGACATTTACTTTACATAAACAAGTGTAGAAAGTGTATGATAGTTCAACATTCAAAATTAACAAACGAAAATTATAAAATTTTAATAATTAAAAATTTCGGTAAATGAAATAATTCAAATCTTATATTAACGGTGATTTTATATATTTTTCTACTACCTCTAAAAACAAATAACCATCTTTCGTCATAGAAAATTATATAAGTGCGAGTGTAGCGTACTGGACGCGAAAGACCCAGGTTCGATTCTCCGACGGGTCTAGGTTTTTTTTTAATTGTTTGGGAGCGTTAAATTTATTTCCAATCGCGTTAAATGCATTGTAAATTGCATAAGGTAATAAAACTTAATTTACGCATGAAATTAAATATAATCGTATAATACACATTTAACAGAGAAGTAACGTAATTTAAATTAAATAAGATGATAGTCATTCTCAACACATTTTACTTTTTTTTTAATTTACTATTCGGAATATTTTAAATATTTTAGACAAAATAAATTGATGATAAAAAATAAATTTGAACTAAAATCATAGTTGTTTCTTTTTATATTTACATTTTTAATAGTATTTAAACCAGTTTTTACGATTGTTAAAATTTCGTTACATTTAAAATTTTTAGTAATTCTTGATGGCAATAATTTATGAACATATCTGGTTAGTTATTTTTGCGAGTACGCAGAGTTAATTTTGAAAAATTAAAAGCGCTTAGTGTAAAATTTCAATTAACACCGCTTCACCAATCATTTTTGGAACAGGTATGAAATAAACATAATCTATAAGACTAAAATATATTTTTAAAACGTTAAAGAAGGCAGCCTTTTTAATCTGACCACAACATATTTTCGAAAATTGGTTAATAAAAATGAGAAAACTATAAAAAAATGTCAAAAAAAATGATTAAAATTATTGTAAAAAATAAAAAAAAAAATAAGAGGTTTAAGTTTCAACCTCGTGAGGCACCTTTGAAATGGTTCAAACTAGATAAAACTTATTAATAAAACGCATTTTCGTATTATCTTATAATACATAAATGAACCAATTAAAAGTCAATAAAGAAATTCGATCTTAATTGCGCGAGGATTGGGACGTATAATACGCGATTGATGCTGTAAGAAAGCACGAGACGCGTAACGAAGATTCAATGCAATTAATTTTGTTCAAAATAATTTCCTTTACTTATGTAAATGACCAACTAGAATTGTCATAACATCAAGAATTATCATAAATTTTACGTACCGAGAATTTAACGTTTTTTCAATTTCGAAAACACTCTTTCGATCTGAAATATAAAAAATCTGGATATTTCCGAAAAAGGACCAGCTACGATTTCAAATGAAAGTGATTTTTCATCTGTTCAGTTTATCTTGTCATTGTTGTGCAACCTATCGTGGCTTCCCACTCGTCGTGACGTATAATTTTGTCTATAGAGAGAAATGAAAAGTGATTCAATTAACTTTTTTTATTGGGAAAAAAAAGAATACTGATTTGATGCCCAAAATCAAAATCACCTTTGTTGTTGGGTAAATGACGTTCATATATGGCTAGATTTCATATGGTTATTTTAGTAATATTGCAACTATTTATCTCTAGTTAATAAAAAAATAACCATTAAACGCTACGTTTATTTGTTAAATATTGAAATAAGAAAAATAGGTATCTAATATGACATTGCCACATTAATTTATGCTGACAACAAACATGGACCCATCAAAAATAAATAGCAACATATAATAATTAGTAGAATTCACAATGTGCATAGTAACAGATTTTGACAGGTTTGATTTATTTTCTTTAGTCGTATTTTCGTTAGACTTATTTTTTAGTTTCGTTAGAAGTATTTTCGTTTAATCAATTTCATTACATCTATTTTACTACACTAAGAAACAAAAGTCATTGGAGCAATGAACTCAGTCCATCGTATATACGCAACATGAAATAAGAACTAGAATTGAAACAAATATTCAATCCAACATTATAAAGCTATGAAAGTGCTAACGGGATAATCAAATCGAATAAAATTTCATAAGTTTAATGACAAATTGAATAAAATTTTGATACTCATTTTGAGTAAAAATTTGATAAATAATCTATTTTCATGTAAAAAATACATTTTTATACTCGTAATTATGAACCCATAAATAAATAACTAATGATATCAGGATGTTTTTGTGATGCATAATTATAATTTTTCCAGCTAATTTTGCCGTCCTTACGGCATATTCACAAATATGGCGAATTTTTCTAGTTAAATTTACTTTATTTCTGATAAAGCCGAATTCCTGTCGTCAGAAAAAATTAGTTAGAAAAATTGAAAGCATGCATCACAAAAACATTGTGATTTGGTGGTCAAAGACGTACATCAGTTAGTAATATATTTTCGTTTTCTTATTCATATTTATTCTTTACACAATATTAAAATTCAAATTTTAATATCTAAGCATTTTACTCAGTTTGTGAAACTTGTGTTTTTTGTGCATTTCTGAAGAAGGTTCTATTTTCACATTTGACCTCCTGAGACAAAAATTATGCACAAACCGAAATTATTACCTTGCGTAAAAAGATCTAAAAATATTATTCGAAAAATAATCTGAAAAGAACAAAAAAGCGATAGAAGAATAAAATAGATGTTGGACAAATGCTTACACGTAAATTTAACTATAAAAGAACTAGTTTGTGAAATTGTCAGTTTTTCAGTCAACCATATTGAACTAACAAAAATGTCTATATTTTTTTTATGCCCAAAATAAAAGAAATAAATTAGTTATTCCTAGTTATTTACATATCTTCGAGGTGCCTTTTTTCTAAGAAATGCATCAAGCTACTGCGTTTTTCGCAAAAAATATGTATTTACATTGTTTTAATTATTAAATACTAATAAAATATGATTTTTAATAAAAAAATTTTTTTAAATCTCATACAGCGATTGTAAATAAAACTTCCTTTTTGTTTTCGGTGTATTTTCAATATATTATAAAATTATAGTTACCTGGTATTACCTGGCTACCACAGATATATTACATAATTTGAAATAAATTAGAGAAAAAAATTCAAGGATGTCACGTTATGTTTCTGAAACATATTACAAAATATATTTTGAATTTCTTAATACCCCAGATATGATCGAGTTTCAATCAATAAAAATACTGCATTGTTTATGGTGTATTTGAGTATAAGCCAACTATCCATGTTGACAGTGTTTTAATTTCTAAATATACTTCTATCAATACATTGATTTCATTTCCAGCTCTTGTATCTGCTTTAGGTTAGTTCCTTCAACTGGTCAAATACTACTAAAGATATATTGAACTATGCAAAGTAGTATAAAAGTGAATGAATTTACCAACAGTTTTGTCAGTCTAGTTAATATATGTATGTGATAGAAATGACGATATTACACAATCTGTACTTTAATTTATTGAAATAAGTAGTTAATGTTTGTTAGAAGTTTGTCGCGCAAACATGTATTTAAAACAAAACCTTAGGAATTCGTAATATACTTTTTACCGAACGTCATCAGTTAAATAGGTCCATTATTGAATTTCGTCGAGTATAATGAGTACTGTGAGGTAATTAAAAAAAAACTAACTAATCGGCTGAATGAAATTCAAAAGTAACTTTCCCTCAAAAAATTGGGTTCATCAAAAACAGTTTATCGTTTAAATGTTTTAAAATGTTTTTTAAGTGGCACTAGACACGAATAAAATTATTTAGCCGAGATATTACAAGTAGTGTTTCAATATATTTTTCACCTTTGAATTCAAGGTAAGATTTTCAGATTTGCTCAAATTTGTTTAGAGAAACTAAACAAAAATGCTCAAATACTTCTCAAATGCCGTTGGGAAAGGATTAAATGATATTATCCAAGGCACTGCTATAGTATATTTCGTTTTGTTACTTCGCCGTAGAACCTCAATGAGCAACCAGAATATTGGCTGATTTTCGAGAAATATTCAAAACCATCTTTAAAAAAAACGAAAAAGTTTGTTGCCAAGACATTAACGGCAGTGTTTTTCCGCGTATTTTTTCATTTAGAAATGTCTGACGTAATTATGTATGGTATTATTTATGAACTTTGAAATGGAAACCAATATTATAAAAGTTAAAATAAAATTAATTTACTTTAATATAATATGAAAAGGCAACCCTTGCACATATTCTGTACCTTAATAAACTGTAAATTCATTTAATTAGTTACTAAAAATTAGTAATTAAAAATAAATTATCTGATGTATATAGTGTTTTCCTGATATAAGCAATAAAGTCGATTATTATTATTATTATTATTATTATATTCATCGCAGGTTAAATACTCTTAACGAAAAATTGGATGGCTCAATAAAAAGTTTGAAAATGACCATTTACAATCTCAACTAGTGATGAAATTAACAACGAAAGGAAGAAAAAAGAAAAAAAACTCACTCATTGAAATAACGTAAAAGCGAGTCGAGTTATTGCAAAAAAATTAATTTTTAACTTCTGAGCCGTCAAATTCTGAACCTCAGATCTAATTTTGGTACAGGACTTTTTTGTTTGAAATATCATGAAGATAATCACCTTCTGAAATATCGTTACCCAGTTCTTGGACACCCTGTACAACTCTATATTAATTCATACAATAACATCTGACGTGATTGACCATTTTTTTTAAACATAATGTCCATTGAACATATATTTATTTGCATATAAAATTTATTTAAGGTTTAAGTGATTTTTAATAGAAATTTCGTTGAATTAGTAATAAGTTAATTATAGTATTTAGTAACGTCATAAGTAATTTTGAAATTGATTTAGTTAATCGTTTCAAAAGCGGTAAATATTGACTTTTTATTGCCATTTAATAATAATATTTATTTTCGGGCACATTATCCTTCCAGTTAAAATAATAACTTAACTAAACAAAAGAGAGAATTATTTGTAAATTTAAAAAGGAAACGATATGGAATGACGTTTAGCAAACATAAAAAAGCAAATAAATATTTAGAAGAATATCTAATTAGGACTGTCATAACAAAAATATTTTTTAAAATTATTTTACATTTTTTTTATTGTTGAATATTTAATAAATAACAAAAGAATTGAATATTTTTTTATCGTAATTCTAAGAATAACTAAACAATTTAATTATCGGATATAATTGAAACAGTACAATTTTTTATAATTACATTTCAACTTTTAAAATGTAAATGTAATTTTTTATAAGTTTTCATAAATATGAAACTGTTGCATGGAAAATAATGGCAAAATTCACGTATTCCATTAAAATCCAGTGTAAAACAATTTATCACTGTGCGTCGGCAGATCAGGAAGATCCTATTACGGGATATCAAACAACCGCGCCGATAAAAAAGACAAAATGGGTGAAATTGAAATCTTTTGGAAATTATGCTACGTACTGTAATGGCAGGTATTAAAGTTTCAATTACAGTACCTTTGCATATTTTGTATAGGAAATTTGAACTCTATTTTAAGACATTCCGATTAATGTATGTATCGTAAAGTCAAACAAATATTATCCTTTATTATGTTACTATAATGTTATACTATAGAAATCAATTGATATAATTTAAAGTTACGAACATT
The DNA here is from genome assembly GCA_030407085.1 of Trichopria drosophilae. NCBI lineage: Eukaryota > Metazoa > Arthropoda > Insecta > Hymenoptera > Diapriidae > Trichopria > Trichopria drosophilae. Next base: position 137,636,647 of record CM059584.1, on the reverse strand, counting down.
CGCGTAAGAGAATATTTATTGGTTTTTAATTAATTTTGGAGAATGCATGGTTAACTAATGTGGTTAGTCGCATCCTTATTTTTTTTCATCTATTTATATTAAGTGAACAAAATATAAACAAAAACCGAAAATATAAAATAATTAAATACTATACGAATATAACACCTAAAGAATCAAATTTTTTATTCATCAAATATTCTATTTTTTTCCTTAAAAATTAACTTTACTAAACATTAAGAAATAAGTAATTAGAAGATATTATGAAGTCAATAATTACTCCAATTATATCATATTTTGATAGATAATTATATGTTATATTATTCTTTTTACATTGAACGTTTTACATGTGGAGAATATATCAACTTTCTTTTTGAAATTGACATTTACAAATTACACATTGAACAAACGAAAGACGAATTAAATCATTTTTCATTAGTCATCATACGTATACAGCCACGTGTTGAATGTAATACTGTGTAATAGAGGATTAGAAGGTTTTCTTCAGTACAATCATTTGACCTGATATTAGTCAATGTTGACCATCTGTCAAAGCAAATGAACGTATTTCATAAAGTGAAAGTTCTTGCCAGAATTTTCATAACAAAAAAGGAAATAGGTGTATCTTGACCTTTGAGAAGGTGCACGTGCTAGTTGAAAATTACACCGGACAACAAAAAGAACTTATGTCATGTGCAAGAAACGAAACTAGGTCTTTCTTATAGATTTTAGACCGCTGAATCCGAATTCGTCCACAGAATTGGCCCTACACGTCTGAGTTTTTTATATTGGAGGTTCAAAGTGCGAAAAATTTATTTTTCAGGAAAATTTCCACATTTACTGCAAGAAAAAAATCGTAATCTTCAAAATGGAACAAGACTAGGTATTTGTTATATATTTTGGGCCGCTGAATCTAATAAAATAAAAAATGTCAAACACCACATTTCAGTAGATACCATTTCTTTTCTTCATTGAAGTGTTTATTTTTACAGTGTAGTAAATTTCACTAAATTTTACTCTAAGTAAATGCAATTCGTTTATTTTTAATTTTAAAGTGCTTTTCGGTCGACCATGATATTGGTATATATGAATAATTTTAATAGTTTTACAACAATATTATGAAAAGTTATCATATGTTGACTGATGTTATGAATCAGGTGTTTATAGGTTAGAAAAAGGTTATTTTTTTTCTTTTATTATTTTAACAAGCGAATTTGCCTTTTTACAAAAATGTTTACACAATATAATCCTCAAGTTTTGTTAAATCTGCAGGTAGTCTTCCTTGATAGAAGCCGTACATGCTTACATTTGTAAAGCATGCAGACAACTATATGTTAAAGTTTAGTAGCGGTCATGACTCGAGTTCCGCCGGTCAAACAATATTTTCGAAACGTAAACAATGTGTTCGTTTTACCTACGGCGAGCTGCTGCTTGAAAACGAAATCGAAAAAATGTCACCGGACGTGAATCGAACTCAAGACCTACGAGTTCGTATAGTCCAGTACATTACCGCATGAGCTACGAAGCTGATACATACGATAATATTTTTTCTGAACTGGTTCTTTAACTGAATTATAGCAGGTAATCATGTTTCTTATATCCAAGAATTACCGCGTTTATAATGGTAAAAATATGTGTCTTTTAATTGTTAAAATATATATTTATACCGACTACGTGATGTTTTAAAAATCTTTGTCTTTTAACCTGTAAAAGAAATATTTTTGTCCCTATATGTAAAAGACTGGCTTATAGGGTATTAGAATTCCAATACCCGGTAAAAGACACTTTTACTGTAGAACCTTTTTGCAATTCTTTTTTTTTATTTTTCAGTAGATTAAAATTGAATTTTAGTGTACATTTTTTCGGCCGTACTTCGATAACATATTTTTAAATGTAATCAAATTAATATTTTTTTTATGAATTATTGTATTAAATTGTTTATGATGACGAACAATGTATGAAAATTACGTGTTTTTTTTAAAGAATGTATGCTGAAAAGAAACCTTCGCTGAAAGATGACGAAACTAGGCACTCGGGGGTTTTCGGGGTCACTGATTACGAATCTGGCATCAGGTTTTCAAAATTAAAAATGACGGATCCAAGATGGCCGACCGAAATGAAAAAATTTATTTGGTCTAGGTAAAACTCACAACTCGGGGGTTTTCGAGGTTGCTGATTATGAATCTGGCCATAGATATTCAACATTCAAAATATCAGATCCAATATGACCGACCAAAATGAAAAAATTTACTTGATCGCGGTGAAACGGGGTACTCGGGGGTTTTCGAGCGAATTGAACATGACGGTTCGAAATGTAAAAAGTTATTTCATCGAAATCAAACTGAATAATGTTACATTTTTAAGATAAAAATTAGCAGATTCAACAAGCGGTCATAAATGCTGAAATTTCATAGTTCGTCTTTTACGACCTCGAAAACTGTTTCATTTTGGATGCCATATTGAATCCTACATTTTGAATTTTGAAAATCTGAGGTCAGATTCGTGATCAGCAACATCGAAAACCCCCGAGTAACAAGTTTCAGCTATTTTCCGTGCAAATAAAAATGTACGCTTCAAAGGGTAAAGAAATTATTAAAAATTAAAAATGCTATTATTTATTGTCACACCATCATTAAATCATTTTAATGAATATAATTTAGTTTTAACTGAGTTACGCAATTTTAAGTTGAAATTTAATTATACTTATATTTTATAATTAATTATAGCTTGCGTTCACAACTTAAGATAATTAAACGAAAATAGCAAAAACGCTTTAACTTATTTGAACAAAATAATATTCTAACTTCATTCGTATTAGATCGATTTAAATGATAACTTCGGCTCTAAAACGTTGGAGTAATAGTTGCCTGAATCCTTTCAATAAACCTTCAAGATAGGAAAAAAATGCAAGGTTTATATCTTTATCTCTTCGTTCAAAACTTCCCTCTGATGATACCTTTATTGACAATGCAAAATTATATGGACCTTGCAGGACAAAATTGCAGTCTATGCAAGTATCTTCTTTAAATTAAGTTAATTCAATAGAAGAAATTTACCCATACAGCACAGCTCAAAAAATAAGTACCGATTTACCGCGCTTGGATCAACGATCGAAAGAAAATTTACAAGTTGAATTTCGCATTATCTTTTTAAAAATTCTTAAGGAAGTTATCTGTGTGGGTGTTGTGTGTTCTCTGAGTCCACATCATGTCGAAAAAATTTCTGCGAAATTGGGAATCATCTTCGAGATTTCTGCTTTCGTGCATTTCATTTTTCAAGATTTCGTATCCCTTTCATTTCCGCCTTGAAATTCTAAGTCGCCCTACAATTTGAAATAAATTGTATAAAAATTTTGACTGACCAATGCCGAATACATTTTTTATACAATTTTTGTAGAATCACTTTTATGGGTAGTCTAAAATCAAGTCGTTAAGGAAAGCAAGAAGTATGAAGTTGATCATAATGACAAAACATCCGAATATGATTTAGATGTCGATTTCGTTATTGTTCCTCAAAGAACCCCGTAGCTTAAATGTAAGTCTGTTAAGTATTGGAATTATTTAAAAATAAATGTAAACACTCAACAGCAATATTATTTCGAAACTTGTCGCTTCTTACTTCTGCCCACCAAATCCTGGAATCTTGGTATCGAGGAATTTGGTTGTTCAGATCGAATAGCTCTAGAGACAATTAATTTAGCTGAGAACGTTTATTTTTTTAAATTTTTTCCATTGAACCCAGAGAAGAATTTCTTAAAAATAGGAAACTGCATTTAAAATTGCTATTGAAAATAAATTAAGAATTTATACATTTTATTTAGAATAATCAATTAAATTATTTAGTATGTTCTTAAAATACGAAACAAAAGCTTTAAAAAGCACTGGTCATTTTTAAAACGGAATATTTTGTCTTTTGAATATGCACGTAACGATCGACGTAGTAAAAATTGAAGTGCCTGTAACTAGGCAACCCGTGAATCTAAGGTCACAATATTTTCTCTGTACCTTTCTTATCAATAGCTCTAATGATTGTGTAAATTATAACACAATTGTAATATTTTATCTAGATCACTTTGGATAGAATATTAATTACATTAATTACAACTATGATTATTAATTATGAAACTAAAGCTATTAGCTACAACTATTCATAACAGAAACTTTTTGTAACTATTATATTTACTAACTGTAAAATATATGCATATAAACACATAAATAACAACATATTTGGTAATAAACCACCTAAAGACACACTACCTTTACTAAAAAATAGTAATATCGTATACAAAATCCCTTTTCTTCATTGTCACAAAGTATACTAGACTCTACTGTATCTGTTTTTGACAATATGCTATATTTTTTTAGAAATATTGATACTGTTTTTAAATAACTATATTCTAAATAGGGCCACACAGTTGTTGGCCGAAACGTCAATTTCTTTAAATTCCAACTTATAATTTTATTTAATTCACTAATTAGTTCATGTACGTATAACGCGTTTATTTTCTTCTAATTAGCATCAAAAAACGGTCGTACATAAATGTAAACAAATATTTATAACGCTTATTAAATAATTTTTTTAAATATAATAAAACAAATAATGATGGTTATCAAAATTTGTTTACCTTGGGCATTGTCATTTATTATAATTACGATCAATATTCCAAATTCGATAAAATTAAATATTTAATATCAATAAATTACAAATTAAAAATAGGTTAATTACAAAAGGAAAATTCAAGGCCCATAATTTGAAAAAGTAAACGACACGCGATGTCGGTATCGTCAGAACTATAAAAGTAAATAAAGCGTTCTCAATAAAAACACAGATTTACTAGTAGACAATATTATTCGGTCCAATTACGCCAAAAAATTTATGACGCTAAATAATTGAATTTTACATCTCAACACAATTGATTAATAAGATTTATTAAGCTACAACCCAAGGCTAAGTTCGCGAAATAAAGTTAAAAAGTGAAAGAGACGTAAAAAAAGGAGTAAATCGCACCGATTATCAATGTGCGAAATTATGAACACAATTTCGCATGTAATAAATCAGGCGATACCGAGATCAACGAGGGAGCTGAAAATATTAAAGAGAGAAAAATAGCGTAAACACGAACCTAAAAAAAGAGGTGAAAGAAAAAATATAAGAGAGACGACGACGTGGGAAAAAGGACGGACAATACAGGTTCGTAATTTACGATTACACCTGTCGGGGGAATCGGCGTCTTCTTTTCTCGTATACGGGTGAATCATCTACATTGCGAGTCATTACAGCATGCGCAGTAAATTACATTATTGCGGATAAGAGACGGGGAAATCAAGAAACGCATTTCTTTTCTCGGTAAGGTATCAACTTTATTTCACTTCTTCGTTCGTGGTAAAATCTGGAATTAGTCCCGTGGGATTCGAGAAAATTTTGCTGCAAATTGTGGTCATTGATCGCGATTCGAGTACCATTTTTATTTACGTTCCATCCTAGAAATAATTTTTCTAATTTATTTCCACGTAGATAAACGTTTAAGTGTGATTGAATTGTAAATGTAGCATGTATTACTGAACCTACTTAAGAATTAATAGATTAGTCATGCTAAGCAAATTATGATCAATGACTACGAACGGTATTGAGTTTTCTTCAGTATGGCAGATAATAAATGCGTTGCAACACGTCGATTTATAATTTTTAGGTTAAAATGCAGCATCTTCAGTTACAGGATAAAACCGCCATCCTCCGGTATTTGCAGTTTTTTAAATAGTTAAAAATTTAAAGAAATCTGTATTTTAAGAATTATGAAGCCTTAGAAAAATTCCATCATTTACGCCATTTTTACTTCAACTGTTTATTTATTATTATCAATATACGTTTATATGGGCAAATCTCTGGAACTTTTAAATTTCAGCCTCTCAATAAATTTTTTTTTTAAACATCAAGCACAACATTGGCGTTGGGTATATGTATTCATTTCTACATAAGAAGTAAAAATGTACGCTCGTGCATCCTTTTTACTCAACGGCATTAAAACTTTGCGGTACAATGTCCAAAATATTGACCACCGGGATGAGCTTGAAATTTTGATTTTTTGAAAGGTTAATAATTAAATAACGCATTTCCGCCCAATTTTTTAAAAATATCACTTATGTGAGAGTTGAAGAATGGTTCATATATGATCCATATATGATTCATTTTTTCCCGGGTTATCACTTATACATAGACTCGAAATGCATATTTTGTTTTACAATTGCTCTAATTTGAAACACAGTGCTTAAACAAGTATAATAAAGAATTGTTTTTCTTTAAACACATAAAGAACACCAAATTTTATCTGAATAAACATACTTTTAGTTTCTGACCACAATGTTACTAAGCTTAACGTGTTTAATTCATCGTTAAATTACGACTTTATAAATAGTTCTTTCAATAACTTTGAAAGTATGTAAAATATAAGAATGCCGCGCACTTTACATACTTATATAAGGTATTTACTTACCAGCACACCGAACAACAACTTGATATTGGCGATATTTTGAATGTGCCACGAAAAATAGTCAATTTTCTGAAATTGGCACGTTTTTGGAACGTATGTTTACACTTGTATAACATCAACAGTTTAAGGCGCACACAAATGAGTAAAGTGTCAAACACTTTATTATTGTGTCCTTTAATAACCAAAAACAATAAATATTCGATTTCTAAGACGGCGCGGATAATAAATAAACAAGTTTAAATAAGTTTAGAATTTCCGAAATTCAAGGGACGGGTACTGTAGGCTCACTCTATGCAATTAAATGTGTGGCACATATAATTCATATGAATATATTGCTTTATGAGATGTTTGCCTCCATTTCGCGCTAAAAACACAAGGTTAACTCACGCGGCGCAAATACAATACTCATAAGAGTAAAAAAAAACATGCAAGGGACGCATGAAATTTCATTATTTTTTTATCTATAAATAATTATAGAGCGTCTCTGTAACGTCGGGCGACTTCGAAATTCATCAAGCTTTTTATTTATGATATCTATTTAAAAAATATAGCATTTGTGTGAAAGCAATGACGTTCAAGTAGTGTCACAGGACTCCACAGTTTAAAAGTTCTAGAGATTTGCCCATATGCCAATATTTACTTTAGTTTACTGCAGCTGAAAGCGTCAAAACCGGAAAACTTACAAAAGGTCTAATGATATTTAGATGATACAAATCTTGGCGGCCAAAATGTAAAAACATCCCACAGATTCTCTTCAAATTCGTTACTTGGTTATTTTTGGAGTCGATAATTACGAATATCACGTCCGTTTTTAAACATTAAAAATGTCGGATATAATCTGTAGTCCAAAATTTTAAACATTCATCGGATTCACTTGAAAATTTAAGTTGAACGTCCCATCATACCGCAAAAAGGTAATGTGTGTAAGGACAATGGCTAATTAATTTCTAATGACTGTACAGCAGCAAAGATTTATGTTCATAAATAATAAAATTTTATTAAATTAAATGTGTCTCTATGAAAATCGTCCTTTACTTGAGATAACAATATGCGATATGGTACGAATTTACGTGGAGAAATTCAGAATACTAGTAGATTCTTAGATAGATTTTAAAAACTAATTTAAATCAGTTGAATTATTAACATTTTATCCTTTGTTTACATATCTCTACGATTGCAATCCCAAATCATATTTCCCTTAAATAATACAATTTTCTATAGTATCTAATTGTAAATAAAAATATTTTATATCTCTAAGGAACAATGAACTAGAATAATAAAACTCGAGAATGTGGAGCATGATTTGCATATTTCGATCCTGAAATTAAAAGCGATGATGCATTAAGAAATGCCCAATTTGTATATTTCTCCTCGACACACGTCATTTGAGCACTTTACATAATTAAAACGTGAACTTTCTGTGAGTTAAAAATGAAACCCATCTTAGCGTGTGTTATACGAAATAATGTAACAGTGCTCTTATTCATCAGTTATGTCGCATTAAACAAGTTCTTTCTCAAACGCCTGAAGTCTTTATGTGGACAAATTGGCTCGTGAGTTATTTAACCATTGCAATATATTACTTCGAGCATAGGTGACGATACATGTAGAGGCCAATAACTCTTTCATTGTTTTCTGCGAAAAGAAGCATCGATCACGTGCGAATTTTTAGTGACAGTCAAGAAAAATGCGAGGAGATAATCGTAAAAATATGTTGCAATGAATTTACTGCATAAGAAAGATATATGTCCGGCTATTTTATGGTGTATTCCTGAGTTTCTGTGCAGCCTTTTTCCAACCGTGCATTTTGAAAAAATTTTATTTTGGCATCTTAATAATTATTATACATAGCCAGGACAAAGTACAGAAACCTAGAGGAATGATCTGAAATAGTAAACATAAATCCTTTCAATAATTGAGAGAAACAATTGTAATGTTGACCTTGCTCATAATTTTCAATGTTATTTAAATATCAATTTTTAATATAAAGACCTCTATCCTGCACTTTTCGACACGGGAACAAAATCAATGTTTACTCCTCGGCCATACATTGCGACGGTTTCGTACCAATCGGTACTTAAATCATCCGATGTTACTTTACGGCCATGAACCGAAATTATACTATTTTCTCACAGTGGGTCGCAAAATCCGAAATCTAAGAGTGAAAGTGTACCAGGTTTAAAGTTAAGGCGCTAAATCGAACAGCTCAAGTAACTAGCTAGCTTTTGTCTGTTTTTCATGAAAACACTCCTCTACTGTCTAGATTCAGCGGTATATACTAACGTAACTGAGTTTTCTACCTTTTCAGGAAATCATTAAAATACCTACCTGTATCTAAATTTCCACAATAGTATGGTCATTTTTTTCAGGAAAATGCAGGATATAACTGCATTTTATTTCTAGATTAAATCCCGTTGAAACCAGACAGTATCCGAATTTTTGCAATGGAAATTTGTTCAGTATACATTATCTAGTATAATACTGGATTTCGTTAAAATTTAAAGAAATTTTAGATAATTTCTAATAGAACATGTTCCAAACTTGATTCCCAATGTTTGGAAACTTAATGTAAACCGGCTGAATCCTTTTTTAGAAAAACTTCAAATTACAATTAAACTTTTATGTTTGCCTACACGATGAATAAAATGCCAAAAGTCGTAAGCGACAGCTGTTAACTTTAATGCACCAAGATCTCCTCCTGGAAGTTTTTCAGTGGCTAAATTCATTCGCAAACATAGCTTTTACTTTCGAACTCCTTAAGGGGGTGAGGATTTCATTAACTTTTTTAAGCGAATAATAATTTGTTTCTGGGATGTTTGTGGTTACTGATTTTGTGTTCGAACTGAGTTTTGACTTTAGTTTCGACTTCAGGATGTGGAAATAGATATAATAATCGGATTTAAATTTTGAGCCGCCATGCTAGTAGCCATATTATGTTCTCCACTTTGGAATGTGCAATTTTGACATTATATTTGGGTTCAGCGACTAAAAGTTTCAGGATATCCATATATGCTACAGTATCACTGAACTGGTTACGCAGTATCGATTTATTATATAAATAATTCTAATTCTAATCTACAAAATCCACTCATATATAAAGGCGACATTAAAAAATGTTAGTACTTTGAGGATGTATAGGTAAAAATTAAGGGAATTAATATCCATTACGTAATGAAACTTATCATAAAAAATCTGTACAAAATCCATTGTTTTTCCACATTTTTACCCGTTTAACATCACTTTTCCTGAAAATGGGATTTAAAAAAAATATCTTATCGCGGACATTTTCAGCATAAAAAATCCGTTCCGAAATGAAACTGCGATTGTCAAAGGCAAACAGAAAGTAAAATTTTGTTGCTCGGTGCAATTGAGAATAATAAATATACCCCATTTTTTGGCAATTTTTTTCAAGCTCGGGGTCATATTGGAATTCTTCACAACTGCAACTTTATTTTGACCTCGGAATCTTGCAGAATGTCTTTGAAAATAGTAGGATATTTATTTTTTTGATTTGAATTTTTTTGAGCTTCGGTTTTGATACGAAATACTGATTGAAATTGAAGCAAAAAGAAGTATCCTTCGTGCGTTACTGGAATATAATTGGAATATTAACAGTTACTCAATACTCCTGTTTACACGAATGGCAGCAATTTTTTAGATATGACCAAGACCGAGTAAGTGAAAGATCACTTATTGTAAATGAATACTTAATTTTCGACCGAATTAGCTAGTAATATTCATTATTTACTTATTTCCTAAACATATTTAATCGTGTGAACCATGGAATGTTCAATTCATACATTAATACCGCTGTTCACTAAGTTTTAGCACGATAATGTCTCAATTTTACTAATTTCCACGATATTTTAACGTCCTTATAATATTGTATTTTAATGTGTTCGAGTACTAAAATAATACACACTATAATCTAAAATTATTTTTTAAATTATTTTGTACTTATTAATGTCCCACAAAACAAAGATATAGTCACATTAGAGTTTCAAATTCAAGATAAGTCTAATTGATTATTTAATGTATGTAATTGGCAAGATTTATTTTGCACAGTATAGGTACATTGGACAATTAAAAGTGAATCGGATCTCCAAACGTCTTAAAAGAAATTATTTAATATACTCAATAATTTGTAATATTACCTTAGTCCATTCGATATAAGTCAAGTAGGATTTGTCTTATTTCAGGAGTTCAAATTATTAGTGAATTTTGATTATTATTTTATCAATAATATCCTACAAATATTTGTTAATTTTCCTTATAAAAATGTAATAAATTCCAATGATGCAGATTAGTTTCTGACATTAGAAGGATTAGAATAGCATATACGGATAGAATAATACTATCGAACAAAAATAATCAATGTCTATGATTATTCTGTCACTTATTTATGAAGTGAAGATTAAGATGTGACTCATTTTTGTTAAGTGAAATAATTGACTTCTCACGGAAGTGATACATGAGTCCACACATGAAACAAGTGAATATTTCTTCATCAAATCTAGAGATATTAAAAATTTTGAAGTTATTGAACAAAAATATTACGTTAATTCCAATAATACATTTCTGCCTTTGTTTAACAATAGTACACTGAAAAGACAAAATTCTAGTCATTAGAGGACCTATAAATTTGTATAAAAATATAAAAACATAAAAATATTTGTACCTAACTGAAAACACTTTTATTTAGACTTGCTAGGATATAAAGCAAATACAAATTCCTGCCCTGTTATTACAAATTTCAAATATTGACTCTGTTTAAATAGGTCAGAATAATTGGCTTATTACAAAATTTCTTTAAAAAATATTCTTACAGTGCCATCTCTGAATTTTTTGAAATTGGGGTATTTATTGCGTGAAAATTGAGCTACTCTAGTAAAGTGTGAAGTCTTACCCTTAAAGAGTGAAAACACTAGAGTGGCTCAATTTTCACTCTAAAAAGAGCGAGTTTTGACTCCAAGAAATTGAGAGAGAACTTTTTTTTGGCACGGCGCGGCATTACTACTTGCGTGAATCGTCTTACCATTTCAGTAGAAATATTAGCCGAACAAGCATCTCTTCTTCCTATTTAAGTCATCATTACAGCATTTTTCCATATTGATTTCTATAAATTGTAGATTATTGTAAACAGGTTTAACTAACTAAACTACTATTTTAATATTAAGTATTAATTAAATAAAAACTAATAAAGTCGGAAAGGGTTCTCAATAAAATACAGATATTTAGGTAAATTGTCAACTTTATTTTTTTCTCACTCGCGTGGAACGGCCAATCCGCGATACAATGGTAACGATCGAGAAGTCCTGACTTTTGTAAAACCTTTTACAAAACTTAAGATCACAAACCTATCCACTCCCTCCCTTCTTCTAATCGCGCATCGGCCGTTTCCAACAAAATCCAGGTTCAACCAATTCGTGGTTAATTCGTTCGATAAACTGCTCAATGCGGTCGCGAATCACATTCGAATACAAAACACTAGAATTAGACAATGGCGGGGGAAACTAAAAAAGAGGTAATATAAAAAGGTATTCTGACGTCACTGAGAGTCTCGAACGAAAGTTGAAGCGAATTCGAGACGACCCGTATTTTTATTTACACTTTTCCTGTCAAGATGTTGGATTGATGGATGTTTAGTACCAGCCGTAGTTACCATATCCTCCATATCCGCCATAACCTCCATAGGTACCAAGACCGTGGTATCCAGATCCGTATCCAGATCCGTATCCGCTTCCGTATCCGGATCCGTATCCAAGGTAGCTATTTCCGAGTCCACTGTATCCGTATCCGGAGTATCCATTAAGTCCGTGTCCATAACCACCATACCCGTAACCCAATCCATCGTAAGAGTTAAGTCCGTATCCATAACCGTGGCTGTAGACTGGATAGTTGTAGGCCAGTTTCGAAACGGGATTGGCGTACGCGATCTTCGATACAGGGGAGTAGTACTTGGATGGGTAGATTCCCTGTTGTTCCAAAAAAAAAGATTTTATTATAATTTTAAAACAGTCAAAAACCTCAACTCCTTGCACATGATTTAAACATAAAACCATTTGCGTCACGAGTGAAATCGAAACAATGTAATATAATTGAATAATTGTAATTAGACCGACAAAATTAATACCGATTAGAAATAATGCAAGTGGTAATAAAAAAATTCCTCGTCCATCATTAGAATACGCGACATCGAGTCACGAATTTTGCAATCAACCGTGCGTGCGACGCAAACAGAAAGGCCGAGCTCGTTTTTCCTTTTCAAAATTTATTAGCGGACCTGCGTTAACCACGATGTAAAAATAACGGTACGCTCCTCACGCCATTGTTTACAGACCGACGCGAAAAATACTAAGCGTAACGATCACCTTGTACTACTTAGGTTTCATTTTTCTTTTAAATTCGATGAATCTGAGAAATTGGACGAAGAATCGAACCCGATGCGCCTCGTAAAAATCATTTATTACGAATTTTATAGGGTCATAAAAACTCGTCGCTGGTTTCTTAGAAGTGGAAAAAAAAAATTTCAAAAATTGTTGTGGTTGTAAAAATTAAGTTATCAATTATCGAAACCTTGTTCTTTTGCTTCCGTACGGAAATTGAAAAATGCTACCGTTTATTTTGTAATTAGATCATTTAATGTTAGAAGTAATGGCAGTAATTACCTTGTATGAATTAGCGTAACTGGTAGCATACGGGTAATATCCGTGGTTCACTCCATACCCGTAGCCAGTGCCGTACCCGGTGCCGTACCCGTAGCCACTTCCATACACTCCGGAATTAGCAAGACTGGAATAGAGACCGGGTCCAGTGTAACCCGTAACTCCACCAGCAGAGGCGTAGGCTACGAGAGCGAGAAGGACGACCTGGAAATGTCAAAAAATTTCGTTAAAAAATAATAATACCTTAAACTTCCAACAAATTAGATGACCAGGATTGAAAACAGTCCGGGTTCGAATCCTGGCGCGTCAATTTTTTTAAATAAAATTTTGGCATCAGTTAAATTTTTAAAAGTATTCAGAAATCATTTAAAATTTGTTTATTTGAAATAAATTCTAATTAAAATTCAGAAGTAACATAATGAAATCAGGAGGAAATAAGTTGTGTAAGAAAATCATAAGAGAAATTATTAATCACTAGAATGCGATAAAATAATACTGAATTATTATACAATACTAAGTATTAACAGAGCAAATCATTAATAATTAAAAATGATAACTTACTCAATAACTAATCAATGAACGATATCATCTCTTAGTTACGGCCGTAACTTTACTATCTATTTTAAGTGACGACTATTTATTTTGAGTGTTGCAAGGAACAGCTAAGAGTAGGTGCTAATTACATGTTTTGCGTGACTAACACTTCGAGATAAGAATAAAATTTTACGTCATATTTTAATATAAAGTGACTGTTGCAGTAAATATTAATAAAATGCCACTTAAACAATTACGCGATTACCAAATTACTCGAAAATTAACATTTTTATTCCCAAATGATTAGACAATGCAAATTTACAAAGATTTTAGATTGCACTTGCGTGCCGACAATAATTTTCTACAAAAATCCAACTAATAACATTTACTTCGGTTGGTCAAAATTATTAGTGATTTTGTAATAATCATGGGAACGCGCAGATCGGATAATGAAATTTAAATGTTTTCAAGATAAAATTTGCATATATGATTTATAGTTGTCACGTTGTAATACGATTTGCATTATTGTTTATCTTTTCAGGCGAGGGCATTCAATTCTTAAGGTATTTAATATCCGTTTTAAAAATTATTTCAACAATTATTTTTTATCGCCTAAATAATTGTAAATTACAAAAATGTTCAAGTCTTAACTGTTGTATTACACTTTAGTTACTTCTTCATTACTAATTGAAAACAAATTAATTAAATAAGCACGTGTAAATAATAAGTAAATGTATTATAAATAGTTTTGTGATTTATAATATTTTTTGTACTTTGGAAAAAAATTACAAAAAAATTGAAAAAAATATTGAAAAATATTTTAAGACTTGAATTTTTTATGTTTGGAACTTTAAAAATTTCTCCTGAAATAAATAAATAAACGGAAAAAAATAATACTTGTTAATATTCGTTGTTATCATAAAAAAATAAATAATGCAATTTAAGCGTTTTTATTCCTATGTACGTATGGCAAATCAAAATAAAAAATGTGCAAAGGAATAAAAATTCAGCTTTAAATAAATTCATTGTTTCCTATTTTGTAACTAAAAATGTTATGATAAATTATGTAAAATAATGTTGAAGTAATATATTTGTGAGAACACTTTGTATCATTCGATAATATAATCAATACTTTAATTTTGTGTTATTTACTCTCGTTTATGTATCCTTTACAATTATTTGCAAAATAAAAGTTTAATATATGTAAATAAATGACGAGAAAATTGTAAGTTTCTTATAAATAAATCAATTTATTGTCTGCAAAGAACACATTATTAATAACAAAATTTATATCAAATATGGATTTAAAAAAAAATTGTTGAAATAATTTTTATGTCGGTTTGTTTATTATTTTTAATAATTTTAGTGTATAATATTTAATCTTAAACAATTTCTTTTTGTAAAATCAGAAAAAAATATAAAAATTAATAAAAATATTCTATCGTGTAATTTTGAAAATCGAAAATTCTTGTTTACTATGATGCACCCAGCATTCAACTCACCAACTTGAACATGTTGAAGGATCTGAGTAGATACTTGGCAGTACAGTAGACTGACTAGACAAGTGTCTTGTAGGTCTCTTATATACGCGAGATCGGTATCGTACTTACAGACGTTCTCGTACCAAGGATCGAGAATGGTGGGTGGTTGTCTATGAAAAACAAAGTTTTTCCCCCCTTTGACGATAACCATGGATATCACTGGAGGTTTCCCGCATTACGCCAGTAGATGAGGGCGGGGTTCGCAAATTCCGAACCACTTGTTGAACCTTCGGTGCACATCGACTAGTTTTTTCTCTAGGAGATGACATTGAAATGATTCGCTCTTCTGCGAAACAATTTTGTTCAATTCATCTGTCTGTTTTATAAAGTAATATGAAAATTCATAAAGAAAAATCGGATTATTTCCACATCCCAACATTTCTAACGTCCTTCAAATGACATAACTGAAAAAAGGTAAAAAAGGTGAAAAAACTTATCGATTATTTTAAACCTTTTTGTGTAACATATAGTTTCTTCCAAATATAATGCGATCTCGTATTAACCTCCTGCATATAAATTTTAATGAAATCATTTATATCATATCTGACCCCTTACTACAGTCTGTAACGAAAAAAGTATAAATTTAAAAAAATGTTGACCGCCACATTTGATCTGTCATTTTGAATTTCCCCATATGCCTTTAAAAATCTCTCGTCGGATTTTTTGAATAATCGAGCGTCAAAAGAGTACAAGTACTAACGTCACGTGATATTTAGTATACAAATATGTTAAAAACGAAACAAATTGACATTTACGAGTTTTTTAAACCATTCTATGGAATAAAAGGAACCCAAAACCATTTACGACAAATCATTGCGATTGCATATAAAAATCTGTATTTTAGAAGTTAATACAAAATTTTATCGCATTCAGATGTTATGGCAGTTAGACCCCGGGATATGGTATATTTCGAAAGAATATTGAATACAATTTCAAAGAAATTAATTGACATTATTAATGATATTGTTGATGAAAGAAAGCATTACTGTTCTTAAACAAAAACTTGAAACCTGCAAAAATAATTTCTTAAACAACTTTTATTAATGGCTCGAATTTTCTTCTTTTCGCCTGTTAAAAGTTTTATAAAACTAATGGATTTTAATGAGCGATGGCCTATTTCTTCGACAAAAAGATTCTTTACAACTTTACCGTACAATTTTTGAAAATTTTTGAAGCTAACGTCAAAGATTTCTAATTATTTAGTAAAGTTGTAGAGAATCTTTTTCTCGAAAAAATTAAGCCATCATTCATTAAAATCCATTCATTTTTTAAAAATGCTTAACTGGCGAAAAAAGGAAAATTCGAATCATTAACAGAGGTTATTTAACGAATTATTTTTGTATGTTTTTTTTTTCTAGAACAATAATACTTTCTAGCTTTAATAATGTAATTATTAGTAAAAATTAAATTTTTGGAGACGTTATTAAATATTTTTCTCAACATAATACATCCCGAGATCTAGATACCTTAATGGGTCAAAAAATTCAAAATTGGTTTTGAAGTTAGAAAGTGCAAATTCTGTTTATCATAATAAGCAACCCCAATAACCCCCCCCAGTAACGATTTTTTGGGTCAAATGGATTGATTTTTCAAAAAGTCGTCCGCCATATTTCATCGATTATAATTTTTTAAAATTACAAATCGTTTTCGTAATCAGGAATCCCGAAACGCCCGGATAAATTTTAATAATTTTCAATTCTTATAACAAACATTTAATTATCTACATTGTTCTAATTACAAAATTATTATTGACTGCAATATAATATAATTTAAAAATAGAATTGTATTTAAATTAGGAATTGTATGGATATAAAAATAAATCTGTATTAAAAACACTGAAAATTTATTTTAAATACAAAATTGTCATTATTTTGTTTCAGGCATTTGATATTGTATCCGAAATATCTGCAGAGAAATCCAAACATCTACTATTGAAAATAAGAGAAAATAATTTATCCGTGAACTCGGCGTGACCTAAAAAAATTGACGACAGAAAGAGTAGAAACAAACATTAGTAATGTGTTCTCACGTATAGTAATATTTACTAAAAGTTACTCACTTATTTCTGATAAGTCGGAAATACCTAGAATCAGGAATCATTAATTTAGTTTCTTAAATGTTCATAATAAAGTTAATTTTCAAAATATTGGAATATTTATTCTATATAATTTCTCTTGTGGTGCAATTTTTAAAGAAAATTATACCTTAGTTCAGTTTTTGCAGTTTACTAAAAATGTTTCGTTATCAGATTGAAAAAAGAATGATTATACGTTTGAATAAATACTAAACTAATAATATTCTTCTGGTGTATATTACTATTTAATTTAAATAAACTATTAGGGAGAGAAAAATCAATTAATAGTAAATCTAAAAAATAACGACGTTAAACTAACTTGCGATTTATTATACTATGTAGTTCAATATTTACTTAATCCAATATGTCAAATATTTTTTAGTAAACCAATAAAAAATGTATGATAAAAATTGACTACATTGAATACATTTGCATTAAAATCATTAAAATCGCGTGATCTGAATGTTGTCCTTCATTCACGCGAATTTATTTATAATCAATCAAGAAACAAACAGATCTGCCAGTTAAATAAACTATATATGTGCATAACAAAATAGTTTATATCTAGATCGTAATTATACCTAAAAAGAGAAGTAATAAAGTATTTTCAATAAAATTCAGAAAAAAAATATAAATATACAATTTATACATGCATGTTCTATTTTTAAATTTAATGCATTTACCTATTTTTTACTTCAATGTTACCAGTGTTTTAATTTCCATTAACAGCGCATATGTCTGTAGGGTATCAAATATGCAAATCTGATAACAATTATGGAAATGATTGACCTAAACAATTGACAGCCGACATCCTTCGATCAGTAATGACTTTGCATAACTATATTTAAGATTAAAAATTTTTTTGAAATTGATATGTCAGAAAAATAATTGTTTAAGCTGTTTTAATTGTTAAATATGAAGATTTACATTCTTCTCTTATATAATTTCAACTAGACATCCAAGAAAAACAATGAATTCGAGATTCGTGATGAGTCTGCTTCCGATGGCAAACAATCCGAAATCTAATCAGTATTGAGTTGTCATAAGTGAAGGTTACGTCGCTGAAACTTTCATTTTTCTGCAGATGTGCTGTTAATATTTTTCTTGAACTTGACGAATTATTGAATTATTACTTAATTTCATTTAAGTCAGGAAATGAAATTAACGAGCAAATAAAAAATTATTACACCATAAAAATTCATAAATTACACTATTATATCACTGGTTTTTCAACAAAGTTTATATGGTTCATTCTGAGAAGCTATCGACTACTTTAAATTTTAGATGTGTATTTTAGTTGACGTTTTACTTCATGTAGAGTATTTTCATTCGTTATGAATGAAAGGTCTCTCTAAGAAAGTTAAAGAGTTGTTAAAAATTGTAAATTTTTTGCCAGTGTGTGCTCATATGTCCTCTTACTCCTATTGAATGAGTGACTATTCCTATTTTGTAAAAAGAAAACTAGGATTTTTCACTTACAATTAAGTTTTTGATTATTTTCGTAAACTTCTAACCGTCATATATTGTAATTCAGATAATGAATTCATTTATAAAACTATCGGACATATGAAATTTATGGCTTCTGCAAAATCGTTTTGTCAAAAAAAATGCAACGAATAAGAATATAATAATTTATCGTAAAAATGATTATCGATATTTTAATGTTTAAATAATTTTGTGTAACTAAAAACAAGAATGTTAAGAATGTTAATTCACTACTTAATCCCATGTACAATTTCCACCGGGTATTTCAAACTGAAAATAATTCACAAGCAGTTCGAAATGTACCTTGTTTACTATTTTCGAGTGTACTCTTTCGAATCGTGACTTCAAAATTTTCCATTGATTTTGGCAAAAGTATGTGCAAAAAACACATTCTTTTTACATTTCAGTTTTCAGGTCGATAACGCGATTTCTTTGAACGGAAAAGGGGATGTAGAGTGCATAAAATGTTTGAAATTAAAGGATATGCAGGTAGGCATTTTTTATTTCACCTTGAAATATCCAAAATGGCGGCTTATACGAAGAAAGTTTTTTTTAATTTTTGCGGTATGGAAATATGGCATTTTAAACCAATTTCAAACTAAACTATCTCTTATAAGATGTCTTTTGGTGTGCTGATCACGAATCTGTAGTAAAAATGTCAAAATTCAATATGGCTGACCGAATATGGCGGACATTCATGAGAAACATTGGAAGTCATTTTTCGATATACGGAAAAATTTATATCTGTAGGTTTTCGAGGTTGTTGATTACGTATGTTTGGTCAAAATTTATAAATTGAAAATGACTGACAAGAGATGATGTCCGTGATGTTGCTATATTCAGTTGAAGATTTGTTTAAAATGATATATTTTCATAAAATTTAAAAAACTTTCTTGGCATAAGGCCTCATTTTGGATATTTCAAGGTGAACTAAAAAATGGTTACCTGCATATAATTTAAGTTCAAATGTTTTATACACTTTTTATGCACTTCTCCGGTCAAAGAAGTCGCGTTATCGACATGGAAAATGAAATTGCAAAAAAAATTACCCCCAAAAATGTGTTTTTTTAATATACTTTTGTCAAACTCAAAGAAAAATACTCAATTTTCCAAATTTTGAAGTCACCATCGAAAGAGCACCTGGGAAATAGTAAACAAAGTACATTTTAAACTGCCTGCGTATTATTTTCAGTTTGAAATATGAGGTGGAAGTTGTACATGGGAAACGTGCATTAACGTACATGACGAGAACATTTGGAACTTATAAGAACCACTTTTTAAACCATGAATTTTTGTTTACTAGATATATGTAGAACTAGAGTTTAAAGATTGTAATTACATTTTAGTTGTTATTAGAATGAATCGTACTAAGAAGATGGATATATTTCAGTATTCAAATCGTTAACATTTATTTCATTCGAGTTTTTTGTAATATATCTAAAATTCAAAATTGAATTACAGGCAAATAATAAGTTTTGTCGTTATAAATTAGGTACTAATAACGATATAGATTATACTACGTTTCAAAATATTTTTTGTTGTAACATTGTTTTGTTTTGAAAAAAGTCACAATAAATGACGTAAATAAATACACATGATAATGCGAAAAACTGTATTCGATTTAAAGCCCTTGCGAAGGTCTTTCGTTTATTTTTGCAGTGTTTCAATCACGGGCAGACGTCATTGTCGTCGAACGCATTTGGATCACATGCAAACCATATGAGCTGAAATCCAATAATTTTCTACTGCATTAAAGGCAAAAGTGATAAATAACAAATTTTTAAATATATTTAATAATATCTGTAATAAATAAAGATTAGAATAATTTTTTTCAATTTACTTATTACCAGTTTTGTGTCTTAGTTATAATTTATAAAAAAAATTGACTGAAAATAAGCAAAAATTTCTTGAACTAGGATAACCTAATAGTTCTTTTGAAAAAATGAAATTTGAATATAAAATTATAATTGTTTTTATGCATAACATTCCTAATATAATTTCCCTATTTTGTTTCAAATTATCTTGAATAAATAAGAAATATAAAAATGTGGCCGGATATTCTTTATCAAGTTAAACTGGTCATATCAATTAAAAATAATAAATGATGAGGTCGTGCATCAAATCCTTAAAAATACTTTAACATAATAATTGCAATTATTAAATTCTGATTAACATTTTCTGCGTCAGTCTAAAAACATGAAAATATTTCAAAACATACACGAAATTGAGGTAAAATGAAAAACAAGAATATACACGAGAAGTTATGAGCTCACAAAATGCGTTGAGTAATTTTTCATGATCCACGTGCAGTCTTAAACAGTTCGTAAACTACATGAGGATTATGTTCAAACGATGCACCTACTAATTTTCGAAACTGTTCGTTTATTATCCATTAACGATGAAGTAATAAAAAGTTGATCCGTCATTGTTGACTGTAATTGATTTAATACTTCCAGCAATGTTTGTATTAAAACTTGGGCATATTTTATCCTCATATCTAATTAATATTGAGTACTTAATATTCATTTACAAACTTGCACGAAATACGGATGTTTTGCAAATAAATTTATGCATCGTAACGTTAGTAACATGAGCGCTATTTGTACTGAATTACATAAATATTTAGGTTTAAACTTACTTATTTTTAGTACTGAAAATTAATTTTTAATTAATAATACATTTTTCAAAATTCCTATAGGAATTTTCTGAAACATGTACCGAAGCTTTTTACCATTTCATAATTTTCTGAACTAAAATTTAGTAATTATTAGTTACAGCAACAGAAATACGTAAGTTGAATAACAAAAATTTCTTTACTTCATTCAATTTATCAACGTGGTTGATATAGTTACGTATAGTTTACATATGTAAATTCTTAGTAATTTAAATCGATATTTTGTAATTTAGATAAATAGATTATTTAAAACATGTTAAGTTTAATAAAACACCGCTGGCACAAAAAATTTCCCGCATATAATAAAATATTATTCATATATTGTCATTGTACTCTATGATTTTCTGCTTTTCGGATATGAAATTCTTTATGCACTGAAGCGAGGCCATGGAATCCCTTATGATGGGATCAAAATTCAACTTCTACAGCAGGAATCACGGGAGCCTTTTTTAGGGAAGCTAACGTCGCTTCTACCCCTGGCGACGACAAACCAAACTAACTTCACCTTCGCTCCATCATCCATATTCAATTTTCTGTTTGAAGTTTCTGTCTGTTACACGTTTTAGTAATATTCTGTTACTACGGTAACATAAAAGTATCAGAATTTTCCGAACATTTCTAACAATGTACTTACGTGCCATAAGTTTGAAAAATCTTAGTTTAACCCAACGGATTGGTACGAATTAAATATTTACTGTCACATAGTAGTCTTTAAAGCTTGAACATGGAATTAAAATTAAATGGAATTTAATTTAATCATCACATAATAATTGATGAGCTTTGCGGAATATGTAACATATTTTATCAGAATTAGTTCAATATGTTTTTCAGTGCCTAAAGAAAAAAGAAGAGAAATTTATCGATAAATTGAATATAACAACAGATAACTGTACTTGAAATGTAAAGACTATAAAGATGTCATGTTCATAATAAAATATTAAATCTCCGGTATTTATATAAATCGACGTCAATCACAATTTATGTAAATAACAATAAAAAATGACCACATAACATCTTACGTGACTAAAACCAATAAAATTCTAAATTATTTGACAAATGTACTTTAATCGCATTGTGTCATACGTTATCACCATTACACGCAGATCAGTTGGTAAACTGCGTGCTGTTTATGGACGGCTATAAAACAGAACTTACATATCGAAGTCGCAAGTCTTTATTAATTACCGAGAATAAATCTAAACACAACGACTTTTATTTCAAATGCAATAATTAAATTTTTGTCATCTGGACTGAGCGTGCATGTGCAGTTTTCTTTTCATTGCGTACTGCGTGACGTGTAGGTACTTTTCTCGGCTATAAACAATACGTTTTACAAGGGCTTACTTAAAGATGACGCAAACGCATATTTATAAATTGACGTTTTAAATCCTCGGATAGAAATCGATTACTGTCAGTTAGTAATCAACTAACTTATATGTCGCCTTGAATTTTAGAGAAATCTAATTGGTTCAAATTGATTCTTCCTATTTCCTCGCCTTTGAAATGCGTTTCTAATTATTTTTGTTGCAGTGAATCAATAATTGGAGGTTTTAGTTAAATTTATCGAATTTTGTTTGCATGAGTGCATTTCACAATGCTGAATTAACAACGCGAGTGAAGGGAAGGACGAAATCAAAAAACTTGATCAAGTTAAGGCGTTAAGAAAGTTTCGAAGAAAAAGCGTATCAGCATTGTCACCAACGAAAATTCATATACATATAATGCTAGTCATCGTCTTTAAATATGCATTTTTGTACATTCTGAAGGCTTTAAAATAATATATTTGTAAACATATTTATTGCACTTATAGTTTAAAGTAAATCGGATATTAATGTTTAATAATAAATAAAACACAATTAACTAACTCATGTGATACCGAAAAGGACACCCAAAATTTTATTTTTGATGAAGAAAATTATGGATAAAATATTACAAATTATACATAATTACGCACACAATATTGGAGAAGTATATTTCCAATTTTTTTTGAGAGTTTGAAATATATCACAAATTAAACATGAAATATTCTTCAAAGTGTGGCTTATATCAATCCGCACATAGAAACCCCAGAATGTTCTATTTAAACATGAGATTATCTGGACATGCGCCTATTCTTGAACTGTAACATAAAACATCATGTTTTAACATGACACCGATCAGATAAATCAACGAAACCTGATTAGGACAATGTAATGTTGACCGATTTGTTAGCTTTTAAAATTTCATGAAACAAAAATGATCTAATGTATCATTGCAATTTTGCAAAATGAAAATATGCGTGGAAAGTTTTTTCTTTGATAACAAATTTCTTTTTTACAGTTCTACAATTTTAACAAAACGCTAGATCCAACATAAATTTCATTCATCCCACCTGACAAAGAAAATGGATACAAAATAAAAATAATTTGTTCATTTACAAATAGATAAATGCCTACGACATGCAATATATGAGATATGTCGTCCTTTTAATTAGTATAATATGCTGAATACAAATACGTTTCAAAAGAAACGAGCTGCAATCACTATAACGCCTCGTGGCGCTGAAATGAACTACGTAAATATTAGAAGATACATATTTCTAATTACAGATTTTCACCGGTTTTTGATGTAAATTAACTTTATGAACGAAACATTGCCAATTTTAGGAAAACTGTTTTTATTTTGTAAAGATCAACCTCGAAAATGGTGATTACCAAATAAGGTAATTTTATCAATATTTACTGTCAATACCCAAAGAGCAATTTTCATTCAAATTCGATCTACATACATAGGTCAGATTAACTTATTATTTTATGCCACTTATGCGGCTAATGAGCAAGGTTTGTATCATCATACCTCAAGTAAACAATACGCATAAATACACAGTACATTATCAAAATCGTCAACAATTAGTTGGCAGTCTATGCTCTAGCAGGGGTACTGCAAATATTGTCCTATTTTAATCGTATTGTCAATGTCAGTTTTTAATATTGTAACTATTAAGGGTGTACAAACTTATAGAGGGTACAAATTCGTTTAAGGGGATTCTAAAGTGATCCACCGGATGGTACGAAATTGCACTAAAAAATGGAAATTAAAGATGATTGAATAAAATTTCCAACATTCTAGCTCTGTAAAGGTAATTCCAATCATTGTAGAGGGTTTCCTAGAAAATGATAATGACATTAATTCAGAACTGACTGATTTTTTTCTCGGAAATAAATAAAAGTCCCTTATTTCCGAAAATTCTGAGTCAGTTCTCAATTAATTTCGTTGATATTTTCTATTATTAGAGGCTCTTAAGACGAAGAATATTAAGTAAAGTCGAGTGGTCTGTATTCAGTCAATTAAAACTTAATTCAATTTTCTTTATGATAATACGGTGCGACGACCAGCTAGATCGGTATAGTAATGCCGAATTTGATCTTCGCATAGCAAGGTCCCCCAATCATCCTCTATACAAATAAACAGAAAAAGTTGAAAGAGGGGATTCGAACTCACGATTGTAACAAAATTGATTAAATATTAAAAATTTAAATTAAATATGTTAATTATATATGAAACATAAACATAACAAATATGGAGAAACCGAAAATCTGGGAAAAATTTAGAAAAATAATGGGAACTTGGAAAGATAAACATCAGGGCGTACCTGTAGCTAAATATATGTCAGCCATATTGAAACGTTTAACAATATTGTCTTACCCATAGTTGCTACCGCAGGTCATAAGCACGAAAATTTGATTTATTTAATTATTATTACAAGGCCTACACTGAAACCCCATTGGTAAACAAGGTTTTGTTTACAAATCTTTGACATTGCAGCATTTCAGAATGCATTACTACGTTTTAAACATGTATCTGTAGATGACACGAGCGGATGAAAATAAGATTTGCTAATTCAGTAAAATACACCCATCTACTAGGTTGGAACTTGAATGTATGTTTGGGAATGTTTGATAAATATTTTTTTGTTCACTGCTATAGTTTTTAATACATGAAAAAGCTTCGCCACATTTCTAGTTCCAAAATTATTTTGGATATACTTCTATTATTATAACAACATGTCAATTGTTATGTTCCTGACATAAAAATGAAATGATTAATGCAGTTCGATTATAGAAATATTTGGCAATTAAAAATGTAACGACTAATAACAAGAAAATCTTTTCCAGGTTCAGTCTGTTCAGCAAAAAATTTGCCATATTCTCAAAGTATTTAATGTACTTGAATAATTACCGAACACTTAGACAATAACCCAACAAAAGACCGACTTAAATTGGAATCAATCTTTTGAGGAAATCAGGAAGAGCTCTATCAAATCACGACGCGAAATTTTTCGATGGTCCTCCTTTAAATTTGCGATGACGACGATGTGGGCGGCTTTCGTCGACAAGGTCGAAATCATTATCATCGTCCGACACTAGGACATAGAAACCACCGGCATTCATCGTGAGAAAAACGCGATTCCAAGCGCCTTGAAATAATAAGTCGATATACCGTCAACCCGCAACAATTATGCACACGTCTTTGCCATAGCTCTGCGGCTATGTGCCGCCATGCGTGAATACTAGCCCAAAGGCCTCGGCTGATCAGTTGGGAGGTGTCACCATGACGTGGCAATTCCGTACCCGTCATCACTAACATATGAAAGAGTTCAGAATTATTAGATCGATTATGTATCTAAATTCTTAATATACCCTGATCATACTACACTGTATATTAAATTGATCTTCTCTGGTCCATCCTTTATGTATATTAGCTAATGAATCATTAGAATAAGTAGCTTTTCTAATAAGAAGTTTCTTATTACTTCGATTTTTAAAAGAGTGATACACAAGATGTAGTAAATTATAGGGAAATATGCTGTGTGTAACTACAAAAATTATTAATATTATTATAACTCATGCTCCTTTAAATTATATATCCAATGTAGCTCAATCCCATTATGGCTTTATCAGTGACAGATCTACAATAACGATTATGTTTATCGATCATATTAAAATTTCGTTAGATCGTCAAACGCCCTGACCGACATCATCTTTTAATTATTAAACTTAAATCATCTGATCCAGGAGAAGGTTACTTCCTATAGTAAGTATACTTCCTCTTGGATAAAATTATATTTTCATCGATTAGATTCCAAACTATTTGGGTTAAAGATTATTGATATTTTAGTGATACCAGGTGTACCTCAAGGGTTTCCTCTTAGCCCACTGCTATTTATTATCTTTTTCAACGATGTAAATGACCAAATCAGTTTTGGAAAATTTCTCGTATACGCAGAACATTTAAATTTCTTTTTTTTTTTTAATACGAACATCTTTAAACACATGAAAATCCTATTGTGTTATTAATTCTATAATATTAGTATCGCAATCATTTTTTATTTTCTAAATATAAATTATATATAATTCTTCCTTTTTTACAATAAAAAATGTCTAATTACGTGATTGATCTTGTTTCAGTACTCCAAAAAAAAACGACGTCATGCTCGCGGGATAGTATGGTGTTGATCTAGCAACTCACTTTCTTTTGGTATTTAAACCATGTTTTAAGGACGTAAACAATGGACTTTTTACAATGTTTATTAACGAATTAAGCAAAACAACAATTTTCAATAATTTAAATTATTTTTCAATAATCACTTTTAAAAAACTATTGTCTGTTTTATTTCAAATAATTCTATACATTTTCATCTCCCGGCTTGTTGGCCATTGAGATGGTTTTTAAAATTCGATTCTTTATATAGAATAAGTACCCTATGTATTTGTATGCTATTCAATTAATGAAATTCAATAAAAATAATCATAATTTTCCACAAGGAGAAATTTTAATTTAATTGCCTTCAACTCGTCCCAAGTTTTTAATTAGAATTTCTTAATGAAATTTTCAGGAAATTCTTTGCTAATATTCTTTCATCTAAACACAATACAAACTAGTGTTGGCGTGGTGCCTCGCTCGCTTCGCTTGCTCAGAAACTTCGACCCAGTAGAGAGTCGGCTATTCCTTAATACTCGTTTGTTTACTTTCAATTATATTATAAAATTATATTGATATTTGGGGGTCCAATCATATTTAGGTCCAAGTGGCTTCGATAATAATGTTACAACAATATAGTGTTTCTTATATGTATGACAATTGAAAATGAGCATTTTCAAAACTTCAGTAATGGACGGATGGATCTGCGCCAAAATCTAATCAGATCTAAGTTATGCCAAGACACGTATTCAAAAAAAAATTGTCATTACGCTTATCCGTTCGCGAGTTATCGCGAGACAAAAAAACGGGACGTACAAGATCACGGACACAAATTTTTTTATTGTTGATTTGGGTTCCTTAGGGTCTGAAACGTCGACATTTGATGAAAAACTATAGGGTAATTTTTATGCCCGAAGTGACTAAATTCAATACTTCGTCCAGACCTAAGGTTTGGGTCCAAGTAAAAATATGGTTATATTATTTTGTGGCAGTTAGAAGTCAACGTTTCAATTAGTTCTAAGCGGTTAACGAAAGGCTGTAATTAGAAGGCCATAACTGTGAAGTAGATCAGTAGTAGTAGTATATTTGCCCGCTCGGTTCCTCGCCTTCCCCTCTCGGGTCCTTATATTTGGCGAAAGAAGGGGAGCGACGCTTCTCCTACTCTCCTCAGTCGCGTTGAGTTCGTAATGTTACGGCAGGCCCTTCCTACGAGGCCCCAGCGTGCTTGGTGGGGGAAAAAGAGAGCGGCGATTGACAAATATAACGAGATGGAACTGGGAAAATATGCTGGGACGTAAATATAGCGAGACGCAAATATACTGTATAGGGATCCTCATCTGGTGCTGTTAGAGTTCTCGCTAGCCAAACGTTATATCTATTCAGGCTCTAAATAGACCCGTATTATTAGAATCCTATACATATAAATGCTTTGACTATGAAGCAGATCGCATATCTATGCGCAATAGGGTGGTTCTAAAAACAAAAAATATTGTTCTTTTCTTACTTTCGAGTGAATTCTTGTAGAATGTCGAAAGTGGATTTTTTCAGTTTTGTTCGTGACAGTTCTCGAAACATTCAAACATTCAATATAATCGACAGTAAATTTACGTTTCCTTACATTTTTGGGGGCGCTGAACACGAATTTGAAGTCTGAATTTCAAAATTCAATATGGCTGATTCAAAATGGCGGGAATCGAAAAGCGAATTCTTACATTGTAAATGGGAATTTCACAAAAATCTATACATGTAAGTTATTGACGTCCGCGCTTTTGTCTTAGTCGTATTGAATTTTGCAATTCTGACTTCAAATTCGTATTCAGCGACCCCAAAAATGTATGGAAATGTACATTTACTGTCGATTATATTAAACGTATGGATGGTTTTGAAACTTGATTTGCCCAATTCGATCGTTGAAGCTCATTCTTCCTACGTTTGAGCGACCATAGTGGATAAATGGTTTTTATCTTGTAATTTCGACTTCGGATTCATGCTCAGCGACCTTCAAAACTATAGAGTACATAGTTTCTCCAAAAATTTTGGTTTTAATGGTTAAAATCGCATTTGTCCAAAATCGTTCCACTACACCAGTCCGCCCGCACGGCGCGGGTTAATATGAATCACAATGGAAAACCATGTACTATTTTTTTTGCTATATTTTGCTGTATTTTTACCGATTTTCACATCAAAAACCTTAGTAATAAACATTAGATAACAAAAAAAAATACCTGAATGTATTGAACACAAAATATTTGCCTTTATGATTTGCGTGAAATTTAAACTCGTGAAAAATTATTCCTAGGATGGTTAAAAAAAAATCATGAATTTGTTTTATTATTTTACTCATTACTTGGAAAGTATCGAAAAACAATGAACCTATTTTTTTTTGTTATAACTGATATTAACCTGGCCTGCAAGTCCTAACAATAAACTGGACTTCAAATTATTCGTCATAATTTTGAAATCAACACTCTTGAAATATTGAAATTTAAACAAAAATAACAAAACCGTAAAGTTTCGTTAATAATTTACTCGTGCCTTTTTTCATTAAAAAATATGTTTCTTGGACATTTGGCTCACGTTTTCAGGACGGATAATAAAAGTAAAAAGTTGAACATAAAAAAATCCACGATTTGAAATACAAACAACGTTTAAAAGAAAAAATGAACAACACATTTACAAAATTAATTGCAAAGAAGAATATACATATACGATAATAGACAATAGGTAATGAATCTAACTATCAATATCGTTCCTGAAAATGTTTTGGACGTTACAGCACTAGGTCCAAAATTTTGTTTACCCAACAACATTGGAAAATCTGAAAACATCAATACCTCAAATGTTATTAATGTCATAAAAGATACTGAGAATACTCTGTGTTCTTCAACGATTATAACCTAACAGTAAAAAACGAAATTAGGAGTACTATAACGGACAGTTTATTAAAGTCCAATAGAAATAAGAAATATATTAAATGTGATGGTCGTATTCTTTCGAAGAAATGAAATATGACAAAAGCATTTATAAAAGATATCCCTAATTTCTTAATTACGTCAGCTGATAAGGGAAATGTCACTATTATTTTAGGTAAATCTGATTTTATTATTAAGATGGAAAATCTATTGGAAGATAAAACTACTCATTCTATTCTCAAGAAAAATCTTGTAAAATCTTTAAAATAGCTACTTATGACATGGTTAAAAGAAGGAACGAGTATGATTATTTTGATATAAATATGCTTGCTCTTGTGTATTATGTAGAGTGTTTATCGGCGTTATGAGTGTGGATTGACAGTTATTTTAGTTTTGGCTTCGACGTTATATTAGAATTAAAAATTGTTCAGTCTCTGATGAACTATCGTGAAATGCGGTTTTCGTATAATTTTTTTACGTGATAATGGCTACGACCATGGTGTAATAAGTACCTATGCACATGACATTCGGTCCGACATACTGTTTTTAAAAACCAACCATTTTTATTGGTGAATGTATAGATATATTTTTGTATTGTTTCTGTTTAATTAATTGTGTAAAAAAATGTGTGTAACGAAATGGTGAATAAATATTATATCCTTGTCCACAGTTCTTAAGATGACGACATGGATCCTTGAAACATCAACATTAATTAATTAGTGTTGTTTTTTATTATTTTTTTGACATGAGATGATCGAGGACTATTCTTTTCAAAATAATTAAAAGTACATGCTTTGAAATGATTGTATGAGCGACCTGGGTTTGCTTAGTTTTGTAAAAAATAGGGTGGAAATTCAATTTTTTCCATAATTTGTCCCAGTTTTCCGCACTTGTAGCATACGCAGCTTCGGAGAAGAAATCTGAACCCAAATTTGGATTTCTTGAAAAATTTCCAATCAATTATGCACTCTGATACTTTATTTTAATTTATTTTATTGGTAAATTCAAATGGTTTTAAGTACAGTGGCCCTCCCATTATTTTAACTTTTCGAGTCAAGGAAGATGGCGGCTTCTTCCCTTATTTTACCACTTCCCCTCATCCTCACCACTGGCAGTATGAGAGAATAAAAAGAGAGAGGAAATATAGTGGCGTCCTTCGTCACCTGTATGCGCAAGCGCAAACAGCCGTCCGCACTCTTTTAAACACTTTCAAATGGCTAATGGTGGGGGAACTCACGACGTGAAGAAGTTAACATAAGGGACGAAAAAAAGTTAAAATAAAGGACGCAGTTAAAATAATAGGAGTTAAAATAAGGGAGGGCCACTGTATATGAGATTTTCTCCTTTTTTTTAGGCATCGAAAATTCTTTTTACGGAATCTAGTTTTTGTGCTTATAGTAAAATTAATGAGGTAAGCTTAATATTTATAATTCAATGAAAATTATTGTAAAATATAATAAACATTTTTCAAATTTATTATAATTTAATGATTTGCATTTATTGTTACAAATAAAATAATTCAGACTTCTGTTATTGCATAAATTCTTTTTCAAATATTCACTAAATAACTTTATAACTTTAGTATGGTTCACTTTATATTTATCCGATTATGGAGTTATTCATGGAACAAAGTATTTTTAAAAATAAAACTTTTAAAGCATTCAAATCATCAGGACAATCAAAGAAAATCTTAACACTTTTCTAAGAAGACTTTCTATTTTTTAAATCATAAGGTTTAGATTGCACTTTCTGATTGACTAATATTTCGGTTGCATAAAAAATGTTCAATGCGAAAAAAATCTCGAAAATTCTCATATACTTAAAACTCATGATAAATTTCCAATCAATTATGCACTGTGATACTTTATTTTAATTTATTTTCATTAATTATTGGAAAATCTTAGATTTTGAAAATTTAACAAAAGTTGTGTTATTTTCATAATTTTGTAATGCCTTCAGTTACAAAGATATTATTGAAGATATTTGAACTTCGAGTTATCGATTGCAGTTTATTAGAGTTGCAGTATCTATCCTAAAGTAAGTCTAGCGGAAGTAAGTTACAACAAGGTAAGGGATCTTTACATTATTATACGGGTCATTTTTCATCTTTAACTATTAGCTCAGAATTGGCATCACTAACGGACAGAATATTTATAGTATCCATTTGAAAATTAAGATTCGTATTCCATTCTAGTGCAATTCTTAAAACTTAATATACGGTTACAAAGTATGAAAGAAAACGGATTCTCGGACCATTCTGGAGTAAGGAAGTTACATAAAAAAAGATAATATATGCAAGTGCGGTGACTTCACAAGATTATTGGTCTTGTCAGTCATAAGTGCAATTTGAATTTCGTTACCTTGCGTGAGTTAAGGTTCGTAAAAATTGGTTTAATTACAAATAATAGTCAATGCGGTAAACATTCATAATTATTGATAAACAGTCATTAAGTGGTGATTGTCGATATCTGACAAAATTCTGCAGTATATACCAACGTAGAGCAGAATTCCTGGTTTCTTCAATCACCTTGCCACGGAGGTAACGAATGCAATAAAGATCGGTAATCACAGTTTTTACGCCACGTGATTTTCTCGGGTATCCTCGAGTAACGATGTTTTAATAATAGTCTTAAGGACCGATGGAAAATATTAATGCGAAAACAATAATTAATATATATGTGCATTGCATTTTGTTTCAGATTTGTGTGAAATTTCTCACGAGATCAACAATTTCACTGCAGATTTACACTGTCATAATTATAAAAAATCCATTTATATGGTATCGATTTTTCGAAAAATAACGTTTTCGAGTGCTTGGATATAGGGAACACGTGCTAAAGACTTAAATTAACATTTTACGAAATTTGGAGAAAATCTATTTTAGGTCCAAATCGGATGAATTGTTTTCCCACCAACTATCAAAATAGATTACAAACGCGAAATAAATATTTTCATAATATTTCTGACTTAAATTCTATCTCTGACTAAAATGTATCGTACTTTGCAATTCTTAACATGTACGAAAAATATAATTCCAAAAAAATTACGTTCAATTATTTAAGAATAAATCGAATATTTAAAATCGTTATAGAAAATTGTCATTTTATAACTCCACGAATACGATTTTCATGGGAAATTTTTGAATAGACAAAATTTGGTATTGCATATACATTTTCTGTTAATGTGTTGGATAATTCTAGACTTTTCAAAAGATAAAATTTTTCGCTTAAAAAGTGCCTATGGGTAAGTTTTTAAAGTCATAAAGTTACCGTGAAAAAGGGCGTTTTTTTTTAAACTACTCTTTTCGAACGGAAACGTAACTCTGACTTTTATAAAGCATATTTAATTTCTTATAATCATTTTTAGTGCACTTTTATGGTAAAAAAGTTATTTTTCTTCAAATATCCAGCATATTACAAAAATGTATGTAACTAAAATTTTCTTCAGTTGGTTATATATATATATATTTTTTTTTGCTTTATTTGAGTTTTGTAATCTGTCCAGCAGGAGAATAGGTTTATATTTATAACAAATATCATTTGTTCTTATGAGACACGATATCTTCAATATCCAGAAAGAAGCTAGGTCTAATGGGTTCGTTTTCTTTAACCTCCTCTGAGCATAATCTCACCCTTCACTGTAGCCACTCCAAAATCATTTTGCAAAATGTCGTTTGGAACATAAGATGGAGCGTTGGTATTAGTTCTGAGAACTTGATACTACAACCTGTGAATGATTTCGATTTTGGAGTTGCAGAACCTTACCTTAACACCGTAGCATCTTATCCATTCGGGTCATCATTAAGTCTAACAAATTTGGACTTGTTGATGTACCAAAAATTACATTTGAGCGTTCATTTTGCTGATGATGTCCTTCGTATTGTTGTTTGGGTCTCATTGACATACATCGCAACTTTTATGGTTTACCACATATTCGATTTGCTGCAATCGCTAGATACATAATTAATTCCACATTTGACACATCGTGGTTGACTTGTACATTATAATTTCGTATGCCCATACCAGTGACATCTTTAACACTGAACCACTTCTTTCTTTTGATAAGGTGGTCCAAATATTTGATTTTCGATTGGTTTTTACGATATTAATTCTTGTAATTTCTATTCCATTACAAAATCTGCATAATATAACTCCAAACATAATCACAATTATATTTTAAACAATATAAACTTTCAAAAAGTTCAACACAAAATAAAAAAAAAAACAGTTTAATGCGGTTATAACATTTTTATTTAGATCAATGATATGAAGAAGATACTATAACAAATTAATCGATGACAACGATACTTATCACATTTTTATTTTTAGTACCTATTTACAAGATCTGATAACGCAGTTATAATAGATTTATTTTGTAGAGCACAATGTATTTTTGAAATATCTCGTCAGAAATGAAGAGGAGAGAGAAAATTTGAAGAAATCAATTACAATGAAATTTTATCAAACTGATCTGAATATAGATAATGCAATGATTTTAGTATAAAATCCTTCTCAATCCAAGTCTCAATCAGAATTCAGTTGATTCCAGTAGCATCGTGTCTTGAACATAGTTTTGGAATATTTCAATTTAATATCAGACAAAAAGGTAAGACTTTTGTTTAATATCTGCAATTGTTTATTAAAATAAAATAAAATTTATATTATAAATTATAGTGCATTTCTATTTCCATATAAAAATGGTTATAAAAAATTTGAGTAAATTTCTTCTAATTTTAACGAGTATAATAAAGTATTTTGTGATCAGGTAGAGAAGTAAAATAGTAATGAATAATTCTAGTTAGTTCGAAGAACATAATTTTATTTTACTTCCTCATTTGTAGATGGCGCTTTTGAAATTCGTTGTACTGTTCGCACTGATCATGGTAGTTAGTGCTCAAGACAGAAGAAGAAGCACGTGTATCAAATCTCACCCACAAAACGACTTTTGTGGATCTGATTTTGGTAAGTTCCAATTACATATTTATTATAAACTTTATATGACTCCGGTTTATTATAATTTAATTTTTATGCGTTCTATTCGTATGAAACGAATTTCATATATTCTAAAAATGTATGTGTATATACGAAAAGTTTGAAGCAATTCCAATGGTACAGGGCTCAAATTATAGCATTTTTTATATAGAATCGAATCCCGTCTGGTAATTTTTAAAATTTTTAAAATGGCGGCCATCACAACGCCATATGTAACATTACTTGACGATTTTTGTTGTTTAAACTTACAATAAATTTACTGTTTGTAATTAAAATTGCCCAAAATATATTCTTCTTATGTTTCTGAGGTCGATAAACATGACTATGTGGTCGAAATAAAAAAATTCAAAATGGTGAATCCAAAATGGCGGTCACATTTTGAAAAATAGACTCGATTCATCTGAATCTTGATATGTGGAGGATTTTCGGGTCGCTGAAGTGAGATTTGCGAACAAAATTTAAAAATTGAAAATGGCGAATCCAAAAAGGCGGCCAAATTTTAAAAAATTAACTGTATTCTGCTAAATCTTGTTATTTAGGGATTTTTGGGGTCGCTGCACCGAAATTTAGAAAATAAAAAATTAGAAATGGCTTATCTCAACTTTTTGAATTTTAGTCCATCATCTTGAATCCGCCATATTGAATTTTGAAGAACTAACATCGAATTCGTAATCAGAGACCCCAAAAACCCCCGAAAGTAATTTTCACGAGCTTATCTCGAATTTTTGAATTTTAGTCCACCATCTTGAATCCGCCATTTTGAATATTGAAGAACTAACATCCAATTCGTAATCAGCGACCACATAAACCCCGAGAAGTAATTTTCACGAGCCTATCACAACTTTTTGGATTTTAGTCCATCAACTTGAATCCGCCATTTTGAATTTTGAAAAACTAACATCGAATTCGTAATCAGCGACCCCATAAACCCCCGAGAAGTAATTTTCACGAGACTATCTCTAGTTATTGAATTTTAGTCCTCCATCTTGACTTCTTTTGATCAAAAATCACGAAGGCCGCTTACAGGTTACAAAAGGTCCGACATTTTCGATCGGTTATATTCGATTTTTCTGTTTTGATCGCAGTCATGTGTTCCGCGACCACAAAACCCCCGAGATTCAAGATTCAACTGAATCTAGACAATTTTTAACAACTTGTCTGCCCTTATGAATTCGCTATTTCTAATTTTTTTATTTTTATCACCAATTTCAGTTTAGCGACCCCAAAAATCCCTGAATATCAAGATTTAGCAGAATACAGTTAATTTTTTTAAAATTTGGCCGCCATGTTGGATTCGCCATTTTGAATTTTTGAATTTTGTTCACATATCTCACTTCAGCGACCCGAAAATCCTCCACATATTAAGATTCAGATGAATCCAGTCTATTTTTTAAAATGTGACCGACCTTTTGGATTCGCTATTTTGATTTTTTTTTATTTCGACCACATAGTCATGTTTGGCGACCTCAGAAACATAAGAAGAATATGTTTTGGGCAAGTTTAATTACAAACACTAAATTTATTATAAGTTTAAACAACAAAAATCGTCAAGTAATGTTATGTATGGCGCTGTGATGGCCGCCATTTTGAAAATTTTAAAAAGTACCAGACGGGATTCGATTCTATATAAAAAATGCTACAATTTGAGCCCTGCACCATTGGGATTGATTCAAACTACTAGTGGAGTCAGCCATTTGCCTTTTCGTATGGAATGACCCATATATATATATTTCGACCTTTTTAGGGGTCTCTTTTTCTAATGGCGATGAAAAAGGGTTCAAAAACATTGAAAATTGTCTAAGATTATAAGAAATCAAAAAGTTACGCATGCGGATTTTTCGATGCACTATCTTTTAAATATGGATTTTTAATCTGGTTTCAATCTTCAAATGAGTACAGATTTATAATCTAAAACGATGTAAACAAAATGGCGGTTTATTCTAGAATGCTGTTCTTATTTATGCCATATTCAAACTATGCATATGCGGCAAAACTATAAGAAAATTAAAATATCCTTTCATTAATATTTCAGGTCACTGGTCACACATTGAGACTTATTTTGCAATTTTCAATTAAAAAAATTAAATGTTATAACTAGTAAGCATAAGAACCGTAAAAGAGCATTTCCTTACGAATTCGATGTATAAAAGAATGTTTAGTAACCATATTGAATCCGCTATTTCGAAGTTTCAAATTCTAACATTGAATAATTGACCTGAAGAACCAACGAAATTATTTAGTTGTTTGTCCAGGATATGTCCTTGTTATTGACAAATACGGTCGAACAGACTGCTACCGATTTATTCACAAATAATGTACTTCGTTTTAACGCTATATCTCTGAAGCATAAAAACCATTTTTGTTGCAGCTATAATGGCAGTGCCAGTGTCTAAAGGGAACGTGGATGACTCTGTTGAATATAAAGTTAAAATTCTTCAAATCTTTAAGGTATGTATTTTTGTAGCATTCGTTATTTTTCGAGAATACTGACAGGTAATGTTAATACCACTGTATGCGAGTATATAGTATTCATTATGTATTAAATAGTCATTTTATTTTTAGACAAAAAATAAGGACATTAGGAATATTCTGACTGAAAAACTGTGGTGGTACTTTTTTCTTAAGAACCCCATAAACCTGTATTCGCCTAATAGAAATCTCGCTAAACTTCAGATGAACCAAAAATATATTATGACAGGCTATATGGATGCTGAGAAGAACCGACCTTCCATTCAAAAGTGTGGATTTGTCAAGCCCTTGAAGGAAGTTACCCAATCCCAACTTCTAGGCTTTACGCAAAATTATGCATTCGGCTGCGGTTGTAAGGTAAGGCATATTTATTTTTTATTATGATTTTGTTTTTAAATATTCTAGAGAAAACAGTGGTGCATTGATACCGATCAGCTTTCCTTCAAAGTTCCTTCCTATTCGGTATAAAAATATCGATACCAATTTTCGTCCAGATATCAGATCTGATTCTTATATATCTGAATCGACATCATTAATGTCGCAGAAATTACATATTATTGAAACTTTCGAAAGTATGATGTTCATAAAATATTTTCAAAGATGCACTAACAAATTTATTTAGAAGTAATGTGTACTATATACACAGCATAGACATAATGGAGTTCCGGTATAATTGCATCTCGATATATTTACGTCCCAGCATTTGCCTGGTTCCGTCCCGCTATCAATTTGTTAAATGATTTACATACAAAAATATTCAGTATAAAGTCAGTATAATTTCGATAAATGCCAAAATCATGAAGTAAATCTTCAAAAGTAAATGTTTCTAACTTGTATTTTGTATGAAATATTTTTATATCATATCTTAGATGACTATAATTCATAGTATTCTCCATTAATCAAAATAGTTGGTTAGGCTAAAGATCACTTATGATTAAACAATTTTGCTATACTTTAATATATTTTTTTGGAAATCGAATTTATGTCCTGCAATGGTACACATTTCATCGACTTTTCGAATAGTACAATTGAAATGTCTTAAAATAACAAATGGAGAGAACTAAAATCCAATAAACAAGTATATTTCAGTGCTTGCTGTTTTATAGATATCCATAAAATTTTATTGATATAGAATCGGTATTGACAACAAAAATATAAACATCTCGTAGCATTTTATATATGAAGTAATCAATACATTTCGAGTACTCAAATTCACATTAAAAAGTATAACAATAATACTTTGCTTTTTTGGCAACAGATCCCAGAACGAGGATACATTCATATGGAACTTGATCGCTCTCGTTGTATGTGGAACAAAACCAGTACTGAAGACTGTGAGGAAAAATACGGAGTCTGCATTTTTACAGATTACAGATGTTCTTGGCTATCGGATACCGATGATTTCGGCACATGCATGAAAAGCCGCTCCCATCAGTGATTTTTACTGAATTAAAGCTAATACAAAAATAACCGTGGACATACAACGTATCAATGGCTCTTATGTACATATAATTTACTATAATATTTATTTAATAACGTTTTGATGTAAATATACTATTTATCAACATTTGTAGCTTTATTTAAACATTTCCAGAGGAGCTGTTTCCTTTATGCCACTATGCAGAATATAATTCATACTTCCATACTTTCCATACATTCACACTTTCATTGATTTGAAACAATTTCACATATACTAAGTTTTTATAAATACTGTGAATATTTTGAATGAAAAGAAATCTTCTTAAAGATTATTGTGTCGAAATAAAAATACAGAGTCTGCTTTGGTTTTCTAAATCTATGATGGTATATGAGTTTTCCACCTTCATTGAAAATTCATTTTTTCTACTCGATAATTGCTTACCAAATAACATTTTCGTATGTGATAAATATCGATTACAGTAAAAAATTCAATATTGTATAAACAGTTTATCACAAAATGTCCAACATTACCTGAATTTTTGGTCTTTCTATTTTCTGAATTTTACTGAATTATCGACGATGTATAATATAAAAAAAACAACAATAAATAGTTATTTTTACAGGGCCCGAGTAGAAATAGTCTGATTTGACCCCTACAGAAACAAGGCCCGAGCCGGGATACAGCCTGGTTAACCAGATTAAAAATTTGATTCGGTTTCTGGCTGGAATCCTGCCATGCTAGTTCGATCCCTTTGAATTCTGAATACAACGAGGGTAACCTGGTCGGGATCCGATCACAGCCTGGTCAGTATCGCAAATTTGGCCGGGCTGAAGTCGGGTAAACGTGACAAGCCCGACCAGATCCCGGATACAACCAGGGTAACCCGAATTGATTCCGATCAGAGCCCGATTGCAATTTCTACTCGGTGAACGGGAAATATTTTAAAAATTAATCAAATTAAAAAGACAATCAAATGTTAGATGGACATCAACATTTCTTGAAATTAGGCCAACATCCTAATAGGTCCAAATCATTATAACAGTTCTAACTTCTAACTTGACTAATATCCTACATTACTAATATAACACCGAAAGTGGGTATGAACATTGTAAATATTTAGGTAATGCTTTCTTAAATTATAATAATTCCTATTTCTTGTTTCATTTTTTTCTAAATGGGACACGGTTATGACACATGCATTTTGTTTTCATAAATGCAGTTGTGCTCAATATACGGAAAATTTGCAAATACTCCTGTTATAGCCATAGTAACAACAGGAACAAATATATTGCACTGTAATATACCATGTCCCAAATGTCTCTAAATGAGATACTTTCCCTTCAATTGAGATACTTGTTTGATACGAAGTTTGGAAATGTTCATTTTCAATTTTAATAATATAAGGTGAATATAATGGACGACTACCAATGAATCGACGATTTTCTACATATTTCTATTTCTTATGAATGTATGATGCACAACATGCAATAAAATACATATTTTTATGTTCTTTGAACATTCAAAACAATATTTACAGTACTATTGATCTTCCGGTGTTTATGATTTTGTAAAATCAAAGCAAAGTTTTAAAGCCACCCAAAACTGGTACTGAAAACGTCCCATTTTGATTTAACCCGTCTATTCATTGGAGTTTAGCGGATTTTTTTACAAACGTATGAAGACGAGGTTAATAATTAAATAAAATCAAAGGTTGAACTACACGGTGATAAAGAGCAGAGTCTAACGATTCTAATGGTGGTATCATAATTAAATTTTCATAAAAGAATTCAAAAGTTACAATCGATCAAAGTGTGAGAAATGCTTAACCGTCCATTCATTTGCATATTCACCATATTTAAGGAACAAGATATTGTTACAATATATGTATAGAAACTACTCGAACCTAACGAAGCTAGAACTACCCTCTGCCGCCTTCTTTCCTGGCAGAGTTAAAATGGGAATATTCCCTGAAGCATCAGCCTTTCGTCAGGGAACTGCAATACGAATTTAGCCAAAATTGTAGGCACCCGGGTCGAAGGCATCTAGTTCATTATTTAAAAACGATGAAAATATAAATTTCGATTTGATGGAATTATGTACATACCGAACTGAATTTGAAAGCCATGATTTGGAGACGCAAATCGCATGATAGAGGTGTTTACCGAAATAATAGCGGAATAAATCCATGCCTTCTTTTGTTTTGCTTCAAGGTAGTTGCGATGTTTATTGGCTGAAGATCCATCTATCCTTGATCTTGACGTCGTAAGGTCGGTGGTCAATAGTCATGACTGCAGCGAATTAACATCATTAATGTCACGAATCCGAATAATGTCTGAGTTCGGACTATCATCTTACTTCATAAGTATGACACCATCTTTTGTCCATACATATTTAAAACCATTTATGCGCGTATGAGCTTTAACCTGAAGTAGTGTTTCGTAGACAGAAGCGGGTAGCCAATCATTCGCAAAGACTTTGGATGGTGACAAATCTGGATAAATCATTGACAAATTTAGATCACGTTTTAACTTTGCAGATTTAAGAAACTGCTTTCGTGTATTTTTATGACTAAATGTTACTAAGAGAGACTTCGGTTTGTTTGTGAGTTTCGGGTTGGTATTTTTCATCCTTGATGTTTCAGACAGTTCAGACGGATCGAGAGAAAGATTAAGTACGGTAGCCAGGTCCATTATGCATTTAGTATCATCTTACCCATGTTGTTCCGGTAATCCAGAAATTACTACCATATGCCCCTCTGACATGTGTAATTTATTTAGCTCGGCAGCCTGTTTACTCATTTGAACTTTGAGAGCCGCATTCTCCTCTTCTAGCGCTAAATATCAATCAGAAAATTGTTGTTGGGAGTTTTTCAGTTCTTCGTAATTTGATCGCATTTGGGATTTAATATCAGATATTTCTGACATTAAAGTTGTTATTTTTTTGGTGATATAAGCATTGCGGTTATCTTGACACAAAATGATCATTTTTAGTACTAAAAGATTGATCTAATCTACTAATAGCGTCGAGGACTGGATATGTTGCTCCGGATGTTGGTTTCTCAACATTTTTAATTGAATTTGTTGAATAGGTAGAGGAAGAAAGCGATCTAACAGGTGGCGTGACTGGATTATTAGTAGTTATACAAGCTTTACAACTTTAATAGTAGTACCTCCCTTATGTATTTTCAAGAACTCAGTACACTTTGGGTGGTAAGGAGAATTACATTGTTAGCAAAAAACTGGTCTCTTAACTTCCTGCTTACAAATCCCTGAGCAGCGAACACTTTTTAATGAAGATTTGTTCATATTCAAGTTTTGATGCCAAGTCTTGCGTAATGTAATAAATAATTTGACACGTTAGGTGGAAAAACGCAAGAACTACTTTACCGCCTGTTGATATTAAGAGGATGATAAGTTACCGACTGCTGATAATTGATGATCTTGCCACGACAGTTCAATACTAGCTCACTTGTCCAAAAAATATATTCCCAGCAATATCTATGTGTAGTCCAAAAGAATTGAGAAGAAAAGATTGTCTTTACCAAAAATCCAAAACAGAGGGCAGCTCTAGTCACCACGACTGACCAGGATATTCTTCGACTTGCACGTGTATTTGAGGGTTATGATTTCTGTCTGATAATTCGTGGATGCCTATCAATTTGCCACAGCCCAATAGTGCAACTTAATTTTTAGATTCGACCTAAAATTTGCTTTCCGGGATGCTACTATAATAAGAGAATAGCCCGTAGGCGAAAGCAGCAGTAAATGTTCTGTTAGGGAACAATGAAAAGTAATTATATGAATTACTTACCGCAACCGGAAGTAATCCAGTTTACTTACAGAAACCGGAAGTATAATTGGAATGTATGAAACATTAAATTGTATATAGAATATCGTACATTTACAATTAAAAGAATAAACATTATAACAATTCTTATCACCGAACTTCACTATGAACTGCGCCTACCGTCCGGCAGTCTGCTATTCCTCCGAGCGCTACTGTATTTGTCGCTTTATTTATTTATTACGGTCCCAATTTTCTAATTAAATTATATATATATTATATAATTATAAAATATATATATATATATATATATATATATATATATATATATATATATATATATATTATATATATATATATATATATATATATATATAATTATATTATATATTTTTTTAATTTTTAACTCTAGCCGACCGGAAATACGGACAGTTTGTTTATAACAATTACCATTAACAATATTCAATATTAATTTCATAGAGATCAATTATTTTTTTTTTTGATATAGAACAAGTATTTTCTGACAATTTGTTATATACGTAAAATTACGCTACGATAAGTATTTACCGAGATATAAATTTTTTAAACCCGACAAAATATTAAAATATTCACATTTTGAAGTGTCGTATCTCCGCCATTTTAGTCGACATCGAAAAATTTCCAAGAGTGATTTTGTCATCAAATACCTTTAATAATAACATACTTTAAGCATATTAAAAGATTACGATGTCACAAACATACTCCAATACTTGATCGTTTTAAAATGGAATGACACTAATATATCCACTTGTTTCCGTCAGTTACAAAAGTTTCGTTATTGTTTATATTTCCAACACAAGCAAAATACGCGTCGTCTTCAACTATATATTTGCATCTTGTTTTTCTTTCTTCGTGAAAAAAGTAATCTTAAAACTATGTATAATACGTTACTAGGGCAACGAACTGCTCTCACTAAAGTCATCACATATTATTTAGTATATTACATGAACTCCAGAGAATTTCAATTATTATTTAAACATATTTTTATGGGGTTACCTCATTATTAGTATTGTTTTTGTTTTAGATATTAGTAAATGGCTTTCGTTTATAAATAGCTATGCATCTCGTTCTATAAAAGAAATTGTGAATGGAACAATAAAATCATTTAAATCTAATCTATATTATATAATCTAATTTATTGGTATTATCATTATTAAAATATACGTTACGTCATAAAATACTCTCTGAATTTGCTGATACTTAATTCTTTAAGCAAATCTATTAACTGCATGAGGAAGCTATCATAAGTGCAGTACAAATATTAACCCCTTAACGCCCGAATGGCCACTTTTTTTATTTGAATTTTAATCAAGTATTTCGTATCAAATTCGAAGTTGAAAAAAATTGGAAGGTACATATACGAAGGTCGTTCTTCAAGATTCCGAGATCAAAATTGAGTTTCAGCCATAAATACGGCGCAAATTTTAAAAAAGCTTCCCAAAAAATTTGGAAATATATATTTTTATGATTTATTGTCGAGCTATTAGAATATTGGGAATCTATTGAAACTATGGTCAAACGTGGATAAATATATAAATTTCATTGTAGCGACCTCAAAATGGCGCCCTCAATGAAAATTTCGTGGAAAAATTACTGAAAGCTCTGACTCAAAAACTATAAGCTTTTTTAAAAAATGCAACGAATGAAAAATGCTTACATATGATCGAGGAGTGTACTGGAATTTCTTCAGACTTTTTAAATTACATTTTGAGAAAAATTATATTTTAAAAATTGTGGTACATTCTTTGATAAATTCTAAGCATTTTTTGTTCTTTGCAATGTTTTCATACAGTTGTTAGTTTTCCAGGAAAAAAAATCCTACACTACAATATTTCAAATTCTCTTTATCGAAAACTATCAACTTTTGGAAAAAATACAAACAACAAAAAATGCTTAGAATTCATCATGCAAAGAATGTACCAAAATTTGTTTGGTATGATAACCAATTGTTTCATTTATGCACATGCAAAAAGTTACACTTTACGCCCATAAACCAAGTGGCTACATTACACAACTACAATAGTATATTATGTATCTAGGGCGGAAACGAAATAATTGCAGCATGGGTGAGGAGGGGGTCACAGGGATAAATACTGCTAATCGCTTGAGGCGATATGTACACTATTTTTTGTCACATCTGCATATAATTCGAGGACGTGCAAAATATATCTATAT
The DNA here is from genome assembly GCA_030407085.1 of Trichopria drosophilae. Taxonomy (NCBI): domain Eukaryota; kingdom Metazoa; phylum Arthropoda; class Insecta; order Hymenoptera; family Diapriidae; genus Trichopria; species Trichopria drosophilae. Next base: position 137,591,941 of record CM059584.1, on the reverse strand, counting down.
AATATATACAGGTACTTAATATTTAAGTTTTTCTGTAACCAGATAAAACCTGGATTGTTTTATTATAAACATTTAATTCGGCTATAAACGTACATTGAACAACCGTATTCCTATTTATCGCAATATATTCATACTATATTCCTACTACCATAATTTATTATTTTCAGATATCAATATCTTACGTCTATATGAAACGTTGCACTTATGTTTTTGCGATGAGACATGAATGATGTTGTACTTTGAAATAAATGCAGTATATGTTTTATAAACGTTTAATATATTTGGCTAATAAACCTAATTTAATGGGGCTTTTAGGCCCTTTGTTTTCTTGGATTATAAAGGTTTATCTAATACGCTTACTAAACCTTTGTACGATTTTTTGTACAATGTATGTGCGTACTACAGTAATACAATACAGTATTAGATAAATTTTACACTTGTTTGATAAAGATGACGTGCGTTATATAGGTATTTAAAAAAAAAACATTTTATACCATGGTCCTATATTGTATAATTGTGTTTTTATTGGAAACATACAAGATACCACCGTTTTATTGTTAACATTAAATTAGAATTTATGTTCTTCTATTTGACCCATACATCATAAACCTTTCAAACTCCATTTTGTTAGAATAATAGCTTATATATGTATATGCAAAATAACAATTATTTTGTAATTTCAGAACGAGAAATGAATTCTTTTATGGTTGAATTTATACTTCATGAATATTATAAATGAAGCGACTAAATCAATTACATGGGAATATATATTATAGGCAACTGCATTACGAAAGTCATTATATTTGAATACAATCTTACAAATTTATGATAATCGAAGAGAATGATTATTAAAGCAATGTTTTCGTTCATTCATTTTTCAAAAGGTGCACACCACTATGTTTTTATTAGTTTTTACGATATTATTACTTGTACTTTCTATTCCATCGAAAAATCTTCATATTAAGACTCTAATTGTAATCACAAATTTATTTTAAAAAATATCAACTTTTCAAAAGTCCAACACAATATGAGAATAAAAGTTTAATGCGGTTATAACATCTTTATTTAGATCAATATTATGATGAAGGTATTATAACAAACTAATCGATGACAACGATACTTATCACATTTTTATTTTTAGTACCTATTTACAAGATCAGATAACTCATTTTTATAATAGATTTTTTTTGTAAAACACAATATATTTTCAAAATATCTCGTCAAAAATGAAGAGGAAGAGAAAATTTGAAGAAATCAATTATAATGAAATTTTATCAAATTGATCTGTTTACAAACAAAGCTATAATTTTGGTATAAAATCCTTCTCAATCCAAGTCTCAATCAGAATCCAGCTGATTCCACAAGCTTCGTGTCTTGAACATAGTTTTGGAACAGTTCAATTTGATATCACACAAAACGGTAAGACTTTCGTTTAATATCTGCAATTGTTTATTAAAATAAAATAAAATTTATATTATAAATTATAGTGCATTTCTAATTCCATATAAAAATGGTTATAAACAATTAAAATTTGAGTAAATTTCTTCTAATTTTAACGAGTATAATAAAGTATTTTGTGATCAGGTAGAGAAGTAAAATAGTAATGAATAATTCTAGTTAGTTCGAAGAACATAATTTTATTTTACTTCCTCATTTGTAGATGGCGCTTTTGAAATTCGTTGTACTGTTCGCACTGTGCATGGTTGTTAGTGCTCAGTACAGAAGAACCAGCAAATGTATCAAAACTCACCCACAAAAGCATTTTTGTGGATCTGATTTTGGTAAGTCCTAATTAAATATTTATTATAAATTTTATATGACTCCGGTTTATTATAATTTAATTTTTATGCGTACTTTTCGTATGAAATAAAAATTCGAAAATATATATTTCACCTTTTTTTGGTCTCTTTTTCGCGTTGAGAAATGGTTAAAAAATATTGAAACTTGTCTCAGAAATCAAAAAGTAACACATGTGGATTTTTTGATGCACTATCTTTTAAATATGGATTTTTAATCTAGTTTCAATCTTCCAATGAGTACAGATTTATAATCTAAAACGAAGTAAACAAATTGGCGGTCTATTCTAGAGTGCTGTTCTTATTTATGTCGTATTCAAACTTTGCATATGCGGCAAAACTATTAGAAAATTAAAATATCCTTTCATTAATATTGTAGGTCACTGGTCACGAATTAAAACGGATTTTGCAATTTTCAATTAAAAAAATTAAACGTTATAATTAGTAACCGTAAGAACCGCAAAAGTGCATTCTTACAAATTCGATGTATTAAAAAAGGTTTAGTTACCATATTGAATCCGCCAGTTCGAAGTTTCAAATTCTAAGATTGAATCATTGACACGAAGAATCAACGAGATTACTTCGTTTTTTGTCCAGGATAGGTCCTTATTATTGACAAATACGGTCGAACAGACTGTCACCGATTTATTAACACATAATGTACTTAGTTTTAATACTATGTCTCCAAAGCATAAAAACAATTTTTGTTGCAGCAATAAAGGCAGTGCCTTTGGAAAAACTGACCATCAGTGCCGATTATGTTGAATATAAAGTTAAAGTTCTTAAAATCTTTAGGGTATGTATTTTTATAGCATTGGTTATTTTTCGAAAATACTGACACATAATGTTAATGCCACTATATAAGAGTATATAGTATTAATTATGTATTCAATAATCATTTTGAATCTAGACAGAAAATCAGGACATTGAGAATATTCTGAATAAAAAACGATGGTGGCACTTTGGTCGTGTGAGCCCCGTATATCTGTATTCGCCTAGAAGATCTCTCGCTGAACTTCAGATGAACGAAGAATATATTATGACAGGCTATATGGATGCTTTTACGAAGAGACCTTCCATTCAAAAGTGTGGATTTGTGAAGCCCTTGAAGGAAGTTACCCAATCCCAACTTAAGGGTTTCAAGGGCGAATATAAATCAGGCTGCGGTTGTACGGTAAGGCATATTTATTTTTTATTCCGGTTATATTTTAAATATTCTAAAGAAAACAGAGGTTCATTGATACCGATCAGCTTTCCCTTCCTATTCGTTACAAAAATATCGTTGCCAATTTTCGTCCAGATATAAGATCTAAGTTTTATATATCGATATCGACATCATCAATGTAGAAGAAATGACATATTATTGTAACTTTTGAAAGTATGATGATCATAAAATATTGTCAAAGATGCACAAACAAATTTATTTAGAAGTACATAAAAAATATTCAGTATAAAATCATGAAGTCAATCCTCCAAAAAGTAAATCTAGTCAATTTTTAAGTTTTCTGACTTATATCTTGTATGAAATAATTTAATATCTTTTCTTATATGGCTAATACATACTAATGTATGACTAATTACAACATGACTAATTCATAGTATTTTTTATTTATCAAAATAGTCGGTTAAGGTAAGATCACTTTCTTTTCGAGATTCAATTTCGCGCCCGGAGTTCAAAAAAATAGTATACGATACGCAAACTGACTTTCTCGCTACGCTCGGGAGCTAAACTCGCCGTGCCAAATTGTTACACTTACGACTCTAGTATCGTAATATACTATTCTGGAAATCGAATTTATGTCCTGCAATGGTACACGTTTCATCGACATTTCGAATAGTATAATTGAAATTTCTTAAAATCACAAATGAGGAGAACTAAAATCCAATAAACAAGTATATTTCAGTGCTTGATGTTTTGTAGATATCCACAAGATTTTATTGATGTAGAATCGGTATTGACAACAAAAAACATAAACGTTTCGTAGCATTATATAAGAAGTAATCTATACATTTCGTGTACTCAAATTAACATTAAAAAGGCTAACAATAATACTTTATTTTTTTGGCAACAGATCCAAGAACAAGGATACATTCATATGGAACTTGATATCTCTCGGTGTATGTGGAATAAAACCAATACTGAAGATTGTGTGGAAAAATACGGATTTTGCCATTATACAGGTTCCAGATGTGCTTGGAAATCGAATTCTGATTTCAACACATGTATGAAGAGCCGCTCCCGTCGGTGATTTTTACTGAATTAAAGCTAATACAAATATAACCAAGCTCATAAAACGTGTGAATGTCTGTTATGTTAATATTTATTTATTTAAAAAATTTGGATGTAAATATACGGTTTATCAACATATTTGTAGCTTTATTTAAACATTTCCATGTGAGCTGTTTCCTTTATGCCACTATGCGGAATATAATTCATACTTCCATACTTCCCAACGGGCACGAAAGTCCCGAATGTATCTAAAATGTTTTTAGACCGTTCCAGAAACGTTCCTAAAACGTTAATACTTTCCATACATTCACACTGTCATTGATTTAAAACAATTCCATATATACGAAGTTTTTATAAATACTGTGAATATTTTGAATGAAAAGGAATTTTCTTAATGATTATTAGGTCGAAATAAAAATACAGTGTTTGCTTTGGTTTTCTAATTCTATGGTGGTATATGGGTTCCATCCATCTTTATTGAAAATTTATTGTTTTAATCATACCATTATTATTTATTAAGGGGCTAGTCCAGTGGTTTTTTCATAAAAAAATCGTTTTTTCAAAAACATGATTTTTGTATAGAATATACATTCAGAAATACGCTGAAAGTGGCTAGAAATGATTTTGTTTCGAAAATTACTCAGAATCCGAATAAAAAGTTGATATATCAAAAACGCCGTACTTGCGTACTCGCCGCGTGCTCTGTCCTGTTATCAGGCTGGGTCCTGTTTAGGCATGCATGCTATTTTGTTTTGTTTTCTTTTAGTAAGCATTTCAATGTCTTCATTGGATTCTACAGTCCTGGCATTGCTGATTGAGGTAAGTCGCTTTTTAGTCACTATTTCAGACCTAAAACTTTAAACGCGTTTTTCTCGAAACAGTATTTTTTGAGCTGGCATTTAAGATTAGAATAAAACTATTCTTCCGATCGCGCTGAAATTTTAAGGGGATGTTCTACGCATGTCTGGCTATCATCTGAACTAGAATCTTAATTTTTTATTAATAGTCAGCAATTTTATAAATAATTGAAGTTGCAAAAAACACGCTTAAAAATTCAAAAGTTAACCATGTCGTTATTTTTCATCGTACAATGTTTATTCTAGTTCACAAGATAGCTACATAACTTATATTTTAAGAAAAATGTTGATTTTTTTATTTCAGATGATTCAGACCCGAGATACCTTGAATACCGTTTTAAGATCGGACCTACTTCACGCAGCTACAGCGGAGAACTTTTTTGCAACTAAAATATGTCGGTTTCAAAGTGTGGAAAGATGTGTATAGATTAAAAGTCTCCATCATGAAATAAAAATTATTTTTTAAACCTGAAGAAACCACTGGACTAGCCCCTTAAGTAACATTTTCGTATGTAATGAATTATAAAAAATTAAATATTGTATAAAAAATTTATCACATAATGTGCAACCTTTTACATTACCTTTTTTTTCTTCTCTACTCCACTTATACTTACTGCACTTTGATACTTATACTGAACTTTTCGACGATGTATAATATAAAAAACAACAATAAATAGTTACGTTTACAGGATCGCCAAATATTTTAAAAAGTAATCAAATTATAAACACTATCGAGAAATATAAGATGGACAGCAAAATTTTTTGAAATTAAATCAACTTCCTAATAGGTCCAAATCATTATAATAGTTCTAATTTGACTAATACTCTACGTTACTAATATAACATCGAAAGTGGGTAATCAAATGGATATGGACTAATAAGTCACTGGTCATTGTGGGATAGTAAGCCTATTTTGGTCGAAAATTGAAAAGATTTACGTAATGCTTTGTTAAATTATAATAACTCCCTTTTTTCTTGTTTCAGTTTTTTCATAATATATATATACAAAAAGATTATCATGCGACTGTAAAAATTACTCGTCTCGAGATATGTCAAGTGAATTATAATAAAGTATTTCATTTCAAGGAAAAATATCTTATTTAGAGACATTTGCGACATGATATATATATATATATGTATATATATTTAACTCGCCCGCACAATGCATATTTTCTCCATTACACATAATCCTATTTTTTCAACGAAAAAATAGTGATTTCTATTATTAATAGGTTTTATCATAACATCCGCGACCATATCTTCAGATGGTAAGTACAATAAATCGAAAATGTTGTTATTTAAATTGTCTCTAATAAAATGATATCGAATATCTATATCTTCTGATCTTGTGTGAAATAAGCTTTTACGCGCTAATAAGTTTGCACTCTGATAATCGTTGTATAGTCAAATGCTTAATCTTATGCCTAACTCTAATAATAAGTTTAAAAAAATTGAATTATTTCGTTGTCTCTGCTATAGCCATATATTCAGCATCAGTAGTTGACATTGCTACAGTTTTCTGCTTTTGGCTTTTCCAGAGATTTGTTGAATTACCTAACCTAACATAAACATATATCCAGTGAACGATTTTGTATCAAAAACATTGGAACCCCAATCTGCATCCACATAGCCATTAAGATCTAAATTTGCCCTTTTATAAACTAAACCTGAATCCATCGAATTCTTTCAATATCTTATTACTCTTTTAGCGACATGCCAGTATTCTCGTCCGTAGTAAGTTTTGAACTGAGATAAAAATACCACGGTATGCATAATATGTGGTCTTGTACCTGCAGAGAAATAAGTAAGATTACCGATTAGTTCCCTGAATGGCAATTCTATGTCAGCATGTTTTTCATTTTTAGTTAAATTATATGAAACATTGGGATCGCCAGTAGTGTCAATTGCCTTTGCATCTATCATATTGAATTACTCAGTGATTTTATTAATATACTTCCTTTGAGACAGAAATATTTTATCATTTTTTCTTATTATTTCAATGCCCACACAATATTTAGCCTCCCCTAAATCTTTTATTTCATATTCACTTTTCCATTTTCTTTTAATTTCATTTAACGTTGTTTCGTTCTTATAAGCGATTAACATGTTGTCTACATAAACAACAATGATAATTACTTGATTTTTGTTTATATCGTAATAGATACAAGGTTCCGTTCGTAAAGCTTTCAGATTTAAAGTTTTGAGCATATTATCTAGTGTTTTATTCCAAACTCTACTCGACTGTTTTAAATATTTATTTCTGTTTCTTCATTGATTATATCGACTAGAAATTGCTCAAAAAAATCGGGAAGCTCATATATCTTTCTTTTAATTCGCTATTTAAAAAAGCAATCCATTTGGTCAATCTTAAGATTGAATTACACTGCAAGGGCTATTAAAATTCGCAGCGATTCTAACCTAACCACAGGGCAAATGTATTAAAATAGTCTTTTCCTTGAATATGAGCAAATCCCCTTGCTACTAATCATGCTTTTCTTGAGGTTACTTTTCCTGCTGTATACGTTTTCTTAGGCAAGACTAATCTTGTGTCATGATCACATTGCTTCCTTTTGGTTTTTTAATTAATTTTCATGTACTATTTCTCAAAATTTGTCTAGCTATATTTGATATATCGCTTCCTTCCAATATTTGCTATCTTTTCCGTTTACTGCCTCTTTGCAGGTCACATCAATGTAATTTGCTTCTTCATTTATAAATACATCATTATTGTCTTCATTACTATTCATAGGCCATCCGTCACGATCACGTTCATTTTCATACTCAATTTCATTTTGATTTTCAACTTCAGCTTCAGACGAGTTAACAGTTTTACTATCTACAGCTGAGCTGTATGCCATTTTTGGTCTTCCTGGCCAGGGTTTTCAACAGTTTCATATTCAGTTGGAGTACCATTATTTTTATCATTTGTCATACCATCATTTCCATCGTTTCTTTTACATTCGGTTAATATAATTTCTTGTTCGTTGAAATTTTCATCCTTGTTGTTAATTTTTCTCGTATTCTCTTTTCCTTCAAATGGAATCTTTTCCAAAAATTTTACGTCTCTTGAAATGATTACCTTTCATATATTTCATATCCAAATTCGGTATGCTTTAGCTTTCACTGCATAACCTACAAGTTTTCCTTCTTGCGATCTATTCGAACGCTTATCCTTTTGTGCTTTATTCAATACAGAACACTTTGTGCCAAATGTTCTCATGTGATCATGGTTAGAACTGTGCTTTTGCCATACATTGTTGGGCATCTATTCCTTATGTAATTGGCTGTCGTCAACGTTTCACCCCAAAAAGAATGCGCCATATTTGTATGTATTAGCATACATCTTATTGCCTCTACTGCCGTTCGATTTTTTCTTTCAAGCCAACCCGTTCTGTTTGGAGTTGTAAGGGGCTGTCGAATTGGTAGTTAATGTATTCTTTACCGTTGTTTATTTTCAGTAACATTTTCTGACATACTCCGGTACTATAAAATTTTTTAAATACTTCGTATTTGTTTCTTATTAAGTATACCACGCTCCAGCGAGTGTAATTAGCTATGAATGTAACAAAATATTAGGCTCCACCAAGAGTTGGGATTTTGAATATACCGCACCCATAAGAGTGTGCACGACTTCCAAGAAATTCTTACAATTTTCGTTCGTATTCTATTCTAAACGGTAATGCCGTTTGTTTACCACTAGCACACGTTACACAATTTATGATTTCTTTGACCTTTTTTTAAATGTATTAGAAATATGGATGTTTGTTTAAAAAATATTTTTTGTTACACAGATTTTTTCTTACTGCGATAACACATTTACATTACTATTGTATTAAATTGGGAATATTATGAGAGATAATTTAAAAATAACCCATTTCCTATTCTTATCTTTACTCTTAATTATAATTTTAATCTTGAAAATATGTATAATACGTTACTAGGGCAACGAACTGCTCTCACTAAAGTCATATGACGTATCATTCAGTATATTAAATGAACTTCAGAGAGTTTCAATTATTATTTAAACTTATTTTTATGGGGTTACCTCATTATTAGTATTGTTTTTGTTTTAGATATTAGTGAATGACTTTCGTTTATAAATAGCTGTGCATCTCGTTCTACAAAAGACATTGTGAACGCAATAATAAGATCATTTAATTCTAATCTATATTATATAATCTAATATATCGGTATTATCATAATTAAAATACATGTTACGTCATAAAATACTCTCTGAATTGTCTGATATTTAATTCTTTAAGCTAATCTATTAACTGCCTGAGGAAGCTGTTACAAATGCAGTACAAATATTAACCCATTAACTCCCGAATGGCCACTTTTTTTATTGGAATTTCAATGAAGTATTTCGTATTAAAATTGAAATTGAAAAAGATTGGAAGGTACGTATCCTACTATTTTCGAGGTCGTTCATCAAGATTCCGAGATCAAAATTGAGTTTTGGCCATCAGAAATTTCAATACGGCGCCAAATTTAAAAAAAGGTCCAAAAAAATCTGGAAATATTTACACTTATGATTTTTCGTCGAGTTGTTGCAATGTTGAGATTCTATTGAAACTATGGACAAACGTGAATAAAATATATAAATTTTAAGAAAAAATGTTACTTTTATACCCGACTTCATTGTAACGACCTCAAAATGGCGCCCTCAATGGAAATTTCGTGGAAAAATGACTGAAAGTTCTAACTCAAAAGCTATAAGCTTTTTTAAAAAGTGTTACGAATGAAAAGTGCTTACATATCATCGACGGGTGTAATTTTTTCAAATTTTTTAAATTACAATTTGGCTGTGGTACCCGGCCTTTCCAATTATTTTACCGGCGCGTGAAGACTTCCAATTTGTACAGGTGTGACAAAACAAAAATGTTATGCAAACTCTGCTCATATATATATATGTATATAAATTAGGTACAATATATTGCATAATTGATATTTCACATTTTAAAACTGGAAAATAATGCATATACACACGGGGTCAAACGATATCTCGTTTACCATATTAGTCGATATGTACTAAAATAGCTTTAGTAGGTTTCTCCCCTACTAATGTTATTTAAAATCTCAACTTAGTAATTTTTTAGAACGAATTTTGTTTCTAATATGTCTAGGGCAGGGATCCTCGTTCGCCTTACTGATGAGTCCAAACGAAATAGGCATTTGATTACAATTGTCGTCGCTAGAGGGAAACAGAACCCACATACGATCGTTTCCTATAAATTAAATATATACAGTAAGTAAAATCGGGTTTTCTGGTAGCGATGATTTCACATCTTTCTGGCTATCTATTTTTGTACATATATATAAAATCATATTTTGATAAACAAATAGTGGTTCCATCGCAAACCCAAAAGGATTATTTATTACTTTAATTACCCCTCGTAAATATACCGTCAAAACCAAGAAATAAATTCATTTATTTTAATTACTATGTATTACTAATTACTGTCCTATTATGATCTTATACATACATTATACATATATATATAATTCGTCAAAGATATCTTGAAAGTGTCGAAAAGATCTCTGACGGATATCTTTTAGACATCTTTTAGATATATCGAAATAGTTATTTTGGTATCATGGGCGTAAAAGAACTTATGCGCCCCTAGGTGATCACCGGGCCCTAGGGACTTGCGAAGACCATCCTTGGGGCGTAGGGGGTCGAAACTTCGAAATTTGATGAAAAACTATAGGGTAATTTTTTTGCCGAGGTGAGGAAATTCAATACTTTTTCAGACTTTTAGTCATAAGCATTTTAAACCAGTTTTTATGGCATTATCGTTGACTTTAGGAAGAAAATGCATAGAACCTTTTTTGTAGAGAATTTAATGCTCTATCTTTTTTGTTTGAAACATTTTTGAAAAAAATTTGTATTTATACAAAATAAATGCAAAAAACTACGAAGAAACGTAATTGGGGTTAATGTTTTTTAGTAACGGACGGATGCATCTGCGCCAAAATCTAATCAGATCTAAGTTATGCCAAGACACGTATATAAAAAAAAATTTATGTCATTACGCTTATCCGTAAGCGAGTTATCGCACGACAAAAAACGGGACATACGGACGTACGTACGTACAAGATCAGGGATACCAATTTTTTTATTGTTGAATTTGGGCTCCTTAGGGTCTGAAACGTCGACATTTGATGAAAAACTATAGGGTAATTTTTATGCCCGAAGTGATCAAATTCAATACTTCGTCCAGATGTAAGGCCTGGGTCGAACCCAGACAGCATTTATCGTTCCACCTATATTCCAGGAACATAACAACTGGAATGTTGTTATGAAGGTTGTTATATACCTGGAACGTTACTGGAATATAAAATGTCCCGAGGCGTTTGTATATATGTTACATAGCCAGGAATGTACCAGGAACATAACCGGATATCATTCCAATAATATAACTGGAACGTGTTTATTGAAATGTTCCCTCCATGTTCTCCGCGGGCGCGTTTTTTAGACAAATCTAAAATCGTGGCAGATTTATCCTGAAATTGAACGCGTTTTGTTCGCACAACATTGAATTTGAATTCAGAATATTACATTCGCTGAAGGAATATTTGGCAAAAATATTTAAAATATTCCTAATAGGAAATTTTCCGGCAAATTAAAAAAAAAAACGAAACAAATTTTCAGGATTATTTTTGTTAAATTATGTAAATTCGCTGTTATATGTCTCGAAAACAAATACGAAAAACGCTCGCCCCGGTGGGGAATCGAACCCGGGTCCTTCGCTTACTACGCTAACGCCTTAACCACTACGCTACGCTCGCTCTTATCTAACCCTGGTAGAAATTGAAATCAGGCAGTCCTGTTCCTGGTCAGGCCCTGATCAGGGTTTAAATGGGCTTACCTGATGATGGGAATTCCTTAACAAGCCTGCCCAGGTCCTGTGCAGGGACTGCATGTATACTGAAAAATCTTATATATCAGGTTTAGGTTACATCTATTTTAATATTAAATGTATCAAAATGGATAATGAGATAAGAAAACAAACACTATGTAGGAAACGTTTACAGAAACATCGTCTTTCTAAAGTATAACTGTTACGCACGGGTCGGGAACTTTACACATCACTCGGCGCCTCGTATGTATGGTTCCCGTCCCATGCGTAAAAGTATACTTTACACCCTTGTTAGGTAATGTACTATTACATTCGTGATCCATTCGTACGGCTTATTACAATCTTCAAACTGTACTGCGTTTTGGAATGTGGCTCGTAAATCACTTCTATATTGTTTTTCACGTTAATGCATTTCTCATAAAACATGATTTTATCTTATATATACACACATCACTTGCATTTTTTTGCAGTTCTTTGCAGGCTTCTTATTTTTCTTTTCTGGTCTATTTCCTGGCTGTTTTTCTTTTTATATATCCATTATAAAAATCGTTGATCTGGAACAAAAAGGAATTAAAAACACAAAGTATTTATTTTTATATATAATTGTATCATTTATTTCATTTAAAAACTTATCTGAGGTTGCTTCGAACTTGACGGTTGCCTTGACGTGCTGGACGGCTCTGTTGACACTCTACCAACCTAACCTTAACGCGAGTGGACCGTATATATACATATATATCAATATATGTTCTCGCAAAATATATCTTGGACAGGGCTTCCTGTAAGTTCTGTGCAGGCCCTGCACAGTATGCCCTGTTTCAGTTTACCCTGACCAGGTACCTGGTCGGCCATTTCGTTACATTTCCTGACCAGAGCCTGTCCAGAGACGCAGGCATGCCTGGTCCGGCCTGGCCAGATCCTGGGCAAAATTTCTACCAGGGAATTTTGTATGACGAAGGATGGTTACTATCCGTAAAGCCTCCATGATGCAATTACCCACCTGTCACATTCCCAGTGTATAACATTTGCAATGATCTCGTAATGTTATACAAATCGACTCACGGACAAAACAGTGGCATAAGCCATCGTGAGCTCGTTATTTATATTTGAAATGAATGAATTATATACCAATTGTATGTGAATAGGTGTTATTTATGTCTTTTTCCGGGTTAGTATATCTCAAATTAAGGTTTGAGGTTAACTGACCTGTCAAATAAAAAAATTATATTTTCTAAATCCTTCTTCCCATTCTCATTATTGCAATCTACAATTCAAGCCCTTTGCATACTCAGGACATCTTAAAAGTTCTTTCGTTTTTCCTATTGAATGGGTGCCAATGATATCAGAGGAATATGTTAAATGAACTACATATCCGCACTGAAAATAATGGTAAAGTCATGGTGTAATTTTGCACCATACGTGTACACTGTGAGAGCCCAATATTAATTAGATTAATTAGATTAGGACAGCAATATTGTCGTACCTCTACGGCTGTGACACCAGTCACTTAAAAAACATAGAAGCAAAGGTAACATTTAAAAGAGTTTTGTCGACGAATGGGCCTATTTACTTAATGTTGTTATATACTTGCATGGTGTATATCTTATCCATGTCAATACACATACAATTCCTTCATATTTTGTGCAAATATATAATGTAAAAGAAATAGAATTGATACGCCAAAATAGGTGCATAAAAAACTTAGACGCGCAGGAAACGTATCACTGAATTTTGTCGACGGATTGGAGAATTTGCTTATTTATTTATATGTATAAAACTGCATGATAGATATATCATACATATAAATACATATTAAAATCTTTTATGTTCAATGTAAATAAATAAGGTAATAGGATTTCATACATACTTAAATAAGGAGTATTATTACGATAACACTAGGCTAAATAAATCTTCGTAAACACCACACATCTAAATGAATTGTTTGTATATACAGAGTGGACGTAGGCCAGCGGGTCATAGGCATCCCATGTTAAAGATGTAGACTAATCGCGTGTTATTTAAGCCTTGTCGGCTTTTCTAATTCTTAATTCCGTTTATTTATGCATTCCGAGGAATTAAAAAACTGTAGCACAACCTAATTACCACGGGATTTATCGATTGATGATCTAATTACTTCTTTAACATGGGATGCCTGTGACTCGCTGGCCGACGTTCACCCTGTATATTTAATAATATACATCGTCGAAAAGGTCAGTATAAGTTCTAAGTGGAGTAGAAAAGAAAAAAAAAGAAATACCAAAAATTCAGGGAATGTAAAAGGTTGGACATTTCGTGATAAATTGTTTATACAATATTTAATTTTTTAGTGCAATCGATATTCATCACATACGAACATTTTATATAGTGAATAATTATCGTATGTTGCAAAAAATCAATTTTCAATAAAGATGGATGACCCAAATACCACCATAAATTTAGAAAACCAAAGCTAATACTGTATTTTTATTTCGAAACAATAATCTTTAAGAAGATTACTTTGCATTCAAAATATTCTCAGTATTTATAAAAACTTAATATCTGTGGAATTGTTTCAAATCAAATAAAGTATGAATATATGGAAACCCAACGGGCACGAAGGACCCAAATGTTGCTAAAACGTTTTTAGAATGTTCCAGAAACGTTCCTAAAACATTAAATGTCTGCAACATGGATGAAACGTTTATAAAACGTTCCGTAAAAGTAAAAAAAGACATTTAACGTTTTAGGAACGTTTCTGGAACGGTCTAAAAACATTTTAGAAACATTCGGGACTTTCGTGCCCGTTGGGAAGTATGGAAGTATGAATTGTATTCCGGATAGTGGCATAAAGGAAACAGCTCCCATGCAAACGTTTAAATAAAGCTACAAATATGTTGATAAATAGTATATTTATTTCAAAATGTTTTTAAATAAATAAATATTAGCATAATAGCCATTTATACGATGTATGAGCATGCTTATTTTTGTATTAGCTTTAATTCAGTAAAAATCACTGACGGGAGCGGCTCTTCATACATGTGTTGAAATCGGGATTCGATTCCCAAGCACATCTGGAACCTGTATAATGGCAAAATCCGTATTTTTCCTCACAATCTTCAGTATTGGTTTTACTCCACATACAGCGAGAGATATCAAGTTCCATATGCACGTATCCTTGTTCTTGGATCTGTTGCCAAAAAAAACAAAGTATTATTGTTAGCCTTTTTAATGTTAATTTGAGTACTCGAAATGTATTGATTACTTCTTATATAATGCTACGAGACGTTTATATTTTTTGCTGTCAATACCGATACTACATCAATAAAATCTTATGGATATCTATAAAACATCAAGCACTGAAATATACTTGTTTATTGGATTTTAGGTCTCCTCATTTGTTGTTTTAAGAAATTTCAATTATACTATTCGAAAAGTCGGTGGAATGTGTACCATTGCAGGACATAAATTCGGTATGTGGTCTTACCTTAACCGACTATTTTGATAAATAAAAAATACTATGAATTAGTCATATAAGAAATGATATAAAAATATTTCATGCAAAATACATGCCAGAAAAATTAAAAATTTACTAGATTTACATTTGCAGATTCACTTCATTATTTTGGCATTTTTCGAAATTATACTGAGTGTATGAGCCTTTTTTTATATAACTTGTTTAAGAAATTGATAACAAATTCCACTCCATTCCACTAATCTAAAACTTTTTGGATATTAAATTTTCTGGAGAACCGTATGCACTAGAATCCCGGTGTATTTACCCACTCGGTGTCTCGACTTTTCCACCCGTATGGTTATATTTACCAAAAGAAGGGGAGTGCGGCTTCTCCCAATCTCCTGAATCGCATTATGACGTCACGACAGGCCCTTGTAACGTCCCTCGCGTTATGTTCGTGACGGGACAGCGGATCCTTGCTGAGACCTCAGTCCGCAAGGTGGGGGAAAAAGAGAGCGGCGACAGACAAATATAGAGGGACGGAGCCAGTCAAGTATGCTGGGGCGTAAATATATCGAGATGCCATTATACCAGAACTCTACTACATATATGCAGTATATATAGTGCACACCTTTTCCAAATAAATTTGTTTGGGAATATTTCAGTATTTTATGATTATTATACTTTCGAAAGTTTCAATAACATGTAATTTCTTCGACATTGATGATGTCCATTTAGATATATAAAAATTAGATCTTATATCTGGATGAAAATGGGCATAACGATATTTTTTTACCGAATAGGAAGGAACTCTGAAGGAAAGCTGATCGGTATCAATGCACCTTTGTTTTTTCTAGAATATTTAAAAATAACCCGGAATAACAAATAAATATGCCTTACCGTACAACCGCAGCCTGATTCATAACTTGTCTCGAAACCTAGAAGTTGAGATTGGGTAACTTCGTTCAAGGGCTTGACAAATCCACACTTTTGAATGGCAGGTCTTTTCAGAAGAGCATCCATATAGCCTGTCATAATATATTTTTGGTTCATCTGAAGTTCAGCGAGAGATCTCCTAGGCGAATAGAGATTCACGTAGCTCTCAACACCATAGTACAACCATCTATTATTACTCAGAATATTATCAATGTCCTGATTTTCTGTCTAAAAATAAAATGATTCTTTTTTAATACATAAATAATAATACATACTCACATATAGTGATTTTAACACTACCTTTCAGTATTCTCGAAAAATACCTAATGCTATAAAAATACATACCTTAAAGATTTTAAGAATTTTAACTTGGTATTCAACATACTGGGCACCAACGTTCCGTTTAGACAATGGCACTGCCATTATAGCTGCAACAAAAATTGTTTTTATGATTTACATACATAGTATTAAAACTAAGAACCTTAATTGTTAATAAATCGGTGGCAGTCTTTCTACCATATTTGTCAATAATAAGGACATATCCTGGACAAAAAAACGAAATAATGTCGTTGATTCTTCAGGTCAATGATTATAAATAAAAACTTAGAATTGGAAAATTTGAAATGACGGCTCCAACTTGGTGACTAAATATTTTTTAATAAATCAAATCGTAAGATAATGTTCTTTTGCGGTTCTTATGGTTACTTATTATAACATTTAAATTTTTTAATTGAAAATTGGAAAATAAGTTTGAATTCGTGACCAGTGACCTAAAATATTAATGAAAGGATATTTTAATTTACATATAAATTTCGCGTGTATGCGAAATTTGAATATAGCATAACTAAGACCAATACTCTAGTATAGATCACCGTTTCGTTTACTTCGTATGAAATTATAAATCTATATACAATTCGAGCTTGAAGCCGGATTAAAAATCCATATTTAAAAGATAGTGCCTCGAAAAATTCACATGTGTTACTTTTTTATTTCTTACAATCCTAGGCAAATTTCAATATTTTTGAACCCTTTTTCATCGCCATTAGAAACAGAGACCCCTAAAAAGGTCGAAATATATATATATATATATATTCGAATTTTTATTTCATACGAATAGTACGCATAGAAATTAAATTATAATGAATCGGAGTCATATAAAGTTTATAGCAAAAATTTAGTTGGAACTTACCAAAACCAGATCCACAATAATGATTTTGTGGGTGAGTTTTAAAACATTTGCTGGTTCTTCTGTACTGAGCACTAACAACCATGCACAGTGCGAACAGTACCACGAATTTCAAAAGCGCCATCTACAAATGAGGAAGTAAAATAAAATTATGTTCTTCGAACTAATTAGAATTATTAATTGGAAATTTAATTTTCTATATGATCACGATATACTTTTTATGCTTGTTAAGATTAGAAGGAACTAGCTCAAATTTTAATTGTATATGACCATTTTTATATGGAAATGGAATTTTAGTATAATTTAAAATATAATTTTTCTTTTATTTTAATAAACAATTGCAGATATTGAACAAAAGTCTTACCGTTTTGTCTGATATTAAATTCAACTATTCCAGAACTATGTTCAAGACACGATGCTTGTGGAATCAGCTGAATTCTGATTGAGACTTGGATTGAGAAAGTTTTTATACCAGAATTATAGCATTGTTTATAAACAGGTCAATTTGATAAAATTTCATTATAATTGATTTCCTCAAATTTTCTCTCTCCTCTTAATTTCTGACGAGATATTTCAAAAATACATTGTGATCCACAAAATGAATCTGTTATAAAAATGAGTTTTCAGATCTTGTAAATGGGTACTAAAAATAAAAATGTGGTAAATATCGTTGTCGATTAGTTTATTATAGTATCTTCATCATAACATTGATCTAAATAAGATGTTATAACCGCATTCAACTTATTTTCCTATTTTGTGTTGAACCTTTTTTTTTAAATATAATTGTGATTATGTTTAATTATGTAGAGTTTCATTATTCATTATGTAGATTTTGTAATGGAATAGAGATTACAAGAAATAATATCGTAAAAATCAATAAAAACATAGTACTGTGCACCTTTTGAAAAATAGGTTAACGAAAACATTGCTTCAATATTCATTGTCTTCACTTATCATAAATTTGTAAGATTGTATTCAAATATTAATGATTTTCGTTATGCAATTCCCTATGATAATATATATTCCCATCCAATTCATTTAGTCGCTTCATTTCATTATTTACCATTTTGAATTACTCGTTTTCATGAAGTTAACAGAAAATCGGGGGTCCTTTGTATATTTCCAATAAGAAGAGAATTATTTAATATAAGACCATGGTATACAATTTCTTTTTACGCTTAAAATACCTATATAAAATACGTCATCTTTATCAAACAATTGAAAAAGGTATGTAATACTGTATTATTGTACTGTATTACGTACATCCAACATATACAAAAAATCGTACAAAAGTTTAGTAAGCGTATTAAATAAACTTTTATAATCCTAGAAAATAAAGGTAAAGCGCCTTTAAAAAAAGGTTTATTGCCCGAATATATTAAACGTTTACAAAACATACACTGTATTTACTTCAAAGTACAACATCAGTAATTTCTCATTGCAAAAACATAAAGTCAATCGTTTCGAATACGTAAAATATTCATATCTAAAAATTAAAAATTATTATAGAAGGAATATTACACGTTAATTACACGAAAAATGTTAATAAAACGGTTAACGTATACATCATTTGTGAACTCAATCATTGTTTTAAAGCCTTTTGAAATTGTAAGGGTATTACAAACGTATAATTTTAGTTTATAAAATAGCATCACAACATGTTTTCTAAATGGTCATATAAACAAAAATTATACGTAACTCATGAACGATTTTTATACTAGCTTTATACTTTACGTTTATACCCGAATTAACCGTTTATAATAAAACAATCCAGGTTTCATTTGGTTAGAGAATAACTTAATTATGACATATATATGACATACATATATATATACATACGTTTAAAAATGTATTACGTAATAAAAGATTCGCCCTTTTTGTGTAAATAAATATAGAATGGCATTTATTACACTTAATTATTAAAAGAAACTATTGTTAATATTTCAGCTAATAGTACATTATGTGCCAAGGACGCATTTATAGATCTTCGACGATTGTGAATTTTGTCGCCCGAGCGAAGTGAGGGTAACAATCACACTCGTCGGAGATCGATATTTTGCCAGTGACCAATAATGTATTTTTTGATCCGATTGTTGTAGGACTCGATAATTCGCCGCCAAAAGTTCAAAAAATCGAGTTTTACGGCCGGAGGTTCAAAAAATTGTTTGATCCCATCTAAACTTGGTGAATGCTCTTTAAATGTAGAAAACTTTAGCCAAACCAACATAAGGTAACAGGAAAATTAATCACAATTACCATTATTCCTTATAAATAATATTAATATGTTATGATTCTCATTACACCTCGGAACTTAAATTTACAAGAGAATGACGTATTTAGAATTTATTCTCATTGAACATTTCGAAAATGCGTATAAACTTTATCTAAACCGCAAATTATATTTAGAGTATCATAATTCGGCTCATAGTCGATAAAGGGAGGGTTCAAATTTTTACAATCTGCTTTTTCAATTATACATTATATTGTACAGTATATATGAGTATAGTTTGCATAACATTGTTTTTTTATTACACCTGCACAAATTCGAAGTCTTTACGTGCCGGTAAAGTAATCGGAAAGGCGTCGTTTGCCCCCCCCCCCCCCTCCGGGTACCACAGCTGTGCTCCTGCTCATGTGCAAAGGGCGATCGAAAATGCTTTGCAGCCCGCCGGGCAGTTTTTTGCAACTCCGCGAATTTACATACAGATGTGATAAAAAATATTGTATAACTCGCCTTCGGCGATTAGGAGTATGTACCCCCTTGATCCTCTCATGTCCCTGTAAGGATGCCACTTAGTTTATGGGCGCAATGTGTAACTTTTTGCATGTGCACAAATGAAATAAATGGTGGTCATCATTTATCTCCTTTTACAATTTGAAACTCGCAACTGAAGAGTTTTTTATAAATTTCGCAGTTTCAAATTGATTGAGTATGAACTTTCAATTACTATTAACTAAAATCGAAGATTACAATTCATTCTGAAATCAATTGGATAAATATAAAACCATCGACCTCGCGCAGCACTTGGCACACATGTAATTTAAGACCTTGGTTTTCACTGCTGGTCATCTTGATAAACGGTAAAACATTTTGCATTTTGAATTTTCGTATCAGGTAAGTTATAACTTAAGATTTTTTCATGGCTAATATTTGTAACTGTGTTATCTTTCAAAATTCTAAATTTCGTTTAATGTTTGTACTGCATTTATAATAGCTTCCTCGTGCAGCTAATAGATTTGCTTAAAGAATTAAATATCAGGCAATTCAAAGTGTATTTTATGACATAAAATGTATTTATAATTATGGATATACCGATAAATTAAATTTTCCAATGACCTCACCCTGGTAGAAATTGATGTTGGTGCTAGTGAGCGCCATGCCATGTATGGGACCTGTTCGCAAGTAGGGCCCACGCGTGGCGCTGGAATAGCGAATTTGGATTTCTATTAGGGTATCTTTCATATTATTCCATTCATAATTTCTTTTATAGAACAAGATGCAGAGCTATTTATAAACGAAAGTCATTCACTAATATCTGAAAGAAAAGCGATAGTAATAATGAGGTAACCCAATAAATAGAATATTATGAAACTGGTGTGTAAATGTTTCATACGATATTTTATGTCACTTGAGTGCGTAAAATGCGATCGAAAAATGTCAAAAGTATGTAAAATAGCATCGAATGGCATAAATAAGTTTAAATAAAAATTGAAATTGTCAGGAGTTCATTTAATATACTGAATGATGTGTGATGAATTTTGTGAGAACAGTTCGTTGCCCTAGTAATCTACCATACATAGTTTCAAGATTAAAATTATAATTAAGAGTAAAGATAAGAATAGGAAATGGGTTATGTTTAAATTATATCTTACAATATTCCCAATTTAATTCAATAATAATTATACAAAGTCTTAAATTTTCTAAGTGCGTTATCGTAGTGTAATAGGACATTTTATTAGCGTGTAAGTATAATATAAATAATCAGGAGACAGAGAGTAACGCGTATATAGTGTAATAATTATCGAAGGCCGAGCTTGGTTTTCGTGAAATTTCGGTAATTACGAAAAGGGAGTTTTCGAAAATTGCGACGACGAGAGAAGACACTCGCGGATTGATTGTGAAGACAGCCGCATCAACTCGAAAAGGATAGCGAACACGTTTTTAGAAATTTGTATACCTTATACTATTTATTGCTAATATATGGAAATACATGAAAACATTGAAATGCTATTTTCATATTACTGCGCATAAAATGAGCATTTTACTCCCACTTTTGCAAGCATAAAATGCAAATTTACAACCCTAAGTGCGTAAAATATTCGACAATTGACGTACGAATTATGTAGAGCGATTCTAACACACACAATATGTCAACACATTAACCTTACGGTTAATTTCATATCGCAGCTTCTTACATATTGAATTTTAAAGTATAGAAAAGTGAACGAAATGAATTCTGCGAACGCAAATATTAATGACGAAAACTATATTCCACCAGAACTTCTACTAGCTGCTGAAACGGCTATACAAATTTCACTTCCATTGCTGAACACATCATCAACGTCTCAAAACATTGTAAGTTGATTAGTTTTTTAAAACAAAAGCATACAAATTGCAGGACTGAAGAAGCGAAAGTATTCACTCCAACAGAAATTGAAAGATTTATTCCGCGTACAAAGGTAAATACTAACAAATTTTATATATATACTATTCATTTATTTTATTTCCACGTTTATTTTTGCATATATGAGTAAAAATAATAATTATTTATTAAAGTTTGCATTGATACTTAGGAACACTGGTTCTTGCCGAGGAGGTGAATTATGAAATTTAAATATTGAAAATTTGAAAGTTGTGGTTCAGTTGGCATTATCACTATTCTCGATACAAAAACGCATGTACCGGGGACTTTTACTTTTGAAAATGAAAATCTCGAATATGACAATTTGTATATGAAGGCAAGACGAAATAATACGTCCTTAAAGAATTCCTTCCTCCAATAATTATGAAGATAATTTGAATTATATTAAACATTTGTGTTTTGATATGCACTGTTAAAATGAAATGTAAATTAACAAGAATTTTGATTTAAAGTTGCGGTACTGGGTTCTGGACCAGTTTTTTCAACATTGAGCCTGGACGTTTTGTTGAGCGGCTCACTGTTATCATTATTAACTGATACGATATTACGAATGGAACTTGTAAATGTATTGGATATCTTTCGTTTGTTGTTAACAAAGTTCTCGATATACCCTTCAACTACATTTGAGTCGCAGATTACGGGATCTAGGTAGTGCGCTACGTAGCTTTTTATGTTATTAACTCAAATACGAGCACCATGTGTTCGGGGTCGCCGATTACGGGGTCTAGGTAGTGCGCTCCGTAGCTTTTTATGTTATTAGCGCAAATACGTGCACCAGAGAATCGCAGGTATATATGGACTCGTAGAGCTTGAATCCACCGTTGTCCCTATGTCATGGGGAAACTCTGCCCCCTAGACCCCCTTCTTGTACTAACTGAACCTAACTAACCCCCTCAGGGTGTTGTAAGGTTTGCGACGCCACGTGCGACTCGGGGAGCTTGTAGTGCAATAAGTAGGGGAAAGTCGACCAAACCCAACCGGGTTGTACCTATTACCCCCTGCTCTATATCTCCCATCACGGTCGGCATTGGGCCACCCTCCTCTACTTATTGCCCTCCATTGGAAAAAAAATTGTGCATACACGGAAAAAAAACTTTTGTAGATTCTGCCGAAGTCACTTAAGCAGAATCTGCCGAGTCTGAACTTCGGCAATATTTGCCGAGTTTTTTCTAAGCATTCTGCTTAGCCAGCTTATGTAGATTTCCATGGACTGCCACTTCAGCGCCGCGCCAGTATACCTGCGACGTTGGTAAATTAGGACTCGTTTTGACGCGGTAGTCTTCAGTTACGCTTACGTTAGAACCAATCAGAACATTTGTTCACAGGGGGTGATTTCTTATACAGCGTTCTGATTGGTTCTAACGAAGCGTAAACGTAAGAAAGTACCCCGCGAAAACGACCCCGTATCGATATATAATTATAGTTTTAAACAACATATTTTTTTGTTCTTTGTAACCTTCATTCCTGAAAATTGTATTGGATAATATGGATTCTTTCGTAAAAAATATTTTAGAGTCTTGGGATTTAAGGGAATTAATGAAGATATTTGAAGGTATATAACAATTCCCTACATACCTACCATTTTCTTTAATTTTATATCTTTTATCTTCTTTTTTTAAACATTTTTTTGTACTTTTGTTACTCTTATGTAAACTTCATGGACAGCGAATTTATTCAAAAATTGATACCAATTTTGGGCTACCAAAAAAAATTTTTTTAAAAATACAAAGATTTTAAAGATGCAGAGAAGAACATTTTCTTAAATAACTCATTTGATAATCAATCAGAATTTATCGAGATAAATGATGAATTGATTCAATCATGTGAAATAGTAGTTTCTACTATTGAAATACAGAATGAACCGATTCTGTCCACTCGTTAAGTATCAGAGTTGTAACATTTATTTTATACGTATTTCATATATATATTTTTGTATGCAGTATTGCATATATTTTACTTATTTACTACAGAAGCACAAGAATTTACAAAATACTTGGAAAGTGATTTTTCAGGAAGGCTTGTTTTAAGTAAATTCAAACAGACCAATAAAGTAGATACCTCGATATTAGCTGAGAGTCTTATTAATCGTGAAATTTTATTACATAATAATTATAAGTAAGTTCTACAAAACTGAAATGTATTTTGTACTAATTTTGTTACCAGCAACAACTTTCGATGAACATTATTATGCATATTCAGTATTATTTGATAATGATAACCGGGTAATGAAAAAACTAAATACTACATTGAATGCGATTCCAGGCATATTAATTAAAAAAAAAATGTCATACTATGTTGCGATTAGACATATATTGTAATTAGTTATACTGTATTTGTAATCAGTTACTTATTTTATTGAATAAAAGTATATATTTGTAAAAAATTGTATAATTTACTTCCCTTATAAGATATAAATTATTGAAAATTAGATCTTTCAATTTTTTATATCGCGATAAAAGTAATACTCCATTCTTTCCAATACAAATTTAGAAATTCTAATTAATAAAAGAATATAATGTATTACTATTTTAAAGATAGTAAGAAAACTTAAAAAGTGTGAACAGAATTGAAAAAACAATGTCATCACACAAGTGAACGTTATGAAACAGAAAATGATGTCTAAAATACAATGCAAATTACATTTTCTTATGTTTCTCTGCAGATATTTTTTACGCTTTCATACATGATTTAAAAATCATATATGTTTTCAAACAATTTTATATATACAATCAACTATAGGAGCATAAGTTGAATTTTAACGAGTGCATATCATTTACACAAACGTAACAAATATAAATTCCATTCTACTTAATAAAACCCTCAATGACACACCCTACTCTTTAGGCTTTGCTCCTTAAATTTTATTTACATTTTACATGTATTCCTTGTAAGTATAGCTAGTTTTATCGATTCTTGGCCATCGGTTCTCCACTTGTCTTTGTTTTTACTTTGTGTAACAAGCAATGACAAGAGAGACTCAGCAGCCAAGAATCGATAGAGCTGGGGATATATACTGTAATGAACTGAAAGCTTTATTTTTGAATACACGCGTCACAAAAGAAAGTGTCACTGTAGCATCACCGACACAACGAAACGAGATTCACTAATACGAATGATCGGGCGCACTTAATCGAAACGCTCTTTAATAATATAAACGGAATATTCGGTACAACGTGAAAATCACGATCGCGCACACGAATTTTAATAACTCGAATTTGATAATTAAACAGACGGTAAAGCGAATACGCGTATGTTGCATTATTTCACGACCCAAAAAAAACGAATTCGAACTCGCGAGAGAAAGAGAGGAGCAATTACTTGATAAAATTAGCAGCATTCACCAGATGCGTAGACCTTGTATTAATATTCCGCCAAGATGTCGGAAATCGTCGAGTTGGCGAGCCTTTCGTCGTGACGTCGCTCGTAAACGCTCTTGAAATTACACGTCCTGGTTCCCCAATTTCTGATTCGGCGCTAACTCGGGATGTGACGAAGGAATCCCCAGAATGATTCACTGCAAATTTAATAAGTTATCGGCGGGCGAATTGCTTCCGATTATCAATACCGGACGACGATCGGAGTTGTCACTCACCAGGAGACCTTCCTTCAGACGAAGAAAGGTCACAGATGAAAGGTCGCTTGTGATATTTCAGCCAACCGCAACGTATCTGCCAGATTTTCTCGTCACAAGCATATCCACCTGTCTCGGACGAAAAACCAAAATGCTACCTTTCCGTTCGGAGTTCCAGTCGATTGTGTGTACTCCTTCCCCTTTCGAGTCTCTTTTTCTTCCCCCCAGAATTTTCCGAACATTTTCGAACTCTTCTCGGCCGTAAATTGTTAGGGCCGTAATTACTCGCAAGTGCCCCCCTTGCTTTATATTTTATAATTTCGTACTCACTCTCTTTCTCGACTTTAACCTCTCTTTCTCTTTGTCGAACGCGCGTTAACAATATAATTGTATCATTACAATTAGTCCCCCCCCAGGACGGCTCCCCGAGTTATAAAACCTACACCTATTACATATTCTCTTTTACTAATTCGATGAGAGACGTCCGATCCACGCCTTATCACATTTCGCAATTTGCATACTTAATCAGCAGTACCCTTTACAAAATCTTACTCTAACGTTCACGGCTTACACCGCATACAATTTCTGATCCGAAATTACAACAACGCCTCCCACTAATCGCAATACGCGTACATTAACACCGTTTGAACCTTAAACGATTGAACATTTATGCGAGCTTATCGTACTCAAGGAACTTCGTCCTCATCGCGATAATATTTTCTTAAATTAATCCGGTTATACGTACCGAAGAATCTACCATCCGCATATGCCAAGTTAAACGCATTTTCCCCAATGCAGTCACTAATCGTATATGGCCCTACGTATATGTGGAAATATTTCGCGATTTCCTTATCACTAGCGCATGATTGTCGTGCTGATTTGACCAAAACTTCGTCCCCCACGTTTAAAATTACCTTCGATATCCCCGTCTGCCGTTCCCTTCGCTTTCTGGCTGCTGTCTCTAAACGATTTCTCGCTATTTCGATCATAACATCATGTTGAGTCGAAATGCTAACTGGAAATTTGACTAGATCCCGAACACGTTCACGAATTGGATCCCCGTAATGCAATTGAAGTGGCGGATAACCGGTACTAACGTGAGTCGAACAATTTATCCATCTTTCGATTTTGTCCAAGTAATACGCCCACTTCGTGTGCTGGTCGGCGCAATACACTCTAAAAAACCGACTCAATTCACGCATGATCCTCTCCGCTGGATCGGACTGAGGATGGCGTATCGACGAGTACCTAGTTTTTATCCCTTTCTCGGACATTTGACGAACCCAGGCCTTTGACGTAAATTGCGTCCCGTGGTCCGTCAACACAGCGTCCATTTTTCCCACTCTAGGAATGTAGTCGTTGAAGATTTTAGCAAGGGCACCCCGCGTCGTAGCCCTTTTCATTGCGTATAATGTCACCAATTTCGAAAATGCATCTGTCGCCACTAATATCCACTTTACTCCCCCTCTCGATGCAGGAAGAGGGCCGTAGAAGTCCATACAAGTCAATTCATTCGGAGAATTTGGAACGATTCCCTGTAATGATCCCGTCATTGATCGATTCAGATATTTCGTCCTTTGGCAGACATCACACGCTTTAATGAATCGTCTAGTATCTCTCGCCATTCCTCTCCAGAAATAGTGTCTCTTCAACGTGCTTACAACTTTGAAAACCCCCAGATGCCCATCCTCGTGCGTTATTTGAATCAAAGTCTTTATCAGTTTTTTAGGAATGACCAATTTCCATTCGTGATCACATAGATTTTTCTGGAACAACACGCTCGCGTATAGCATGTGAATCGGCGATATCTCCCCATTTTTCAATCTTCGAATTACATCTCGCAGATTATCATCTTCCAATTGGCATTTGTCCAAACCCTCTAACAATTTTTTTAAGGGGTCGTTTTTTCGCGTCGTGGATACAGATAAGTTTCCCAAAATGTCAATATTCCCGCACTCAACATTAGGCACCGAAAGACTCCCCGTATCTTTTACCACCAGCAACTGTCCGACTCTGCTGAAATAATCGGCAATTAAATTATCTTTGCCGCAACAATGGATGGTATCGTATGTGTATTGCTGAAGATACATTGACTATCGCGTCAGGCGCGCCGTCTGGAAGGGTGTCTTCAATAAAAACGATAAGGCCTCATGGTCGCTCACTACGGTGAACTTGGTCCCATAAAGATATGTATGAAATTTTTTGAACGCAAAGACAATAGCTAATAATTCTAATTCTGTCGTCGTGTAATGACTTTCATACTTAGTGAGCAACCGACTTATTATCGAAATTATTAATGTTTCGTCACTTTGATCCCTTTGATATAATACTGCGCCAATTCCTGTCGTACTCGCGTCTGTCTGAACAAAAAATTCTAATTCCGGACGAAAGTGACTCAAGGCCACGTAATTAGCGAAGTTAAGCTTTATATTTTGAAAAGAGACGCGATGTTTCTCACCCCATACAAATTCCCGTTTAGAACTCAACAGATCTCTCAACGCGTCTAGCAATTGTGAATGACCCACACAAAACCTCCGATAAAAATTACAAATTCCCAGGAACCTTTGTAATTCTTGCCGAGAACGCGGTTCCGGTATTTCAAGAATGGCTTTAATTTTTTCTGGATCAGGAATTATTCCCGATGGTGTGACGATCACCCCAAGGAATGACAGTCGTTCCTGACAAATTGCTACTTTATCGATGTTCAAGGTAAAGCCTGCAACGCGCAATTTTGAGAAAAATCTACGCAGGATCGAGAGATGGTCGTCGAAGCTTTCTGTCGCGCACATCACGTCATCGACATATACAGCAATATTTTTATCCAAATCTTCTCCTAACGCCATTCTCAATGCCCTAATAAAGCCCGCGCCGGCCGTCTGCAACCCAAACGGTATTCTACGGTATTGGTATTGCGAGCCTTCGAACAAGAACGCCGTGAATTTCCTCGATGCTTCCTCTAATAAAATTTGCAAATAGCCCTGGGCGATGTCAAAACTCGAAAAAAATTTCATATTCGCATATCTTTGCATAAGAGTGTCAATCGCGGGTGGGCTTTCCTTATCTGCGATGAGGTTTTTGTTGATCTGTCGCGCATCCAGACACAACCTGATTCCGCCACTTTTCTTTTTTACGACGTGAATGGGATTTACGTACGGGCTGCGCGTTCTTTCGATTATTTTCATAGCAATCAAATTCTGCAACTCCTCACGAACGCGGTCACGGTAAGCAAAAGGCACCGGATAATTTCTCATTTTTGGTATCGTATTTGTTTTTGTCTCTAATTTATGCTTATATATTCGGCACAAACCCGGTTTATTGGAAAACACGTCGCGAAATTCCCTCAACAGCTCCCTCATCGCCTCGCGGTCAGCGTCCGTAATATTGCAGGATCTGCTTACTAAATCGCGTATTTTTTCTTCAAACGGTATTTTCTCATCGGTAAAATCCCTTAGATCTTGATCCGCGTTGTTACTAGATCCTGCTCTATCACACACATTGATTCGAGCTGATCGCGACGGAACGTCAATAATTTTACTAAATATTACATTAGTCCCTGACAAAATTTTTTTATTAATGGAAATTTTCTCATTTTCATAATCTATTATTACTTTATTCGTGGAAAGCCAATCGTTACCTAAAATGATGTCATGTACCATGTTTGGAATAATGAGAAAAATTGATGGCACTAAAATTTTATCAATCAAGAGATTACATAACGTTTGGCTTTTTATTCGCTGGGCATGTTTTCCGTCGATGCCCGAAACTGTTATATTATGGACGGGCAAAACTTTCGTATCCGACCGCGATTTTAGCTCTCTAAAAAATTTCTCTGACATTGCCGTAACTTCACTACCCGTATCGACTAAACCGAATTTCGTTATATCGTCAAACCGAATTTTCAAGGACGGTCTTTGGTTTTTAGCTTTTCGATCGCAAGCTTCGTCGTATCCTTCCGTAACATCAAATATAAGGTCTCCCTGAACGGACTCATCACGACTCGATGTCAGACCTCGCAACTTCGAGTCGCCTGACAGTTTAAATCGCTCTTTTTTTCTCTACCGTCTCCATTACTCGCCGCAGCCCAACTTTCTGATGAATTTTCCTCTTCTTCGATTACGTCCTCTCGATGAACCGTCGCGATCGTAACCCGTTTATTTCCCGACTCTTTATCACATCTTTGTGCAGGTGCCTCTTTCGCCCGCCATAAATTGCTTTCACGATTTCCATTGCTGTACGAGTTAACTTGGTTTACGTGCGTTGCTGATTTTGGAGTATTTGAGTTGTAACCGTAATACCCTCTGCCCTTTTGCCCCCTATCTGTTCGTTGTGCATGTTGATCCCGTCCTTCGCGCCACGACTCGTATCTCTCGACTCTATTATTCTGGTTTATTATTTTGTTGCCGTACCCTGAATCTCCGCGTCTAAATGAATCATTTTTTTCGTCCCATCTAGGTTCTTTCCTAAAAGATGTTTCCGTTACGCCCTTGCTAGAACTAGTATTAGCCCACGAATTATCGTATTTCCTTTTTTCCGAATCAAAAAATCTATTTCGCGTTTCCCTACTGGATCTCCGAACATCGTCCTGACGTGCTATTGCCTGTTTGAACGCTTTCGTATCATCTAAGCTCACGGTGGATAAAGCCATTTGTACCTCGGGTGGTAATTGTTTTAAAATGTTATAATTTTTTTCGTAGTCGCGCATTTCGGGATCGACATTATTGATGATGTTATTTTGTTTATAAAAAAATGATATTAAGGGTCCATCTACTTTAGCGTCATAACGGCGATCACGCCATGCGTCCTTTGCCTGGGTTTGGATTTCGATTGAAAAAAATTCGTCTACAAATGCGGTTTTAAATTCATCAAAATGGCATATTTCATTCTTAATAACTTGAAACCACAAATTCGCGCGCTCTTTCAACGCCGATTCTAACAAAATAGGAATGTAATTCGGAGGAACTGCTTTAATAATTAAATATTGATCGAAATTACGCATGAATTCCGAAGGATCATCCTGACTTTCGTCGCGAAAAACGGGCAATTTTATTTCAATCGGAGCTTTAAAGTTTCTTTCTCTTCGCCCGTTCGTGTTTTCGTCCTTGAGTACGATAAAGCGCAAATATTCAATCTCAACACGTAACGCATTAATTTCTTTTCGAAGCGCACTAATTTCGACATTGTCATTTGATGCCATGCTATCCGCTACCGATTCAAAAGCCTGTATATTATCGTTATTCGGCATTTCAAATATTTCTTCCAATTAATAACTTGTATGATTAAAATACAAATAATAACATTCAGTTAAACGATAATAATACTCAAATGTTATACAAACAAACTTGGCTTCGGATTTCTTGTGTGTTTGTATTACTTTGTATTTTCCCAGGGCATGCCAATTCGACGTAAACAAAGTCGAAACACCAATATCACTTGTTTGTTTTCAATTTCATTGGAAATGATTTAAAATCTATTGCATAAATTCGAAAATGTAAATATCTTCAAAATTCAAAACTATCGAATTACAAAAAATGCGTTTGATCAAATCTTAGCAATTTTTCGGAAACCCTAATATATTAATAATAAGTGTATATTACTCAATATTAGAACCTCAATTTCCGATTCAGCCTTGAATCTTTTCGGCGATGAAAATTACAATATATATGTACATGTAAACACGTTATACATTCTTGATAGATATTTATTTTTCGATTTTTTATTTTATGAATTTGAACTCTTACTTTGATATTTTACTAAATAAATGTCTTCTTTTAACTGAACTGTATATTTCCCTATTATAAAATCTGTTATTACTTTAATTATGTTATTATTAGACTTTTGTTTATTTTACGTTTAACTATGACGAAAATGTTGTTTAATTTTACTGTATGTGATACCGGTATTTTCGAAATTATTTTGCCCTATTGTTGAGCGCCAATTGTAATGAACTGAAAGCCTTATTTTTGAATACACGCGTCACAAAAGAAAGTGTCACTGTAGCATCACCGACACAACGAAACGAGATTCACTAATACGAATGATCGGGCGCACTTAATCGAAACGCTCTTTAATAATATAAACGGAATATTCGGTACAACGTGAAAATCACGATCGCGCACACGAATTTTAATAACTCGAATTCGATAATTAAACAGACGGTAAAGCGAATACGCGTATGTTGCATTATTTCACGACCCAAAAAAAACGAATTCGAACTCGCGAGAGAAAGAGAGGAGCAATTACTTGATAAAATTAGCAGCATTCACCAGATGCGTAGACCTTGTATTAATATTCCGCCAAGATGTCGGAAATCGTCGAGTTGGCGAGCCTTTCGTCGTGACGTCGCTCGTAACCGCTCTTGAAATTACACGTCCTGGTTCCCCAATTTCTGATTCGGCGCTAACTCGGGATGTGACGAAGGAATCCCCAGAATGATTCACTGCAAATTTAATAATTTATCGGCGGGCGAATTGCTTCCGATTATCAATACCGGACGACGATCGGAGTTGTCACTCACCAGGAGACCTTCCTTCAGACGAAGAAAGGTCACAGATGAAAGGTCGCTTGTGATATTTCAGCCAACCGCAACGTATCTGCCAGATTTTCTCGTCACAAGCATATCCACCTGTCTCGGACGAAAAACCAAAATGCTACCTTTCCGTTCGGAGTTCCAGTCGATTGTGTGTACTCCTTCCCCTTTCGAGTCTCTTTTTCTTCCCCCCAGAATTTTCCGAACATTTTCGAACTCTTCTCGGCCGTAAATTGTTAGGGCCGTAATTACTCGCAAGTGCCCCCCTTGCTTTATATTTTATAATTTCGTACTCACTCTCTTTCTCGACTTTAACCTCTCTTTCTCTTTGTCGAACGCGCGTTAACAATATAATTGTATCATTACAATACGCAATTATGCAAATGTCAAAAATATATTTTTATTTCTTTTAAAACTTTTCACTTTAGGAGGTTAACCTGATTTTTTAGTTTGGTTAACCGGATAAAATAATATATACATTTACACATACATTTTTAAATACATGATATATATCACACAATTCACTGCTTCATACTTTTATTGCGCCAACTGAAGTACGATTCTATATATATACTGTAAAAAAAATTGATTCTTTTACATTACATTGTATGTAAATTTACATTCGACTGTACTTTTACATATCATTTCTATGTAACACAACGAGGAACGTTGTACATCTACATTACAAATGGTATTTCACTGTATCAAATGAAGTAACTAAACAAAATGAACATCTTATTTACCACCGGAGTGTGAAATAACTATGTTAAACGGTTGGAAGTAAATCGATTCATGTTTAATGTCATCATTTCACACTCCGGTGGTAACTGAACTGTTTGTTATGTTACGATACTGCAATTGATGTAGTAAAATAGCATTTGAATTGTAAATGTACAATGTTCGTCATTGTCTTAATCAGAATTGACACGTAACATTGCAACTGACTGTAAATTTACATACAATGTATTTTAGGATGGTAAATTTACCATCACCTTTTTTTACCACATAAGAGAGAGTAAGGGAGATTTTCTAATTTGTGAGATTAACATTTAACCTCAAATTATTGTATATTTGAATTATTAACCCGACAAACTAACCTATTAAAAAAATGATATTCAAATTAGCCATTCAAACTACAAAAATAGTTGTCATGCATCGAAATCGAAATAAAAATCGGGAAAATCAAGAAAAGTTGTATATTTTCCAGTCTGGAGTAAGTTTGCAGTCTGGACTAGCATTAACCAGCACAGCTGATCAGCTGATCAGCAAGAGTTGACCGTTGAGACTCGGCAATTTTTGCCGAAGTTACTAAATAGAATTTGCAGAAAAGTCGTATACGAGTTATTGGGTACATTCTCTCGACATTACCAAGCAAATATTGCCGAAGTGACAATATAAATTTCACATAATGTTGGTTACTGAATTTCTTATACAAATTTTACTTGAGTTTTCGGCAGAATCTATAAACGTTTTTTTTCCGTGTACAATCAATTAACCATTTCATAGTATATCCGGAGGGATGCATTTTTCACGTGGGTTTACTCACATCTATTGGTTGGAGGTTGGGTTATTATAAAAAGGGGGGTCTGGGGGGCGGAGCCCCGCCATGACATAGGGACAACGGTGGATCCGTTCCCTATGGGGAAATTTTTTCCGGGAAATAATATACAATAGCTAATAACATAAACATTAACCTCGTCTTCATACGTTTGTAAAAAAATCCGCTAAACCCCAATGTATAGACGGGTTAAATCAAATGGGACGTTTTCAGTACCAGTTTTAGATGGCTTTAAAACTTTGCTTTGACTTTACAAAATAATAAACACTGGAAGATCAACAGTACTGTAAATATTGTTTTAAATGTTCAAAGAACATAAAAATATGTATTTTGTTGCATGTTGTGCATCATACATTCATAAGAAATAGAAATATGTAGAAAATCGTCAATTCATTGGTAGTCGTCCATTCATTGGGATATTCACCCTATATTAAAATTGAAAATGAGCATTTTCAAAACTTCGACCCCGACCGCAGGTCAGCCGAAGCACTGATAAATGAGCACGTCTTGTTCACACTGATGCTTAAAAAAACGCGGTTTAGTCGCGTTTTTGACAGGTCGGGTTGCAGCAAATAAATTTTGTTATATGTGGGATACTTCGGTTTCCGTTTTTTACGGCATTATCGTTGATTTTACGAAGAAATGAATAAAACCTTTTTCGTAGAGAATTCGATGTTCTATATTTTTTGTTTGAAACATTTTTTTGTACGATTTGTATTTTTTGTAAAAAAATGGAAAAAACGTGTTTTTTGAGCGTTTTTTTGTTAAACCTCCCCATAATATAGTACGCATTATCTCCAAAAACTAATCAGGTCTAAGTTTGGCCAAGAGAAACCCAAATCCGTTTGTACTTTTTAAATTCGTCATGCCAGTCGCGAGATATCGCGTATACAAAATTTTGCCCACGGACGGACGGACGGACGGACGGACGGACGTACAACATAACGGACACCAATTTTTTTATTGTTGCTTTGGGTTCCTTAGGGCGTGAAACGTCGACATTTGATGAAAAACTATAGGGTCATTTTTTGATGGTAACTGACCAAATTCAATACTTCGCCAGACCTATAGTCTGGGTCGAAGTTATAATACGCAAAGGACACTGTAAAACAGAATAAAACTATAATAAAACTATTTAGGGTTGTACACTATATAACCAAATTCAATTGAAGGGGAGTACGCGACAAGGAATTCGCTCCTGCAAGAGTCGATAAAAGAAGACATAGTGTCGATATTTGATAATTGCTGAGAGAGCGCGTTCCATATCCTCCTGAGACGATTATTTGCGGAAATGTACAATATATTGTACCTGCAGTTGGATTCGTTTAACGTGCGATAGAGTCGAAATTCGAAGAGAGTGTGTTAGCGCACGTGATGTGAAAAGATTAGACACCTCAGGCGATGAGACTACTCCGTATAATATTTTTCTTACTAGGATGATATCATTTAATTTGTGAACTGAGCGGACGGTACGAATGTGAAATTGGGTAGATATTTCTGAGTAGCTGTGTGAGAACCTTTTCATTGGAGTGGTTGTTTTGTAAGAGAGATATCTCAAAAATTTCCTTTGAACGGATTCAAGTATCTTGACGTCACAGATGGTAAAAGGGGTCCAAATAGATGAGGAATATAATAGATGTGAGAGAACTAGAGTTTTGTACAGATTAATGATCGCTAAGTCAGTAAAGTTTTTGGTCGAACGTTTAAGAAAACCAAGTTGTTTAAAGACTCTATTTACAACCAACTGTAGGTGCTCAGAAAACGATCCTGCACAATTATATATCACGCCAAGATCGCTAATGGTCTGTACGCAAAGCAGGTCATGCCCTTGAATGGCATAATGAAATCGCATAGTAGAGTGTGACCTCGTAAGATGCATTATCTTGCATTTACTTAAATTAAATTATAGTCTATTAGGGCAGCACCATTCGCTAATTTGTTCTAGGTCTCGCATGATTTTAGAGACGTCTAATGGAGATTTGACAATGTTGTATAGTTTCAGGTCATGAGCATAAAAGAGAAATTAGGAATAGGATATGACATTCCCCAGGTCATTAATAAATAAAATAAATAATAAAGGCCCCAAATGTGACCCTTGCGGGACTCCTGACGAAGTTGCAAAAAAGTTAGAGATGTACCCCTTTATGCGAACAGCCTGATGACATTCGGTAGAGAATAGGTGTTTTGAACAGACCACGCCCAGTATAATGCACGTCCAAGAAATTCGTACACTTTTCGCTCGTATGACTAAACGGTGTTGCCGTTTGTTTACCAATAGCACACGTTACACAGTTATGATTTCTTTGGTCTTTTTCAAAAACAACTTTATTCTCTTTTTTCAATAATTGTCTTAGATATTTTTCTATTATAGCGAATATACCAATTTAATGTTGCGCTACGGTAATTTGTATCAGTATTTACAATTATTGAACCTGTTCCTTTAACACTCGTAGATTCATTGCTTGCTAACTTCAAACATTCATTTGATTTCGTTAGTTCTTGGAAATTCTCATTTTTTTTACATATTTGTGCTGTACAAACATTATCTAATATCCTCTTGTTTGCGTCAGTTTCAAAAGTTTCGTTATTGTTTATATTTCCTACACAAGCAAAATACGCGTCGCCCTCAACTACATTTGCATCTTGTTTTTCTTTCTTCATGAAGGAAGATAACGGGAGCTGTGTTCTACATTTTGAAACAATATGCCCTCTTCTATTACATCGATAGGATTTTATGTTTGACATTGCATTTCGACACCTTCGAAGAACTGTCCGTTTCGTGATGAGTTCGAATAACTGGCCATTTCGAACGCTGCGCGAATAACCGGTCATTTCGCGGAAGTTTCGAAAAACCGGCCATTTCGATAACTATTCGAAAAGCGGCCATCTCGTGAATGGCACGAAACAAGCGGCCAATTCGGAAAGGGATTCGAAGATGCGGGCCATTTCATAAACTACTTTCTGTATATGCGATTTTTTTTAAGAAAACTAAAGACAATGTGTATTTAAGCTGAGAATATTGTTATAATATATCCATCGGTTAAGAAATCCATACTACTCTAAGCACTATTAATTTAGGCTGCGGGGTCGAATGCTCTAGTTTTAGTGCTTTTATTGGGCACATTCAATGTTTTTGTGCTCACTTCAGTTCGTATATTGAAATAACACTGTTATGGAAATTGAATGATGAAAAAATCAAATATATTTTTATAATAAGATCAATTAATACTTATTAATATGTGCTTCAATAAATTCGCCTTCCTAGCACGGCCTTTCGATGCATATATATTTTCTAGCTTGATTCAAATGTCTTTTGAAGTTTCACAACCTTTAAGCTCCATTAATTCGGTCGGACTTTTGCAAAATATCATGTCCGCCTTAGCTTTTCTGTCATTGTTAAGCCAATCACTATCAAGCCTCGGTTCCGCTTCTGCATTTTCCGGTTTTACTTTATCACCACTTACACAATGCCACAGATCGTTTTTAATTAATACAGCTTCCATCTGCATTTTGCATGTGTCAAAATTGTCTGTATTGAGCACATTTATTTTAGTAACACTATTCAATATGAATTGTTTGTATATACAGAGTGGACATCGGCCAGCGGGTCATAGGCATCCCATGTTAAAGAAGTCGACTAATCACGTGTTATTTAGGCCTTGTCGGCTTTGCTAATTCTTAATTCTGTTTATTTATGCATTCCGAGGAATTAAAAGACTGAAGCACAATCTAATTACCACGGGATTTATAGATTGATGATCTAATTACTTCTTTAATATGAGATGCCTGTGACCCACTGGCCGACGTCCACCCTGTATATTTAATAATATACATCGTCGAAAAGTTAGTTATAGTATAACCAGTATAAGTTATAAGTGGAGTAGAAAAGGAAAAAAAGAAAGACCAAAAATTCAGTGAATGTAAAAGGTTGGACATTTTGTGATAAATTGTTTATACAATACTTAATTTTTAAGTGAAATCGATATTCATCACATACGAACATTTTATTCAGTGAATAATTATCGTATGTTGCAAAAAATCAATTTTCAATAAAGATGGATGACCCAAATACCACCATAAATTTAGAAAACCAAAGCTAATACTGTATTTTTATTTCGAAACAATAATCTTTAAGAAGATTACTTTTCATTCAAAATATTCTCAGTATTTATAAAAACTTGATATCTGTGCAATTGTTTCGAATCAAAGAAAGTATGAATGTATAGAAAGTATGAAAGTATGAATTGTATTCCGGATAGTGGCATAAAGGAAACAGCTCCCATACAAATGTTTAAATAAAGCTACAAATATGTTGATAAATAGTATGTTTATTTCAAAACGTGTTTAAATAAATAAATGTTAGCATAAGATCTATTGATATGTTGTATCAGCAAGGCTAATTTTGTATTAGCTTTAATTCAGTCAAAATCACTGATGGGAGCGGCTCTTCATACATTTGTAGAAATCGGTAGTATCCGATTCCCAATCACATCTGGAACCTGTATAATGGCAAAATCCGTATTTTTCCTCACAATCTTCAGTATTGGTTTTGTTCCACACACAATAAGAGGAATCAAAATCCATAGGAATGTTTTGTTGTTCTTGGATCTGTTGCCAAAAAAAAGCAAAGTATTATTGTTAGACTTGTTAATGTTAATTTGAGTACTCGAAATGTATTGATTACTTGTTATAAATGCTACGAGACGTTTTTATTTTTTCTTGTCAATACCGATTCTACATCAAATATAGCGGGACGGAAGCAGTCAAATCTGCTGGGACGTAAATATATCAAGATGCCATTATACCAGGACTCTACTACATCTATACAGTATATATACTACACTACACCACTTCTAAATAAATTTGTTTGGGCATCTTTGACAATATTTTATGATCATCATACTTTCGAAAGTTTCAATAAGATGTAATTTCTTCGACATTGATGATGTCTATTAAGATATATAAAAATTAGATCTTATATCTGGATGAAAATGGGCATAACGATATTTTTGTACCGAACAGGAAGGAACTCCGAATGGAAAGCTGATCGGTATCAATGCACCTCTTTTTTCTCTAGAATATTTAAAAATAAAACCAGAATAAAAAATAAATATGCCTTACCCTACAAAGGCAGCCTGATTTATAATCGCTCGTGAAACCCTTAAGTTGGGATTGGGTAACTTCCTTGAAGGGCTTGACAAATCCACACTTTTGAATGAAAGGTCTGTTCATAAGAGCATCCATATGGCCTGTCATAATATATTCTTCGTTCATCTGAAGTTCAGCGAGGGATCTCCTAGGCGAATACAGTTTTACGTGGCTCTCACCACCACGGTTCAACCATCCATTATTATTCAGAGTTTTCTATATTATTCAGAAATGATTATTTAATACATAATCACATATAATTGTTTTAACATTACGTTTCAGAATTCTCGGAAAATAACGAATGCTATAAAAATACATACCTTAAAGATATCAAGAATTTTAACTTCGTATTCAACATACTGGGCCCCGACGTTCCGTTTAGAATACGGCACTGCCTTTATAGCTGCAACAAAAATAGTTTTTATGCTATAGAGACATAATATTATGCATAAATACCCTATTTATTAATAAATCGGTGGCAGTCTGTTCGATCATATTTGTCGATAGTAAATACATATGACAAACAACGAAATAAATTCGTTGATTCTTCATGTCAATGTTTATGAATTCAATCTTAGAATTTGAAACTTTGAAATGGCGGATCCAATATAGTGACTGAACTTTTTTTAATACATCAAATTCGTAAGAAAATGCTCTTTTGCGGTTCTTATGGTTGCTAATTATAACATTTAATTTTTTTAATTGAAGATTTGCAAAATAAATTTAAATTCATGACCAGCAACCAGAAACATTAATGAAAGGATATTTTAATTGTGTGATAGTTTTCCCGTGTATGCAAAGTTTGAATATAAAATAACTAAGATCAATCCTGAAGAATAGATCGCCATTTTGATTTCTTCATATTAGATTACACATTTATACTCAATTAAAGATTGAAACCGGATTAAAAATGCATATTTAAAAGAAAAATTCACATGTTACTTTTTGATTTCTTACAATCCTAGGCAAATTTCAATATTTTGAACCCGTTTTCAAAGCCATTAGAAAAGAGGATAAAAAAAATGTTGAAATATATATCTTTCATAATTGGCATAAAAATTAAATTATAATAAGCCGGAGTCATATATAGTTTATAATAAATATATAATTGGAACTTACCAAAATCAGATCCACAATACTGTGTTTGTGGGTGAGTTTTGATACATTTGCTGATTCTTCTGTTCTGAGCACTAACTACCATGCACAGTGCGAACAGTACAACGAATTTCAAAAGCGCCATCTACAAATGAGGGAGTAAAATAAAATTATGTTCTTCGAACTAATTAGAATTATTAATTAGTATTTTACTGTTCTATATGATCACGAAATACTTTATTATGCTTGTTAAGATTAGAAGGAACTAGCTCAAATCTTATTTGTATATTACCATTTTTCTAATTTGAAATATAACTTTTATTTTATTTTAATAGACAATTGCAGATATTAAACAAAAGTCTTACCGATTTTCTGATATTAAATTGATGTATTCCAAAACTATGTTCAAGACACGATGCTTGTGGAATCAGGTGGATTCTGATTGAAACTTGGATTGAAAATGATTTTATACCAAAATCATAGCATTATCTATATTCAAATCAATTTGATAAAATCTCATTGTAATTGATTTCTTCAAATTTTCTCTCTCCTCTTAATTTGTGACGAGATATTTCAAAAATACATTGTGCTCCACAAAATAAATCTATTATAAGTTTTCAGATCTTGTAAATAGGTACTAACAATAAAAATTTGGTAAGTATCGTTGTCATCGATTAGTTTATTATATTATCTTCATCATAACATTGATCTAAATAAGATTTTATAACCGCATTCAACTTATTTTCGTATTTTGTGTTGACTTTTTTTTTTAAATATAATTGTGATTATGTTTAATTATGTAGAGTTTTATAATGGAATAGAGATTGCAAGAAATAATATCGTAAAAACCAATAAAAACATAGTACTTTGCACCTTTTGAAAAATGAATGAACGAAAACATTGCTTCAATAGTCATTGTCTTCAATTATCATAAATTTGTAAGATTGTATATTATTGATTTTCGTAATGCAGTTCCCTATGATAATATATATTCCCATCCAATTCATTTAGTCGCTTCATTTCATTATTTACCATTTTGAATTACTCGTTTTCATGAAGTATAAATTCAACCACAAAAGAATTCATTCCTCGTTCTGAAATTACAAAATGCGACAATATTGCTTTATATTTGAATATATTCTTTTATTAAGGAGCAACATATATAAGCAACTATTCTATCAAATGGAGTTTAAAAGGTTTATGATGTATGGGTCAAATAGAAGAAAATAAATTCTAATTTAATGTTAACAGAAAATCGGGGGTCCTTTGTATATTTCCAATAAGAAGAGAATTATTTAATATTAGACCATGGTATACAATTTCTTTTTACGCTTAAAATACCTATATAAAATACGTCATCTTTATCAAACAATTGAAAAAGGTATGTAATACTGTATTATTGTACTGTATTACGTACATCCAACATATACAAAAAATCGTACAAAAGTTTAGTAAGCGTATTAAATAAACTTTTATAATCCTAGAAAATAAAGGTAAAGCGCCTTTAAAAAA
The DNA here is from genome assembly GCA_030407085.1 of Trichopria drosophilae. Lineage (NCBI taxonomy): Eukaryota > Metazoa > Arthropoda > Insecta > Hymenoptera > Diapriidae > Trichopria > Trichopria drosophilae. The sequence goes on along the minus strand of CM059584.1, from coordinate 137,550,587 downwards.
AGGTTTATTGCCCGAATATATTAAAAGTTTATAAAACATATACTCTATTTACTTCAAAGTACAACATCAGTAATTTATTCTCATTGCAAAAACATAAAGTCAATCGTTTCGAATACGTAAAATATTCATATCTAAAAATTATTATAGAAGGAATATTACACGTTAATTACACGAAAAATGTTAATAAAACGGTTAACGTATACATCATTTGTGAACTCAATCATTGTTTTAAAGCCTTTTGAAATTGTAAGGGTATTACAAACGTATAATTGTAGTTTTAAAAATAGCATCACAACATGTTTTCTAAATGGTCATATAAACAAAAATTATACGTAACTCATGAATGATTTTAATCCTAGATTTATACTTTACGTTTATACCCGAATTAAACGTTTATAATAAAATAATCCAGGTTTCATTTGGTTAGAGAATAACTTAATTATTATGACATATATATAAGTTTAAAAATGTATTTTGTAATAAAACATTCCCTTCTTGTGTAAATAAATATAGAATGGCATTTATTACACTTAATTATTAAAAGAAACTATTGTTAATATTTCAGCTAATAGTACATTATGTGCCAAGGACGCAATTATAGATCTTCGACGATTGTGAAATTTGTCGCCCGCACGAAGTGAGGGTAACAATCACATTCGTCGGAGATCGATATTTTTCCAGTGACCAATAATGTATTTTTTGATCCGATTGTTATAGGACTCGATAATTCGCGGCCGAAAGTTCAAAAAATCGAGTTTTTCGGCTGGAGGTTAAAAAAATTGTTTAATCCCATCTAAACTTGGTGAATGCTCTTTAAAATATAGGAAACTTTAGCCAAACCAACATAAGGTAACAGGAAAATTAATCAGAATTATCATTATTCCTTATAAATAATATTAATATGTTATGATTCTCATTACACCTCGGAACTGAAATTTAGAACAGAATGATATATTTAGAATTTATGCTCATTGAAAATGGCAAAAACGCATATAAACATTATTTAAACCCTAAATTATATTTAGAGTATCATAATTCGGCTCATAGTCGATAAGGGGAGGGTTCAAATTTTTACAATGTGCTTTTTCAATTATACAATATATTGTACAGTATATATGAGTATAGTTTGCATAACATTTTTTTTATCACACCTGCACAAATTCGAAGTCTTTACGTGCCGGTAAAGTAATCGGAAAGGCGTCGTTTGCCCCCGGGTACCACAGCTATGCTTCTGCGCATGTGCAAAGGGCGATCGGAAATGCTTTTCAGCCCGCCGAGCATTTGTTTGCCCCTCCGCGAATTTACATACATATGTGACAAAAAATATTGTATAACTCGCCTTCGGCTATTAGGACTATGTACCCCCTTGACCCCCTCATGTCCCTGTAAGGCTGCCACTTAGTTTATGGGCGCAATGTGTAACTTTTTGCATGTGCACAAATGAAATAAATGGTCATCATTTATCTCTTGTTACAATTTGAAACACGCAACTGAAGAGTCAGTTCTTTATGAATTGATTGAGTATGAACAATTACTAACTAAAATCGAAGATTACAATTCATTCTGAAATCGATTGGATAAATATAAAACCATCGACCTCGCGCAGCACTTGGCACACATGTAATTTAAGACCTTGGTTTTACTCTGCTGGTCATCTTGATAAACTGTAAAACATTTTGCATTTTGAATTTTCGTACCAGGTAAGTTATAACTTAATATTTTCTCACGGCTAATATTTGTAGCTCTGTTATCTTTGCAAAATTGTAAATTTCGTTTAATGTTTGTACTGCATTTATAATAGATTCCTCGTGTAGTTAATAGATTTGCTTAAAGAATTAAATATCAGACAATTCAAAGTGTATTTTATGACATAAAATGTATTACAATGATGAAAATACCGATAAATTAAAGTATCCAATGACCTCACCCTGGTAGAAATTGATTTTGGTGGTAGTAAGCGCCATGCCATGCCAGCGCCATGTATCTGCCTTGTTGCCTGGTAATGCGCAAGTAGGGCCCATGCGTGGCGCTGGAATGGCCAATTTTGATTTCTGCTAGGGTATCTTTCATATTATTCCATTCATAATTTCTTTTATAGAACGAGATGCACAGCTATTTATAAACGAAATACATTCATTAATATCTGAAAGAAAAGCGATAGTAATAATGAGGTAACTCAATAAAAATAAGGTTCAATAAAAATTGAAATTGTCAGGAGTTCATTTAATATACTGAATGATGTGTGATAACTTTAGTGAGAACAGTTCGTTGCCCTAGTAATCTACCATATATAGTTTCAAGATTAAAATTATAATTAAGAGTAAAGATAAGAATAGGAAATGTGTTATGTTTAAATTATATCTTACAATATTCCCAATTTAATACAATAATAATTATACAAAGACTTAAATTTTGTGTTATCATTTATTTGAAGTGTGTTATCGTTGTGTAATAGGACATTTTATTAGCCTGTAAGGATAATATAAATAATCAGGAGTCAGAGAGTAACGCGTATATAGTGTAATGGTTATCGAAGGCCGAGCTTGGTTTTCGTGAAATTTCGGAAATTACGAAAAGGGAGTTTTCGAAAATTGCGACGACGAGAGAAGACACTCGCGAATTGATTGTCAAGACAACCGCATCAACTCGAAAAGGCTAGAGAACACGTGCACTAACGGTGAAAATTCGGCAAGTTTGGGCGAAGATACCGAAAGTTTTTCTAGCCAATTTACGTTAAGAGGCGACGTTCGATTCCGACTTCGACCACCATATTGGTCATAGGCCATAGTCCATACTGAGTCCATAAATTCTTATTTATTCTAAAAAATTGTCAAGAATTGGTTACTGTCTGTGGCGGAATTTTGAATGCAGGACTTTAATGAAAGTGTACGAGTCACGTACAATCACGCTCTTTGTAGCTGAGTTTCCCGTCAATCAGTTCAAGGAACCGTTTAAAGACTGGGATTCAATCGGTGGACCGTATATCGAGGATCTTCCGACCAATTCATCCGAACAATAAGGAATAAATGTGAGAGTGGTTAAAAGAAACGGATAGGAAATCGCTCACTCTCTAGTTAGTGGAAATACTCGAATGGGAACTAATAAATTTCATATATAAAAAATAATACTACAGCGGTAAGAAAAAATCTGTATAACAAAAGATATTTTGTAAACGAATATCCATCTTTTTAATAAATTTAAAAAGGGAGTATTTGTGTAGACGTTTCGATTTCTTCATCCAGACTGAAAATTTGTTACCTGCTCATGCGCCGATGACATGGCAGACAAAGGTTAACACAATTCTAAATAACAAATTCTTATAACGTCCTCAAATTTTTTAGTTTTTTAGGTTTTTAGAAATTTGTATACCTTATACTATTTATTGCTATTATATGAAAATTCATGAAAATATTGAAATGCTATTTTCATATTATTGCGCATAAAATGAGCATTTTACTCCCACTTTTGCAAGCATAAAATGCAAATTTACAACCCTAAGTGCGTAAAATATTCGACAATTGCCGTACGAATTATGTATAGCGATTCTAACACACAACCCAATATGTCAACACATTAACCTTACCGTTAATTTCATATAGCAGCTTCTTACATATTGAATTTTAAAGTATAGAAAAGTGAACGAAATGAATTCTGCGAACGCAAATATTAATGACGAAGACTGTATTCCACCAGAACTTCTACTAGCTGCTGAAACGGCTATACAAATTTCACTTCCGTTGCTGAACACATCATCAACATCGCAAAACATTGTAAGTTGATGCATTTTTTAAAACAGAAGCATACAAATTGCAGGACTGAAGCAGCGAAAGTATTCACTCCAACAGAAATTGAAAGATTTATTATATATATACTATTCATTTATTTTATTTCCACGTTTATTTTTGCATATATGAGTAAAAACTTAGGAACACTGGTGCATGCGGAGGAGGTGAATTATGAAATTTAAATATTGAAAATTTGAAATCTGTGGATGTGGTTCAGTTGGCATTATCACTATTCTAGATACAAAAACGTATGTACCGGGGACTTTTACTTTTAAAAATGAAAATCTCGAATATGACATTTGTATATGAAGGCAAGACCAAATAATACGTCCTTAAAGAATTCCTTCCTCCAATAATTATGAAGATAATTTGAATTATATTAAACATTTGTGTTTTGATATGCACTGTTAAAATGAAAAGTAAATTAGCAAGAATTTTAATTTAAAGTTGCAGTACTAGGTTCTGGACCAGTTTTTTCAACATTGAGCCTGGACGTTTTGTTGAACGGCTCGCCGTTGTCATTATTAACTGATACGATATTACGAATGGAACTTGTAAATGTATTGGATATCTTTCGTTTGTTGTTAACAAAGTTCTCGATATACCCTTCAACTACATTTGAACTTTTGCATCCACCTAGTCGTATTATTTATGTTAAATCTGCTCCCGTATCAGCTAATAATGTAGCCGATGTTCTACGGAAGCTGTGTCCCGTGTATAAGTTTGCGTCTTTTGCTGTTTCTATAGCCAAGAAAGAAATTCTGTAAGGACCTATAATTTGGGCTTTTCTTCATGTACAAATTGACATATTCGAGATATTTTTTTCAACTTAAAAGTGCTCGATACTTTTTGTTTCCGGAATAATAATGATGCCAACTTAATCCACAACTTTCACATTTTCAATTTTTAATTATATAATTCACCTACTTGGCAAGCACCGGTGATGCCAAGTATCAACGCAACCTTTAATAAACAGTTATTATTTGTTACTAATATATGTATGAATAAATGTGGAAATAAAATAAAACGTAAATATACTAAATTTGTTAGTATTTACCAATTAGGCAAATAGTTATCATTAGGAGCCTTGTTAATAAATTCTTCAATTTCTGTTGGAGTGAATATTTTCTCTTTTCTAGACCTGTAATTTGCATTCTTCTGTTTTAAAAAACTAATCAACTTATAATATTTTGTGATGTTGACGTCGTGATCAGCAAGTCAAAAATTATTTAGCATTGACAATTTTTAGCACATTGTAGCAGAACATAGAGTTTTGATGGAAGCTCAAGAAAATATGGCAAGAAAGACGAATATTTTATGCAGTTAGGGTTATAAATTTGCAATTGATGCTTGCAAAAGCAGGAGTAAAAAATGCATTAATATAAAAAATAGCATTTTAATATATTCATGTATTTCCAATCGATATAATAGCAATGAATAGTATAAGGTATACAAATTTCTAAAAACCTCTGCACTTAAAAATTTGAGGTCGTTATAAGTATTTTTTATTTAGAATTATGTTAACCTTTGTCTGCTATTTTATCGGTGCTTGAGCAAGTAATAAATTTTCAGTCTGGATCAAGAAATCGAAACGTCTACATAAATACTTCTTTTTTTTAATTTATTAGAAAGATGAATATTCGTTTACAAAATACCTTTTGTTATACAGATTTTTTCTTTCTAGGAAAAGACGTTTAGAAAATTTAAGTCTTTTGCATAATTACTATTGCATTAAATTGTTTGATTATTTGTTTGTTCGTTTATTATGGACATGAACATTGGGTGCTAAGGCAAGATTGGAAATGATATAAGAGATAATTTAAAAATAACCCATTTCCTATTCTTATCTTTACTCTTAATTATAACTTTAATCTAGAAAATATGTATATGTTACTAGGACAACGAACTGCTCTCACTAAAGTCATAACATATCATTCAGTATATTAAATGAACTCCAGAGAATTTCAATTTTTATTTAAACTTATTTTTATTGGGTTACCTCATTAGTATCGCATTTCTCTTAGATATTAGTGAATGACTTTTGTTTATAAATAGCTATGCATCTTGTTCTATAAAAGAAATTGTGAATGAAAAAATAAAATCATTTAAATCTAATATATATTATATAATCTAATTTATTGGTATTATCATAATTAAAATATACGTTACGTCATAAAATACTCTCTGAATTTGCTGATATTTTTTTATTCTTTTAGCAAATCTATTGTAACTGCACGAGGAACCTATATAAATGCAGTACAAATATTAAACGAAATTTGCAATTTTTCTAACACAACACAGCTACTAATATTAGCCGTAAGAAAATATTAAGTTATAACTAATCTGATACGCGAAAATTCAGAAATGCAAAATGTTTTACAATTTGTCAAGATGACCTACAACGTAAGGCCAAGTTCCAAAATAACATGTCTGCCAAGTGCTATCCGAGGTAGATCGTTTTATATTTATAGAATTGATTTCAGATTGAACTGTAATTTTCGATCTTAGTTAATCGTAATTAAATGTTGCAGCGACGGCGATGAGGGATCAAGGGGGTAAATACTGCTAGTCGCCGAAGGCGAGTTGTCACATATCTACTCCTGTAAATAAATTGAGGGGTTATTATTATTATTATTTATTCATTTTGCCATGGAGAAATTTCCTTGAACCAACCAAAAAGAAGATGCATAGTTCGTACATAATAAAAATAAACTTAACAGCACAATATATGCTAATAAGAATTGAAGCCTTTCTTAAATAAGTAACTTATTGTACTGACCTTAGTACTTTGATACCAACACGTAAATTGTCTTTCAGCTATACTTTCACGCCAGATGTAATTATCGTAAAGATACTTCGGTGATTTCGTTGAAATAATACCAAATGTCCAATAAAATACCATCTACGATTCTCAGCTGTTGAGCTGTCTGCACGGGTTAAGGAATTAATTAATTGAAACGAATAAATTATTATGATATCGGACTCAGTTGTTTATTTCAAAGGTGGATTGAGGATGAGGAACTGGGTTTGGACGGGGGTGAAGTTGGTGGTCGAGACAGACTGATTTGAAGCTTAAATAAAGGTTTTATCCCTGTGTGCACTAAGCACGTGAAGATTGCAGAGGGTTGAATTGGCTGGCACGTGTAGTGATCATTCCTGGAGACCCGGAGGATTGTCTTTTTCGGCTGGCGAACTGCGGGTGTTCTCTTGGTGTCAGTATTATCGCAAACTTCCGATAATTTGCTTGACCGGGCTTAAGCGCACAGCACACTTCGATTGAGCAGAGCTGGACAGAAATTTTTAACTGGCTTGAGGGAGGAAGGCCTTGGCCTTATATAGTCTGCGCCACGACATTAGGAAAAGGTATGATAAGATAGGGGGGACAGTTGGGGTATGCTGGATTCGATATTAGATTACAATAATGATTAATATTGCTAATTTTGATGTTTTGTAACATTTTCTGCACGATAAACCTTGCAAATTTATGATGTTACGAATTCTGGACTAACGTTCTATCGGTACATATTACAATTTAGTTTTAATATCAATAAGTACGATATGGGTAACAATAAAATAGCAATTAATTACAGTTCGCATAGTCTGATTGATGAAATTGTGGGTATTGCAAATTCAATTGAAATTCATAATTTTTAATTCACAGAAAGATAATTGGTGGAGTTGTGCATCGATTGCGATCCGATGATTTACCAGTCTTTACAAAAGGATTGTTTGTAAGTGGACCGCTGGTAATTTGTTATTATTTTATTGTGTGATTATCAGATTGTTAGCGATCGCTATTACATTTGTAATACTTTTCCTTTTGATATGGGAAATCGCGGATGTATACATCCTATATACAGCTGTGCGGATATACCGTGTCATGAGGTGATCGATATATAATGTCTTCTTGAAATATTTCTAGTTCTTCTAATGTATATACTTTAATTATACACACATACACACACGCACACACTCACACACGCACATACATACAGACCCTTTCTCTAATAGATCGTTTTATATACCTAATCGATCAACGTAGAATCGCAAAGAATATACATATGCACTTACACTTATACATACCTACACAAATACGACATACATACGCATGCATGTAGTAACGATGTAAACTTGCTTATATACTGTGTCAGAAGAGGTGGCCTAGTTGCGCAAAAAAAAAAAACGTAATATGCATCATCTTGTGGCAAATAACTTAAATGTTGGGTGTTAAATAAAAGGATCGTCTCTATTTAATAGGAAAATTAGAAAGCCTCCCTAACGCTATGTTTCCTACCAGAAAGAGAGGTCTTCCTTCCTCTTCTTTCTAGTGGAATAGTCTTATTTTTAGAGGAAAAAGAGAGAAGATTTAAGAGGTTGAATTTTCCTCTCAAATTAAGAATATTTTTTTCACGGTGTTAATTCTTTTTAAACAAAAGATTTATGTATGTTGCGTATTTGTAATTTTGCTATTTTCAAATCATCTGATTTTTAACAAATTAAATACTTTTAAATACGGCTTATGCCCTACCATTAAAAGAATAACCTTTTCAATTAAAAATCGTTTCATTTTTCATCGTGATTGATATATGTTTCCTTCTCGGGAATGCACGAGAGTCGACCGAGAGGGGGAAAATATAGATTTCTCATTGATGGGGCATAAGCCGTATTTAAAAGTATTTAATTTTTGAATAAGATTTGTATTTTTACAAAATAAACTAAATAGAAACGTAATTGGGGCTAATGTTTTTTAGAAATGGACGGATGGATCTGCGCAACAATCTAATCAGATCTAAGTTATGCAATTTTGTCCACACGTCTGGGTCTGGGTCGAAGTAAAAGGAATTATTTTAATTTAAGAAAACATTACCCAAATATTTTCAATTTTCAACCAAAACAGCCTTACTATCCCAAAATGGCCAGGGGCTAATTAGTCCATATCTATTCGATTACCCACTTTCGATGTTATATTAGTAACGTAGGATATTAGTCAAATTAGAACCGTTATAATGATTGTCATTAGGAAGTTGGCTTAATTTCAACAAATTTTGCTGTCCATCTAATATTTCTTGATTGTCTTTTTAATTTGATTAATTTTTTTCATATTTGGCGATCATGTAAAAATAACTATGTATTGTTGTTTTTTTTATTATACATCGCCGAAAAGTTCAGTATGAGTTATAAGTGGAGTAGAGAAGAAAAAAAGACCAAAAATTCAAGTAATGTAAAATGTTGGAAATTTTGTGATAAATATTTTGTACAATATTTAATTTTTTACTGCAATCGATATTCATCACATACGAAAATTTTATTTAGTAAATAATAATCGTATGTTTAAATAAATTTACAAGAAAGACGAATAACCCATATACCACCATAGATTTAGAAAACCAAAGCAAACACTGTATTTTTATTTCGACCCAATAATCATTATGAAGATTCCTTTTCATTAAAAATATTCACAGTATTTATAAAAACTTAGTATATGTGAAATTGTTTCAAATCAATGAAAGTGTTAATGTATGGAAAGTATTGAAGTATGAATTATATTCCGCGTAGCCGCATAAAGGAAACAGCTTGCATGGAAATGTTTAAATAAAGCTACAAATATGTTGATAAATAGTATATTTATTTCAAAATGTTTTTAAATAAATAAATATTGGCATAAGAGCCATTGATACGTTGTATGAGCATGCTTATTTTTGTATTAGCTTTAATTCAGTAAAAATCACTGACGGGAGCGTCTCTTCATACATGTGTTGAAATTAGGATTCGATTCCCAAGCACATCTGGAACCTGTATAATGGCAAAATCCGTATTTTTCCTCACAATCTTCAGTGTTGGTTTTACTCCACATACAGCGAGAGATATCAAGTTCCATATGAATGTATCCTTGTTCTTGGATCTGTTGCCAAAAAAACAAAGTCTTATTGTTAGCCTTTTTAATGTTAATTTGAGTACTCGAAATGAATTGATTACTTCTTATACAATGCTACGAGACATTTATATTTTTTGTTGTCAATACCGAATCTACATCAATAAAATCATATGGATATCTATAAAACATCATGTGCTGAAATATACTTGTTTATTGGATTTTAGTTCTCCCTATTTGTTATTTTAAAATATGTGAATTTTACTATTAGAAAAGTCGATGAAATGTATACCATTGCAGGACATAAATTCGATTTCCAAAAAATATATTAAAGTATAGCAAAATTATTTAATACTGTAATTTCTTCTACATTGATGATGTCTATTTAGATATATAAAAATTAGATCTTATATCTGGATGAAAATTGGCATAACGATAGTTTTCTACCGAATAGGAATGAACTGCGAAGGGAAAGCTGATCCTTATCAATGCACCTCCTTTTTTCTCTAGAATATTAAAAATTAAACCGTAATAAAAAATATATATGCCTTACCGTACAAAGGCAGCCTGATTTATAATCGCCCCTGAAACCCTTAAGTTGGGATTGGGTAACTTCCTGCAAGGGCTTCACAAATCCACACTTTTGAATGGAAGGTCTCTTCGTAAAAGCATCCATATAGCCTGTCATAATATGTACTTTGTTCATCTGAAGTTCAGCTAGGGATCTCCTAGGCGAATACAGATATGCGTAGCTCTCACCACCACGGTTCCACGGTCCAGTATTATTCAGAATTTTCTCAATGTGCTGATTGTTTGCCTACAAATAAAATAATTATTTAATACATAATTAATAATACATAATCACATATAATTGTTTTAACATAACGTTTCAGAATTCTCGGAAAATAACGAATGCTATAAAAATACATACCTTAAAGATTTCACTAATTTTAACTATGTATTCAACATACTGGGCCCCGACGTTCCGTTTAGAATATGGCACTGCCTTTATAGCTGCAACAAAAATTGTTTTTATGCTATAGAGACATAATATTATGCATAAATACCCTATTTATTAATAAATCGGTGGCAGTCTGTTCGATCATATTTGTCAATAATAAGGACAACATTAAAATTTCGGAACGGCGAATCCAACATGGTGACTAAACATTTTTTTATAAATCGAATTCATAAGGAAATGCTCTTTTGCGGTTCTTATGGTTACGAATTAAAACATTTCATTTTTTACTTGAAAATTGCAAAATAAGTTTCAATTCGTGACCAGTCACGTGAAATATTGATGAAAGGATATTTAAATTTTCTAATAATTTTCCCGAGTATGCAGAATTTGAATAGAGCACAGCTAAGAACAGTACTCTAGAATAGATCGCCATTTTGTTTACTTCGTATTAGATTATAAATCTATACGCAATTGGTGCTTGAAACCGGATTAAAAAGCCATATTTAAAAGATAGTGCCTCGAAAAATCCACATATGTTATTTTTGGATTTCTTGCAATCATAGGCAATTTTCAATATTTTTGAACCTTTTTACATCGTCATTATCAGAAAAAGAGACACCTAAAAATGTCGAAATATATATCTTCGAATTTTTATTTCATACGAAAAGTACGCATAAAAATTAAATTATAATAAACCGGAGTCATATAAAGTTTATAGCAAAAATTTAGTTGGAACTTACCAAAATCAGATCCACAATAATGCTTTTGTGGGTGAGTTTTGATACATTTGCTGGTTCTTCTGTTCTGAGCACTAACAGCCATGCACAGTGCGAACAGTACAACGAATTTCAAAAGCGCCATCTATAAATGAGGAAGTATATGAAAGTAGAAAAACAGTATTATTTAAAATATAAATTATTTTATTTTAATAAACAATTGCAGATATCCAACTACAGTCTTACCGTTTTGTCTGATATTCAATTGAAGTTTTCCAAAACTATGTTCAAGACACGATGCTTGTGGAATCAGCTGAATTCTGATTGAAACTTGGATTGAGAAGGATTTTATACCAAAATTGTAGCATTGTCTGTAAACAGATTGATTTGATAAAATTTCATTATAATTGATTTCTTCAAATTTTCTCTCTCCTCTTCATTTCTGACGAGATATTTCAAAAATACATTGTGCTCCACAAAATGAATCTATTATAAAAATGAGTTTTCAGATCTTGTAAATAGGTACTAAAAATAAAAATGTGGTAAATATCGTTATCATCGATTAACTTGTTATAGTATCTACATCATAACATTGATCTAAATAAAGATGTTATAACCGCATTAAACTGTCTTTCTTATTGTGCGTTGAACTTTTTCAAAGTTTATATTTTTTAAAATATAACTGTGATTATGCTTAGGGTTTTAGTGTCAAGATTTTGTAATGGAATAGAGATTACAAGAAATAATATCGTAAGAGCAAATAACAAATCAAATATTTGAAGCACCTTTTGAAAAATGAATGAATGAAGCTAACATTGCTTCAATAGTCATTGCCTTCGATTATCATAAATTTGTAAGATTATATTCAAATATTAATCATTTTCGTAATGCAGTTCCTTATCATAATTATTCCTATTTCCATGCAATTGATTTTGTCCCTTCATTTCATTATTTTCCTTTTTAATTACTCGTTTTCATGAAGTATAAATTCAACCATAAGAGAATTCATTTCTCGTTCTGAAATTGCAAAATGCGACAATATTGCTTTATATTTGATTGTATTTTTTAATTTACCTGCAAAGTATATAAGCTGCTATTCTAACAAAATGGAGTTTAAAAGGTTTATGATGTAAGGGTCAAATAGAATAAAATAAATTCTAATTTAATGTTAACAAAAAATCGGTGGTACTTTGTATATTTCCAATAAGAACACTATTATTCAATAACAGACCAATGTTTTTTTACGCTTTAAATGCCTATGTAAAATAGGTCATTTTTATCAAACAATTGTAAAATTTATGTAATACGGTATTATATTACTGTAGTACGTACATACAAAGTAGAAAAAATCGTTAGTAAGCGTATCAGATAAACCTTTATAATCCAAGAAAAGAAAGGGCCTAAAAGCGCTTTTAAAATAGATTTATTACCCGAATATATTAAACGTTTATAAAACATATACTGCATTTATTTCAAAGTACAGCATCAGTCATTTCTCATTGCAAACGTTTCGAATACGTAAAATATTTATATCTGAAAATTAAAAATTATGATAGAAGGAATATCGTACGAATGTAGTGCGATATATAAGAACACAGTTGTTCAATATACGATTATTACACGAAAAATGTAATAAGACGGCTTACATATACATCATTGAACTCAATCATTTTTTTAACGCCTTTTTAATATGTACCGGTATAATAAACGTATAATTTTCGTTTATAAAATAGTATACACAACACGTTTTCATAATGATCATATAAACAGAATTTATATAACTCTTGAATGTACTTTGAAATATATGAAACTTTATCCAAACCAACATAAGGTAACAGGCAAATAATTCGGAATTACCATCATTCCTTATAAATAATATTAATAATGATTCTCATTACACCTTGGAACTTAAGTATACTTAAAAAATTAAGTTTTGCTTAACAACTTCCAGCCATTTCATAGTTTAGAAAATACAGAGAGAGAGAGAGAGAGAGAGAGAGAGAGAGAGAGAGAGAGAGAGAGAGAGAGAGAGAGAGAGAGAGAGAGAGAGAGAGAGAGAGAATGACGTATATGGAATATATTCTCATTGGGAATGGCGAAGATACTAAGCATTACCTAAATCCTAAATTTTATTTAGAGTATCATCGTCGATAAGGCGATGGTCCAATTTTCAAAATATGCTTTTTCAATTTTACGATATATTGTACAGTATATTTGAGTAGAGTTTGCATAACATTTTTTTTAAGTCTTTACGTGCTGGTAAAATAATCGGAAAAGCATAATTTGCCGCCGGGTACACGAAACACAGCTTTTGTGGAACATTGGCTACATTATTATCTGATACGGGAGCAGATTTAACATCAATAACAGGATGGATGCGGTGGATGGAAAAGTTTAAATGTAGCCGAAGGGTATATCGAGAACTCCGTTAATAACAAACGAAAGACATCCAATAGAATAACAAGTTCTATTGGTAATATCTTATCAGTTAATCATGACAACGAAGAGCCACTCAACAAAACACCGAAGCTCAATGTTGAAAAACCTGCTCCACAACCTAGTACTGCAACTTTGAATCTAAATTCTTTTCCATTTACATTTAAACAATTCAAATAAAAACACAAATGTTTAATAGAAGCCAATTTATCTTCATAATCATATGACTATTATTTATAATTATTTCATAGTAGATAATATTTAATGAATTACATTACATTACGCAATTTGTAATTAAAAAAATACATTAATAAAGATTAACTTAAAAAAAGGCGATAAACATTTAAAGAGAAATATTTCTCGATATACGTCCAAAATTCCATTTGTCACATACATGTGCGGAAAGTTTCTGCTTATTCTTAATGATAAACATCCGTTTATACAAGGGGGCCTCGCCCCCGAACCCCCGACGCCTCCCCTTGCTTCAATTTCTATACTCTGACCACATCATGATGCGTCTTTTCTGACCTATTTTACGCGCAGTATATTACGAAAAATTTTGTTTGCATCACGGGCGTAAGTTTTTACACCCTCGTGTGTTCGAGAAGCACTCGGTGCGTAAAATTCGATTTTACGCCCTTGTTACAAAAATAACTAGATAATATTGCCGCTTTTTAATATAAAAACGGAAATTTCCTAACATTTCTAAATTAATTGAAAACTAAAATAGTGATATAGGTTTTTAAAATAAAGTCTGTTTGTATACAATATGAAAAAAACATGTTTATTATATTTCCTTCGAATAAACGCTGGTAGAGTTCTAGATTATTAGATTCGGCATGGTAAGGTTAGATTCGGCTTAATGCCTAGGCATTAAGCTGAAATTAGGCGAATAGATGAATACATGCTTAAAAGACGTTTATTCTTCTATTTGCCTGGGTTATTTCAGGCATTCAGCAATAGGCAATAAGCTGAATGCCGAACATAGGCCCCAGGCAAATAGATGAATTCGAGTATCATTAGTTTACAAACATGCTTTGGAAAATATTTTATTTTATTTACGACAAATTATATAATAACAACTAATGAAGTTAGTATGTTGCTAAACGTCTCGCAGTAACGATTGACTCTGTTAAATTATTCGGTATGGAAAATCAAACTGTTAACAGAGAAATATTTGAAAGTAAATGTCGCGAATTTATATCAAAAAATTCACGTAATCGGAATTTATGGACCAACAAACAATTAGATTTTGCAAAAAAAAAACATTAAAGGATCGTAAGTCAAGTGAACCGAAATCTCCTGCTCATTATTATTATTACAAGAATTATGAAATTCTTGAAATTGGAGAAGACAGTCACGTTATATTAAAACGAAAAACTAGTGATGATTTTGTGTATATGGTGCCATTTGAAGATTACTATACAAAATTATTAGAGGCACACATCCAAACTGGACATGGTGGATGGGATAAAATGTTATTTTATATTAAAAAAAAAGTATGTGCGAAATGTTTGTTAAATGTTGTTCAACTTGCGATCGGAAAAGATCTATAGTACGAAAAGGTGTTGTCGTCAAACCGATTATTTCTAACGGATTTAACAACAGAGGTCAAGTTGATTTGATCGATTTCCAATCAAGTTCTGATGGCGATTATAAGTGGTTGATTAACTACCAGGATCACGCGACGAAATTTTTATGAGTAAGAAACTTATGAGGAAGAATCACCTTCTGAAAATAGAAATGATATTAATAATAAAGTAGTTTGTGCAATTTGCAGTTTAGAATTAAATATTAATGATGCTGTTACATGTATAAAGTGCAATTTACGCATGCACAATAATTGCGTGAGCTTGAATTTAGAAACAGAGAATAGTCTCTTATGTTCTTCATGTGTCCAGGAAAAACTATAGTTTATTATCAACTAGATTGCAACAATAGGCAACAAATGGCAGCTGAAAAAATGCAAATATTTTCACACGAAAAATTCATTATCCTAATTATTGGAGACTGCATGATACTTTCAGTCCCATCAGTAGATAAGGGCCCATTGGATTTTCAGAACATTTCTGGAGTAATAACAGATATCTAGAATGGGGTATATCAAATTGGAACAAAAAGTGGCATTCTAAAAGGTATTTTTTATATATTATTTAAAAATTGTATTGTTTGGTGTAAATAATAGACTTCATTTTTATCAAAGGTTGGTTCCACGTACTGACTTGCAAAAGTCTGGAGCAATTACTATTACACTTGAAGATATTAATAAAGATGCAACACTAAGTTTGAGGGAGGCTGCAACTCTGCAATCGATGTGTGGTGGACAGGGATATAAAAGATATAAGTGGTTGATGAAGTATGAAGTAATAAAATTGACTCTACAGTGATATTCGAAGTCACCTATTTGCCTGGGGCCTGTTCGGCATTAAGCTTACTGACTAGGCATTCTGATGTACATACATGTTTACCATTAACAATAAACATAAACTTTAAGCACATATGTGGCAAGTTGAATTGTAGACGTATATAAAGTAGTACTTCTACTTAAATGTTTATCGCCTTTTTAAAGTTAATCTTTATTTAATGTATTTTTTTAATTACAAATTGCGTAATGTAATGTAATTCATTAAATATTATCTAATATGAAATAACGATATATAATATCCATATGATTATGAAGATTATTTGGCTTCTATTAAACATTTGTGTTTTGATTTGAATGGTTTAAATGTAAATTGAAAAGAATTTAGATTTAAAGTTGCAGTACTAGGTTGTGGAGCAGTTTTTTCAACATTGAGCCTCGATGTTATGTCGCGGACGCCGAGCGGTTTCGTTATAATCATCATAGAATCAAAATTTGTGGTTCGATTGAATTGAAATTTTCCAGAAAACTTTTTCAATCCTAGATGAACCACAAAAGAAATTGTGAATGGAATAATATGAATGATAATAATATATGGATAATCTAATTTATGGGTATTATCCTAATTAAAATACATGTTACATCATAAAATACTCTTTGAATAGTCTGATGTTTAATTCTTTAAGCAAATCTATTATAACTGCACCATGAACCTATAAATGCAGTACAAATATTAAACAAAATTTGCGATTTTTCTAACATAACACAGCTACTAATATTTGCCGTAAGAAAATATTAAGTTATAACTAATCTGATACGCGAAAATTCAGAAATGCAAAATGTTTTACAATTTGTCAAGATGACCTACAACGTAAGGCCAAGTTCCAAAATAACATGTCTGCCAAGTGCTACCCGAGGTAGATCGTTTTATATTTATAGAATTGATTTCAGATTGAACTGTAATTTTCGATCTTAGTTAATGGTAATTAAAAGTTGCAGCGACGGCAATGAGGGATCAGGAGGTAAATACTGCTAGTCGCCGAATGCGAGTTGTCACATGTCTACTCCTGTAAATAAATTGAGGGCTTATTATTATTATTATTTATTCATTTTGCCATGGAGAAATTTCCTTGAACCAACCAAAAAGAAGATGCATAGTTCGTACATAATAAAAATAAACTTAACAGCACAATATATGCTAATAAGAATTGAAGCCTTTCTTAAATAAGTAACTTATTGTACTGACATTTTACGTAATACTATTCAACTACTCAAATTTAAAAGTAAAGCTTAATACTAGTCTACGTCAATGGGTAATTATAGTACAAGTGTTTAAGAAATTAATGATTAAAGCACAAACGTAGACGATACTCGAATAATAAGTCATACAATTTTGACTTAAATTTAGGAAGCGAAGAACACATTTGTAAGTCCCTCGGCAACGCATTCCACAGATTTGTTGAACTGACCAGAAATGATTTATCATACGATACGTGTGCTGAGGTAACCTTAGTACTTTGATACCAACACGTAAATTGTCTTTCAGCTATACTTTCACGCCAGATGTAATTATCGTAAAGATACTTCGGTGATTTCGTTGAAATAATACCAAATGTCCAATACAATACCATCTACGATTCTCAGCTGTTGAGCTGTCTGCACGGGTTAAAGAATTAATTAATTGAAACGAATAAATTATTATGATATCGGACTCAGTTGTTTATTTCAAAGATGGATTGAAGATGAGGAACTGGGTTTGGACGGGGGTGAAGTTGGCTGGTCGAGACAGACTGATTTGAAGCTTAAATAAAGGTTTTATCCCTGTGTGCACTAAGCTCGTGAAGATTGCAGAGGGTTGAATTGGCTGGCACGTGTAGTGATCATTCCTGGAGACCCGGAGGATTGTCTTTTTCGGCTGGCGAACTGCGGGTGTTCTCTTGGTGTCAGTATTGTCGCAAACTTCCGATAATTTGCTTGGCCGGGCTTAAGCGAGCTGCACACTTCGATTGAGCAGAGCTGGACAGAAATTTTTAACCGTCTTGAGGGAGGAACGCCTTGGCCTTATATATAGTCTGCGCCTCGACATTAGGAAAAGGTAGGTGAAGATAGGGGGAATAGTTGGGGTATGCTGGATTCGATATTAGATTACAATAATGGTTAATATTGCTAATTTCGATGTTTTGTAACATTTTTTGCGCTATAAACCTTGCAAATTTATGATGTTACGAATTCTGGACTAACGTCCTATCGGTACGTATTACAATTTAGTTTTAATATCAATAAGTACGATATGGGTAACAATAAAATAGTAATTAATTACAGTTCGCATAGTGTCTGATTGATGAAATTGTGGGTATTGCAAATTCAATTGAAATTCATAATTTTTAATTCACAGAAAGTTAATTGGTGGAGTTGTGCATCGATTGCGATCCGATGATTTACCAATCTTTACAAAAGGATTGTTTGTAAGTGGACCGCTGGTAATTTGTTATTATTTTATTGTGTGATTATCAGATTGTTAGCGATCGCTATTACATTTGTAATACTTTTCCTTTTGATATGGGAAATCGCGGATAATAGATCGTTTTATATAGCTAATCGTTCAACGTAGAATCGCAAAGAATATACATATGCACTTACACTTATACATACCTACACAAATACGACATACATACGCATGCATGCAGTGACGATGTAAACTTGCTTATATACTGTGTTAGAAGAGGTGGCCTAGTTGCGCAAAAAAAAAAACGTAATATGCACCATCTTGTGGCAAATAACTTAAATGTTGGGTGTTAAATAAAAGGATCGTCTCTATTTAATAGGAAAATTAGAAAGCCTCCCTTACGCTATGTTTCCTACCAGAAAGAGAGGTCTTCCTTCCTCTTCTTTCTAGTGGAATAGTCTTATATTTAGATGAAAAAGAGAGAATATTTAAGAGAGTTGAATTTTCCTCTCAAATTAAGAATATTTTTTTACGGTGTTGATTCCTTCTAAACAAAAGATTTATGTATGTTGCGTATTTGTAATTTTGCTATTTTCAAATTATCTGGTTTTCAACAAATTAAATACTTTTAAATACGGCTTATGCCCCACCATTAAAAAAATAACCTTTTCAATTAAAAATAGGTTCATTTTTCATCGTGATTGATATATGTTTCCTTCTCGGGAATGCACGAGAGTCGGCCGAGAGGGGGAAAATATAGATTTCTCATTGGTGGGGCATAAGCCGTATTTAAAAGTATTTAATTTTTGAATAAAATTTGTATTTTTACAAAATAAACTGAATAGAAACGTAATTGGGGCTAATGTTTTTTAGAAATGGACGGATGGTTCTGCGCCACAATCTAATCAGATCTAAGTTATGCAATTTTGTCCACACGTCTGGGTCTGGGTCGAAGTAAAAGGTATTATTTTAATTTAAGAAAACATTACCTAAATATTTACAATTTTCGACCAAAACAGCCTTACTATCCCAAAATGGCCAGGGACTAATTAGTCCATATCTATTTGATTACCCACTGTCGATGTTATATTAGTAACGTAGGATATTAGTCAAATTAGAACCGTTATAATGATTGTAATTAGGAAGTTGGCTTATAATTTCAACAAATTTTGCTGTCCATCTAATATTTCTTGATTGAGTTTTTAATTTGATTAATTATTTCAATATTTGGCGATCCTGTAAAAATAACTATGTATTGTTGTTTTTTTTATTATACATCGCCGAAAAGTTCAGTATGAGTTATGAGTGGAGTAGAGAAGAAAAAAAGACCAAAAATTCAAGTAATGTAAAATGTTGGAAATCTTATGATAAATATTTTGTACAATATTTAATTTTTTACTGCAATCGATATTCATCACATACGAAAATTTTATTTAGTAAATAATAATCGTATGTTTAAATAAATTTACAAGAAAGACGAATAACCCATATACCACCATAGATTTAGAAAACCAAAGCAAACACGGTATTTGTTCTCGACCCAATAATCATTATGAAGATTCCTTTTCATTAAAAATATTCACAGTATTTATAAAAACTTAGTATATGTGAAATTGTTCCGAATCAATGAAAGTGTGAATGTATGGAAAGTATTGAAGTATGAATTATATTCCGCGTAGCCGTATAAAGGAAACAGCTTGCATGGAAATGTTTAAATAAAGCTACAAATATGTTGATAAATAGTATATTTATTTCAAAATGTTTTTAAATAAATAAATATTAACATAAGAGCCATTGATACGTTGTATGAGCATGCTTATTTTTGTATTAGCTTTAATTCAGTAAAAATCACTGATGGGAGCGTCTCTTTATACATGTGTTGAAATCAGGATTCGATTCCCAAGCACATCTGGAACCTGTATAATGGCAAAATCCGTATTTTTCCTCACAATCTTCAGTGTTGGTTTTACTCCACATACAGCGAGAGATATCAAGTTCCATATGAATGTATCCTTTTTCTTGGATCTGTTGCCAAAAAAACAAAGTATTATTGTTAGCCTTTTAATGTTAATTTGAGTACTCGAAATGTATTGATAACTTCTTATATAATGCTACGAGACGTTTATATTTTTTGTTGTCAATACCGAATCTACATCAATAAAATCTTATGGATATCTATAAAACATCATGTGCTGAAATATACTTGTTTATTGGATTTTAGTTCTCCCCATTTGTTATTTTAAGACATTTCAATTGTACTATTAGAAAAGTCGATGAAATGTATACCATTGCAGGACATAAATTCGATTTCCAAAAAATATATTATAGTATAGCAAATTTATTTAAAGGTTAGTGATCTTTAACCCAACCGACTATTTTGATTAGTTAAAAATACTATGAATTAGTCATATAAGAAATGATATAAAAATATATCATACAAAGTAAAAGTCAGAAAAATTAAAAATTTACTTGCTTTACATTTGCAGATTTACTTCATTGTTTTTGCAATTTTCGAAATTATACAGACTTTATACTGAATAGTTTTTTATGTAATTTGACAAATTGATAACAAATCCACTCCATTGCACTATAATCTAAAACTTATTGGATATTCAATTTTCTGGACAACCGCATACAATAGAATCCCGGTATATTTACCCGCTCGGTGTCCCGCCTTTTCCACCCGTCTGGTTATATTTACGAAAAGAAAGGGAGCGCGGCTTCTCCCCGTCTCCTGAATCGCGTTATGTTCGTTACTGTTCGCATTCACGCTGGGACGTAAATATATCGAGATGCCATTATACCAGGACTCTACTATACCTATGTAGTATATATAGTACGCACCACTTCTAAATAAATTTGTTTGGGCATCTTTGACAATATTTTATGATCATCATACTTTTGAAAGTTACAATAACATGTAATTTCTTCTACATTGATGATGTCTATTTAGATATATAAAAATTAGATCTTATATCTGGATGAAAATTGGCATAACGATATTTTTGTACCGAACAGGAAGGAACTCCGAATGGAAAGCTGATCGGTATCAATGCACCTCTTTTTTCTCTAGAATATTTAAAAATAAAACCAGAATAAAAAATAAATATGCCTTACCCTACAAAGGCAGCCTGATTTATAATCGCTCGTGAAACCCTTAAGTTGGGATTGGGTAACTTCCTTGAAGGGCTTGACAAATCCACACTTTTGAATGGAAGGTCTCTTCGTAATAGCATCCATATAGCCTGTCATAATATATACATTGTCCATCTGAAGTTCAGCTAGGGATCTCCTAGGCGAATACAGTTTTACGTGGCTCTCACCACCACGGTTGAACCATCCATTATTAGTCAGAATATTCTCAATGTGCTGATTTTTTGCCTACAAATAAAATGATTATTTAATACATAATTAATAATACATAATCACATATAATTGTTTTAACATTGCGTTTCAGAATTCTCGAAAAATAACGCATGCTATAAAAATACATACCTTAAAGATTTCAAGAATTTTAACGTTGTATTGAACATACTGGGCCCCGACGTTCCGTTTAGACAATGGCAATGCCAATATAGCTGCAACAAAAATTGTTTTTATGCTTTAGAGACATAGTATTATGCATAAATATCCTATTTATTAATAAATCGGTGGCAGTCTGTTCGATCATAATTGTCAATAATAAGGACAACATTTAAATTTCGGAACGGCGGATCCAACATGGTGACTAAACATTTTTTAATAAATCGAATTCATAAGGAAATGCTCTTTTGCGGTTCTTTTGTTTACTAATTAAAACATTTCATTTTTTATTTGAAAATTGCAAAATAAGTTTCAATTCGTGACCAGTCACCTGAAATATTGATGAAAGGATATTTAAATTTTCTAATAGTTTTCCCGAGTATGCAGAATTTGAATAGAGCACAGCTAAGAACAATACTCTAGAATATATAGCCAATTTGTTTACTTCGTATTAGATTATAAATCTATACGCAATTGGTGCTTGAAACCAGATTAAAAATCCATATTTAAAAGATAGTGCCTCGAAAAATCCACATGTGTTATTTTTGGATTTCTTGCAATCATAGGCAATTTTCAATATTTTTGAACCCGTTTTCATCGTCATTATCAGAAAAAGAGACACCTAAAAATGTCTATCTTCGAATTTTTATTTCATACCAAAAGTACGCAAAAAATTAAATTATAATAAACCGGAGTCATATAAAGTTTATAGCAAAAATTTAATTGGAACTTACCAAAATCAGATCCACAATAATGCTTTTGTGGGTGAGTTTTGATACATTTGTTGGTTCTTCTGTACTGAGCACTAACAACCATGCACAGTGCGAACAGTACAACGAATTTCAAAAGCGCCATCTATAAATGAGGAAGTATATGAAAATAGAAAATCATTAATATTTAAAATATAAATTATTTTATTTTAATAAACAATGGCAGATATCAAACTATAGTCTTACCGTTTTGTCTGATATTCAATTGAAGTATTCCGAAACTATGTTCAAGACACGACGCTTGTGGAATCAGCTGAATTCTGATTGAAACTTGGATTTAGAAGGATTTTATACCAAAATTGTAGCATTGTCTGTAAGCAGATCGATTTGATAAAATTTAATTATAATTGATTTCTTCAAATTTTCTCACTCCTCTCATTTCTGTCGAGATATTTAAAAAATACATTGTGCTCCACAAAATAAATCTATTATAAAAATGAGTTTTCAGATCTTGTAAATAGGTACTAAAAATAAAAATGTGGTAAATATCGTTATCGTGGATTAAGTTGTTATAGTATCTACATCATAACACTGATCTAAATAAAGATGTTATAACCGCATTAAACTGTTTTTCTTATTTTGTAAAGCAAACATTTGAAGCAAACAAATCAAATATTTGAAGCACCTTTTGAAAAATGAATGAATGAAGCTAACATTGCTTCAATAGTCATTGTCTTCGATTATCACAAATTTGTAAGATTATATTCAAATATTAATCATTTTCGTAATGCAGTTCCTTATCATAATTATTCCTATTCCCATGCAATTCATTTTGTCCCTTCATATCATTATTTACCTTTTTAATTACTCATTTTCATGAAGTATAAATTCAACCATAAGAGAATTCATTTCTGGTTCTGAAATTACAAAATGCGACAATATTGCTTTATATTTGATTATATTTTTTTATTTAGAAGCAACATATACGTATAAGCAACTATTCTAACAAAATGGAGTTTAAAAGGTTTATGATGTAAGGGTCAAATAGAAAAAAATAAATTCTAATTTAGTGTTAACAAAAAATCGGTGGTACTTTGTATATTTCCAACAAGAACACTATTATTTAATATAAGACCATGGTAAATGTTTCATTACGCTTTAAATGTCAATGTAAAATACGTCATCATTATCAAACAATTGTAAAATTTATGTAATGCTGTATTATATTACTGTAGTACGTACATACAACGTAGAAAAAATCGTTAATAAGCGTATCAGATAAACCTTTATGATCCACGAAAAAATTGCCTAAAAGCGCCTTTAAAATAGGTTTAATACCCGAATATATTAAACGTTTATAAAACTATACTTTATTTAATTCAAAGTACAACATCAGTCATTTCTCATTGAAAACGTTTCGAATACGTTAAATATTGATATCTGAAAATTAAAAATTATGATAGAAGGAATATAGTACGAATGTAGTGCGATAAATAAGAACACAGTAGTTCAATATACGATTATTACACGAAAACTGTTAATAAAACGGCTTACATATACATCATTGAACTCAATAATTTTTTTAAAGCTTTTTTAATATGTACCGGTATAATAAACGTATAATTTTCGTTTATAAAATAGTATACACAATACGTTTTCATAATGATCATATAAACAGAATTTATATAACTCTTGAATGTACTTTGAAATATATGAAACTTTATCCAAACCACCATAAGGTAACAGGCAAATAATTCGGAATTACCATCATTCCTTATAAATAATAATAATAATGATTCTCATTACATCTCGGAACTTAAGTATACTTTAAAACTAAAATTTTGATTAACAACTTCCTGTCATTTCATATGAATTTTGTGGAATGCTTTTGTGGAACATTGACTACATTATTATCTGATACGGGAGCAGATTTAACATTAATAACAGGACACGGTGGATGGAAAAGTTTAAATGTAGCCGAAGGGTATATCGAGAACTCCGTTAATAACAAACGAAAGATAGCCAGTAGAATAACAAGTTCTATTGGTAATATCTTATCAGTTAATCATGACAACGACGAGCCACTCAACCAAACATCGAAGCTTAATGTTGAAAAAACTGCTCCACAACGTAGTACTGCAACTTTAAATCTAAATCCTTTTCAATTTACATTTAAATAATTCAAATCAAAACACAAATTTTTAATAGAAGCCAAATTATCTTCATAATCATATGACTATTATGTATCGTTATTTCATAGCAGATAATATTTAATGAATTACATTACATTACGCAATTTGTAATTAAAAAAATACATTAAATAAAGATTAATTTTAAAAAAGGCGATAAACATTTAAAGAGAAGTATTTCTTGATATACGTCCAAAATTCATCTTGTCACATATATGTGCGTAAAATTTCTGCTTATTTTTAATGATAAACATCCGTTTATACAGGGGGGCCTCGCCCCCCGAACCCCCGACTCCAGCCTGCTTCAATTTCTATTCTCTAACCATGTCTTAATGCGTCTTTTCAAACCCATTTTACGCGCAGTATAATATGAAAAATTTTGTTTGCATCACGGACGTAATTTTTATACCCTCGTGTGTTCGAGAAGCACTCGGTGCGTAAAATTCGATTTTACGCCCTTGTTACAAATATAACTAGATAATATTGCCGCTTTTTAATATAAAAACGGAAATTTTCTAACATTTCTAAATTAATGGAAAACTAAAATAGTGATATAGGTTTTTAAAATAAAGTTTGTTTGGTTCACAATATGAAAAAAACATGTTTATTATATTTACTTCGAATAAACGCTGGTAGAGTTCTAGCTTATTAGATTCGGATGCTAGTTCCGGTAAAAATTGTTAGTATGAATTTTTCAAATGAAGTTTATTTGTAAACTATGTAAAAATGCGTTGGGGTGTATGAAGAAAAACTTCACTGTTCAACAACTATTTAATAGTACATACTCAATGTTAGGTGATAAATACATCTTCTACTGTATATGTAATATACAAAGTTCGTTGTTTTTGTTATAAACAAGTAAACTAGAATTATATAAAAAACTGCGTTTCCTCTATCAATTTAATAATACAATAATATAAAATGCCCTATTTCGATCTATAAATTAGTGCGGTCACAATATATTCTAGAACTCTACCAGCGTTTATTCGAAGGAAATATAATAAACATGTTTTTTTTTATTTTGTTTAACAAGTAGATTATTTTAAAATCCTATATCACTATTTTAGTTTTCAATTAATTTAGAAATGTTAGGAAATTTCCATTTTTTATTAATAGGAACGAATGCATGGGAAATATTTTTTATGGACATTTATTTTTGGAATCTTTGAAAATTTATCGCCGGAAAACATTATGAAATTTGGTTGAATTTATTTAATAAATGACTCTTATACCCTAGCGCATTTTTACATTCTACTGAAAATACCATTTTAAATGGTATTCAAATTGTGATACTTTACTATATTACACTCACAATTATTACTTAATATTATATTTTTAAATAATATTATTGATAATTGTTATGTACGGTATCGTTTTTTTACTAAAAATCGTCAATAGTTGGTTACAGATTATCTAGTTATTTTTTAACAAGGGCGTAAAATCAAATTTTTCGCATCAAGTGCTTCTCGAACACACGAGGGAGTAAAAACTTGATGTGGTCAGAGTATAAAGGGTCGAGAAGTTGGGCAGGAGTCGGGGGGTTAGGGGGGAAGCCCCCCGATATAAACACATGTTTACCATTAAGAATAAACATAAACTTTAAGCAGATATGTGACAAGTTGAATTGTAGACGTATATCAAGAAATACTTCTATTTAAATGTTCATCGCCTTTTTTTAATTTAATCTTTATTTAATGTATTTTTTTAATTACAAATTGCGCAATGTAATATAATTCATTAAATATTATCTAATATGAAATAACGATATATGTATAATAGTCACATGATTATGAAGATAATTTGGATTATACTAAAGATTTGTGTTTTGATTTGAATTGTTATATGAAATTCAAATTGAAAAGAATTTTATTTTAAGTTGCGGTACTAGGTTCTGGGCCAGTTTTTTCAACATTGAGCCTGGATGTTTTGTCACGGGCGCGAGCGCTTTCGTTTTAAGCATCATAGAATCAAAATTTGTGGTTCGATTAAATTGAAATTTTCCCGAAAACTTTTTCAATCCCAGATGAACAACTTTGTCAGTGAAGTTTTTGGAAACTTTTTAACACACTTTTTTGTCAAAGTTGGAAGATACAATTTCATGCGCGCGGCAATTTTGTTATTCTATATTAATAAACAATTGATATTTTTAATCACGGAAATTAACTCGTAGACTTTAAATATATGTAATGAGTATACCATAGAAATTTCAAGTGATTAGATGCATTTTTAACCGAACTACGGCAGTTATGTTAAAAACTTGATTGATTTCGACACTGGAAATCGTTTTTTTTTAATTCTTCATTATGAAACATTTACTTTTTACTAAGTTTGTCTGACCAATCTACGTTACTTATACCACTGTTCGCGCGCTTGACCGTGTTTTACAATCCGTCCGCTCATATTCACCTCCTCGGTAAGCACCGGTGATACCAAGTATCAATGCAACCTTTAATAAATAGTTATTATTTTTTTACTCGTATATGCAAAAATAAATGTAAAAATAAAACAAATGAATCGTAAATATACTAAATTTGTGATAGATTATTATTGCAAATTTTTCGATGGCTGATATTATTTCATTATTTGAAACATTTTGCCTCTTCGTTGATAGTCAATAATCGCTTTCCCTTCACTGATCCCATATTCTAATCTTGAAAACATGGAAAATCCAATGCAAATTATTGTGTAAATAGTCATTTTGAAACAGCCGATTTGGATATTTTTTTTTTAATTCAGAATGTTATTCCTTTTATCGAGAATACTTTTGTGATTTTGTAGCTTAATAATTATAGAAATTTTGTTCATGGGTAATCGGCAGAGCAACCTGGAAGATGTAAAATGTGACCATTTCCATAACGAGATACTACATTTCGTGAATACAGCGAGCAACCGCAGTCAACTTGGTAAATCTGTAAACTTGGGCCGATAAAAGTGCAAATTAAATTTTCGGTTTTGTTAAGAGTTCGGCGTTTCTTTTTGAAAATATATTTGTGGCAAATTTCTTTTAAATTTATAAAAGAGCAACAAGTACATAAGTGGTCGTTTCAAATTTGCTCACTCTTCTAATAGTACTTTCTAAGTCGAGTTGATAATTATTAATAAGTCTCGGTGTTAAATGATTAATTTATTCACGCAACGTAACGATTTTGAACGTTCTAGATTGTTCCAGAATCAATTACTCTGTCAAGTGCTGTGAACGCAATATCGGTGGAAATAAGAAGGACAAAGAATGGTAATAGTTATCACTTACAATTATAATTATCCCTCATAATCATTAATTTACTTTTACATCCGCAAAATGTTCCATCCTACGCATCGATCACGCGTTTAATTGGCAATAAATAACAATTATTCGAACCTTGAAAGTGATTATTACGGATAGTGATAACCGATAACGGCTTCCAGTACCAGTAGGTAATGAGTAATCAACGCTTCGAAATAATGTTCGATCTTTGTGTGAAAAAAAAATCGAGAAACTCATCGCGAATTAACGAATCGGACTAAGGACGACAGGATTCTTCGGTGTGAGAAAAAGCTGGTCGATTATTATTAACTTGCCGAAGAGCCGCAAAGGTAGTCGTGAATACCGATATCGTTTGCATTCATCCTAAGTCGGGTCTTTCCAGTAATTATTCTGCTATTCCCTGCAGTCGTGATCTAGAGATCGAAGTGTTCAACGCGTCAGAAGCGTCAAGCTATAATCATGGGATTTTCTGTAATTATTATTGTCTACCTGACGAAATCAGGCAATTGTTTTTTATCCGACCGATTTTAATGCCGGAAACCCTCACGAGGTGACGCTTTTTTACGAGGATCGTTGAAATCATCCTGAGAAACTTACTTTTTTACAAATTATGTTTCTTTTTGCCTATTATTTCATTAGTTTTATTTAAATGAGTGTGAACCAAAGCTACAAATATTCCTATAAAAAATCGGTAGCCTTTAATTAATTTATTTGTGTTATAAAAACTTAATAAATAATACACTCAATTTTTTAAATTTTCTTCGTTTATCTTTACAACTTTTATTAAATATTATTGATTTCATTCAACTTAGATATCATATCTGTTTTTCAAAAAAAGATATACTAACATCGTTATAGTGAAACAGAAAGATAAAGAGCAGACAAATAGTGAAAACCTGGAAATAACTCATTTTCATAAAAATATGATTGGGTGACCTCTAAATTATTCTTAAAAATCTGACAAACAATTCAGTGACCGTTTTAACCATAAAGAATAAGTGATTTCAGGAAGACGTCGAAACAAAATATTTTTGAAAATTTTAACAGTCATACTTTCCATACAAGATCTATTATTCCAAGTCGATAACACTGGTCAACAAAATTTGATTTTGGGAAATCATAAGAGTTGCGCATACACTTTTTTGACGCATTTTTGTGCACTAAATCCAAATCCATCACCCTCCAGTTTTGAGATATCCGCCATTTGGTATTTATGCAGAATACAGGCATAATTTTTTAGGAAATAAGTTTTAACGGAATCAAATATTTATGTAAAAGACGCTGAAAAGTCTTGCAAAATATTTGAATATTACGAAATGCATGGAAATAATTCTCGTACCTCAAGTTTTGTCTTTTAATGTGATTTTTTTGAAGTTTTTCACTGATAATGCTAAGAACCACTGTTTATTTCTGACTGGAAAAATTCACCTCTATTCTTGAAGTAATTGTGCGTCAAGTGAGGTCTTACGTTTAATTATCAAGTTCTATTGTAGAGAAAAAAATTTCGGAAGAAACGAAAGAAGAAAATACAAAATGGCGGATATCTCGAAAATGGAGAGTGAAGGAAAAATTCTGTAAACGGATTTAGATTTAGCGCACAAAAATACGTCTGAAATTTTTCGGTGTTGACCAGTGTAATTAATTTTTCATAAACGATGAAGAAACTTATTTGGCTAACATCAATTTTCTCGAAAATGCGACGTCATATGAAGATTGTGTGGAAACCATCACCATGAAAAAAAGTGTCTTTTGACATAAAAAAATATTATAAAAAAAATGTTTATCAAATATGTTTTGATACATATTACCTCTCTTTTCCTTCAAATTTCTGAGGGTGCTATTGTATCGAACATAAATAAGCAAAATATTTTTTCTACAAAATCTAATCGTGACCAAAACCACTAATATTTCGTTTCTATTTTATTGAAAATTCAATACAATACTTTTACAATTACAAAAAATGCTTCGAGAAAAGAAATTAATGATTAAAACCAGAGTATTTGACGAAATCAAACACCATCAATTCAACCGCGTGTGCAATAACTCAATGTTTATTATAATACTTACACTGACGATGTTTACATTTACATAAAAATTGTTACATTTAATGAACTTGTTTATTAAGTAGTATAAATTTGTAAAAAAATCGAATTCATGAAATGCTATATGGCATGGTATCGAAATATACAGATGTCGAAAACATTAATAAACATATTTTTTATTAAATAACTATATACACTTTATACTTGTTTATAAAATTGTTTAAGAAAAAAAAGTTTTCCGTTTATAATTCCTTCCCAGAGATGTAAATAGTACCAGTACTAATGTGGTAGTCTAGTATACAAAAATCAAATTTAAAACTCAATTAAAGTTATCAGAAACAATAATATACAATTATAAGATAAAACCAAAAAGAAAACAATGCATCGTTATTTATGGGTAATTATTCATCTATTTAGCTGCCGTCTTATACCATATTTATTCAGATATCATCAAAAGAAAATTGTATGTTTATTTCTTAATTACTGTGCAGCGATTACTTCCGAGATGATGGTTTTTCGATATCATATTTTGAGAATCATTTTCTCGACGTTTGCACATGTTAATCGATTTGATCTTTCGTTATGTACATAAGCGCCGATTGAAAGATCTGTACGTATCGCCAGATTTGTCTGCAATTAAAATAATAATACACGTAATTAAAATAATCGCGATTGAAAAGTAAAAAAAAAATTAGTTAATAAAAGTTAAATCACAGATTTATAATAAAAGATACATGTTTAATTAAATAAAGAATAAAAAGAAAAGATATTTTATGAACGTTTTTATTTCATGTTTGTGATGTAAATTAAATTTTAATGAGTCTTTCATCTCGATGTCCAATCGATTGCTTAATATTAATTACACTGATTGTTTACACGTGATGTTATATCTTAGTGTGGAATTACGAATATTTCTCTCTTGACCTTAATTTTCATCATAGTAAAAATTCATATGTAATTTTATAATAATTATTCGTGATTGTAATTCACTGCGATCTATATTTGTTGTCATATGATGATCTTATGGATATTTGTATATATTAGTTCACTGTTATCTCCTTGGTAATAATTTATCCAATACAATTATAATTGATTTTAATTCCTCGAGCTACTTACGTAGCATATGTGAATAATTTACGTCACGAATATTATGATTCCAAAACGGTATTTTTCATTTATCTATCGATTATTGTATTACGCATTCATTGCATTTGTTTGTTAGTATTTATTGAATCATATTATTGCAATATAATACTTGAACTGCTATGGAGTTACTTCAAAATAAAACAAGATCCGTAATTCTTGCGTTCTAAACTAAGCAATATATTTTACGATCTAATCCAAATTTAGATTTATTACTAAGTTGTCAATAATTAGCATTAACTAAACGTGCAAGTTTAATAATTTAATAGCATTGTCAATTTGTTGGTCATTATTCAGTTTGCTAAGTGCGGATTAGATGAATAATAAATTAATACTTACCAAATAAAAGTGAATCCTTTATTTGTAGGTTCTAACCTGACATTTTTTGGAATATCAATGTATTTAAATAATTTTAATACGAGGTTGAAGTTTACGCATAATTTTTTTATTTATTCTGGGGTTTTACAAAAATCTATTGCCATTATTGATTTAAAATATTTGATTCCACTCAATTATAGATAATCTGTCAGCTTAAAAAATGTTAATCTCGTTCGGACGAAACTTGCCGTCGAATATTTATCGAGTGAAAAATTACTCTAATAGACCGAAAATTACTCCTGCACTATGTCGGGGTTAAAAATTCTTAATGATTCATGCAGTTTTTTGGCATCATTAAAAATTAAAACCAATGATTATGACGTAACAAAAATGTTCAACTATTGTGAAGCAAAATATAATCACTTGGCGAATCAAAGATTTAAAAAGTCATTGTTCATAGAAATGGATTTCTCTATTTGCCTTTCTTTTTTAAAAATTTTAAATGTAGAGTATGAGTTTGTATTAGATACATTAATATTATATGATATAATACGGCAACAATCGATTTCAAATAAATGTTATTTTTGTAGAAATATTAAGCACATAATAATTCTGGAACAAAGAATATAAAAATCATTTGCAATAATTTTAATAAAAAATTTATTGAGATTTGTAGGAAAATTTTGTGCGAAAATCAGGTAACGAACCTTGACAATCAACATGTGGATTAGTTTGTTACAATTGCACATGCGTAAATAAACCTCACATTTTCAGAATTCGTCGAGTTTTTGAATATTTTCGTACATCCCTCCTTGAATTATAAGAACTTTTCTTTGTTATCAGAAATCAGTTTTAAAATTTAGAGCACCCTGAAAATTTTCATTAGGACATGCTGGTATAGTGTAATCTAAATTGAGGAATTGAGACGATTATCACCATGTCAGGAAATGTTTTCTGTATACAGACTATATTGCTCTACATCTGGAAGAGGAACACTGATTATAGACCAGACCTTCAAGATAGACGCATTCTTTTATTTCCGATTTCCGTTATTACTCAATAAATCTTATTTGAAGGTCATAATTCAGCAAATTCTACACGAGTAACTTCTCTTGTTCAGCCTCAGGATGTTTGAGGTTTCCGCCTGTGGATAAATTATATGCGAAAAGTGGAGGATTTTATAATTCTCAATAACAAGCTCTGGTCTGATCAGCTTTTCAATATTTTAATATAGTCAGTATCAAGCTAGATCGTTGAAACTTACCATTTTGTGCAAAACACATTCAGTAATACAAGAATGTTGTTATTTGCAAAGAAAAAATGTAAATAATGCATAACTTCAAGTTTTTCGTTATTTTAATTTAAATATTTATCATTTTAATTAAGTACCAAATAGTTTCATGTAGTTAATATTTTCTTAATAATATTTGGAATTACCTATAAATGCATTTTGTATTTCACCAGAATCGTATTCAGCGATCCTAAAAGCCTACTAGTAACACAAAAATTTGTCAGTCATTTTGAATTTTAGAAATCCAACATCATATTCAGATTCTTCGACCAACACCCGAGTAACGAGTGTGGAGCGTCTTAATAAGCTGCCATTTAATTTCTTGTAATTTATGGCACCAAGTTTAAAACCCAACTGTCACTAATCACGATGATCTATCGATGTGCCAAGTTTGAATCGAATCCGAGCGACACACCTCTCAGGGTTCCCTTAGAAGTAGATAAGAAATTAATAGTATCAATCCCTAATCGGTCGACGGAATGAATGCACCATCTGTAAAGAGCTTATTTGGATTACTAATCCTACCGTTGACAGAAATCGCAAAGACCTATATTATGAAGCAAAACGTAAAATGGTCTCCTGTTGTAAAATATAATCTCAGATCTCGCTTCTCATTTCATTACTCCACAGCCATTCGTGATTTCATTACAACGCATATATACGTGCGAGGGCATCCGCACTACGTAGTGCATCGTGCATGATTACGCAAGTCTGGAGTACTCGAGAATACGTTGTATACTAAAATGGATAAAATGATTCATATACGATGAGAAATGTCTTTAGAAGCCGTTATTGTCCACTAGTACTAGCTTGAAACACACCTGCGAAGGCGTTTATTGGATTCGCAACACACTTCATGGAAATAGCGAATGAAACCGCTATCTTTATAGATCACTTGAGGGAATAATAAAAAAAGCACGATTTCTTCAATATCGAGATTTCGAAGGAGAAAGTCCTTTATCAGCAAATTGTGCGAACATGACAAATCCTATTGAAAAAAAAATGGTGTTCGTGATATAGCGTCCATACCAACAAAAATTTGAAGCGTGTATACTATTTTGAAAGGTGCTCTTCTAAATTAGCTATAAATCTTCCTAACCAAATAAAAAAAAAATTTTAAAAATGAAATATTTTATCGACCACTGGTATTCAAACTGGCTTTCTTTAAGAAAAACCGTATAAAACGTTAATACAACATTTTCTTGTCTGGCGATAATAAGTAAGAAGCCTCTATAAATTTGGCGCACTACATGGAGGCGTAAACGTCTCAAATTATTTGTTTACTTTTTACACATGTTTATTTATAAATGAATCATAAATGACAGACTTTTTAGTAATGGTTAAAATTAAATTAGAAATGAAATGAAACTAAATAATTACCAAAAATTATATTGCATACGATTAACAATTTACAAACAACTCTTTTAAAAGTTTATAAAACTATATACTGATTCTGTTCTTCTGGTAAATTCAGAAGGATTGACGTTAACACCGTAAAATTAGGGACAAAACTAAACGATTTAAACCATTTGGTTATTTTACAGAAAGTGTGAAATGTTTATTTATCGTCGCCCTCGCCTTCTTCATCCTCGTCAAACTCGGCGTCTTCGTCGGCTGAAGCTTCTTGGTATTGCTGATATTCAGAAACTAAGTCATTCATGTTACTCTCTGCTTCAGTAAATTCCATGTCGTCCATACCTGGGAATTAAAAATAGAAATTTAATTAGCAAGAAAAACTACAAATACATATTAATAAATATAAAAATAAAAATGAACTAAGCGGTAATTCTGCACTATATTTTATATTAGCTATCAGAAATAATTAGCTAAGTCACAGTTTCTGTTAGAAGTTTGGGTGGAATCCAACATTAAAGCCAAACTTTTTCCCTGAAGTTTACATCTAAAGATGCCATCATCAACTTTTACGCGTGACATTATTCTACAAGACTAAACAATACTCGCCTTCTCCAGTGTACCAATGCAAGAAAGCTTTGCGTCTGAACATAGCTGTAAATTGTTCTGATACGCGTTTGAAAAGTTCTTGAATAGCTGTCGAGTTTCCGATGAAAGTAGCCGACATCTTTAGTCCACGAGGTGGAATATCACATACAGCGGTCTTAACATTGTTGGGAATCCATTCAACGAAGAAGCTGCTGTTTTTGTTCTGAATGTTCAACATCTGTTCATCCACTTCCTTCATGGACATACGGCCACGGAAAACTGCTGCAACTGTCAGATATTTTCCATTTCGTGGATCGCAAGCAGCCATCATATTCTTTGCATCAAACATTTGTTGGGTCAGCTCTGGCACTGTAAGTGCTCTATATTGTTGTGATCCTCTATAAATAACATTAAGTAGTATTATTACAAACTCTTTTGAAAAAAGGTGAAATACTCGGCGGGTTTCTGGTATGTCTTTTGCCCGTCAAGTTTTATCATCTGTCGGTTTTTTCATTCGCTGACCCATTCATTCAAAAGCCCAGATTCAATTCAGGTCTCGAAGTATTTCCATATACGGTGTAGGAAACTGTCTTGGGACAGGAATTTTCAAAAGTAAGCACACCCAACTTCAGCAGATATTTTAAGAAATAAAGATACCTAGTCACTTGCATGAAAAAAGTAGGCTCTCGAGGTTTATAAAAAACTATCTACAGTAGAGTCCCGGTGTAATTGCATCTCGCTATATTTAGGTCCCAACATATTTGCTTGGTTCCGTCCCGTTAAATGTGTTTGTCACTGCTCTCTTTTCTCTTAGAAGGGGCGCTCCCCTTCTTTTGACGATTATACAGAGACGGGGGGGGGGGGCGAGGAACCAAGCGGGCAAATATACCGGGACTCTACTGTACCTAAGTACACCATTCTCGCCGAGTCTAGCAATTTTAATTTAACAAAGTTAAATATTATTATGGTTCATAATCATTCTGAAACTTTGCAGCATATCTAAAATAATGTGAAAATCAACAATTTATAGTAAGTTTTTAAACAATATGAGAAATTACATGTTGGACAATACCATTCGAGTATGTATAGAAGAGTGTAGTTGTGCATTACTTTTTTTAAATTCTTTTTTATTTTTGATTGAGCTTAGTTTGCTACATTTATTATGTCGTTTCAGGTAAGCTAACGAAAATGTTAACCCTAAAATTGGTATCATTATAATACATGTATATTTTCTAAAATTTTGTATTTCCAATGACCACAATAAAATCAATATCAATTTTATTTTATAATGTTATTAGAGAAAGATACAGTTCCGAACCGAGAAGATTTCTATCATCCACCTCTGGTTACATAATGTTACTTACGCAACCAAATCAGGTGAAGAAGCCCTTGGGGACAAACTGTACGGAATACAATATAATTTAACACAAAAGAAATATTGCCCTTATTGAGAGAATGAAAATGAAAAAAAAAACTGTACGATTTGTGGCCGAGGTTCGGAAATCAAAACCCGGAAAGGCTAAAATTTCGATATTGCGCGAGTCCAATGTATCTTTTTTTTTGCTTTGTTTTTGCCAAATTTTCAAAGACAAAACGAAGAAAATCACGCGGGAGGCATACTATATCGAAATATTTGGCCTTACAGTGTGTTGATTTTCGGAACTTCGTTCCCCGGCCAGATTTGTATCAGAAGGAAATTGTTAATTCAATAATAAATAAAAATGCAATGTACGTCTTTAGCGAGTAAATCACGATGTTTGTGATGCCTACTTTCAATTTTTCTACCATCATAGAAAATAGGGATTATTCTTTTTTTTTTTATTTTATTTTTATTTGCTTTATTTCTGATCGAGCAGACAATTTTCTGATGTATGCCTTGTGTCATTTGAATGACGTGGGATATAAAAGTACACTTTTCAAATATTTTATTCAGCTTTGTCCACAGTTTCAATGAAATTCCAATATTTTGTTCAAATATGCAACCAGTTGAAATTCCTTATGACTGAGGCTCAACTTTGACCTCGGAATTTTAAAGAGCGACTTCCAAAATAGTAAAATATGTAGCTTTTAATTTTTGTCAACTCAAATACCTTATTGAAATGGCATTTCGAACGTTAATGCGTTAATTCACCTAGTATGGAGTAAATCTAAGTAAGTATCGCACAACACCTTTCCTTTCAATTTTTCAGAAATAATTTTTTTTTTTAATTTAAATGGCCATATGTTTCGAAACATAAATATTGCAAACTATTTAGGTTATTTTTGTAGATCATTTTGTTAGCTTCAACAACTTTTTAAAACAGCAGCGCGAAACTGGAAAGCATAGTAAAGAAAATGTTGGAATGAACGTTCTTTATTACCCAAACTCTGCTCTTTCGAATAGTGTATCGAAAAATGCCGCAAATATAAACATACAAAATTTACGAGTATTTATTTCAAAAGAATCAAGAATCAGGTTTTTTTTTTACTTATCGTTATTTTTTACCATTTTCTGCATTAGAATATGTAAGATATTTATAAATATCGCGTCAAAAATATTTTGATAAGAAGAAATAACTAGTGCAAAAAATTAAATTTCAAAATTGCAGCTAAACATTTTTTTCAAAATCAGATTCGCGTGAACTTAGTACACGGACCCGAATGAAATTACTTCAAACTTGGTTCCAGGGATTTTTTGCGGTCGTTGACTCCAAATTTGAGGAAAAAATTCTAGCCCAAACATTTTTTACGCGATATTGATAAATATCTGAGGTATTCTATCGTGGGAAACGATAACAAAATTACGATAAATGAACAAAATTCTACCTATTTTTTAAATAAACGCTCGTAATATTTTTATTTTTTAGTCATTTTTCGATATATTATTTGAAAAAGCAGGGTATGGGCAATAAAAAATTTTTTTGTTTTGCCGTTAGACGTATGTACATTTGGTCCTGAAACTGTTAAGAAGCAACATTTTCATGTTAGTCCGAATTTAATTTAGATAGATCTCTTATTAATTTGGGTTTTTCTTTATGAAATATTTAGCCAGTATAGTGAATAGCGATAGTATGACATCTCAAGTTAGATCAGGTTAGATTAGATATAGTATAATTTTTGGTGTGAAGTTGTTTAGTGTTTAAGTTGTTTTGAAAAAGCTTCTATTGGCAGGAAGTTTTTCAAATTTATTGAAAAGCTGTTGAGACATGGACCCAAATATCCTATACGATCATCTGTTCCCACAACATTGAATCTAAAATTAATCTGCCGTGGAAACGTAAGCATTTTTGTTCCCAAACATTTAGCAAAATGTCATTCATATGTCAAGGTGTCATAGAAGCTACAAACATTTTTGGTAAAAATATCTTATTTACCTTTATTTGCCAGTAAATTCAAGAGGGGGCAATTTCATCAATCTTATTGTGCTATAGCGTTTGTTTGAATCAAAAATATATGTTCGAAGGACAACAAAATGCAGGATTTTATTTTCGTTTGCAAACACAATTTAGACGTATGAAATTCCACAAGGTCATAAGCCTTTCAGATTAATAAACTTGACTTTGCTTTGATTTGCCAAATACCCGATAATATTGTTTTCAAAACAACGAAATGAAATTGTTTACATTTTAAAAATAATTTCTCAAAATTGACTTATTGAATCATTTGGCTACGTTAGAATCCCAACAAGTATCTCAATGACACTTGAATCGCGATGAACACGCACTTCCGTTGTCTCATTGTCAAACCCTTGCAAGAAACGGATAAAAACAAAACGTTAAGGAATCGCGAACGACGATCGCATCGTGACTTTTACCTTGACGTCAGAGGCGCGAATCCCGGAATGAAGAAGTGGAGCCTGGGGAAGGGCACCATGTTTACGGCGAGTTTTCTCAGATCGGCGTTCAATTGTCCTGGGAACCTGAGGCAGGTAGTGACGCCACTCAAGGTCGCGCTCACCAGGTGATTGAGATCACCGTAGGTGGGAGTTGTCAGTTTCAATGTCCTGAAGCAAATGTCATACAGGGCTTCGTTGTCGATACAGTAGGTTTCGTCAGTGTTTTCCACCAGCTGGTGCACCGATAGGGTGCAGTTGTAGGGTTCGACGACAGTGTCCGAAACCTTAGGGGATGGTACCACGCTGAAGGTCATCATGATCCTGTCCGGGTACTCCTCACGAATTTTTGATATCAAGAGGGTTCCCATGCCTGCACCGGTTCCTCCACCCAACGAGTGTGTCAGTTGGAATCCCTATTAGGTCCATAATATTAATTACAAATCATAGTGACAATGTCATACATTATTTACCTAGTGCGTAAAGTGTACTATTAGTGCGGACTGTGCATATATCTATAGAACTCGCGTAAAGTTGTGGCGACTGTTTACTTTACCCACACGTAATAAGAAAAAAATAACTTGATCAAATTCAATTGACATTATCTATTAACATTACACCAGTCCATACAAATTTGATATACAAAATATGGCTTCTCAATTAAAAAAATTGTTGAAAATTCTGAAAAAAATAATGTGGTTTCCCCGATTATTTCAAATTAAAACAGCAATTATAATAATGCGGTAAAATTAGTATTCAACAGTTTGACATTTTCGCTTGGGTGTAAAAATCTCATAGTGACAATATGGGCTACAATATTTTTAGGTTATATTATAACTATATAACCCTGTTTTTTTTTTAATACATTTAGTCTTATGTTAATGCACAACAGTCATTTTAAAATTGAATGTTTAGCTAATTATTTGTAGTAAGAAGAATTGATTTATCGAAAATGTAAATAGAAAACTGAACCACAATGAAAATGGGTATAAAAAATAATATATAATAAAATAAGATCAGGGTAAATTTTGGAATTAATTATTGTGTTTTCGTACTATTTAGACATCTTATAAGTTGAATTTCTTTTAATTACGTTTTTAACTTTATTCTTACATTTTTTAAATTGTTCGTTTTCTGAACATTTACTAAAAAGTTAAAAGAATATTGTTAGCTGAAATGAAATTATGGATAAAGATTATTTAAAAAGAGTCACTAACCATATTTTTTGTTTATTATGACTTTGATCATCGTTATCATCGATTAACTCCAGTCAAGTAAAATTGCACAGACCACTTCTTCTAAGTGGAATATTATTAACCAAAATTCTTATGAGAATTCAGAATATTTATTGACCTGATCATTTTTGAAACATTTATTTAAACTTCTGGCAATTAAACAGAAATTAAAGAAATAAATTGTTAAACGCGAAGCAGTAATTATGCAATTTTAGGTTATGTTATTTCCTTTAGCTTTCTGAAAATCCCTTTGCATTTTTTTCCATTTGCTCAAAATTATCGCAGTTTCAAATTCAAAATAGAATCCAGGTAATGGAATTACATGATCCAGTTTGGATATTAACGAAATTCTATCATATATTTTATTTATTACGAGTCATTTGTATTTTTAAATGTAAAATGCCAGTCATTGTAATCACTGAATCTAGGAATACTACAAAACCAAAACAGTATATAAATTGGAACAAAATTGTATCGTTTTTTAATTAATGTTATGCGCTAGTCACTGTTAAGAATTCAGATTATATGACACAATTTTAATAATCGTTACCTTTTAGTAAAGATAAATAAAGATTATGAATACATGTTATCAATAATAGAAGATTCATTGTCTATGTTGAAATGATATTTTTGAAAAGGAAACGTTTAAACTTATGATTCATTTCCTTTAACACTAATCAAGAAGAAATTTGTCTATATTAAATATATTTCTGCATATATTAAATCAATTGCATAAAGTAGTTTATTAACTGTTAAATGTTAAGATTAAATTACGAGTTATACCTAGAAAAAATTGAAAGACATCAAATAGACTCTTATTTGGAAAACAAAAATTAATGTCATCTGTTCTAAATTTAATTTAAGAATTAGTTTCTTTTAAAAATAACATCAACTTTAAAAATATTTTTAAAAAATACAGAGTACTAATCATTTTTAATACAGGAAAAAAACAACTAGTACAAGCATGTGGATATTTTTGGACTAACCAAATTGTTTTTTTTTGGCGGCAATGTGTTTTGGTAATTTCTTTACCTCAATTTAGTTCAAATATAATTACTAGATAAATTCTAATAAACGAACATATTTTTGTTTAGTTTTCACTCTTCGAAAATTAAATTTTCAACCTTATACAAGATTTAACGAAGTTAGAGTAAAATATGACAGTACGAAAAGATCACAATTTGAAGATCGTCTTTCGGACTATATTTCTTCCACAGCATCCGTTTAAATAAGATAATAGATTAATCGAACAATACTTTTTCACTTTTAAATTATATTGACCTATGAAATTAGAAATTCAACAGGGAAATTGCATTAAATGAAAATACCTGCAGACAATCGCAGCTTTCAGCTTCCTTGCGTACGACATCGAGTACCGAATCGACCAGTTCGGCACCCTCTGTATAATGGCCCTTGGCCCAGTTGTTTCCAGCGCCACTTTGTCCGAAAACGAAATTATCCGGACGGAAAATCTGGCCGAAGGGACCAGAACGCACAGCATCCATGGTTCCGGGTTCAAGGTCAACCAGGACGGCCCTTGGAACGTATTTTCCACCAGTGGCTTCATTGTAATAGACGTTTATACGTTCCAATTGGAGGTCAGAATCCCCATGGTAGGTTCCCGTCGGATCGATTCCATGTTCATCCGATATCACTTCCCAAAACTGTATTTATCATATTCAAAAATTGTAGTTTACACAATTTTTAATACATAATTTAACTGAATGAACAATTTAATTTATTGTTTTATATGTAACAAAATTGAAAACTACGATCCGGAAAATTGCGGTAATTTATGAAATGTTCGAAAATGACAATTTGCGAACCTTGGCACCAATTTGATTTCCGCATTGGCCGGCTTGTAAGTGAACGATCTCCCGCATTTTCTGTCGGTTTTGATACTTGAGGATAAATCAAAGGGTAAGTCTGAGCAACTGATAAATTGTCACCACTCTCTGTGACTGCTCTCAAAATTTTTGCAAGTTACTAACGTCAAACAACTGAGATGCCCTTTGACGGTTTGACGTATTTGTTTTTTTTCTGCCATCACCAAGGAAACAAAGGCATATGTATTCTAAATACATGGATTCAAAAAATTTGAAATTATTAATTCTGTATTCTGATACTTTGTTGTTCGTTTTCATCACCTGTAGTTTCAATTTTCTTTGTAAAACTTTTCAAAATTGTTGTAAATTCGAAATGAAATATATAATTTCTTTGTTATGAAATAATTTTAAAATGTCTTAAGTTTTATTGTTATCATAATTAAATAAGACAAAACATTTTGTTTAATTTTTGATGTTCATGTTTTCTTTTATTTTTTTTCGCTCAGCTTATCCCATACCACTTAATACTTCTAGTTGGAACTGATTTTTGTTTTTAAATTTTCTTGCTGAATTTTTTTATCGATTTTACAGATATTCATTAATTTTCATTATCATTTATTTTATTTTCGCCTAAACGGATTTCTTTTTATTTTAAACCACCTAATTCCATACATTCATATTAGTGAATTTTTTTCAACTTCATATTAATTAACAATCTCTTTTTTTTTCTTGAGATAATTTAAAAAAATTATAACAGTAGTTTTATTCCTATAGTTTTATCATTTTTAACCCTTTAACTTTTAACTATCTTAAAATTGATTTAATTGATATTATTTATCATGATGTATTAATGCCGTCATCATTGACAGTTTCTTTATTAGTTTCATATAATGTTATTTTCGGGTTAGTGATTCTTTCCTTTACTACACAAATGTAGATTTACTAATGATCTAGTTATAAAATACAAATCGATCAAACAAATCTAAGATAACAAACATCAACAGTACTTGAATTTTACACATTGTTAATTGTTAATCCGTATTATTAGTGGTTATGTGAACATTCAAGTTGCATTTTATAAGGGACAAAAACTACTTTCTACTTACAATATCGTTTGGTATTAAAATGATCAAAATAAACGACAAATATTTAGTAAAATGACTTCTTTCAGTTGTAAAAAATGTACTTACGTTTTCACCTCTGTTTCTAAGTTAAAAAATAAAATTGTTCTTAAAGAAACTCGTTACT
Source organism: Trichopria drosophilae (assembly GCA_030407085.1). Lineage (NCBI taxonomy): Eukaryota > Metazoa > Arthropoda > Insecta > Hymenoptera > Diapriidae > Trichopria > Trichopria drosophilae. The sequence goes on along the minus strand of CM059584.1, from coordinate 137,507,489 downwards.
GTCTGGTTTCATCGATCCCTGATTTATTCAATTAAAGTCATAATTGAAAAATTCACAGTAGCTTATAAAAATGTAGGATATTAGGAAGTTAACTTTTACACTGTATCAAATTTATTATTAAAAAAGATGTTAGTTTTCATGACATATGCATTGAAGCATGCAAAATGACTATATTCATCAAATTCGTTACAATTCAGCTCAAAAATGTATGTACGTCAATTTTTTTGAAAATTTAATTAACAATGTAAGAGTTATCAGTTTACTGAAGTTCGCTATTTGGAATTATAGACCCTGGATTTTTCAATTTTTACAAATTCGATTTCAGTTCCAACATATGCAAACCAAATCGAGTCTATTTTATTTTGCTATTACAGGTAAAGTATTCTCTGGAACATGGTTAATTTCTACGTTTAAAATAAAATTGTCCAATTATTTTTTTTTAAATTGTTGAAAATAAATCAATTATACTCCTGATCATAAAGTTCTATGTACAGTGTTTGCTTTTTGGATGCCGTGCTTCAAAAGCATTGAATTCTTAGAGAATCTCGAAATTTCGATATCCAGCAAAAACAACGTAAGCAGATCTCTTTTCATCGAATAATAATATATTAATAAGTAGTAAAACGATCCGCAAACAACATGATTCTCTAGACGTTGCATGTGCGTTAGTAATCACCATTAAATTGTCGTACCAGTAAATGACAATGATTAGCATTAAAAAGTGTATTATTACACATAGAAAATATTTCATTGACATAAAAACAATTGAACGTATTAGCGTTTTTTTCCAGGGACGATAGTCATTCATAGTCTTGCTAAGAAAATGGAACTTGTTATAACATTTTTTCAGATATGAACGGAAGTTAATTAATAAGTAGGTTAAGGTACGTCCACGAGATATAACTTCTCAAAGTCTGAATGTCGCGAACACTTATTCATTTCGTATGCGTAATCATACTATAACGTTTTTTTTCTATTTCTATTATGCGCGTTCTTTGATTATTTTAAACCTTAGTTTTATAAAAAAAAACGATTGAATTGATTCACGGTTACACGTATATACATAATATGTAAGATGTTTTAAATGTTTTCATTAGTACATGTGTGTTTGGATACGAGCGATAAGATTTCTGTTGAAGCGCAATTTGTACTTGTCTGCAACTTTTCGTAACTTGTCTAATATTCTAGATTTTTCCTGGAAAACTATTAATTGTTTAAAATTTCATAAAACATCAGATAAACCTAAATTCTCGGATTGAACATGGATAATAATAAACCGTTAACGTATAAACTGATTGTTGATGAACCCTCTAATGGATTAATAAATCCATAATTCTATTTCGGTATTCGACATATGAATCACCTTTGAATTTTAAAAGTTGGTAATTTCAATTGTAATAACGTTAATGATGATGTAAATATTATAATTTTCTCTCCCTAAGGAGCAAAATATATATATATATACCGGAACAAAATTACGTTGTAATATAAAAATATGTGCGAAAGTAGTTAGTTCGCGATATAACAATAAAAATTACTCTTATTTATCTTCTTTAATTAATGTATACTTTTTTCGTTATTTTATTGATTTTAAAAATGGTCATTCCGAATAGCAGACTACTTTTATGTTTTTTTTTATTAATGTGGATAAAAAAGTTGTAATCCTTAATTGGTAAGCGAATTTTCAATGTGCCTTAAATATGGCAAAATATACTGTTCGAAAGTATAATCGTACTCTTTACATGTATTATTTGTGAATCTAAAATGTAGTGTGAGATCCGTCGATTTCCGTCGAATAGTCAAATTTTTTAAGCTGGATGGTGAATTTTATGTAAAACTTTTTTATGATACACTTTTAAATTAGTGTCAATGAAATATTAATGCGTATTTCAATTTTAAATTTCAATAAAATCGGAGTTATCGTATATTAAAATAAAAAACATACAAAAAATGTTCAAATGGAATAGATTTTTTTTTAATTTTTTAATAAGCACTTGGGGCTTTTATTACTTAAATGGTTACTTTTTTTATATAGTAATTAATAACAAAATACAATAAAATGGTTATCTTAAGGGGGTTCTGAAGTGCTCGACCAATAAAGAAGGAATTTTCACTAAAAACCGTAAATAATAAATTACTGAATCGATTTTTCCAAATTCGGGTTATGTAGCAGTAATACTAAGTACTATAGACGATATCCCATAAAATGCCAAACAAAATTAATTGTGAACTGACTGAGAATTTTCGGGAAAAAATAAATTTATTTCCGAAAATTCTCGGTCAGTTCTCAATTAAAATCTTTGATATTTTCTATGAAACGGTTTATAGTACTTAGAATTGCCCTTACCGAGTCCGAATTTAAAATATGTTGTTCAGTCATCTTTAATTTACGTTTTTTAGTGAAATTTCCTGCCTTACCTGCGGACTACTTTAGAACCCCTTCAATTTTGTAAGTATACAATGTGTTAATTAATTATAATAAATAGTATTTATAAAGACGTTAAAATCCTTGCAGAGATTTTTAAAACATAAAACTTTTCTAGTTTCTAGGAATGAAATTTTAGCAGAAAACTGCAATGGATAACAGCTAAAGATGTACCATCCAGTTTTCTAGCCTAGATGCACAGGTTGTTTCGAGATGGCGCCAGAGATACTTTAAAACTGTACGCTTTACAATCGATTTTGCTTAGGAACAGGGTCGTAATTATTACTAATAAAAAACTAGACATTAATACTCTTTTAATTTCACTAAACCCATCATATTTGTCAAAGTTGGCATGTTATTAACTATTGTAGATGTTTCATTAATTCCTTTTTGTTATTTGTAAAGCTTCATTAAATAAAGTTTATATTCCAATTTCTAATACAAAAACATTTTTAAAAACGAGTGTGTAATTAGAGTATCAACGAATATTTTGACTCTTAATTACACTTCAATTTAAAGGTTAAAATATTACTACAACAATAAAATTATTAAACACGATACTTGATTCTGACTTCTTTATAATATGCTTGCAATTTTGTTTTATTGCAAAATAAAATACACATTAGTTGACTCACCAAAAGGACTTCAAAATTATTTCACCATCATTCTATGATTTAATTTTGATTTTCACTATTTCCATTTTTACTTTAAAACATGTATTACATTAAAGAATAACATAATTAATAGCTTCGTATATCAAATAAAGTTGACTTTCTTTTGAAAATTTCTATTTATAAAAAATCAGTATTCAAGCAAACAAAAATTCAAGACTGTTTGTTACTAACCAATAAGAACTCGATGGTATAATAAACGAATATTATACGTAAAAATGGTATAAAAGTGGTATACGTATGTGATAGGCATATGTTTATGTGATAAACAACTATAAAATGGCATTGTAAAATACATTTATTGAAGACGTTTTAAATACGTAAAAATAATATACTATACGTTTATTAAACATATGAATATAGTTTGTGAAATACACGATTATATTTTACGTATGTAAAACGTATATAAATCATTGAATTTACTAGTTTAATAAACGTATTTGAAAAACGTTTATAATCTGTAATAATATAGCTGGTTAAAAACGATTGTATACTACGTTTATTACCGAAGCATATTATATGTTTATAAAACGACATATGCCATAGTTATTATCAAAAATATTACATTATTTCCATTCTGAGAATTTAAAATGTAAAACATTTATTACATTTTTAAAAATAACGTGCGTGAAATATCGCATTTGAGTTTACGTATTTAAAACGTACAAAAATCGCGTAATATAGATGTCGGATAAGAGCATTCCGAAATATATTTAAGGTTAATGAAAGGACTGGCTTATTAATACTATGTTTATACTAAAATATATAAATCGTTTATATTCCTCGCCTATAGATATGCGATAAACCGTAAAAAGTTCATTAAGCTTTTTTGAAAAATGATGAGATATGGTTCCATAAAATAAGGAAGTTATATGTTTCTACATAACGCGATCAGAAAATATTGAAAAATTTATTCAATATAAATGAAACAGCTGGTACTTTTAAATGTACTTATTTCAAAGTATACTGTTCATCTTTTTGTCATATATTTTGCGTCTTTTTTTTAACCGCATTAAATCCTATTTTGTTCTGCAAAATCTGAATTTGTTAATATTGAAAAAGATTTTGATATTTTAAAATAGCTAAAAAAATGAACATGAGCAAAACTATTTTAATTAAAAGTTGAGTTCTGCTTTAAATTATTTTCATTTTCATCAAATGTTGCCATAAATATTCCTGAGCAATTAATGTTAATATTTATTGATATCTGTAACTCACATTTAAAAAGTAACATTTTATATTATACATTTTTGTATTTTAGTTAATTAGGTTTAGTTGTAATAAGAATATCCAAAAATAGAAAGTGAGGTTTCCGAAATTTTTAGGTATAATTCATAAAAATGGTGAGTTTTCGAAATTTATATTTTTAGTTAAATGAACTTACGATCATTAAATTTATTAATCAAATGAGGACTCTAATATTTTCAAAATAACTTAAGTTACGCTATAGTTTTCATTTGTATGACGATGCATATAAATAAAAAATGTCCGATTTTTTCATTTCTATGTTTTTCTTTCAGTTTTCCTACTTTTCTAATTGATTTTACTTTCGAAAGATAAGTTTTAATGAAAGTTCAAGACTTAGATTACTTCTTATTCTTTTAGCGAGTAAAATATAATATTAAAACAAGATTTTTAACAATTTGTTGTATAGAACCATACATAAAAATGTATACAAAATAAAGCCACATAAAGACTGTTACCAAGAAATACAAATTAAAATTTATTAGTCGACTGTTGAAATAAAATCGCAATTTTTATATGCAAGTTATTTCGATATTAATACCAAAATTATCAAATACAATTTCCAGTTTTGATTAATACATTAAGAATTTATTTATATTTAATATACAACAAAAACTAAAACTTTAGAGATATTGGGGCCGTGGCTTTAATTAATCAACGAGGATATTTTTGTGCGTCATGTGTGAACTCTTATAAAAATAATATTTTCAGATAAAATACTATTTTATATCTTTATAATTGTTGTTAGTGTATTATTATGATCATTCGTATTTGCTATTGTTATGCAGTATCTGAAGAAAAACTAACTGAGCTTGCAGAATGTTTTATTGTATTTTTCAAAAATTCAGATTTGTCCCATTTCTATTCTTTTGTTTCGATTATTTGCATTGAAAACATTTCATAATTCTTATTTCAAGAAAAAAAAATCGTGTCCTTAAGAATCGGATGTACATACATTTAATATGAAGGTTGACAGTATTTTTTTAGTTTTATAATAAAACGCTAAAAAGATAGAAATGTATATTTTTTATTGGCCAAACGCCGTTCTTTCGAATTCTGTATCAAAACTTAAAATTAAACAAACTGTCAGCATTTATTTAGTACAAATCACATTTTTGTAAAGATTTCATTTAATTTCGTTTCTAACATAAAAGCGAGATTTTTATTGTCAAACTTCATATTAAATTTATTGATTAGGACTTGGATCCTGAAAAATTCTACTAAAAGTTCAACAATATTTATGCCAAAATCAGTAATTAAAATTACTGCAAGAATCTAATAAAATTGTTACGAAATGTTTGGAACACATTATAATTTTTTCTAAATTTTGAAATTTGTTCAAAAACATTTTAGTTGAAGATAAACTTTCACAACAACTCTTGCTGACTAAAAATTTCTTAAAATTGGTGAAAGAATTGACTGGAATTTTTCCAGAATGTTTTGACGTTTTTATAATTTTTCATAACTGTAGTATTATGGAAAATTGTTTCAAAGTTTCTGTGATAAAATATACGAGCTTTGTTCTGCAATATTTTTTTAAAAAGGTTTTTTTCGTGTCTGAGCCCACATTTTGGATCCTTAAATCCCAAAATCGCAGTTTCTTTACTTTAAACAGGGACCATTAAATTATTTTTATGTGAAAAACGAAAAAAAAAAAACATTTGTAAATCACATTTTATTGGAAATAATCAGATCAGTTCATAACGATTGCATTTTTCGAAAAATCGAGTACAAGATTCTGTCGGAGATTTTTCAGTTAATTTTTCCTCATACACTCGCTTGGACATTTTTCAAAACATTTTTTATACCGAATATTATCGTCGAAAAACTGGATGAAAACCGCAATTCAGAAGAGTCCCGGTATATTTACCCGCTCGGTTCCTTGCCTTCCCCTCCCGTCTCTTTATATTTGTCAAAAGAAGGGGAGCGCCGCTTCTCCCACTCCTCTCCGTTGCGTTAGGTTCGTGACCTTTTCTGATGCCCCAAGCCTGCAAGGTAGGGGAGAAAGAGAGCGGCGACAAATAAATATAACCAGACGAAACTGGACAAATATGCTGCGACGTAAATATAACGAAACGAAACTGGGCAAATATGCTAGGACGTAATTATGGCGAGACGCAAATATACCGGGACTCTACTGTATACAAAAATGTCGACTTAGGACTTAATGAGTTAACACAGTTTTATTAGTTAATTTCCATTCATGAGAACAAATATAATTTAAATGTAACTAACATTTAAAGAAATGTGTTTGACTGGACTTTTTACACAGTTCTTTCTATGACATTCGGATGGAAACTAAAGGAATTTAAATCTGAACGAAATGTGCACTATAGTTTTCGTTTTCTACTTAATTAAACGCAGTTGATATTTTATTAGTACCAAGTTGTTTAGGTACACTTAGTGGGGAAGAAATTAATTTCCCAGTAAATCAATGTCGTGGCGATATGCGCACAATAGTTACATAACATTATATAACAATGGTTTTCTTGCAAAAGAATGCCTCAAACAAAACGTTCCATTGGTTAAATGCATTTCGACAATGCGTTCCTTCGATTAAATTCTAATTGATAACGATCGATCATTGTTGGCTCCATTTATCGAAATTTCGAGAAACGAATACTGTGCACCTTCGATTTTGTTATGCAACACTTTTGGCCTTTAAAATAACACAATACCTCATGCATTTTACGACAATAACGTTGGAGACTTTCGATCTGGAATGAATGCCAACACAACGTCCATGAAAACGTTAGGTGCCCCTTGATAAAGCAGGTTAAAGGAACAACTTTATTGACCGTAGATCTCGATCTCCAATGGGCAGAGTAATCAAAAAATCTCAAAGATGAATTAAAATGGTATTGGTCATTCCTGATGTTTACATTAAAAAATTTGGACGTCAGTCAAGTAAACATGAAGCATAAATATGTATTTAACTTCGTGATGTTATGACTCAATTCAAATTGTTTCTTATGAATAAGGTCGATTAGCTGTTCAAAATCTGGTGGAAATTGTATTAAAAAATTAGTAATTCAACCAAACCCAGGAAATAGTAGTTACTGCGCGAAGTCTAACAAACTTAAAATAGGAATTCAAGTTCTAAATATATGCAAACATCATTTTTATGGGCAAGGAAATTTTTATTAAACTTTCGAAAATATTTATTTATAATTTCTAGTTGTCTCTTTTATGTATCGATAGATTTGTTGTTTTTTTTTTTGGTATACTGTGTTACTATTACTATGCGGGGTGTAGTCAATAGTGTAAGTGTGATGCATACGGAAAAAACAGGTTTGGACACACCAACCAAAGAAGTATGGTGAATTAAAATATTAATAGGACGACCGTTGCTATTTTAAAGAGAACTTTGCATATGGAAACCTTTCAACAGATATGGTCACAGCAACCGGAGAATGGTTGGTGTGACTATAATATGGAAGGGACATAATTATCAATATAGTATGGTCAAGAAAACCATATCTTTAGGTGTGGTTTGATTGTATTTAATATAATTTCTTTTGTTATGAAATTAATTATTTACGTCGACCTTGACCAAAGGTCTGCAATTACTGAAAAATTAAATCAAAATGTTTTTGTCCTGGATTTTGTATCAATTTTGTTACTAGTAATTGTAGAGTCTACAAAACACGGGGTCCAGTCGAGAAGTACGTGAGCCAAAGGCCGCAGGGTCAAAGTCACTAATTTTTAATTGGATTTGCAATTTTGAAATTTTAAAACCGAAATCGCATTTGTTTTCGGGGACTTCGAAAATCGTTACATGATTATAATTTCAAATTTATCTCATCTAACAATTCACAATAATCAGATCAGCAAGTTGATATTTGATATTTGTTTATGTTCATAAATATATTAAAGGTATACCAGGAAACAACATGATTTCTCCGTTTTATTCGTGAAAACGACTTTTTAAAGAAGAAATTATTCAAGATTTTTCAATTGAAAATATTTATTGATACAGAAGGTCCATAAATTCTGCTTGAAATGAAACGATTAACAATCATGAGATTAATCCTAAAAAACACATTTGAGTAAACATAGAAAAAAAACTTAGAAACAGAAATATTTTTTTCTTTTAAAAAAATGTTGCTTATTTTTAGGTAATGTTCTGAAATGAATGTCTAACTATTCTGGTATATATTATATTTACTAGTATAAATATCGCATTTATGTGAAAGGTTGCTTTAATAACGAACGCATAATTTGCAGTGAACACTTTGTTTATTTATGTACATTTTTTTAAATACAATATTCACAGTAAGTTTTAACATCACAGCAATTTTGAAAGGACAACCAAGAATAACAGCGCCTCTTAGTTGGAAAGTGAACCTGTTGATGAAATGTGGTTCAGATCGGTAATCTTATTTCATGATGGTAAAGCAGCTTTCTGCCAGTAGGTTATCATACAAGTTGATATTTTCTCCATGCTCGAATATATTCTTTTAAATTATTTTCTTTTTGTCATAAAATATTATTAGTATAAGTTATTGCAGAAAAACTATTTTTGCGTATAAAATCCATTGAGTATTTATAAATGATATTGAAGTCATGACTTTTAAATTTAACTTCAAATATAATGTTGATTAGCATTCATAACAGAGTTTTGACTGTTTAAAAATGAATTTTCAAGCAAATAATTTTGATTCGATAAGAATTCATTTATATTTTTGATAAATCATACTTTTAAATGCACTTCAAAATGTACTAATAATCACTTTCCGTTCTCTTGTCTAACATTTTAAAAATTATTTCCTCATTATCCTGACTTTTAAGCAACAAAATTTTGTTTACAACTGATTCCTTGTTGGTTCCCTGTCAATCTTGATTAATTATTCTGTTACTTTTACTTCATTCTTGGTTGTACATCTTTAATTAGTTTTTATATGAACTAATTAACGTCCTGCAATAAGTGGTGCAGCATAGGGATAAGTACTGTACGCTGGAAGTGCAGAGTAAGCACTGTATGCAGTCAAAGGAGCTGCTGCAACGTAGGGTGCTGCAATTGCGTGGTTGATAGCATGAGCGTTGTAACTTGTGGCATAAGTACCGACAGTCAGTGCTGCAGGTACCGCTGCAGGTATGATACCTGCTGAGCAGACAGCAACCAAAGCGGCGAAGAAGATCTGAAAACATAAATAATTATCATTAAAATAAATTTTCTTATCTTTTTCTCAATGAAGCGGATAATAATTCCAAAGAGCAAAAATAAATGTTACGGATATAAATCGATAAGCTAGTAATCTTTACAAGAAGAATATAAATTAACAATGATTAAATAAATTTTCCAAATTTTGCGAGTAATTACAATCACTTATCTTATGTTATTTAAAAATATAACTATAATAACAATAAAATAAGTAATTGAGTGTTATATTCTTAATAAAACTTCGGTCAAAATAATAACAATATATTTTCTATAAATTATGGTCATTACAATTTATGTTAAAATAAATTCTTGCTTGACAGTTCGTTAAATATTCTTTAAATTTCTTCTATTTGTTAGAAATATTATGACTACCAACTATTTAAGAAATTATTTTAAGGTAAATTATACAGTACGCCCCCCCCCCCCTCCTAATATTCGCAATCCTAATATTTGCTACCCCCGAATATTTACCACTAGGTCCGTCCCAATATTTGCCTTACCCCTCGATTACTGTGCCCCACCATTTCTCACGGAACGGTAATTGTGTGACGACATCACGCATGCGCGATGTCGGCGGAGTGGGAGAAAAATTACTTTCCCTCACTAGGCAAATATTGGGAGGAAAGAACAGACAAGGCGGAAGACGCAAATATCGGGGGGGGGGGGCACTGCAAAGTCTTTTAGTTAATAGGACGATAATAATATTATATTCTGTTTCTAAATATTTAATTGTGGCAACTGCGTACAATGTTAGTATTCGATACATAAAATAAAACAAGATAGTAATTTTTACCATCAATCCTGTTACTACTACTATTTACTCCATTTATATTACTAATAAAACAGGACTTGTTGTTGATTCGTTATCGTTTAACTTATATATAAATATGAAAATAATATATCTTTTAAAGAAAGAAGACATAATAATTATTACTGTTTATAATTCCTATTTGTAAAAGAAGCAATTCTAACAAGTTACATTTTTAATAGTTTCACTGTAACTATGAGATCCATTTTTAATACGTCTGTAACGTTATTATAATCTGTGCTGTCACGATTGCAGGAATATTTCTCACGAAAAAAAGAGGGGAAAAACGCAAATAAAGATAAGAAATTAATAAAATTCGATTGAATTCGAAGTACTTATAAATTTTAAATTAAATTTAATTATATTTAATTTTGTTTTATTAGTAAAAAATATATTTTTGTAATATTTGAAGCAAAAAAATGCTTCTAAAAGTAAAAACTGTTTCCGTAGTTCGTAAATGTAAGAAGAAAAATAAATTAAAAGTAGTCTTTTTTAATTATAATTTGTGAACCTAAATATGTTTATTTTTAAAAACGAAAAGGTAAATAGTAAACAGTGTAATTTAAGATACTAGATACTAGGTTTCTATTCAGAACGAAATGGTATTATCGCTTGATCATAATAAGCTACACAAAATTAAACTATAATTAATTTACAAATACTTCTTTAACTTTCATGAATTGAAGTCATTGATAATAACAGCTACTAATGAGCGTAGTAATCAATAGAGAAACATATAGCTTTCTTAATAATTTAGTTTCAGAATTTGATTTCCTGTTTCTATTATTTGATCCAAAACATAAAAAGTTCATTTTTTACTAACTATTTATATCTTATCGGTAGCATTCTAATTATTATGAACAATTTTAATATTTTGATTAATACAATAATTACTAATGCACATTTTACATTGAAAAAATTTCCATAAACAAAAAAAAGTAATTTTGATAACTTTTTATCTATGGCGAGTATTTCAATATTACTTCACCTCATTTGTATTTCAGATTTAGTAATTACCCTAAAGTAGTTAAAACAACTCATAATATAGTTAGCTAAACAAAATAGTTAGATTTCAGTTTTCAGAAATTGCGTTTTACTTTAATTACATATTTTGGTAGAAATATCAACTTAAAAATATTGACACCGCTTAACTAAACAAGTAATTTCTTTTAGCATTTTCCACTAAACCACCCAATCCTGATTGAGTTTGTCATGTGAAATTGGTTCAGTATATTTAAGCATTAGTATTTTCTATTTGCAAAAAAAACTGCTAATACGAATACAAATAGTGAAAACACAGCTTGATATTTTTGCCGTCGTAAATATTAATCAATAATACTAATTCCGTTACTAAAAAGCCCAATTTTAAGCGTTGATGATTAATTACCTTAATAAAAAGACAGTTTGAAGTTTTAGTGCAATTTAAGTCAAAGAATAGCTGGTGATAATTAAAATTTGGAAGATAAAGAAGATAATACATTTATACGGCTTAGTTTAGCAACTAATTTAATGCTCAAAATGAGTTTTACTTTTATTTAAAAGTTTACTTTACTAAGTCGCTCTTCGATATTGGGAGTTCAGTATTTAATTTTGGATAATAAGAATTTCAATACAACGCCAAATTTGAAGAAAAAAACCTTTCTTAAAAATTTGTAAATTTTAATTTTTATCAACTAATAGGACCTTGTGAATTACTGAAAAAAAATGTCAGGATATAATTACATGAATTCTAAGAATTTTTCATTCCTAACATATTTCGGAGAAAGCTCATTAACTCATCAGAAGTTTTCCGAATAAATTTTCATTGAGGATGACATTTTGCGGACGTTGCAATGAAGCGGCAAAAAATGTAAAGTTTGTTCTTAGTATTCCTTGTACCATAATTTCAATAAAATCGCAATATCCTAATAGATAAAAATAAAAAGGCTTAATTAAAATCTGACTTGAAATGGAAACGACTTTTTTGTATATCGAAATAGAACGAACTATTTGTTATTGAAATCGGAGATATAGGTATACAATATTAAGTAACTATGTTTAAAAATTAGTAACTTATTTTATAACAATTGCAGCTACTTACGAATAATTTGGTTGTCATTTTGATAGAGATAATGAAGTGTTCGCTGAGAAATCTGCGATGAAACTGATAGGAACCCCGTGGCTTTTATAGTTAACTTTCGGTCTCCACATCAGAATGTCGTATTCCACAATCCCTCACTTCATTCGTTAGTTAATCCATGCTCGTGCATTCAAGATGACTCTCGCATAAAAAACAACCTTTCGAACGCAACCATTGCCCAATTTTCATACGATTGTCTTATTTTGAATATTTAGTACAAACTTTTATCTACACTGTAATTTTTCTTCGATACTTTTCATTTCAGAGAGTAATTTAGAAAAAAATGTTGGAATTGGAACCTATCTCCAGATCCTGAAGTGTAACTTTTCAAAAGTTTTCGAAAAGAAATTTGTTTTCTATGTCAGTGACGATTGAGAACAGAATTGTAGAATCTCAACTTGCAATTACAAATATTTAAATTCTACTTTTCCGTACAAGCTATAAATTCGTTTTTTACGTACGTTATGAACTACTTACAGTCATTACATAATAAATGTGAATGTCAGTTTAATAATTAAAAACAAGTCATAAACTTACGAAATACCATATTAAATCTTGAACTATACTTAATCCGATAATACTTAGGCGTACTTGATCATTGCCAGGAACAAGCTCTGATCAATATTCTGTCTGAAAAAAGTGTTAAAATTATCTAAATTTTACTAACGATTTCTTAATAATATATTACTTTCTTTAGTAGTTTGATGAATTCAATAAACTCCATTCAGAATTTAATGAAAAGATCTTGTCAATGGTCTAAAATGAATTTTTACGCCCGCAAGCAATCCAAAATTCCCAGGATACTGCTGACGATTCACTGTAATATTATCCTCTATTATTTACTTTAAAAAGGACCGTTAGTTTAAACCACTTGATTTATACTTGACAAACGTAACTGTATCTTGTCATCGATACTTGTATCCAGTTTTATTAAAAAACACGAACAAATTTTAGTATTTCATAAATGAGTTGTAATTAAACACTCGAATAAGTCTCTACTTATTTTAACGATCAAAAAGCCCATTTTCATATCTGTTCGGTACAATTACTATTTTGAGATATTAATACAATCCCTTCAGTGATTACGCGAAATTAAATACCATAAGTTTACTATAGAATTTGGTAACTAGCAATAAATAAAATATTTTATTTGTTCAGGTTCGTTATGGAAAGTCAGAAATTAGTTTTGTGTAAGAACAAAGTGCTACATTTGACTGGATTGTTATTGGGGCCAAACTAGACTTATAATCTTAAAAACGGCAATATATCAGCTAACCAAAAAAGGTAGGTAACTACTAAATTTTCCGATGAACTGTTACTACCTAAATGTTTGTCCCATATTTTGTTTTGTACATCTCTGCTTATCACCAGAATATATATTAGAATAGGGAATAATGTGCCATACGCGGCCATGTGTGGACACAATGTCCGTTACATCGTGCTGGGTATGTGATTTTAAAATACAAAATCTTTTAATGTGATTGAAATTATTTCACTCCTTTCTAAGTTTCATTTTGCAGGTCAAGATTTATTTCTGTACAGATTTTTTATTGAAAAAGTGATTTTATTCAACAGAATGTTGATGTATTATCTCCGAGAATTAACGACCAACTGTTCGTGTTAACGATTAATTGCAAATATTTTTTAAAATCTTTATTTAATTTTCAATGTTACATTCCGTTATGATTCGCATTGAAGATGATTCAATTTTTATTTTCACAATTCCAAAATCATAATGTTATATTTGTATCATTATTGGTCATATTATCAATCTGCATATTGATAATTTAATCAGCTATTTAATAAACCTACATGTATTTACTTCTAACAAATATTTAAATATTAAAACAATAATAATTTTAAAAACATTATTTACTATTAACTAATGACTTACCAATGTATCCGCTTCTCAGCGATTTAATTTAAGCTAATTTTAGAATTCTGTTCACGCATTGCAATTGAATAATCGGCGAAATGGAGAAATCTCCCTTGTTTCTACACTGAACTACGTAATGGACATATTTCACAGTCTATCATTTTAATGTCTTCATAGTGATATTTTCAATTATCTGAGGTCAACATTTTTATCAATTAAAACAAAGAAAGCAATTCTATATTCAAGAAGCGCACACAATTATGCATGCGTAAGTAATTAAGCATGATTTTCTTTATTGCGTTTCTGAATAAGTGAATTGGAAATATTATCTGGTATATATTTGTTTTTCCGACTGTACTGTTATTTTTGGAACACAATACTCTGTAAATATACTAAAGTTTTCACGAATTACTATTTTATCTGCCATTTTTTAAACTTGTTGCTATTTGTTTTACGAACATTCTTGTTGGTGAATTCATATAATAAGGATACAGTAATATAATATTTAGCCACGCAAGTATAATTTATACACGAACATTTATTGAGATGGAACTTAAAATATCCAGAAAGATCGAAACCTGTCCTGAGCAGGCAGCAAATTATTTGTCAAAAACATCGCATATTTCATAATAAATTATAATACTGCTAATAAATGCATTTAAAAACTAGTTCCTATGTCTCTGACCGTTCTGTGACACTCTAACGGGTGGTTAAAATTAAAAATTATTCTTTGGATTCTGAAAATTAAAAAAAACATTTCTTATATTTACGAGTGATCATGGAAAAATTAATTAAGTAAAATTTTAATAATAAGTTAAATTAGATCCTAGTGAACCGAATGGTGTAGAAACTAATTTTATTGAATGCTAATTGCAAAAATAAGCCGTATTTAATTATTTAATTTTTAATCTTTTTATTCTATAGACAATTTTATTTTTTTTATTTCTATTTAAAAAAATTCGTTCTGGCGATTCAATCCATCATTTTTGGATTTCAAACATTATATTCGTAATCAGCAACCCAGAGTTCCAAACCTACAAATTTATAAGAAAATCAGGCAATTTTTTTTAAATTCGTTGGCCACGCACATGGTTCCTCCATCTTACATTTTTTAATCAGATTTCATAATCGTAATCACGGAGCCCAATAATAAAAAATAATCTATAAATAAAAACGTTGAATTTCATTGTGTAACTGCCTACTGAATTTCGCGCAAAGATTAAACTTTGAATCTCTTTTTGAATCCCTTTAAAGTTCTGTATATTGGTTGATTACATCTTTGTTGTATATTTTATTTACCTTTCGTTTTTTTTACTTGTATATGTCAAATTCATTACCATTTCTCCTTTTTAGTTGATTTAGTACAAAAAACTGTAGGGCTTATTATTTCTTGGTCATGTTGCATAAGAAATTATTCGTTTATAATTATGTAATTAATAGTACATCAAAATTAAAATGCTCAATCAAACACAATTAGTTTTCCATATTTACTAATTGACTAGTTCTGTTAAACATTATTGTTATACTTTTCAAGTGTAGTTGAGCACCCACTTTAATGAAACATTTTCTCTCCGAAATTGTTTCAAATTCAGATCTGTCTAATTTTCGTTTCTGTATACAAATCAATTTCATAGTTAGGCGATTTTTAAAATAATATATTTTTACCCTATATGAGCATGATAATGCTGCAATTCTTGCGTACCAAAAATAATTTCCAGTTACTACGAAGAATCCTAAAATTTGAAAAAAGTGTCGTTTACTACTTTTAACCCTTAGAATTATAGCAGTAAACAGTCTGGATTTCTTTGATTTTTGCCTATAGGGGGAAGGGGTTGAATTTTTTAATTTTATGCAGATATCATGTATTTCAGCATTATTTTACTCATGTGCCGTCAATAATTTTTTATAGATTTTATAGGCTTTTATAGGTTTTTATAGATTTTTGCACGCTCTATCGAATGGTCATATGCAGTTTTTAATATAACCATTGCTTGACCTTGAAAAATGATTATCAATTATTAATTTGCATTTTTCTCCTAAAGAGACCAGATTTTTTGACGTTTTTTTTTTTGTTTTAATGGAAAGAGCAGGTTTTTTGCTATAAGAATACATAAGTCAAAAAGAGGGCCGAAACCCTTTTGATCAAGTAAAGTTTCTTATTATCTATTTTTAGGCATAGGCTATACCTTTACGAAAAAACTAGCTATTGCTGCAGAAAATGTATGGTTAAAGGGCGAAGATCTGAGCAATTGAGTACGGTAAAAATATTTAAATTTTGCTTTATATTTATTTATTTTCTCTATTTCTATCTATTATGTTATTTAATTTCAATGAATTCGCGATATAATTCGAGAATGGGTTCCTTTCGCGGTGCGTATAAGGCACCGGTGAAGAAATAAAATATCGTTCTTCCACCATTACACATAAAACTTGGACTTTTCAAAAACTTCATCAAACGTTAAATAAAGAAGAGTAGGCGTTCGCATATTTGAAAAAACTGTTCTCAAGACTATCTACAGTGGGACCTGCAAAATTGACTGCCGTCCGTTCCGACTACCCCCAAAATTGACTGCACGATGCGAAAACGAGCGAGAGAGAGGTGAACCCCACTTTCCACAATCTTAACCTTACATTATATAACCTCGATTTGTGAAAATTTTGATTAGATTCACTCAATTGCTAATTTTCCGTTAAAGTTGTGAAAAGTGACTGCAATAATTATTTCATTTTTAATTTTTATTTTTTATAGATTATACATCAAACTGTTTCAGAGAAGAGTGGGGGAAACCGTTTCCTCTATGGTAGCCAATTTCGAAGGCTCCCGTCGAGACAATTTGGCAAGTCGGTCAATTTTGAAGGGGTCAATTTCGCAGGTTCTAGTATACTGCGAAAATTAAAAAAAAAGGTCTCCTACGGTCCGCAGATAAGAAAAGTCCTAAAAAATTATGAATTCCCTTCATTACTGCTGCGTAATGAGGTGGCAGCATGGAAGTTGATCGTTTCAAATGTTCTTGGAAATATTAAACGCCCGAATTACAAGAAAATTGTTGAAGACTTTCAACAAAAAGGGGTATCGAGTATACATTATTATTTTATTTCGTTTCCGGTCTTTGTTTTTCATGTATTTTTCCATTAAATGGGGCGACAATTATATTTAAAATTACACATTGAAAAATATTTCATTTTCATTTTCAGGTATATTTTCCTTAAAATTAATGACATGCATTCCCACTTGGATTTTTCCCGGAGAATCTTGGAGGCGACAGTGACTAGCATGGACAGCTGCAACATTATTTTCAGGGGAATGCAAAATTAAATATGCAACTTATGTTAATTGCAATTATATAGACTAATAAATGTAGACGGTCAAGCCTTTTCCCTCCATCTGAACGCACTTATTGACGAGCACCGTGAAAGGTTTCACCAGGAGATAAAAAATGCGCTACCATGGATATTGGGATAAAAGAATAATGTGAGGTTAGGTTAGGTTAGGAGACTGCATTTGGGTTCTGATTAGAGATACAGTTCAAGAGAAATACAAAATACAGAGTAAGAGCTAAAATTATTTCTGTTTGGATGATGTAATATTGCAATTGAAAAACAAAACAAAAACGAAGTAAATATATGTATTCTATTTAGTTAAAGCAAAACGAGAAAAAGAACTACAAAATTTGAATTTGGTATCTGCACTCAATTGCTCAGATCTCCGATATTCATCCATATACTGTTCAAAATTTCTTTAGGAATTGTCTGAAACGTGTAACGGAAGCATTTTACGGTTACCGTTTCATAAATTTCGAAACAAAATTTAGCGATGTTTTGTTACAGTAACAAATATGTACAAGATGAATAAAAAAAAATTCGTTGGGTTCACTAGATAATTAATCAACACGTCTGATATAGTTATCTACGTAAATTCTTAGTAATTTCATTCGATTTGTTGTTAATTACATAAATAGATTATATAGAACATATACATTTATTGAACCGATATACATAAATTTCCAGCATATAATAAGATATTATCCATATATTGTTATTGTATTCAGACGTATCAACGTCATAATGATTTTCTGCTATTCTAATATAAAATGCTTTATGTATTGAAACTAGATTATGGAATCCCTTATGATCTAATCAAAATCCAATTTCTTCAACAGAAATCATGGGTGACTCTTGTAGAGATGGTAGCATCGCGTCTGCGCCTGGCGACGACAAACCGGACTAACGTTACCTTCGCTCGTTGATTCGTATTCATATTTCTGTTACAAGTTTCGTAGTTTTCTGATACTGTTGCATAATTTGTCAGTCTGTAACAGATTTTAAAAAAGTTTTCCGAACATTTTTAGTAGATTTTCTGCAGCAATAGCTAATTTTCGTCATAAAAGTGTAGTCTATGCATAAGAAACAAGAATCTGTACATAATTTGATATTTTCTATTTTTTTCATGGCATTAGAATGAATTTTTAATTTTTATTTTGGTTGAAGAAATTTATATTTCTTACTTTTTTTGATTCACAACATTTACACTACTGAAGAGATTGAAAAAACTTTGAACCTTATAGCATCGAGTTCAAAAGATTTTCTTAAAAATTTGCTATGATCAGTAACAATCGTGATTTTTGAAAAGCCATACCTGCAAATCATTTAATAGTCATGGTAATAAATGCAATCTTAGTGAAATATCAAAGATAATCGAAATTTCGGGG
Organism: Trichopria drosophilae; assembly: GCA_030407085.1. Lineage (NCBI taxonomy): Eukaryota > Metazoa > Arthropoda > Insecta > Hymenoptera > Diapriidae > Trichopria > Trichopria drosophilae. The sequence continues at coordinate 137,488,472 of CM059584.1, read as the reverse complement.
AATTATGCATTGAAAGAACCATGTTGTAATGTGCCTAAATTTAAAATTTTGCTTTACAGTACATGGTATTACGTCATTCACACGCAGAAATTTCATTTGCACACCCCCGTAATCGATGTAAAGAGCAGGGCTTTGAAACTTGATTAAAATTAATAAACCTTTCATTAACGAAAGTAAGTGCTTCCCATACGATCATCGGACTTGTAATGAATATTACGCTTATGAAGATATATAATATGATACGTAATACTTCATTTTCTGCTTCTTCTTCATCCAAACCAAAGCTATGACGTCCAGGATCGCAATCAAAGTGGGAAATCAAATAAAGACTTATATATAGAATATTGACTCTTGAATACAGTGGATATTCCGTACGGTTATAGACATTGTGTGAAATTAGAACATATAAAATGGTTTCAAATGCAGATAAATGTCTCCCGTATGAATAAGCTGTTCAAACAGTGCGACCGAAACCAATTATGAATGCCCAAGAATTCATATTTCAAAATGAACCTTTTGTTTTATGTAAATCAATTTACATAAATGTAGTCTAACCCCAATCTTTTAAATCTGCTTTAAATTTTAAGTTATTTTATGTTTAATTTAAGGTACTCAAATAATGTAATATTTTTATACCTATTCAAAAACATAATTGCTTTCATAAAATTTCGTATATATGTCAATTATTACAATTTAATGTTGAAAGACAATAAATCTATATAAAGTAACTATAAAGATCATTTTAAAGTACAAAGCGGCCATTATGAATTCATCTATACCTTGTAGCAATATTTTAAGAAGAATAATCCTAAGTACAAAATGAGTCCAATAAATACAATGGCTACAGCTTCTAACTTGTAATACTGGTACTTGGCTTCATCAGTTGTTTTTCTACTATAAAAACAAACGGGATGTAGTTTTTTATTTCATTCTTCCAGAAGCAGAACTGCTCTAAAGCCAATTCTACTAGCATCAGTATGAACCTCTGTTTCAGCACTTATTACCACGGGTTATAAATCGCTAATATTGGCCTAGAAGTTAAACGTAATTTAATTTCTTCAAATGCTTTTTGTTGCTCCCGATTGCATAGAAATTTATTATTATTAGATCGATTAACGGGTTTGTAATATTGATGCGAACTCTTTGATAAATTTTCGAAAATCACTTGGTATATATAATCCCACAGAACCCCTAACCTTCTTTACATTTTCTGGCATTTATTGAATCATTTAAAAAGATCTTCGTTGAATTTCTGTCTCTTCATTTTGGGATTATGGAATTAAAATTTTCTTGCTGCTGTTCGGTTGCGACTTTCGAAAACTGTGATTGTTCGTTCCTATTTATGTTTCTTATTTTCTATTTTCTGTTGTCGTCCTTGGAACTCACGAATATTGGGATCCATTTTTGTTCAAAACATTTGAACTCCACCTTGAATCAAATTTAAATTCTTCAGTCAATTGCATTTAACATTCGTAAAATAACAGTAATTTTTTATTCAAAATCATTCCAAAACCTGCATTGTGCTATAAAATAATCATTATAGTTTTTTTTAGTATAAGAAAAAAATCAGTCAAAGACCGATTCACTTTTCATACCGAGTGAATACAGAAATATTATTCGCCAGAAATGTTACTTTTATGTATTTAAAATAATAAATATATAGTTTTGGGCTTAATTTTAAAGACTGTTTTAAATAATCTTAAAAATTAGTAATCGACTTAATGCCCTTTTTTGTATAAATTATCGGGATAAAAAAAAACATTTTATGTCATGTATTAAACTAATTTATTTTCAAACATATAACATATATATTACATTTCATGATATTTTATTATAAATTGTCCACTTCTATCTACTTCTAGTGACAGTAGCCCAGTCGATCAGGGAAAAAATAGAAATTTATATCTGGTATCTTTAATTTTTCTTTTGTTTTATTGAAATCTTGCGACTTGGATAAGCCCCATGAGTTGGTATTGCATAGAAAAATAAATATCGTATAATAATAAGTATAAATAAATAAATAAGTTCATACTTAATTACAATAAATAATATTAAATAAAAATTGTCAAGGAGCAATCCAGTATTAGTAAACAGATCATACAAAATCTTAATGAATTTTAATCGATCATACATAATAAAACGTATAATATTGTATATATTGTGTAAACATAATAATAATAATAATAATATGTCTTTATTGCTAAAGCAAATGGGCGAGTTTCAGCTTAATGCTGTTTTACAAACTAAACTTCCAATTAATGAACAAGGTATCGATATAGATGTGGAGTTTGAAAGTAAGAAATTATAATTACCTCGATTTATCCACAAATTACCCCTTATGCATGCATTTAAATTAATTCATTTGTTTTATTATCGAAATTTACCAAAATAAATAAATGCAGAGTAATTTTATAATAACAACAAAAAGGGAAAAGGCCTTATCCCTTCTTCTGCAATTTCATTAATTTTTCCTGGTAACGTTATAATATTGATGGCCAGGAAGTTTGAGATTCTGAAAACTGATATTTTATCAAAACTCTAGTTGAGTTAAATGTGAATTCTTGTTAAAGTTATAATTTCTTCTAATAAACATAATAAGATATTCTTGTTAAAATATAATCAATAACCATGTATTATTGGAATTTATATTGCATAATGTAAACCCAGCAGCATTAAAAAATCATATTTAAACATGAAATATTGCCATTATTCTTGCAGCGAAACAATTTGCAGGTCAAATTATACAAAGTCATTGAACTTTGGTAAGTAAAGAGATGTAAATAAATGTCATATAAAAAGAAAATAAACAAAATACACCGAGAGAAATGTTTGTTTACAGTTAATGTAATAGATTCACAGTAAAGCTAACAGAATTTTGATTTTTATCTTAAGTTAAGGTAAGAACAGAGAATGATCCGACCAACAAAAGCAAAATGAAAAGATGAAACGATCAGTTAAGGTAAAAATAGAGAATGATCCGACCAGGAAAGGCAAGACCGATGTCAATTCATCATGATCAATGTCAAATCTAGGTCATGGTTGATGGCATACCATAAACGCATGCCGTCAAAAGTTGCATCAAATACACATCGTTTCCTATGAAACTAATAACAAAATTTGAGCTGAATGACAAAGATATGTAGAATTTAAAAAATCTGCGTCAGTCTCCCTTGCATGAGAACACATGCATTGTGGACATTAAAGGGTTAAACTCGAGAACGGTGAATGTTTGCAAACATATATAATACCGTATTTAGAGTCAGGAAACAAAAATATTTGTAATTGGGTGTAGTAAAAGTACGTAGATGATATTTCACGTTCATTATACTACATACATATAATAACTATATTTTCTCCAAAATTTCTAGTCTGAAGTTCGAAATTCCTCTGCACAATTTATTGATACTAATCCAATCTATTATTAAAACTCCCAGGTTCAAGTCCCGGTGAATCTAATCTCTTCAGTTTGTTCTTCCTTTAATTATAAAAAAAATCTTAAATTTTCAATCGTTATCACGATTGTGATAACCGATTTTTTTTTCAAACAAAAATTTAAAGTGTTCAAATTTATTAAAAAGAGAAACATTTGAGTGCATTTTCCATTTAGATTCATTAGAAAGCAATACATATTACTCACTTAGTAGAACATTCTACATCTTACGAATATGGCATCTATGTATTTACAAAATAACTTTGTTAAAAAATGAGTAATTGGACTTTAGACTTCTTGTGACCCGAAAAAACTTATGGTATACGATTGCTTGAGCTACCATGCAAACAAAGATTTAAATATTTAGAGTTTAATTTTAGAACTTATAATTGTAATTTTACTTTAATATAATAGTAATAATAGTAATTTAACACTAATCTTACACGCTTATGAATTTTAAATTTAACGTGAGATATTGAAAACCCTTTCGTAAAATATAAAACACAATTTATTATAAAATAACAATTTGTACTACAATTTTTTAAATGTTTATCTATTCTTTAGAAATTTGATGGAAGCACGACTGGCCCAGATACATAAGGAGCACTATGAGGTATTCCGTAAGGCCCAACTGCGTGCAGTCCATAGTTTAAAGGATCTGCTACTAAAGGAGCTGCTGGTGCTACGTATGATGATAATGGAGACAAGTATGGTGCTGCATGTGGTGCAATATATGGTGTTGGTACCAATGGTGCTGCCAGAGCTCTGGTGCTGATATCCACCCTTGAAGCATATGGTGGAATGTTATATGGTACTGCATGGGTGTAACCTACGGACACAGGTGGTGCCGCTGCAACTACTGGCGCTGCAATCGGTGCAGGTATGATACCGGATTGACCAACAGCGGCGACTGCCATCAATACTGTTACCTGTTAATTATAAAAAATTAATATGTATGTAAATATATTTCCTTTTACTACCGGTTATTAAATTGTTTCATGAATACTTAATTATATGTGTGTACGTTTAATTACACTTTAAAAAGGACTATTTTATACAATATGCAGGAAAATGAAAACATTAGTCTAAAAGATTTAACTTTTTAAATATTTTATGGTTCTTTACGTAACTGAATGAGACGATCTATTAACTTGACATGTTTTAAACTTTCAAAAGAAAATGATGTGATGATTACCAAATGAACTTTGGAAAATCTTATCCAATAAGTTAATCGAGTTTTATAAAAAGGTAACAGTTCTCTAATCCTGATCACTAAAGAAATTCACACCATTCCCTGAAGATTGTTGTTTTGATAATTAACTTTATACGGAAATTGTCGAAGGATTACAATGTCCCATTCAAATTTTTTCCGTGTCGAAAAATTCGGAGCTTTATAAAAATGTTCAAACCGAAGATCGAAAGAACAACACTCTCGCACCCACGTGAAGGTGTCTTTTATGGTTGTAGAATAAAATAATGAAAAAATCGATATTTTTACATGCTTTTCAAATTTGCAATACCTACAGCAAAAAACGACTTCATTTTTCGGATTATGCAAAGAGTAATACTGGTCGAAAGGACTCGGTAGAACTGTATGCTTTTGTTGGAGTAGATTTCGTTTTATATACTTACGGTGACGCTGTTCAATACTTTCTTTGTGGACGTGCTCCGCCTGATAAAATGTTGTTACATCAAAATATTCCATCACGAACAGTATAATCTCACCGTGTTCGAATTTGATCGGTGGATGGTAAGTTTCATGCATTATGTAATAAGTAAAGTAGGGAAATATAAGTACATTGACACACTCTGATTCGGAAATTTGAATATGAATTGGAAAAATTGCTGGATATAAATTCATTTACAAAATGGAAAAATTGTGTGTATACATATATTAAATTCATTCTGCTTATTTAGGTTTCCCTTTAGGTTCGGTTTGTAGAACTTCTCAATCCCTTGCACAAATACATAATTTTTGCACCTTAACTCTTTTAATGTAAGGTGAGATCACTATATTTCAATTTGCAGCATAAATATTTTGAATATAAAAATGTTATTAGGTTAACAATATTCAAAAAATTTAATCTTTCAAGTGACATTACATTTTTGTTCTTTCTCGATCTTTTTCCATAAATATAGATATCCTCATTTCTATATATAGTTTTTTTCCCTTGGGCATATGAGCTCAGAGCATCTACTAACAATTTATATAAAAAAAACGATGCGTCTCGCAATTACCCATGTTATTATTTTATAATAATTGTTTATGTATACATATATGCTATTACAAATTCAAAATATATTTCTGAAAAAGTTTTAATATTTCAATGATCTTATTCATATTATTGTTATCCATGCCGATGTTTATGAGGCATTCAATTTATATTGAAGTATTATATTATTATTTTTCAAAAATATAAAATTAATGAAAAAATGCAGATATTTTCAAAAAAAAATTGTCATTGTTAATGCGCATTAATGTATTTTCGACGAAGTTTACAATTAGAATTATATACTATCAAAATAATCATTTTAAATAAATTCTTTTAGGTTTAGAGTAATTACCGACAACGTTAGAGAAACCTTATTTAAGTGGTTAAAAAATCCACGAGTATCTAGTACCAAATAAAATGACTGTGAGGAATTTTCTTAAGCATATGAATTGCGCACTTGTACATTTATATAAATAAATAAAATTCTGGGATTTTTAAATTTTTGATATTGAACTCGCCATTTTGACTTTATAAATTATGATATTGGATTCAAGTTTTATGCAAATGAACTGATTTTTAACAATTTTTGTCTGTCATATTTAAATTATAAATTACGACCTTGGAATCATGATCAGGAACCTGAAAACCCATATTTCATCAAAATCAAATTACTGACATTCATTTAACAGCCTGAATTACAAACGTCAGTTGAAAATGAGTAACGAATTATTACACCTAAAGGATAGTTGACTACATATACTCAAAGACAACGATGTGCTTCGAAATTAACAAAACAAAAATGTAGCAAAGTCAAAAGTTTAATGGATTTTCCCATATATTTATTAGGGTATTAAAGTTATTTCTTTATGTTTAACACCACTTAAAAAGTATTTTCGACGAAGTTTACAATAGTCGTCAAAATTTGATTTTACAGATGCAATGTAAAAATCTATTAAGCAAAAAAAACCCAAACTTGTTAACATTCCGGGCGCAAAGCTCGATTTATCGAGCCTTACTCCCATCGTATTAAAAAATATCGTTTCAGTTGTTTCAGTGTCGACGTAGTTATATCCTTACGTACGAGAATGATCACGTACACAAATTTTTTTATTGTTGTTTTGGGTTCCTTAGGGTCTGAAAATTCTACATTTGATGAAAAACTATAGGGTAATTTTTGGCCGGGAACTGACCAAATTCAATACTTTGTCTAGACCAATGGTCTGGGTCGAAGTGTTAATTCTTTTAATAGCAAAACTTTTCAAATTACAGAAATTTTATTTCATCTCGTTTAAAAGTCACTTCCAGGCGATTATGAAGGCTAGAACCACAAAATAATACAAAAAAAAGAAATATTTTCTCTGCCCTCGAAGTCAAGGACATACGAAACAAGAATTTTGAAACAAAAATTATTTTTGCATAGTATGTACCACTTTAATAATTACAAATTTTCTATTTAATGTCAGTTGGAATTTGCAAGATAAAAATCAATATTATACATTAAACAAATTAAAAAGCTTTATTCATTAAATATTTTTATAAATATGTTTTTTTCAGTCATCAAAAGTTGTAATTATTTTTGAATTAACAAAAAGTCATCTTCCATGAAGCATTTAATGTATAGAAAGAAGCTCGAGATGTGCATTTCAAACTGTGGAAACTGACGTATTCATGAGTGACGTTGAACGTTCAATATTTAATTCTTTTGCTTATCGAAAATCGGGCAGGGTCGTCTATATTATTCGCATAATAAGAATAATAAAAGGATGTTCATATATTTTAGACTTGAATGAAACTGTGACATCATGGTGACGAGGACGGGGGCGAGTAGTTCTCTTTAACTTTATGCTAGTTGCGTGGAGTTTATCGATTATGAGTATTTTGGTATCATGTCAAAGTTTATAACCGCATTCAACGTATTATATATTGCATCCAATGCAAATAATCCGATATTATTTTTTACGAGCAAAAAGTAAAACAGTATTGCTACTTTTACCAAAATTATTTAGAATATGCATTAAACGAGAATGCCCACGTCAAAAAAAACTCAGATTATAACCCATATAATGTGCGCGAAATGTTGAAAAATATTAAGATACTCCGAACATGAGAAATTTTGGTAATAAATACATTTAAATTCACATTATAAATTGTAAGTGGAAACGGACGGATAGATCAGACATTGAAATTTTTAGGGGAATATGGTAAATACTTGCATGAACATCGTATAAATGAAAACAAAAGTAGATTTTTATTTATTTCACACTGTAACAAAAATTTAGTAAAAATTACTCAATATATAATTGTCCAGTTGGAACTAAGTATTTAGTAATTTTTGTGCTTAATTTAGTTCAGCTGTACTTCAGTTGGATTAAGTAAATCTTAGATAATTTAACTAAATTCAGCGTAAAAACTGCTAAGTAGCAAGTTTCCATTGGGCAACTGCCCATTTAGTTATTTTATTTAAGTATTAAAAAAAATTTATTTTACACATGCAGGGAAGTGAATATTTAACGACGTATGTATTTGCTAGAAATTTATAAACATCTTTCGTGGCATAATTAATAATTTTAATTAAAGTAACATTATAGAGGCAGTTAAGAGAGTCCAAAATAAAAGGTTTCTCCATTGATAAAATTGATAAACTTGTTGATTCTAATGTAAAGACAGCACCTCACTGGAACAAGATTTTTTTTATTTTTTGTGTTTGACCTATAATTTTAATTATTATAATGGGAATCAAGCGGAAAAAATACATGAAAATGGTTTAATAAATATGTTTTTCAAATATCTGTAAAACTTTCTAAATATTACCAATTTTTTTTAATTTACAAAAATAACTTTGTTAAAAAATGAGTTGTAAGCTTCTTTTGCACTCATTGTGACCCTGCAAATGTAATACTCTATGATTGGTTGATATACTATCAAAATAAAAATTTGATTTTTGCAAAGTTCTAAATTGTATTACAGTTTTATTTAAGAACTAAAGCTTGTAGAGAACCTAAGTTTCTAAGGAAATGAGCTCTACCTATACGGAGCAATTTTTAGAAAATCCAAAGAACTCCGCAAACACTATGAAAATAACAAATATTTGATTAAAGAACAGCAGTACTGTAAATCTGAAATCCGAATGAATAATGATAATAAACGACATCCAACATACTTCACTCTTAGAACTGCATACAGCCACTGAATTCTACGTTCTATTTTATAAATAATCTAAATATCTAATGAAATAAAAGGCAGAATTAAGAGGCAGCACTGCTCGTGTATATAAATAAATAAATGGCAAAACCTATTCTACACATTTTAAACACATTAATGATAAGCGATTACACTACAAAATTTACTTAAATTTTGCTAATGTATAACGCATACATTTTTTTTTCTAAATAGGATTATTTTTGTTACATCTGGATGGTCTTAAATTAAGACTAATTTTTTAAGTCTTGTTATCTAATGACAACTATATATATAAAATATTTTGTTGAAATTGACCTACAGTTGTATGTCATGTAATTGTACTCACACCGTAATTGCAAACTATTTTTAACAATGACCAATAGCCAAAGGTTATGAATTAATTCCAATATGAAATTGATAAATATTTGAATTACGTAATTATGTACATTAATTCGTAGCCTCTGGCGATTAGGACAATATTAAACATATTTTAAAATTATGACGTAAACTCTATTTCTCAATATTCGAAATAAAATAATTTTATTACTAATGTAATACTGGCCCCTTGTTACTGTTTAGCACCAGTACCTAATGTTGCCTCAGTGGGTTTCTACCGTATTGAAGTGAACTTTTTTCGGAGTCATACAAGTATTAATGGCAAACCAAAATTGAAATTTACACAGTTCTAATTTGTGTACATTATTGTGATCAACTCTTCGCACGTATGTGGCAGTGTAACTTTATAAATGCACAATATGTTTTACACACTACAATCACTAAAAGGCATGTCCATTTCATATTTCAGAATATTTTATTTAGGTGATATTTTCTTTTAATATTTAGGGCAATATTGCAAATGTCGTGATAATTGCAATTAGGGTTGTATGTGGTATTATGAAAATCTATTGAAACCCTCTAGTCAATACTGATTCTGAGAGGGTTCTGCGCTGGAAGTGAATATCAGTAATGGTTGTCAGTGCGGCAATAACTTCGATATTCAGCGTTAGTACCAGCATAGTAAGATCACTGCTTTGAAGTTACTAAAGCCCGCTAATTAGTTATGTTACATCGTCTATCAGTTTCATCTAGAAAAGGCAGAATTAGATGCATACGTTACTTGTACGAATATAAATGCCAAATAATCCTCCATTAGGTCTTGTAAAAATATATCCCCGATTCAGAATATAGTGAAAATGCCACATTTTCGGATTTGGAAGAACCGTATTTTTCCTTTTTCTAATTTTATCCATAAGAAAAAGAATGATACATGAATAACGATCTTTTAATCTGCTAAAATCAAAGTTATTACAAAAACTTTGAAACTGAGCAAAATCTCTAATGAAATTGACGATTGCAAAAAAAAAGCTTTGAAACTCCATTCGATTTTTTAAACTACAGTCTTTTTTCGTAAAGATGTTATTAAAATTTGAAATTTAACAAATTTCTACTTAGCTAACCTAGTAAAAATCAATTTTTTGGCCAAACTAAGTGAGTTAATAGTACATACAACAAAACTACCTACCAAGAAGTCAATAACTATACATAAATCAGTATTACATTACAAAACTGTCTACTTATTGGATAAAATTAAATGGACTAAAACTAAATTATTTTAATAATATTGCTTTATATCTGGCCAGCGAAATTATTCAAAATTCTTCTAAAATAAATATGGGTTGGCGAGAAAAGTAGACGAAAGGGAAAATTAGGGATCTATTTACGATCCCTAACATTTACTCCTAAATTTCTTAAATTTCTCAAGTCCAGTTCGGTTTGACCAAACGTGAATCCGTCATTTCCACTTCTACGCAGTTATATATCCGTTTTTAATAGAGAAACAAAACTATCGCCTTAAAAACGTGATTATTTCTGACTAAACAACCTATAAACGCAGATTAGTCTACGCTCCAATGATGTCCGTCTCCAAAATTTGTCGCCGGATATACCCATATTTTATTATATGTATTTCCACCTTCTAAATCTGCAATTTAAGGAAAAAATACAATTTTTTCTGAAAAGTCGAACTCAAAGTCAGCGTATAACATGTACATGGGGTTAAACCATGCTTTTCTACGTACTTCGATCTTCTAAATTTGAATTTCGAGGTTAGGAATGTCTTAAAGTGTTGAAAATATCATTTAAATGAGCAATTTAACGAAAAAAATACAATTTTTTGGATAAGTCGTTTTTAACATCATCGTATAACAGGCTTTGGCTACGCTGATAATGCGTATTTTAACTCCCTGAATCCGAATTTCGAGGTTAGAATGTCTTTAACTGCTAAAAAAATACAATTTTTTGTTAAAATTGTCCTCAAGGTCGACGTATAACATGTCCATGGATTTTGCCCAAGCTTATTACAGTGTTCTGACCTCGTAAATTCGAATTTACTCGTAAAATAGATAAACTAAACCTTGTTCTCTTGATTTTTGAACGTTCTATTCCGGAAAAACGGAAGGTCGAAATGCGTCTAATAAGCAGAAATGAATCCGTGGACAAATTCTATGTTGACTTTAAGAATTTTTCCGAAAACAACTATTTCATTATTACAAATACAGCAAAATTATGCCTAAGAATATTCTAAAACCGTTTAAAAGTATAACACTTGAAATTTTAATACGTTATTAGTTATAGTTTACAAAAAAATGAACGAAAAAATTTTTAAATATTACACTTGTTGCCCTTAACACAGATTAAGCTAATCCCGAAGAACAGAATTCATTTACGACAATTTTTCTAAAATATCTAAATTTCTCATAAAAGGGTTAAAATAATAGTATATTACGTATCTGGTTTATATTTTGTTTTAATATTTATATTTTATATTTATAACTATCTATGTTTTTTGTCGTAGGTACCCGTACAAGAAAAGTCCAACCCACCTTTAGGGTATGTAAAGTGGTCCAAGGCTCTTTCAAGCACATTCGATGATCTTCACAGCGTGAAAGATTGTTTTTCGATGAAAGATTATCAACACATTGTAAACGAGAGGAAAAAAAACTTTTTCTGCCCGCTGGTTGACATCACCTCGCGGGAAAATGTTTTCCGCCCGGTGACGCTCATCTTTATCAAACCGGGCGGCAATCGGGCACTTTCGCCCCTTTTTCCAGGCGGAAAGATGGATTTTTCGTGATGGTGTAACCAAAATACTTTATCTTTCTTCTGACACAACATATTTTTTCAAATCTAACAAACTTTCATTTATTCATCATTTCATGCATTTGCTTACTTGCAGCGAGTTTGCTTAGAAGCGAAATTCATTTTTAAAATACAAATACTGACCGTACTTCATAGGATAATTGTTATAAGCAGTAAACAATAAAAACATGGATTAATTTTATCGAAGAAACCATTTATTTACGATAAAATTTATTTGTACACATATTTACAAACTGGCAGAGATTGCTGAACCCTCTTTACTTTTTCAGAACAAGTGGTGCAGCCGCGTAGGATGAAGCAACGTAAGGTGAGGCAGCATAAGGGTATGTAGCGTATGGTGCAGCAACATACGGGGCTGCAGCGTATGGCGCAGCAACGTACGGGGCTGCAGCGTATGGGGCGAGAGCAGGAGCTGCCACAGCAGGTGCTGCAACTGCTGCTGCTGTGTAGGCTACAGGACTTGCTACAGCTGGTGCTGTGTAGGCAAGTGGTGATGTGTATGCTGCAACAGCAGGAGCGGCATAGGCAAGAGGTGCAGCTGCTAAAGTGTTGTAATTTCTAGCGATGACCTGGCTGCTTTTGGCGGTTACTATTGGAGCTGCTGGGAATGCCGCAACTGCTGCAGGTGCTGCAGCAACGATCGGAGCTGATGGAATGATTCCGGCCGATGCTACGGCAAGGAGGGCAGAGATGATCTGAAACGCAATTATTGTGCTGTTATTATCATCTTTAATTGTCGTTTCTAAAATAAATGTGTTGTTATATAATCTTGGAAATTTTTCTACAACGTTTTGTAACTTTGCAAAAATATACAATTATTTATAATAAAAAAGTATACAAGTAATAAAATTAAGCGTAGAATTTATAATTTTATATTAGATGCATTCTTCCGTTCGTTGCAATAAATTTCGGAATTTTATTACACACTATGGCTCCTTTTTGGCGCTTTAAAATTAAATGAACTAGGCAGCTTAATTTTTAGAGCCATTAAGAATTTCAATTTGTGTACGATGTAAATGCATTTGTTGTATTTTAACTCAATTGTGCATTATCAGAATGATATTTTTCACTACAAAATTATTTTTTGAAAAACCCTTAGTTGTACATTTTACTATTGCAGACACTAAGTTGTAAAGTATACTAATATTTCAAAAATTCATTATTATTTCTAATACATGCGTTGCGTCCTATTTTATGTTGAGTTGATTATAAAATATTTGGGAATACTCACAGCCAGTACGAACATGTTGCTGATAGATTTGCTTGTTTCGACGAATCGAAGGTGAATGATGATGTTCGTCAGTTTCGGCATTGTATTTATATCATGTAGAATACCCCACCGGTCAATTACTAACCGCATTAACTTGTGAAAGGACTAAACTAAAGAGGAATCTCGAAACAATATAACATCATGCACGATATACGCAAAGTTACTTGTGAAATCGATTGCAACGGTCAACGTATGCTCTGCCACTACTAATTCAAACTTGACGAACAATGTGTCCTTCGTATCACTGAGAAAAACGTATAGCAGTGATCATCAGAAATATAGTCTCAATTACTATTTTCTAAGAATATTGAATAAACTATCAACGAATATTTTTCTCCCAGTGATTTATCTTGTCATTCAATTAATAATACTTCTATTCAACTTTTAAAGCAGTTAGTAGAGAGAAAACATTTATTCCAGATCACTTTGTCGCAGGAAATAAAGAAATATTAATATTATAATAGGATTGGATTTAAAAAAAAATAATTTGTCACATGTATTTAATGTTGATACATTAATAATGAATAATAATTAATATTTTGAGGCATCATTCAGGGGGGGGCTATACATTCAGCATTGAATATTGCCTTTAGTGGATTTGCTATAGTCATTGTTTAAATTTAAGAGTATGCTATGAAGACCAAATGTTTCTGTGTTTTCTAAGCTTTTTTGTTTGTAAACATCACAGTAAACACAGCTTTTTAACTGGTATCTAATTCCTGTAATTACAGAAACTACTTTATTTATAAATACACAATAAAATGTTATCTAAACACTTTTCATTCGAGAAATATAACTTATACATAATACTTAATATTATGCAATAATGTAATTGTTTATTTATAACATCACCGTCATGCATACAAATTTAAAAAAAATAGACTTTAATAAAACTTGGTATCAAATTAATTTTAGAATTGTTGATCACCAATCTCAAGTCATTTTTTTTTAATTCAAAACGGAGGATCCAAGTCCCCTTACTCATCACTATACTTCCCTTTAGATAGTAATTTGATAAGTAACTAAGCAGTTTAGTAGTAAGTGGGTAGTATCGTGTATTTTTTTTCTGGACGTTCGATGAAAAAACTATATACTGGAGTAATATTAAATGAGTGACATCTATTATGAACAAGGAGGTCTGATTTGTCACTGTTATTACCTACTACTAGATTTACTAGTTACTTACTACTTTTCCCATTGCACTGAAAAACATTTTCAATAATAAACTGGACTATATATTTGAATTATACTGTGATTAGTATCTTATGTTCTGAAGTAAATTCTATATCCGCGGAAACTTTCGTATCATAGTCAGATGGAGTTAGTGAAATTAATTTTACGTGTTAGTTTTACTAAAGAAATGAATAGATTCAGCTACATATAGTAGTAATAATAATAATAGTCTTTATTAACCGTATATACAATTTCTCTAATATTGACTATTGATTATTGACTTTATATTATTACTATTATTTTCAAATAATTGTTTACTATTGCAAATTTATTTTTACAGACTAATGAGAGTTACTTCTTTCCTACAAATTATAACAGGTGTTTTAATAAGACGTTTTGTATGAAATTCATCCATTAAAAGCACTTTAAAAAGTTTCGTAATGAGGAAAGTCGATATTACTGGAACTTGGATTTAATTTGGTTAATATACCTGACTACGAGCAATATTGTTCATATTCTATTTTCAATCTGTAAGGAAATATTTTCCTTGTTTAGTAAATAAAATCATTTGGATATTATATGTACATTTACTTGGATAATTTTTAAAATGTAATGTACATTGATTTCATAAAGCACGGTGAGCCTGAACGATTTTTAATTGCGAGTGTCATGCAAATGGAATTTTCTATCTAGAATTGATAATATGCAATCATACGAATGTAACATGACTAAAATTAAAATATTTGGTCGGACTCTTTTAAAAAAATCGCGAAAAAGTATCAAAAAACTACAATTTTTTTAAGTTCTTTTTATTTCCCACGAATGTTGTCCTCGAATCGAAACATATTTTATGGACCAGTTGTAGATATTAAAATGACCTACAACTTGTGTATGTATCATTTTCCACATAACCTCCAAATTTTCGAGACATATAAATAAAAACGTTTTTTCGTTTTTAATTGTTTTCTATAGCAAAACAAAATATTTTTTCACCTAATTTGGACGAAAATTGCGTTTCCGTGTCTTAAATAAGGTATAATTTTTTTCAAATAAAAATTATTATTACAAATGCGGTGAATTTACTATAAATTTGAAAAAATAATTGCAAAAATTACTTTTTTAAAATACGTTTTTTAGAATTTTGACCAATTTTTGCAAATGCGTCAATTTTGTGTATGACCATCACTGAACAAAATCCAATACAAAAACATTAAAAAGTCTAAAAGTTGAGCGCGATAATTTTTCGTTTTTAACATCTGAAAATGAATATTTTTATTTGAAAATTTATTTCGAAAATTTGTAGGTTATGTAAAAAATTATGCATACAAAAGTTGTTGATCATTTTAATATCTACAACTTGTCCATAAAATATGTTTCAATTGAAAGACAACTTTCGTGGGAAATAAAAAGAACTTAAAATTCTACGTTTTTTGATACTTTATCGCGATTTTTTTTTAAGGCCCGACATTCTAGCTAGATAATTTCATCTGCATAACACTCGCAATTAAAAGTTGTTCAGGCTCACCGTGAAAGTTCTATAGACTGAAAACGTTTAAAAATGACTACAGGAACTTTAATATTAAATATTAAGTAATTTGCGAAAATTTGGTACAATACAATAGTGATAATGTCTCGAAATTAGAGGACTGCTTTATTTATTATTAGTAATAGACCATTGTATTGTTGCAAATAGTAATTATCGAAAAATACTAAGGAGACAATCATTAAAAAGAATGTAAACTAAGGACCATCGAAATCATGAGTAGTAAATACTGGTATTTAGTAAAATGACTTTACTTTCCTATTACTATGTAATTTCCAAATTGTTTAATTCATCCGATAAAGAAAACATTTTTCTAGGTATAATATGAACAATATTGTTCGCCTTGTATATTAATAAAATTAAATTCAAGAGAGCTGCATTAATATCGACTTTGCTCGTTAAGAAGCTTTTCAAAGTAAGTTTCATCAGTACCGACAAACACTCTTAATTGATAAAATTCATCCAAAAGTTCTTATTAAAACACCTCCTATAATTTGTAGTTATTCTCAGTCGAGGTTTAACCTTGATGCGTTACACTGCAAACAGCTTGGTAAATGTCACTTGTGATGCGCGCCGTGCTGTCGTAATTGTGTCTTTTACATAAGACTTCCCTCGTACTACTTAAAACAGTTTCACGACTTTCAACGTGTTCAAATTACCGAATTAATTATGTTATAATTTTAGAATTTCTAGAATTTCTAGTCATGCACGATTTAAGAGCGTGCTCAAGCGGTAATTGTTACAATTTAATATTAATGTGTTTCAAAAGTAGTGTAATAAAATATTAAGACCATTTTTTTATATTTATATTCTTAGTGTGAGGAAAGAAAAAAAGACTAGTTTCCCTTTTTCGGTACAAAATCAGTTACTTACAACAAGATTATCTCTTCAGGATTCTTAAATATTATTTACACGAATTAAGTACCTTGAAAAAATTATATTCATTATCTAGTTGTATAATGAGAAATTAATTACAGAAAAATGTGTAAACGATGCCAGTTTTGATTAGTTAAAATATCTCAAGCTCTCCGCGCCAAAACCTTTCATGATTTTTTCAAAAACCCGAATTTTTAAGACATTTAGTTCGCTGATAACACGAAGATTATTAAAGCAAAAGCTTAATAAAATGTTAATTAATTTTTCATAAGATCGTTAAAGTTTGTCAAAAAGTATTTGTCTTTATTATGTTTTTATAATGTATAGATAGGACATATTTTTCTAAATTACTAATTTTATAACATTATTCAGTAAACTGGAACTTAATCACTTCCTGATCTAATTCGAAAAAAAGAAAATAATCCACTTTAAATATCTTCGTACATTTTGAAACTGATTCAAATTTATATGCATCAAGTGTCGCGAAATTTTACTTTCCATTGGTGAAATAAAACTTTCACCTTAAAGATTCAAAAATCCACTAGAAGAATTCAGATATCTGTGAAAAAGAAAAACTCGATTAAGTATTTAAACTTAAACGCTGATGTTGTTTCTATTGATGTATTAATTAGAGAACATAATTTAATATTAATTAAAATATTAACTACTTGTACTTAAGAAATAAAAAAAATAAAATTTATTGGCTTGACTTGAGCAAGAAAGTGTTAATAAAATATTAATATTAACCCGTTAACGACAGAAACTTGTAAAATGTTAGGCTAACTTTGACATAGCATCAAGCGTAGAAACAAATTTTTCATAAAGTGTAGCAAGTGTCATATGTTTTTGGGGTCGGCAGTTTTAATATGGCTGTGTTTTTGTGGAAAAAAAACGAAAATTCAATTATTTTTTTGGTTTGAATCAATATTTGACACCGAAAACGTTATTTAGGTATAATAAAAAGTGGCACAAAATGGCATAAACGGTTTGGACTTTCAAAATGTTGGTTACAAAATGGCCGCTCCAAAATGGCGATTAGTGCACAAATATTGTATTAATTATATTAATAAATAATTCATTTTGTATTATATTTGCAATTTTCTAAAAAAAACATCTAGCTATACAGAAAAGAATTATCTTGCAATTCAACATTTTCAAAAAAATGTTTGGGAAACAATAACCAAAATGTGCTGCTAAAATGTCAAGAAAATCAGCAATACAAAAAAAAATAGAAAATATTCTAGATAAATCTTTTATTTTTCATTGTCATTTACTGTAAATCATATAGGGGAAAAAAATTTGGAAATTTTGCCATGGAAGAGAATATAATTTAAAATTTTAATAATAATTATTTTTTTATATTTTTCTTGCCGCTAAAACTACCCAATTTTCAAATATTATCGAGCAGTCTTATGGACAATGTAATTAAGACAAAATCTTATATAAAAAATTATATTATATATTGGGCTATGTTTATTGCAAATTAGTAGAATTTTTGAAAGTTTGGTTATCGGTACTGTCTATAATCTATAATCTTAAAATTCCCTAATAAATTTTCCTCCACATATAAAGATTGCAAAGAAATTTTAAGAACATGTTTCGAGAGATCAGTAAATGAAAAGAAAACTTTTTCGTCATATATTTTTTACATTCTTTATTAATCAACTCAATTCTCAGCTGCAATTAACCTTGTCGCTACTTGATACTTTGTTAATACTATTCTATATTCACAATAGTTTTTGTACCACTGTTAAAAATGCCCATAACATTTCCGATTTTTTATTGAAGTTCATGTTTTTATTTTTATAAAAGCGTGAACTTTCGTCATAAGTATACACAGAGAATAAAAAAAATAGTTAATGGAACCTTTTTGTAATAGTAAAACGTGTAAATAAGAAAAGTTTTTGCATTAACTATTTCCATGGTAAATGGTACAATAAAATTGTTCCATTTACTATTTTCCGATGGTTAAATGGTTCGTACATAACCTCAAATATCGATTCTAACCTTACATATAGTTAATTCTACTACTTATGAGATTAAAATCGATTTTACTATTTTTTCGTGGTTCCATTAACAATTTTTGTCTCTCTGTGTAGTTTTAAAAATATCCCTTCTGTTGTTATTCATGAAGACGAGGACTGTTGTACCTCTTACAAAAGCACTTTTTATGTTTTGTGTTATTGAAAAGTAACACAATTCTGTTGACCTTAATATTATCAAAAATACATTAATGATATTTTTTTAGAAAATATATCATCCACCGATAGAATATCAAAACAATAAATTAATCATGTAATAACTTCCCGCAAGTACCAGTTTTTTTCTCACAATTTGTCCTTAACGACAGTTAAAAAGAGCGAGATAATGGGTACTTTAGGTGTCACAGTTTGAAATGACCCTTGATTTCATGTGAATGCATTACAAATCAGGCCAGCATTTCACCGAATGTAATGCCACATGCAGGGAAATGAAGGTAAAAGTGGGTGCTTTATGGCAAATGAAGGGCAATTGGCTTGTAATGTTTAGACAATTATAGATCTTTGCAACGAATTTATAACGTAATGTTGTGCGACGTAATTTATTTTCAGAGACTGAATTAATTTTTACATTACAATTCTGGTAGAAATTCTGTCCATTTTTATATGATTCAGTCCATTTTCTGACCAGGTTAAATAGTTTTCGACTATATACAGCAATAGTAGCCTACAAACTAGACAGTAATAAGACGCAAATGAACAAAACAGTATTTAGTTACAAAACTTTATATTTGGATATAAATAAGTGGATCAAAGCTGCACACAGATTCGTCTAAAAGTCTTCCTAATATCTGTTTAGCAAAGTGCTTACCTATTTATTATGCAACAACTTATTCAAAATAAATGGACAATACAGTTCAGTTAATGGACATACAATCTAGGTAAAATGTACAATTTGATCAAACAAAAATATCCTCTAGTCCATAACATTTTCTATTTTGTTTAGTATTGAAGTTAAATAAAACAATAGTCTACTCCAATGTTTCAAGGATGAATTCATAACAATTATTTGTTAAATGCCCACATCAGCGGCAAATTTTTTTTTGTTGACACAACTCGAATTTGATGCGGAGGATCTTAAGTTAACCCATCGTTTTAGATTTTTCACATATCCTACCATAAATATTAAAAATATATTTTTGAATATTTTTCGGATCAGATATCTTAAAATCCTGACGTGATGGGCCAAATCGAATAACGTCCATCAATTCTGATTCAAGTGATTTCGAAACAAAATTTTGTGGTCCTGTGTTATCAAATCAGTTGGCTAAACCAACATGACGTAAGTTATAAACAAGAGTAGAATTTCCTTTTTTCGGTTGTTGAAAACGAATTTGAAACTAGAATTACAAAATTCAAAATGACGACTGCCAAGAAACTAACACATACACTGAGCAATAGAATTTCGCTCAAATACTGGAGACAAAAAATATATGTTGAATGCATACGAATAGAACGTTAAACATATTCTCAAAGTATCCACAATTTTTATGCTGTTTCTAATTTTGCAATTATAATAGCTTTGTCTGCAGTGAATGCAAAATGCGTTTATATCGAATTTTTGCAAGTTCACTTATTCACGTGGTTTTTTACAAACATTATTTCTATTTTTGAATTTATATTAGCGATCCCGGAGTAAAAAAAAGTTGATCAAATTTTGATGAAAATGAGATCAAAATCGGTCAGATCCAAAAATGATCCAAAAGAGGTCCAAGTTTTGAGACATTCCAGGACCATAGTTGGACGCGTTTAAACCAAAAAACAATCTCAATTATAATTGCATTAGATGAAAAAATTAACCATTTTTGGATCTTTAAAGACAAAAATTGGATTAGTTTTCAATCTCATGCAATTATAATTGAGATTATTTTTTGGTTGTAAACTGGTCCAAAGTTGGTCCTGGAATGTCTTAAAACTTGGATCTCTTTTGGACCATTTTTGATTTCATTTTGATCAAAATTTGATCAACTTTTTTTTACTCGGGACTCTGAAATTCACAGAATAGATATTTACCCAAAATGAAATAAATCGTTAACGGTTAAAAACGCATCTGATGCTAAGGTGTAATAATAATTAATAATTATACGATGCCGTACATTTTTTTCGATTCAATATCTGGTGCTTTGAGTGCATTTGACAGGAAAGTGTTTCCGTTAAGAAATAAAACGAGACCATCTAAAACGTCATAAAACTTTATTCATATTCATGTTAAACGGGAATAAAAAAAACAATACATCAGTCATGTTCAGAACAGAGCGATATTTCCATAACCGAAGTGGGTGTAGGGACGGGCATATGCATAATCGAACGCATAAGGGGAATATGCGTATGACCTATATGTCGGGTATGGAGAGTCGTAGTATGACGCGTATGCCGAAGCGTACGGAAGCGAAGCTGAAAATGAAAGCAGAGTAGGTTTCGCTGCTGGAGATGGCGCTGGATTTGGCACTGGATTTGGCACTGGATTTGGCGTTGGATTTGGTGCTGGTACAGCTACCGCAACGGCGATAAGTGCAGCAAGAACAATCTGCAAAAAAATAGAAAAATTTCTTTTTATTATTTTATATATTTCTTCTTTTAATAAAACATATCCTAATGCACGAGTCAGCTTTTATTAAATGCTAACTTTCAAATTTTATTTCCTAAATAATGACAACGCAGATGATTACTATAAATATTTTGGCCTTAATGATTATTTACATTAATATAACATGTTTGTAAATAGAATTATGGATCATGACATCTGGTATAGAAATATGGTAAGATAATAGTTATTTTTATACGAAATGATGACTTAAATCAGAACTTTTATATTAGTAAGAATAAAGTGTCGAAACGCGTTCCCTCAAAATGAGACTTCCATATAACATTCCGAATATTTAAAAATAATAAATAATATATTATTATTTATAAATAATATCACTTTATATACACACTGATGTACCCGATTATTTCATCGTAAGTATTGCTTATAATTTAATATTATAGTTAACCCGTCTCATTTTTTCGGAATAACAACTATCTAAATATAGTAAACTCAATGCCAATAGGTATCAGAAGATTAGTTCTGAAATTCATCAACAGATGGCTGGCGTAGCTCAATTTGCGATTCTCTCTTGCAAGCAGTGAAATTGGTGTTATTTTCTGTCTATGAATCGCCATTCGTAAAGAAGTCGGCATGTAGCAAATATGTGTATCCTGCTTAAATATGTCAAAATTAGTCTAACAATATGCAATTTAAAAAAAGTGCAATATGTAAGACCGATGAAGAAAACGATTCGAAGAACAATATATTAAGAATAAACAACAAAATCTTAGAATCGCTCTACAAAACAAATAAAAAGTAAACATTTCCTTTTTTTAATTACTAGGGATATTTAAAATACTGTAATTCAATTAGGTTTCATAAGTTATGATAAATAAAAAAATAGTCTCAATGTGTAAGAAATGTAAAATATGTAAAATTGGATTCACGAATTTTGAATTCAGTATTTGCCATTTCGTAATTTATATTATTTTGTTAGTTGTTAGAATAATACCACTTAGTATAAACAAATATTTTAGGCATTGATATCTAACTATCTATCTATGAAATTTTTTTACACCAAAATAATAAAAATCGAAAAATCCATGGATTCTCTCTTTCAAAAGTTCATTAAATTTTGTTTAACCTAAAACCGCTAGCAAACCACTGATTTATTATGTCAGTATACGTTTACCATGTGTCAAACTAGTGTAACTATTATTTGCCTTTATTTTGAATTTAAATCAAGCAAATAATTACGCTAATTTCTTTTTTACTGAGATACGTTGAAATAAAGATATTTCTTAACTAGGCATTAGAATTTTTTTAAAGTTTCGCCAAATATCTAATAAAATGTCATACCGGACAAACTTTTAGGACTTGAAAAGATGAAGAATTTTGCCTATCACAAGGAACTTTTTAATGGCGCGGACCTTGTATTAGCGATATTGACAGTTTCTGGTAACTTTTAAATATATTATTAGAAGCTAACACATTTAAGATATTTTTATTACATACTTTTGCATATAATAAAGAGCATACGTTGTAAATAACATTCTTGTTCAATTGTCGATGTGTCCTTGAAAAATTCTGATTTTATAAACCAGTTACGCCCGGCTTACTAACTTAAGGTAGTTAAACCCCACGATATGGTATCTTTGGGGAAAATATTTAATAACGTTTCCAAGAATTTATTTTTCACTAATCAATGTCTTATATCCCTATCGTTGTTGCTTTTATTGTACATAACGGGCTATTGTAATTATTTTCAAAATGGACCTAAAGCAGTCAGACCTTTGAACTGGCGAGTACGCGGTAATCTGAATACATTATTTCGCCTCGAAACTGATTTAAGTTTATTTAATATATAACCTAGAGAGCAAAACAAATAAAAAATACAATTTTACAATCATTAATATTGAAAATTAATTTCTTGGAAACGGTATTAAATATTTTTTTTCTAAACATACAATATCCCGGGGTCTAACTACCTTAAAGCTCATATTCCACTAATTTTCCTTCTATTTTTAGCCCTATTCATTCATAGAAAATAAGAGTCAATTTGCATTAAACATATGTTAGAGATACATTGTATAACCCTTCTAAACAGGGCCTTCTATCATTTGATATGCAGTTAGTGACACGTAATTTTTCTCGGTTTTGGCATATTTTTCAGTTTTGAGGGTATGGATTTCATACCTCTAATCAGTTTTACACAAATTTGTGTACGTATTTAGATTACATTTAACAATGTTGAATATTCTACAAACGTAAAAGTAACCTACTGATTATTAGAAAAAATGAAAAATAATAAGTAAAAAGGAGGAAACAAAATTTTATTTTCGATAATAGATTATGAGTCTTTTCAGAATGTATGAATAAGAGTATGAAGAGAAATATTAATTTTTGCACCAAGGGCGTGAAACGGTCGTTTTACGCGCGTGGAGAAAACAATATTTTTCGATTAAGGGGAATAAAATGACCATTCATTCTATCACACACATTAAAGATGTTTATGAATCATTACGACGCGCAACACTGACTAGCGACTTTATTTTTAATCAGTAATGTTTATATTAATAATGGAAAATTCGTGTAATACCCCGCTACTGCGCGGTTACTTGTATTTGCAATTGTCGTTTGCTATTGTCTCCCACCATTAACATAGTGTATTGTAATGTAGAAAATGATAAGAAAACGTAATTATCAACTTTTTTTCCAAAAATCGTCCATTTTCAGACTGTTTGCAGTTCATGCCCGCAAAGGGAGGCGTATAATGGTCATTTTACGTCCCTTGAATCGAAAAATAGTTTTTTGTGCTTTCCTGAGAAACGCTTCTCATATATAATAAGATAGTTCTTTCTTAACCAGAGCGTAAAGTTTGATTTTGTGAGAAATTATTATTCCATGGTGTTTAGAAAGTTTTTATGATATTTATAAAGAATTTTTATATGAAGTTTTATGAACTTATTAATAAATTGTAATCTTAGTTTTTATAAAACTTGAAATTGTGCTTTTTTGCCTTAATGAAAATGTGTGAACACTTGTCTATTATAAAGCAATGTTGGTTAAATAACAGAAATATAATGACTAAACAATTGAAATCGCTTTATGTAGGAAACGTATTAATATAACTTTTTTATTTGTTTCTACTCGCTCGTAAAAGATTATATTTCCCGTGATTTATCTTAATCTGAGATTGTTTAGATCCAAAACCAATATTATACGCCTGCATTTAACGTAATCACCAAAATATTACCAGTTTCACAATATTTTATACATTAATATTATTTTGAGGGGAATTTTAGAGGATTTAAAAAAAAAACATCGAAAAAATTGCAATCTTTCATGTAAATTTTAATATATCCGTTAATTTCCTTTAAGTGGTTAAGTCAATCTTTATGAACTTTACGACGTAATTGTTATTTATATTAGTGGAGTAGATAGTTTAATGTCATTATCAAAATACAACTCAAATAATGTTTATAAATTATCAAATGAAGCTTCCATTACTTTATAGTTAATGTTTTTTATCTCATTAAGTAGTGTTGTTATACGCAGTTACATCCGGTGACGAATATTTTCGATATTTAATTGCTTCCATATTTCAGAAAAAATAAATAGACATAAGATTCACGAATGAACTAAATTGAGGACATGTGAGAAAATACTACATACAAGAAGTTACGAAGAATCACCAGCATTTTTACTATTCTTAAGTTATAGATTAATATCAAATTATCACAAAAAGTTGAGATTGAACAAAAATAATTTGTATTTTATTATTCTCTAACAATATACAAAAATTTCATTGTTCATTCAAGATTCATTGAGTAATTTGTAAATTTATTTTATATCATACATTAGCGAAGTAGGCAATGAATAGTTAAAAACCATTTCAGTAATTTAGTCATCAGAATCAGAAAGTCAGAAAGTGTATATAGAGAATGTTCTTAATATGACTGAATCTTCAAAAATATATCTGCTAGTTTATACTACAATTTGTCTAAAATGTATAATTTTATGAGTGACATCTACTAGTCACAATATAACCATTTCTAATAAAAAAATCTGCAAAATACATTTTTGTAAAGATAGAATAAACTTCAGTAAAAATTATAATATAAATTATATAATTAGTATCAAGTAGCAATGTCAACTCCAGCGTCATGCTTCAAGGTATTTTTGTCATGTAAACATGTCAAAAATACATATAAATACGTTGTCAACAAAACAAAAGTTGGTTTAATAGTGAAATTTTTATTGTTATTGAAAATTTTATAGTAAAATTTGCGACATTGGTCGATGTCGTAATATTCCTAGGCTGATCTTGCCTAGTCAGATCTTAAACTACAATTACGTGGCAGTCTCCACATTGAAAAAAGTTTTAAAGATATTTGATTAAAAATTGCATCTAAGTAAAACATCATTAAAAATGATACAAACATAACATCATATAATTTGGCGACATCATCGATGCCGTAATATTCCTATGCAGAAAGAAAATTCTAAGTATTGTATCATGATTTGCTTCATGCTTTTTTTCAGAAGATTTTTCTAAAAGCATGAAGTCATTTTTTAAGCATGATGTAAAACCATAATACAAAAACCTAGAAACGTCTCTCCGTGTAAGCTGATTTCGCTTGGAAATAGTCAAACTTCAGTCAGGCAAGTATTTTACTCAGTATTTTAAACCATATTTGTTTAAAGATAGAATAGATTTAAGTAAAGCGTCATAATAAAAATGGTAGAAACAAATAAGTACTCGGCATCCATCGATACCGATAAGGCCTGGAACTAAACTGTAACCAAGTGCCATTTAGAACAATAGAATTTGATGACCAAAAATTTTCAATCATAATTGAATCATCAGACAGAGACAGCTGGAAACATAAGCAACAATGTATTCATGCGGTAGAGTACGAAGTAATAAGTTCGCTCGGCAGACCGCCGAGTGTTCGTTCTCATCCATGGAGAACGTTGATCATAATTGGAAAGAGATGATAATTTCTGCAGCAGGAACAAGTTTTATCTGAGAAAAAATCAGTTACAATTGGAATTCGATGGTAACAATCGAATTGTTTCCGTGAGCATGAGATAGTCATGCATCGGAACCAGGTGGTAATCGGCCAGTACTTACGAACTTGAACATTTTTCTGGTTTCGACCGGTTTGCTGGTGGCAGAGAACTAGTAGGATATGCCGACTCCAGGATGGTGCGCGTCTTTTATAGCCCGACGTGAAAACTGGAAACCCGTGCAACGACCAAGTCGTGACCTTGAGAATAATCGCCCAGTACGAAGGCATCGGGGGGCTCTCTCGTCGTTCAGTCGATCGTAGGTCGGGAACCAAGCAAAAAGGACGTGTTTTTCTTCGGGCTGTATAAAGTGAAAAAGGAACGTTCACCAACGCGAGAGGTGGAGGGCACGAAAAAGGGCTGAACCTTTTCCAACGTGTCCTATCGGTCGGTCTAGAAGGGAACGCCGCCGTGGAGCGCCTACACGTACAGCGTTCGCACAACATGCTTCGACTGGTTAGTACTGCAATTTTTAGTAAGTAAAGAATTTTGAAAAAAAATGAAAATCCACATGTTACAGCAACAAACATAAGTTGACTGCAAAAGATTAACAATTTTAAACCTTGTGGTTTAACCCATTAAGGCCTAAACGGAGACATTTTGAGCACCAGTTTAAACGTCGATAATTTGCATATAAAAGCATTTGGAAAAATTTTACTCCTACTATTTCTGACGTAAAATTGTATGCTCTTTCAGAATCTTTCAATAAAATTTCGATAAAATGAAAAGCAGAAAAGTTATACACATTTTTTTTGTTAAAAAACATGATTTTTATATGTAATAAATGTTTAAAAACCATGTTTTTTTTTACAAACAAACGTGTATAACTTTTTTGCTTTTCATTTTATCGAAAGATTCTGAAAGAGCATATAATTTTACGTCAGACAAAGTGGGAGTAAAATTTTTCCAAATGCTTTTATATGCAAATTATCGACGTTTAAACTGATGCTCAAAATGTGTCCGTTTAGGCCTTAATGGGTTAATTCACTTCCTTTTCTTTTTACCTACCTTGATTTTATAGCATTAACAGTCCAGAAATTGGTACATTTCCATAAGAACATTTAACCACAAAAATTTTGTTGAGTAGAGTTTTTAACAAGAAAATTAATTTCTATTTTAACAAAGGACATTCATTTGGTCTAAAGAATTAGACATTCAATATTAAGCATTGTTTAAAGAATTGTTCTCCAATTCTCGGTGACTGTAAAAAAATGCTTTAGGCATCCAATTTAAGTTGAAGGTAAACAAACTATTTTTGATACCTAATTAATTGATTAATTCCATGTTAAGTTTATTCCATACTTTAATCATAATTAGATCATGACTCTTTTTTAACTAATCTTATATTGGGCTTCTTATCATTATTCAAAATCAGATATTTTATTGACAGCTCAAAAGTACAAAAGAGCATTTATTTACGTAAATGATTTATTCTTATTTCACAACTTAAGTAGGGATCTTGGCTACTTCGAAAAAAATTATAGTGTTTATATACTACAGACCCGAATGAAATACAGTCAGAATAATATTTTATAGTAAAATTAACTATATTCAACGATCATAACTAAAACATTCTGTGATCTTATAACTCTGGGAATGAAGTCTTTGATTAAATATACAGAAAACGGGTGTCAATAAATTCGATGTACTAATCAATTAATCAGTTATTCCAAATAATTTAATATCTGGAAATGAAATTAATTTCTCAAAGAAAACGATTTTTAGTTACAATCTAAACTTAAAATTTCAGAATCATTTCTTTAAATATCGATTCACAACTTTCTTTAATCGTGTTTAATCAGTAATTAAAAAGAAAAAAGTGAAGACATAACAGGTTGTTGTATATATGATACTGGTTTGTGATAAGTGATTTTTCAAACCATTTCTAATTGCATTTCATGAAGTAACTATTTTTATTAAGAAATAATTATATTTAAGAAAGTTATATATAAGAAAAAATTTTTCATATTTTCTAGGAATCTTGATTCATAAACAACATAATGTCACTGTTTAAGAGGGCAACAATTTAACTATCTAATTCGTAATTTTTATTTTTTTTTAATGATTTTGAATGATGGACTTAATGACTCTGTTACATTAAATCCTATCTACTATGATATCTTTTTGTGAGTAAGTTAAATAATTCCATGCTTCAAATCAAAAATATTTTAATATTCCCGGTGAAAAAAGTTTTTATGAAAAATTTTTGAAAAATCTATTAATTATTCAAAATTAAAACCAGTTTAATTTTCTTAAAAATTTATATAGATGAATTTGTCAACATTTTGGTATTTTCATGACAAATGAACAAGTCATTTTTTATGCATTCATTTAAAAACATTTCATTTATTAAATATGAATAGGATTGCTATATTATATGTAATTTAAAATTTTAAACGCGATTATATATATTCATCAGAATCGATAATTGTACATAACTTCAAAAATGTTATCCGATATGTGTCGAAGGATTCTTATTTGAGGTTAGAAATTTTATAATTTCTTTTTCATCAGCATCAACTTTAGGTTATATTGTAACATTTTTTATATAAAAGTTAGTAATTTATTGCTACTTTCTGAATTGTGATTAAATATGAATTTTAATAAAATTACCAAATATTTCCATGGCTTCAAATATTTTGCTTAATTTTAAAAACTTGAAAACCTGAGAATCAAATAAATAATTATTTTTTAAGAATATCAATATTATTGATAAACTTTAGAGATGAAGGAAAAATCACACCGAAATTTGTAATATAATAAAACTATTAGGACATTTTATGCCAAACGATTTTTTAGTAATTTTCAAACTCATTATTCTTCACTTTATCGCATAAACTAGAATCGAAGATTTACATTTCACCGATTACTATTTGTGTTTCGAACGACCGTTATATAACTCGAATATATGGACTTAAACTCGTTAACTTCATTTAAGCCATATAATGCACGGTATAATCAATTATGAAAGAGGGGTAGTAAAACAAAGGGATTTTTGTTATTAAAAAATGGTAATGAGTGTATCAAAATAAGAATGTTAATTTCAAAAAGTTTCAAAAACACACATTTTATATTAATTAAATAACACAGATTTCGTTTTTAATTATGTATTATATTTGTTTTTTTTTTTCAAAAGATGAAATAGAAAAAACAAAGTTGACATAATTATGAGTTACTGTTATTAGTATTACGATAGCAGTTCTCATTAAAAATAGCAGGAAATCTACTTTTAAGTATCATCAATTGATTAAGTACATTTGATTCGAAAATTTACAATATTGTTTGGTTTAAGGAGCTACATTTTTGGGACATATTTTCCAAAAATTATTTAAGACAATTAATATTACTTACAACTATTGTCATTATTTAATTAAAATATTTATCACTGCTACATTTTTAGATACAGCTCTTAATACTCCATGTGCTAATGTTTAAAAAAATAAGTTCAGTCATAAGAAAATGTTACTTTAAATAAAAATACATGTAAACAATTATTATAGTTTATGTAATTATGTAATTTGGAATATTATTAAACTTTGATTACAATGTTGATTATTAAATCTTACACTCTACGATTGGGGTGACTTGCTCTGTCGAGTAAAGAGTAATTAAGGTATTTTAATCTTTCAGAGTATCACTCCAAAATTTTACATTATTTACTCAAAAGTTCTGATAATTGAGTAACTTGAAAACGGTTAAATTGAAAATTTACATTTTTTTGTCAATTGGCTTTGGATTCAACCTTCCGAATAAAACTTAATTTCAAAATTAAATAATGCTGGCATACGGAAATGAATCATTTGATTAAATTATAGCTCATTATCCAACTGAAAAAATCATATCTCGTATCTAAATCGAGATATATACTGATCAAAACTCATATCAAATACAATTTTAAGGAACTATCAAGAATTCAATTATTATTTAACAAAAATGCAAAACAAGTATTTTGCTCACTGTTAAAAAATATTTCATTTAATTAGATTTTGGGACTGTCAACCGCTTACATAATTACCAAATATTCTAGAAATTTATGTATTCTGATACTAATATGAAACTGTCAAATGTGTACTTCGTATAGAAGTGTAACCTTTACTTCTCTTATCGTAAAAATCATTCACCAGAAAATGGTCCCCTGGATCCGAGAGCCTTCTTCGTTTAGGGGATTTGTTGTCAGTAGGTTTTTCTTATGTAAATGTCTTATAAAATATCTCTACATATAATAATAGTGATAAGTTAAGGTAAACTATTTTTCTTCCGGTTATAGAAAATTTAGTGATGTATAAAAAATAACTTTTTCTTTACTTTTCCGATTATGAAACCACATTGACTTTATTTTTATTTATGTTGCATACATTCAATTTATTAGATATGAAAAGATCTAATATACTTTCCAACGTTACATTATTCCAATAAATTTATAAATAGAATTTGAACAAATAATGACTATAAAAAAATGCACTACAATTTTTCTGTTTATAGCGGCCTAATTACTTATTTTCATACTATTTTACGCTATTTGTTCGATAGAGGTTTACTTTATTATAGTCTGTTACGAACTGCAACAAATATAAGAGCAGAATACCGTAAATAATATAAGGAAAAATGAGGCTCCGTATTTTAGATTTTAGTAATAAATTGACAATATTACCTAAATTAGAGATCCCTATATCGCAATGCCATAAAACTTCGGAGAATATAATATCATTTAATTCCATAACATAATTCTATTACTAAAAATTCTCTTGTCTAAAATAAATAATATAAATTATTATGGTTTTAGTAAACTGATATACTATTTATAATTATTGTGTATAATGTCGACAGTTTTATCTAATAAGTTATATAGATACTTTCCTTATGACGAATAAATTACCAAAATGAAATATTTGATTAATATTTTAATATATAAAAGATACTACTACTAATAGTAAAATCTTATTTTAATATTTGAAAGTACCATCCAGGCGATAATCAGTTACTCACAGGACAATTTTATTTAATTCCAAATTTTCATATCAAAATCAGTTTTTTTATATGAGATTAAGATTAATATTGTTCAATGGCTTAAGACACTAAACATAAATAATAATTTAGTTTTGTTACACAGTTTAAGCCAGAGAATTTTGTAACTTACTTACGATAAATGATTGTAAACAATGTGATCATGTACTTATAAATTCTGCAATAATAATGTGGTTGAAGTTTATTGATACTACAGCAAATCATAAAGCATATGGCTAATCACTAATTTTCCATGACAAAATATTCATTGACTATGCAATAAAAATTTGTTAGAAAGTTATGAACTAAAAAGAGGGTAATCTAATCTATTGAATTTATACAAATTGACTTCTAAATTTCAGTCTACTAGTCTCTTTTGGGGTAGTTTTATATTAGTTCCATAACTTTTCAGTTTTTTTAGATAGTTTATTTAGATAGTTCAGTATAGCTCCAGAATAGAGATTTAGTCATGCCATATTACAGCCTTGATTAGAGAAGATAAATATAAATGCAGTACACCTAATGCTGCTCTGATAAATTATTGTGATACGTTTTTTCTGAAAAAGATCAGGCAGTTAATCACGATCTGGTTCTCCGGCCTGAATATTTTTATCAGGGCTCAAACTGTAATTATCCAATAGTTCGGTACAAAATCTGCTATAACATTGTAATTTTCGTACAGTGTTTGTAATTTGAATTTAAATATCGACTAAAACTGATATAATTAATATAATAGCCATTAAAACTTATAATATTAAACAATTTGTCCTACTTTTGAGGTTAAGATGTTCTCCATATTTCCTTTTCAAATGTACATGGATTGAATTTTCTTTCTTTACAAAAATGAAGAATAAAGAGAAAAAATGATACTCTTCATAAAAATAACAAAAAAAAAGATAAATCTTAATGAAATCCGATGTTTATAAGGCAATAAAGGAAATGAGTAAAACTTACTGTACTGACAAAGAAAACATTCATACATTATTACATGCCTTCAATCAATTTTCACATTTTGCTCAAGAGATCCATCGAAATGTGGAGTGCACTATCGGGATATTAAATGACGCATTCATTACGTAACTGACAATCCACGTGTATGTCATGTCTTCAACGTTATTGTGCATGAAAATAATAAATCAATAAAAAATTATATGTATTCAAAATATTGATGTTGGTAAATTATCATTTAACAAGTATGTAATTCTATAAATGAATTTAAATCATCATATTGGATAAGAAATACTTACGAGAATTATTGCGTATATTTTTTAAGCGTGGACGGGTTTTTTTTCTTTTTTCCGCAAATATAATCGTTATATCGCTGTGCAAAAGCTAATTAATTAAATGCTAGGTAAAAAACAAACAACGATTTGAGAAATCATTAATTAAACACATGTCAATAAGGATTACTTACAATTAAATAATTTAATAACAGGCATGTGTTGAACACTCTGACATTTTCATGTTTTTGCCCTATGTATGGGTAAATCCACAGAACTTTTAACTTTACGCTTTAAGAAAAACATTCTTTTTTTCGGTGGCACACATTTAAAATCAACCCGAGGCCATTACTAAACATATAAAATGTAGAAAAAACGGCACGTTACGACTTTTAAAGGATTGTTCTAGTGCAATCAGGTAAAATGAGATCTAAAATTATATCTTCGAACCATGAAACATATTTCTGTACGCGGAAAACAGATGAAATTTGTTACTCGGGGTTTTTTAAGTTACTGGTCACGAATCCGTCAACAGATTTTCAGAATTCAAGATGACGAATTTAATATGGAAAACGGAATTTGTAAGAAGTTTCTCACACAAGCTCAAATTGGGTATTCGGGTTTTTTCTTTCTTTTTACTTTTAGGTTCATAACATACCAATTTTAGCAGCAAACATTTATTTAAGTCGATTTAAGGCATTACAATCCCGGCAATTCTGAAAAAAAATTTTAAATAGGTATAACGTAAGTTGTCATTAATACCATATTTATTCATTTTTAACCAGAAAAGATGAAGGAAGGGAGATGAATAACAAAGTTACGCAAAGTTACATTTTCATTATTTCTGGAGCAAAGCTATAGCGAATCTCGATCGATGAGCGACCCCGAATACACAGGTTCAGTTGATTCAAGCAACTTTTTAGGAATTTGGTCCGCCATATTGTATCTACCATCTTCAATTTTTAATATTTTTCAACGTATTTATGATCAGTTACCAATAAAACCCACACGTAACAAATTTCAACATTTTTCCGTGTAAAGAAAGGAGTTTGTGTCAAAGGGATAATTTCATGTCTTGTTTTACCCCTGAACATCGTATTGTATTTCTGGAACAAGTTCAGAGTATTATTATGACACCTAAAACAATAAATTACGCCAATAATCGAGGCATTTAATTGTGTATAGTTCGTGTGCCTGACAAAAGTGTCATTTTTCAACAACAGTTACGCACGAAGGCTATAGGTTGTAATAGGCACAGAATTGAGATGAGACAAGGCACACCTTATTCCTTGGAATACGTCACTTATTAAATCATCAATTAAAAATTCCCAAAGTATGGAGCCATAATATTGTTTGTTCCAAAATTTATTGTTAGAAATTAACAAAAAATTCCATTTTCCATAAATCTCCTGCACGCGACTTTGGATGCATGTCATTCTTATTAAGCGATAGGCACACTTATTTTTCAAGTACCTTTGGCTTTTATAAAGTGCGATTAATCAACGACATGATTTTCAAATGAAAAGAATAAACGTTCCAAAAGTTACAGAGCAAAATATTCAAAAAAATACGATTTGCACGCAGCAGTTTCTTCAAATTTTATGAGCTTTCGTATTTCCTTTGGGTTTTTAATCAACTATCATGCAAAACAAATAACTGTACCTTGAAAAGCATATCCTTTTTAGTAAATAGTAATGTTTTATAAATATTTCTGTACAGCTTATTTACGTGAATCTTAAAATAATATGAAAGTCAAAAGTTCTGTGGATTTGCCCATATAAGTACCGCAAGAGTAAGCATAAAACGTCCTATGATCAATAGAAATGGAAATTATGCAGGTTAATGTGTTGATTTTCGTAACTGTATTTTATTTTATCGTAATAAAGTCCTTTGCCTAATTCCAAATAATTTTCATTTTTAGTTAGAAAACATTATTTTCTTTAAGATCGTAAAATCGTTTGATACGATGACAATTTTTTACAGATTTTTCGGGATGATTTATCAATTTAAAAAAAAAATCTGGACCGACTCGAGAGTTTGGAGATGCTGGAACTTGAACCAAGAACCTTTCCATTACCGGTCGAAAGCTAAGCGAATTTTCAGCTTTCATTTTATGATCGCGTAATGATCCACCCCCCTAATCGTAAACCCAAATGTGAAGAAACAATTCCTAGTACATCAGCAATCAATTAACCTAATTTTAAAAAATTGTCAAATTATATATTTTGCAAATGATTTTTTAAATTTGCTTTTTTTAAATTAAATTAAATAAATTAAATACATTTAGTAGTAATTCTTACAGGTAATGATTGCAACAAAATTTTAAAGCTGTAATAAATATAAACAATAGTAGGGAACGAAAAAAGTTTTTCATCGGTCATTGTAATGAAACCATATGTTCTCAAAATATGTCTCGATAAATGGAAAATACCTAACCTAACCAAAGCAGATAAAAGCAATATTACACTCATGATGAATAAACGAGAGTTTAAATAAAATTAATGCATTGTTATAAAACACATCTACATATAAAATATCAAAATATAAGTATATTTCAACTATATTTACCAAAGTAATATTTACCAAAGTAATATTTACCAAAGTAACAATTTGATTTATGAATGGGAGGAAAAAGAATATATTTCAACATTCATTAAAAACATCAAAGAACCTATAAAGCAGTTATAAATATTACCTGTATTAAAAAGATGTAAAATAGTCCATCAAAATCCTTTTTCTGATTGTAACAAAGTGTACATAGGTGAAACAACCTGAAGTTTAAAAGGAAGGCTAAGAGCACACAATTTAAAGAAACATTCAAGGAATAGAAGAATCTTATACAGGTTTAACCTTACGTATGTTAAACATTGGTCATAACTGTAATTCTGTCACTAAAACATTAGCAATAGAAAAAACAACAATGAGAGAAAAGAAATTGATACTTATTTTAGTAAGTTAACACTATTAATATCAGATTCGAAGTTTCAAAATTTACAATATATTAAATAAATCGTTAATATTACTAATTAATGTATAAATTAAGAAATAGATCTGACATTACTAATTTTTTTTTACCATTTTTTAATTTTGTGATTACCGTTTTTGTATTACAAAGTCATTTTAATGTAATCATTTAGACCATGTATAATAAAAAAATACCAATGATTAATATCATTTTGCGTAAAAAAAAAATAAAAATACCACAAACAACTGAATACAACAAAAAATCATTAAATAAATTAAAACTTCGTTAATCATTGGTATTTTTTAATTAAACGGTAAACACAAAATTAAAAAGTGGTGGTCTACTTCGCATGGAATGCCCCATATATTTTCTGGACCACTTCAATTTATAATTAAGTAAACAGATGCTAATTCCTGGGTAATACGAGCTTCTTACTCATATGATATACAGTATTAAAAGTAAATAAACAATTAAACGACGTACCTGGGATATCAGCTAGCGCAATAAATCAATCAATATTGATATGTAAAATTATAAAACATTGATGTAGAGTACACATATATGACAAACTGTGACAAAATAGTCATTTTTATATCAAGGGCGGAAAATAGAGTTTAACGCCTCGAAAATAGACCCCGAAAGACGGCGAAGCATACAAAAAATTATAGTCGCTCAGTATATGTGTATTTAGGAATTACCATGAAAAATGATTATGTAAATCTTTGCAAAAATGCATTAAAATCAATGTATTTGAATTCACCTTTTTTTCGGTCAGTTTGACGAAAATGTAAACAATAATA
The DNA here is from genome assembly GCA_030407085.1 of Trichopria drosophilae. NCBI lineage: Eukaryota > Metazoa > Arthropoda > Insecta > Hymenoptera > Diapriidae > Trichopria > Trichopria drosophilae. The sequence continues at coordinate 137,452,000 of CM059584.1, read as the reverse complement.
ATTAAATTAGGCTGACGATTTCTGCCACCAAAAATTGAATAACACCTTTAATATGTAGTGAAATTTTAAATTAATGTCATTAGATGTGGTATCATTATCTATTGATTTTATTTTAGTAATAACAGATACAAACATCACACAAAACGGGAGGAATTGCCGAATTATTTTATTTTAAATAATGTTAAAACAGAGTTTAATGTTAGATTAGAGAAATCTAAATTACCCGATGTTTATGATATTTTATTTGCAATGTCTAGAAGGTAATTAGTTATTAAATGTAGTTATTATGTAGTTATTATGCTAATTAAATGTAGAAAAGTTATATTATACTAAAGTACACGAAGTAACTAATATTATTCTTTTACTTTTTCAGGTCTTGATTGCTGTCATTTTCACATTAATTTTTGCGATTCCGTTGCCATCTCCACAAATAGTAACTGACGATTCTTTGGCTGATTCAGTCCTCTTCATTCCATACGTTGAAACGGCACTAGATTTTGTACCTCTTCCATATGATGTAAGTCTATAAACTTACAAACTATTATGCAACTATAATGACATATAATTAATAGAAGGAATCATTTTAGAGAATCTTTTTCGATTTTATCAAAGAATTTGAAAATATTACAGAATATTCACGACTTTATATTTAGTATGCATAATTTCAATATAAATAGTTTCTATCGTTCTTTAGTTCTAATTTTATCAAATTTCTATCGAAAGTGTAAAATATTTATTGTCTTTTAGTATAATAAGAGTTTTATGAAAAATCGAGATAAGCTTAACTCGTATAAGATCATCGATTACAATATATGCATCACTAAAAAAGATCGTAAATGTTTTCACAGGCATGCATTTTTATTGCAATTTAAAACTAGATTTCCTTGATAGATAAGTCAAATATGTGGCTTATTATATTTGCGTAAGATTAATTTTTTAATAAACTCGCGTAAACAATTCCATACGATTTTCAACATTCTCAATTGATACAGTGAAACTAATTGAGAGAGTACTATATAGGAACTATAAAATTTATAACCATTTTTTCTATAAACAAATATAAATTTGCATACAAAACAATGAAGTTTCATGGGATTGATGGGAAAATACATCAACATTAAACAGAAAAGTCATAATACACTACAGTGTTAATTTAACCAGATTTATTTGTAAAGCAGTTTTTAAATTTTATTAATGAATTATCCATTATTTTTTTGTCTGTATTCAATTACACCCATGATTTTTATGTAATATCTTGATAACTTTCGAAAAATAATCTTTTCATTTTCGTTTCCTTAACATTTTTTCAACTTAATTATTTATGAATAAAAAAAAATCAAAACCTTTATACACATCAGAACTAACATATCATAATTGGAATTAAATAATTGCTTTTATATTTGCTAATTTTGTTTATATTTATGCTAATTAACCGTATTATTTATAATTCTAGTTGGAGGCATCGAAATACCGTCTTGCAAATTCCATATAGAAAAAAACTGAAGCAAAACATTTTCTAGTTCCGACTGATGACGGCGAATCTTGAAAAGAAACATATTTGAACGGAAGATGTTTACGCAGCATAAAATTGAAAGGCCATTCATAAACTGCGATGCTATAGAACTGGAGAAGTTTTTTGGATATTCTATAAAATCGTTTCAAAACAAAATACATCTCTTTGGTATACGAAACACGCAAGTCATGTAAATATGTTGCAAAATTTATTACTACAAAAGAAAAGTGTAATATAGGTATATTATGTATTTTATAAATAAATGTAAACAAGTACATAAATAACTAAATCGTGGCGAATTCTTTTCCTACATCAGGTAATAAATTTTATCAAGAAATTCTCCGACGAAGATTGTTCAAAGCGGTATTATAAATTTTTGAGCTAGTCATAACGCATAGTTTTTTAAATGTAAAGCAAACCGTTTTTTACTAGTTGTCCTTTATAAAAAGAATACTTTTTCACATAGCTGGAGAAGTGGTGTATATTAATGCAACATATGAAATAAACACAAATTCCTTCTAGACTGAGCTCAAATTCAAGTGCAAAATTACGTAAGTATGTTTGGGAATGTCGGCTATCAGAAAGAAATGATCTCCAGTTCCGATAGTTTAGACAACAAATGATTTATTATTTTAACATTTTTTCCTTTACAGTGAAATATCAAGTATAAAGATTGTACAACTACAAGTTATCATGTATGTTCTTTAAAAGAGTACCAAAATTTACAGAACCTTCTAGTTCTTTAGTTACCGTTAGAGGGATCCCGAACCTGCTGGAATATTGTATTTTAATTAAAATAAAAGATTCAGAGATGGTAGCATACAAATTTCCGGCTTCGTTCAATCCATTTTTAATTTGTAATTTATTAGCTTGTATTCAAGCTCGTTTAAGTATGTTCATTTACTTTATTTATATTCCAAGAACCCTATTTACGAGAAATTTATTTGTTTATCTAAATGTTGCGTTATACAGCCGAGTAAAAAAGATTTCGTTTGTATCAAGTATGGCACAATAGAGGTATCTATTGAGCTCAACGATGTGCAAACTTTCGGCAAACATTTATATCGTTCATTTAAGTTTGGCAAAGTCTCAATTGCCAAACACGGTGGTACAAAGGTGGAACAAACTTTGTTCACTTTGATTTGTGCCATACTTGATACAAACGAAATCTTTTTTACTCGGGGCGGTAAGAAAATACGAATGTTTTTAATCAAGAAATTAAATTAATGGTGGGGCATAAGCCGTATTTAATTTGTTAAAAACCGACTCACGTTACATCGTTTCATTATTAAATTAATGCAATTATTTAGATGTTTCAATTACCGAAGAACAATGGATATGTCTTATCCTACTATATGTGTAGTTAGTAGTTAAAACTACGTATTTTTTCAGTGTAATTTGAGCTGAAGCAACTAAAACAGAAGTAACGTTTAAAATTCCAAATCATAAAATCAATGTTTTTGTAAATAACTACGTTTTATCGCACTGTTGGGAACATATGTGCATAATTGGTAAACAATTTAGTTCTTTATGTATATTTTAAAAGCTTCTTAAAAATGAAGCAATCATCCCATAAATTAAAAAAATTACTACTTTAAATGGGTTCTAAAGTGCTGGTCCGATAAGATAGGAATTTTCACTAAAAAACGTAAATAAAAAATGACTGAATCGATTTTTCAAAATTCGGGCTCGGTAAAGGCAATTTTAATTACTATAGACGGTATCCTAGAAAATGCCAAGGAAATTAATTGACAATTGACCGAGAATTTTCAGAAATAAATAATAATCACGTATTTCCGAAAATTCTCGGTCAGTTCTCAATTAATATCTTTGGTATTTTCTAGGAAACTATTTATAGAGCGTAGAATTGCCCTTACAAGCCCGAATGTTAAAAATGTTATTCAGTCATCTTTTATTTACGTTTTTTAGTAAAATTTGCTACCTTACCGCCGGACCACTGTAGAACCCACTTAAGGCTTTTATATTACAAACACGGCAAGATACACTAAAAGGTCACCACAAGTTTACTACAAAAACATTGCCAAAAGCCAATCTAAAGTCACTAGTTTAGATGTTAGTAACATTAGAAGATATATCTATATTATGGACCCTTTTTACACAGAAATTTAAGACGAAATGTATTTTATGTACCTCGTAAGATGCAATTTCAATAACTTTATATTTTGTCACTCATTTTTGTATGAAATTGTGACCAGACACAAAGTACTAACAAAAAGTACTTTCAATTTTACAGATGACTTCTTCACTTTTAACAGTAGTGGCAAGTTATAAATGCGCGTATTAGAAGCAAGTTATGATGAAGCGAAAATAAAATGAGTCAGGGAAACTGAGAAATCCGAACGAATTCATAAATATTTCAAAAATTGCGTGTGTCTTAATTAATCAAAAGTTGTTATTGTAATATTTTATTGATGAATTTGAAATAGGTCTAACTTTGACATGCCCCGATAAAAATGAGTTATATACAATTCTATACAATAAATAAGATTTGGCGTAGAAACCATCTTGAAATCTTGACCGCTTTATGAATAATAATATATTGTGAAATTTTTTAAATAGTTATTTTTGTATCAAGGGCGTAAAATGGAGTTTTATGCCTGACAATAGAACCTGAGATACGGCGAAGTCAGTTCGAGGTTCATGAGGGTGAAAAATATACTACGCCTGAGAAAATATTTTACGCCCGCAAATGTGGGCGTAAAATGACCATTTTACGGATAATTCATCAAAAAATGATTTAGGTATTTGTTGGCGTTTCGGTCCAAAATGAAACAATGACGTAGTTTCTTTAAAATACGTTTTGGCTTCTATTTTGCCTTCATCAGTTTACCTCTAGTATACATTTAAATATGTGCATTACAAGGTGACTTAAAAACATTAAATTTAAAATACAAACGGTTCCTTACAAAATTTGAAACATTGGTTACAGATTGTTCGCTTGTGAAATGATGTATTTGTTTGAAGCATTTGTTGAAGGTTCCTATTAAAATAATTATGATGACTTTGGTTTCAAAAATCAAAAGTATGATTACATTTTTTTAAAGAAACTTGCATATAGAACCACGGAAATGACCCTGCCCCTCTGGGGAGTACCCCGCACCACCACGCCCACAAGAGATTGTTGACCGAATATACTCCCCTGCTATTAAAAGATGGAGAACTGCACTTTTCATAATTATCATACTATAACCGCGTTTTTAAAAGGTCGGGTTATTAAAATAATTCAAGAAATAATAATTAACAAAACAACCAATATATTTACAATTTAACAGAAACGAAATAAACAATTAACAATTAAAATAAATGGACACGCAAAGGGATAAATGTAATTGGGGTTCGGGAATTCGACTCTAAGGTGAAAATACTTTTGAAATGACCGAAGTAACGTTAAAAAAAAAGGAAAGGAAAAGGAAAATTACGGAGACGCAACTTAAATCTACTTACTTAATTCTCAATAATCCTCAGTACGCACAAATTACACTAAAATTAAATACGCAAATATTCTAATAATAATAAAAGGAAACGCAAATTTAAAAACCAAACTAAAAAAAGGGAAAACTCAAAAACGCAAGAAAAGTAAATCAAAATCGCAAAAGAGAAACGCAAATGAAGGGACGCAAAATTGGAGTGTCCAAAGTTCGTTGACGTCCGTACTTCGGATCCAAAATTATCCCTTCTCTAATGTAATTGCATTATTTAACATTTGTGTTGGCATCGATAAGTCGGGGAAGGTGGGGGGGGGGGCTGAGGGAGAGGCACAAGGGACATCGCAATAGGAGAAACAAGAACTAACAAACTTATTTATGAAACGGTTGTGCGGCAGAGGGAGGGACAGAGACCCTTGTGCGGGAAGAGGGGCATTCCTCTCCCACTGCGACGCACACCACTACACCTTACGTATGCGGCCCCTGTACGCTAAATGTATGCGCCTCGAAACGTCAACAACGAGTGCGACAGGGACCAACATATTCAAAGGACGAGGACAACACGAAAACACGCATTGTCACAGTCTTCAATAACAAATAAAAAATTACACAATACTTAATACAATTAAGGGACAAGGACAACGCTATAGGAAAGAAAGGGACAAACGAAACATGTTTACGTATCGATACCAAACGAATAAATTAATGAAAAATGGACGTATTGACGCGAAATGACATGCAATTTTTTTATGATGTTCAGGTCAGGGGGTAGATTGACGATATTTCGTCACAATACTTACAAAAGTTGAACATTTTTGTCGGTGCGTTAGAAGTCGGTGGAAGTATAGAATTTTATAACAACAAAAATATAATCACGGAGGTTCGTATTAACTTAAAGTATGAGCATGATATCTATTTACAAGTGTAAACCGTCATTATACTTTTTATATAAAATTGGTAATATTTATTTTGTTCGTAATTTTAAAGTTAAGAATTAAACTATAAAGAGATTTCTTAGGTTATATTTACTTAATTTACAACTTTAGGATAACAATGTCTATTTGACTTTTGGACAATTGTTTGGTCAAAAGGTGGTAAATTTTACTTAAGGGGTCTGCGCTAATTTTCAAAAAATCGATTTTTTGTTTTTTACATTTTTCGAACGTTATGAAGAAGAGAAGGCATTTCACAATTTTTCGTTGAAAAAAACTTTAAACTCCTTTTGCTAAAAAACAATGTTTTCCGATGCCTTGTTGATAAAATCTCCGAAACTACTCAACCGATCCTTATGAAATTTTGACCACATATTCTGTACTACTATAGCTACAGCACATATCCAGCTATTTTTAAACTTTGAATTTTAACTCTTCTTCTTTTGCCAAAAACAGTAAAAAAAAGTGTTTTTTTAATTTTTTTCGAAAAATGTCTACCATTTTGTGAATTTTCAAAAAATAAAAAATCGCTGGATATGCGCTATAGCTATTAACATACTGAATCTAACGCCGTTTAATTTTTTTGTTTTCGACCATCCATCCCAGAGATTTCATCAACAGCGCGCACACATCTTTTTTTTAGGACTTTTTTTGAACTGTATTTTCATGTATGAAGACTGTATGTATGAAAACTTACTAAAAAAATTTTTTATGTATTTCGACAGTGCATTAATACACTGTAACAACTTTTATATCAATATTTATTATACAAAATTGTTTAAAAAATTCTGAAAAACTGACTTTTATTGAAAGTTCTAATTGGGGTAGACTCCTTAAAGCATTCCTTTGGTTTGGTCAAAGCTGAACTATCCACTTAAGAAGGAAAACAGTAATAACTTTTGTTTTTGTGGAGAATTCTTTCAATATATAATTTTTACCACATCACAACTTTTACAAATGAAATAAAAAATATAATCTAATAATTATCCACAAACATTTTCAGAAATAAAACTGATCTATACTCTTATTTAGTGAAATTTGTTTACAATTTTGAATTGATGACTATTTATATATATATAATATCTTTGGTATTTTCTAGGAAACTATTTATAGTGCGTAGAGTTGCCCTTACAAAGACCGAATGTTAAAAATGTTATTCAGTCATCTTTTATTTACGTTTTTTAGTGAAATTTCGCTATATATATATATAATCCTCGGAATCACTCGGGTAAAAACTGCTGTGTTCAACAGAATTTATTATATTTGCTCATCGAAGTGCATCGTGATACTCATAGTAATTTTTCCCAGAAACGTTTCTTTTCTTCAGTCCTTTGTATCTTTCGACAAGACCAATCAGGTTTCTAAAAAAAATGAACTTAAAATGTCAAGCTCGGCATGTCTACGTCTTGGTTCGCATCCCCGTATAAGTAATTATCTTTGCGAGAGACTTCCTTTTTCCATTTTCCCCCCGTCTGGGTTGGTCGTTTGGCCCTGAGACCCGACCGCCGACCGCGGCTCAACCACTCGTAATGCCTCTTGGGCAAATTGTCGGTCCCGCAAGAAAGAAATTGCTCCAATTGCAGTACCATCCTATACGAGATCTATATACGCTGCCGCCGCATCATTCTCCTATGCGAGATGGGATGAGAAAAGCCAATTTCCCATCTCACTTTTCATTTTCTCGCTTCTTCATTTTGCGGTTGTTTCGCACCGTGTTCCAATCACCGATGATTTGCGAGTGGTCAGTGACGTCAATGAATTTACACCGTTGCAAAAATATACACCTTTGTACTTAGTAATCACAGGAGATAACGTCTCGAGACAACGCATGTAAGCGATGGCGAGGAATGTCGGCATTTTAAAAGTGCAACATGGATATAAACGTTATAGTATTTTCTCCTATCTTCGGATGAGGGGAGAACCTTAAAATACAAAACTTTGCTTAAAACATTCAAGGTTAACCCCTTAACTGCGGCTATAATATGAAAGTGCCGAAATGCAAAAAAAAATTATGTTGGATTATAATAATACTTGGCACAAGTGTTTTTTTTTTTTGGTCGCTGATTTCGAATATGGAATCAGATTTTGGAAATTCAAAATAGCCGATGAATTTTTAAATATCGAAAAGAATCACTTCAATCTTGTTGCCAGGGGATTTTTGGGGCTGCTGATTATAATTCTGCGGTCAGATAATGACAATTCCATAATGGAGATAGTCGAAACAAAAATTCCAAAAAAAAACCCGAGTAACAAGTTTCAAGCAGAATGGTTCGACTTTTCAAACAAGTGTCCGCAATATTATATGAACCATTGTGAATTTCCAAAATCGGACTCGTAAATCAGATTCGTAAACAACAAACCCAAAAGCCCTCGAGTAACAAGTTTCAATCAGTTTTATCAACTTTTTATGCATAAATTGACTGAACACAATGTGATACTTCCTGACGAAGATTTTGAAAAAATCGTAAAAACTACAATCTTTGTGGACATATATTTTTTTTTGACACATCGATTACGAAAATGGACAACGTCATCGTATTCGGTACACCTTAAACTGTCTAGAAATGGATTTGATATTAATTTACATAAATTCCAGAATTTGTTAGTCTAATTTATATCATGACGAAGATTTGTGTCTTTTCGGCAGTCTGGGAAAAGTCCTAAATGACGAAGATCTTGTTACCGATAGTAAGTTCTCCTCACAAAAGTATGGATATCGATTTTTGTATAAATACAATTGACACAGCAACATTTAGCTTATTATGTTCCACCTTATTAGGTCCGTCATTTGGAATTTTGCAATGGTGAGTTCAACTTCATCATCATCGACCTCAAAATTTTAAAAACACCCATTGTTGCAAATAAGCAATTGTAAAATATTTTTGTTCAAATGGATCTTTATAACCTCAAAAAAACGTACTTTTTCGGTGCATTTTCTGAGATACTGTAACAACGTCAGCTAATTTTGTAATTGTGACTACGGATTACGATTTAGAAGTTAAGATATTTTAAAAATTGAACCGTTTCAAGTAAGAAACTACTAGTCAAGTTCGCCGAATAAAAAAAAATGTTGTGGGGCTGCGTTACGAACATGATTTCTTATAATTGTATCGATTGTTTTCAAGAATATTAATCTTATAAACAAAACAAATAAGACAAATATTGTAATAGTAAAATTTTTAGCGCGGGTTTCAACGTCGGATGCGGAAGTAAAACCGACAGATCATAAACCCACAGTCAAAACCCCTACAGTAAAGAAAATCTATTGTCAAAAAGCTGACAGCAAAAAGCAGATGTATGAAAAAAACTGTTTTGCATAATTTAATTAGTTCATTTTTATGCTGCCTTTTTTATGTGTCGTATTTTTGACGGTCGGTTTTCTGATTGACAGTTTTTTTGGCTTGTCGGCTATTCTACCGCACATCAAACGCGTAGAGACTTGTACATGAAAACATTGTTGTTATATTCATTGTTATGAACTTACATAAGTTTAATAAGATCTTTAAAAAAACGCAAAATGTGGATAAAAAATTGAAAACTCAATTACTTTTTTCATGTAAGAAAATATCCCCGACATTGTCTTCCATAATGTCTATTGTAATATTCTTTTCTCCTCTTTTTCCAATTTTGTATTCATTATTTGTACCCAACGAAGGTTTTCTTATAAATTTATTGACGGCGACAATTTATAGTACCTCAAAATCAATAAGCAGAAATTAGTGCACATTTACAAAAATACTTTGGAGCGTTTCTCAATTATTCAAATAATCTTCCATTCGTTTTAAGTATTTATACAATCAAAATTTAGTAAAAAATATTGCATTGCATTGCGTTAGAGTAGAACATGAAATAGGCATTTCGGGAAAATGAAAAATGCGTTCTATCTGCTACGAATGTAGGGTACTTCGCATTTCGAAAGTAACGAATGGAGCTGCGTATAAGCGTAATTTGTTTACATATTCAAAAAAGGCTTCATTCGCTGTTATTATACAATCAAGTACGCAGCAGAAAATCGTCGTATTTTTCAGGAAAATGTCGTTGAGGTAGGTAAGTGCACCGTGAAAACGAATCAGTAAAAATGCTCATAAAATTCAGATACTGCGCAATAAATCATCTGAAATTAAAGCCCTCATCAGATTTTGTTCATGATGCATAGAATTTCACTTTCCCAATAGTGTTCTTTTCCCACATTAAAATTATCGTTAATTTTAAATAAAACTCTTTCGAAATAATGTTTTTTATCTCAATACTATGTTGTGATTCTTAGAAGATACCTTATTCAACATCTCATTTTCATCTTCTATTTTAGAAATCAAATTGTGTAAAATCTTGGGTACTTTATGATTTACAAGTATTATATTGTTTTTAACATAAAACAAATACTATTTTGTTTTTTAGATTTAATTTTTTTTGATAACTTAATACCCAGAGATACAGAAAAGTACTCACACAAATGAAATTTTATGTTTAAATGAAATTGAATATTAATTTCAATAGTCGAAGGTATATTTTAATTTCAAAAAGGTTTTATTCCTTTAAATATACACAATCTATTTTGGTCATAATTTTATTTTACATTAACTTAACATATATTTCATTTTTAGATAGAGGCATATATATATATATACATATATATATCGCGGAAATAAAATGGCACCTCCTCTCCCTAGGGACCAAATAAGTATATCTAGGACCAGAATAAATTTCTCGGAGTCTGAGCTGATAATAGTACTTTGCTGTTCACATCGCGGATGCAAAATACATTGCAAACACTTATTTTGCTCCCTAGTTACACAATCTGCTATTTTCTTTAATGATTTTATTTTCCGGTGTCTTGAAAACGATCAACAAAAACAATACACTGCTTTATTTTCAAATTCTTTTAAAATAAGCATGAGTGACAATCTACACGAAACTACTTCTTATGAGATATTTTACTACCTAATTTACTGACTTGTCGATAGACATTTGTGACGTAAATGTCCGCAGAACATTTATTGAGTTAGAAACTTGCATGCTTCAAATAAATATTATTATTAAAAAGGACCGATACTTGTCAGCAGAAAACATATATATATATATATACTAATGGTTAAATGGCGAGATTTGTAATACAAAATGATGTACTTACCAGACAATAATAAGATCAAAATGTTTCGTGCTGTACATAACCTCAAATATCTGAAAGTCGTGAGGGCATGTTTTAATAAAAACCTCCGATTTGGATTCTATTACAAATAAATTACTTACAAATTATTTCACAGCTTTATTAAAAAAACTTGTTAGTCTATATTATCTGGTGAAGTGCTGTTACAACAAGAAGTTTTGGCTTTTAAAAACCGAAATGTAATAGATTTATACCTAGTGCGATGCAAACGATGCAATTATTCAATATAAAACAAAAATAATTTTCATTGGTTTAAAAATAAAAATTGCATTATCGGTTTTGTTCGAAATAGATCGTCTTTTACTAAAATTAACAAGCATTTTATTGACGTTCAAACGTTAAGAGGTAAATGAAAATTGTTTTATATATTTCTGTAGGTAACAAAATTCCAATTTCTGCTATAATATTAAAAATAATCTGCAATTTGATAGCAGTCTGCAGCAATCGAAGCAACATCAATACTTAACCGAAATGAGAAAATAACTATCCAAATTACAATTTACTGGTACTAGATCATAATTTCAAATGTTTTGTCTGTGTGCAATAAAAAGACTGTTGGGGAGCGAGGAATCATTGACTCTCCATATGCAGACGTCATCGGAAGAACCGCAATACTGAAAACCTGATACATTATGCAGCAATTTGAAAGGATCTCAAAGTTTCAAGATCACGCACGTCGACCGTACTTGAACCTGAAGATCGCTAATATGAGCTGGTTTCCCTTCACGGACGATCACCAGACTCCATAAAACGGATCCGTAGGTCAATAACGCTTATCGACCATCTTCGTTCTTATCTTTTCTCAATTATTTACACTGGATATTCATTACGTAACTTAGCGGAATGGATACTGAAACCTACTTGTATCATTATGAAATAATCTGAAATGTCTTCTGACGCGTCATTTCCGGTTACGAGTGCTTATTAGTTTTCTTTGTAACATATACATAAGTAGTCTCATTTTCAAATAAAATGTTAGTACATTTTTTAAAATTGTTTTCGACATATTTATATATTCAACAAAACACCAATTTCAGTTTCAATAATATCTTCAATCGGCACACCAACTTACTATTTAGAAAAATATTTATATAAAATTTTGAGCAACTCAACTAGCAAACCAAAGTTCCATGTAAAAAACAATATCCATCTCAATTAATTGTTACAAAATAAAAATATTCCTGAAGACCATATATTAGTTTGATTCACGGAGAAAAATGACTCCGCTGCATTAGCTGATTCATATCAGCTAAAATTTTCTGCTGGAATTGCCGAAAATATATGCAATTTTAGCTGTTTTGATTCCGCTAATGTAGCCTTAACCCTACTCAATTCGCGCTTAGCTCTAAATTTCCGCTACATTAGCAGATTTGTTCCGTTAAATTTGCGGACTTTTTCAGTAAATTTAGCTGAAATTATTGGCTATCCCTAACGGAATTCCAACAGCTGTCCCTATAGGATCAGATTGGTAGAATCTGCGGATTTTTCGGCTGATTTTGCTGATTATTTTTCTCCGTGTTAGATGTAGTGTCTCTTTTTACCAATATACCCAGTCAATTGGTCACACACAGTATAGAAAGCAGATATAATAAAATATAAAGGCACGCTGAAATTCTACTGGATGACTTGCTAACAAATGCAGGTTTTTTAATGGATCATGTTTATTTTAAATTTAACGATCCCAACGGGCACGAAGGACATAAATGTTGCTAAAACGTTTTTGGAACGTTCTGAAAACGTTTTAGAAACATTCGGGACTTTCGTGTCCGTTGGGATATTATAAACAAATTTTCGGCACTCAATGGGATTACCTGCCCAATTTTTTGCCGACTTAGTTCTTGATGACTTAGAAACATTTTGCTTAAAAAAGTTGTTATTCACGGCTTTTCCACAGATACGTAGACGACATTATAACATGTGTACCTAAGAACGGCATTAACGAAATAGTTAATATATTTAATTCTTACCAGAACGCTTACGACTTACTATTGAGACCCAGATTGACATTAAAATAAATTTTGTAGACCTTACGTTATTTGATAAATATATAAAAAAAGATTAATTATATTCAATAACCCAAGTGGAAATCAAAGCGAATTAAGAAAGAACACACTTTATCTTAATGTTCTGTATATTTAAAATATTTTTTATTCAGTTAAGAATAAAATTAAAGATAGTGGAGGTACAATTAGTGGTTTACAACGTTAATAATTTCAGTCAATTTATTAAAAAAGGGCAAGACATGAATAACAAGTGGGAAAATAATAATGTTGTTTATAAATTAGAATGTCAACAATGCAATGTATCATACATGGGACAAACAAAAAGAACCCTCAAAGCCAGAATTAAAAAGCATGAAAACAACCTAAAATGGACTTCAAAAATAAAAAATTGTATATCCGAACATATACAAGTTACAGGTCACAATTTTAAATGGAAAAACGCTAAAATATTAGATCAGGATGGTAACTACTTTTCACGATTAATGTTGGAAATGTGTTATATTTTCTAACAAGACAAAGGTATTAATGTACAAGAAGACACACAACTTTTACATAATTCATATAAGAATCAACTAAGGAAAATTAAATATTCGACATAATTGATTTAAAATTTATAGATGTACAAACTAATTTATATATTTACATTAAGCTTTTATTTGCACTATAGGGCATAAACCTCTCACGAACGCACTTACACAGCAACCATGATATGTATATAAACGTGAATAATTGTTAACATATTCGCTTATGGCACTTTAGTCCCTGATCATGACAGTTGTACTGTCGAAACGTTGAACAAACATTTTTTTTCGCTTGTTTTCAATTGAAACATACATACATGACTCGAGACACGCAACATTTATGTTAATAAATGTTTCTAAAACTTTTAATATTCTACCAATTTCAATTTGTTTGAAAAACTTTTTACAAAACTAAATATTATTTTTCTAAAAATAATACAATATATATATAGAAATATACGAGTACGAGCGCAGCCATATATAATTCTGTTTGTATTTCAATACTCCCGAAAATTCTTGGAATGATGAAATTGAAATCTTAGAGCCTCCTCCACAGGTGAATAAAATAAGTAGTACATAATTACTTTCTACAATGCAAACTGCAAAGTTTTCTTCACAACCTTCTTTGAATGAAGAAACTTTGAAACTCATAGACGAGGACACAACCAAGGAGCAATTCGATAAATTCCAATTTCAGGCTGATTTAGTTTTAAAATGGAATAACTGGACTTCATGAGGTTACAAAAAAGATACTGGAGGATTTATTAAAAAAATATCATCGTTCTGGTATCTTCAATATCGATGCCCCATTACTTAATCCAGAAATAGCTAAAACGCTGTCTGAAAAAACAGCTCAAAGGGATCAACATTTCATGGATTCATAAAAATGATTGGATCTGCACCGGTCGCTCTAAGAATTTCAATAAGCAATTTATTACTTATTAATGAATAAGAGTTGTAATATAGAGTTGACCGATTACAAAGAATTTTTTTTTTTTATTATTTATATTTTCTTCATTGATCCAAAGTTTTCATATTCCTGCATTTCCTCAAGCATATGTAAGGGATACTAGGATTTATTTTCTTGCAACCCGATTGCCTAAAGTTGAAGGCCTCATTGTTGATTAATCTATTGCGAAGTTTCAAATTGTATAAGTACTCAATTAATAACGTTAAATGATTGATTTTTGGAGGCTTTAGGCCCAGGTACCAAAATCAATATTGGTATATTTTGGATGCTTCCTGGTCAGGTACCAACTTTGAGGTATAAAATACAAAAACCAATTTATATTTAATTGTTAAATTTAATTTTCCTCAAAATGGTTATTATCATCCTACATCTTCTACATGCAGCTACATAAACTACAAAATAATGAATCTCATTTAGTTGATTTTCTCGGCGGGCACTTGAAAAATAATTTATTTTGTTTTATATCGATTGAAGCGACAAATCGTAATAATAGAGATTACGACAATGACGACCCGTTGATCGCAAAGCGTAATGTATTATATCCTCCCTTTAAAACAATTACGCGTATTTCGTAATTCCATATTGCGAAACGTAACAAGTAGAGTTTCCATCGGGATAGGAATTTCGCGTAATACAAAGCGCAATACTGGCCCCATACCATTTTACGGAAGTTAATGAAAAGATTATTCAATTGCATAATCGATATAGCATTTTTAAGCGGGAATATATGAGATAAGCCTCAAGTAATGAGTGACACACGCTCATCAAGTATTCACAATCGCTTGAATTAGTCACTGCTTGAATAATGCCGTATATTATCTTTCTTCTGATGACACAATAAACCTGTTCAAAGATTTCGGAAAAATTGCAATGCAAAATAAAATTTCAGAACCCAGTTGTGAGGGAACAGGTCCAGAAGTGTCAACTTGCAATGATCAAATCGATATAAGAAAGATTTTATTTTGGTTTTAAACCTCATCAAGGTACATCTCTTCAAACATGCAGATATCGACTGTGAATTAGGTAACATCCGAAAGCTACTTGTAAACCGACAAAAAAATCGAAAACGTGAAAAATTAAATGTAGTTTAACTCTGTTCTTTCATTTTCTGGTTGAAAATGAAGGTTAAAGATCAATTAACAAATTTGCATCTCCCGGACTTCATGGGTTAAGAGAGCTTTCACACTTTCGGCTCAAACTTAATTCCTAGAAAGCGATCATGTACTATTTTTTATAAATGAGTCTTATATATTCATTTCAACTGAGTTTTGTTTTAAACTGGTTTTACTGAATTACAGATTAAAAAGTTATATATGTTCGGCTTTACACCTAATCCTTATTCATAGAGAGGTAAGATCCAAACAGCACAAGACCGTACCAGGATGTTCTCAGGAGCTCCCCTGGACATCCAATGACGGATTGTGCTATTCGGAGGATTCTTCAAGTAGCCCACAAATTTCTTTTGAAGAATTCTATATTTAATGTTTAATTAATTGGCATCGATTTTTATGCATTACATACCCGACATTTACTGGTGTTCCATATGACTCCAACCTTTTTGGAAAATGCCAAATGGAAATAAACTTTCCCAGATGTAAATTGATAATTTATAAAGCTTTGACCCAACACTGAATTCCTAAGACAATTAGTACTGACTGACAGTACACGACCGGCATGTAGTATTACCATACGCACTGACTTCACCCCGCAATTGACTTATTAGTGCCGGTTAAGTATCTTATTGCGGTGATAAGGTTACTAATTCAGCATCGAAAATCAGGTCTAAATGTCAGTACTGGGTCAATACTTTTCCGAACTACAATAGGCTACGGAAATGCCAACATAATAGATATGTGCTATGTATACATTAGAAGATTTCTAATCATGAAGATAATATTTAGATCCAAAGCGATAACATAAAGTCTGGGACATTATTTCCCGCTTACCTTTTTTTTTCAAACCTTCATTTCTAATAGTAGCATTATTGCGCGCGTACGTATTCGAGGAATAAACACTGTAACAACGATGTAAATTTATTACTCAATATATTATTCAATACGGATGACGCGCAGTTCTGAAACTTTTTCGTGGCATAATATTTCCCATGTCACCAACTGGAGGTTTATCTATTGAGTGTACTTATACGCAACAGAATGCGCAACACAATCCGTAATCCTAAATCCTCCACATAACTTTGCAATTAACAGATTTTCTAAATATACAGTTAATCAAAAATTTGGTAATGATCTGATCTAAATTTACGGAACAAAGCCCAATTAATAATGTGTATAATTTCATTTTCCAATTGTGTAATTTCTACGAGTGAAGCTAATTAGTAAAGATAAAATTAGAATTTGTTTACTTAGGGAGTGACAAACTATTGTAAACAACCGTCAAAGTTACTTCGTAAGGGAATATGTTTTGAATATTGATTATGAAATTTGATATTTATGACTAAAATGATATTAAAGTATCGAACTCCGTTCATCAGAAAGATCACCGAGAAGTGGAGAGAATGCTGATAACGTATTAGAAATTTGATATTTGATTGGGAATAATTTTGTGAACTCTATTACCTAGTGATTTTTCAGGGAATTTTTCTTGTTTTATTTTAGTGATTCCTAGTAAATATTCGGTCTAAACATCAATTTTTGGCTAATAAACATGTATTCTAGCTTGTTTGTGAATAGCAATATGTGGTCAGAATAAATTTCAATATCTTTTTTAGATAAATTATGGGCAGTTTCTGCTCTATTTCAAAAAGTACTCAGAGTATTGAATACATTCAACATAAATGGTTTTCGTCTAGTTTTTAGCCAATAATTTAGGTAATATATCTCTAAATGTTTTTTGTTACTATCATCTAAAATTTTTGGAATTTTGGAGTAAACGTTTTTTAGGCGTAAATGTTAAAAAAAAATATATTTTACATGATTTTTATATACAACATGAATACTTAGTTCATCAGTTTCAATGCGAGTATAATGGTAATCAACATCATCATCATGATACCATTATCGGTATTGTTTTTGCCATTATATCGTTATACATTTTCATTAACTAGTTCGTCACAGCAAGGACACCGTTTAGTATTTAATATAAAATAATTAAGAATATTTAAAAAAGAGAAAAAGAGTATTTCAATTTGTCTGAAAAAGTAAAAGAAAACAATACGGTAACCAAATTTCACAGTGGACAATATGTTAACGTATAAAATACTTTCTCTTACATTCTGAAATTCGTATACTTGGTTGCTTCTTGTAAGTTTTATTGGGAATCCACTCTAAAAGTATATCAATGGGTATCGGCATTTTAATTCATCGTAAGTAGTTTTTTATTATCTTGATATTCAATGAATGCCAAGCGATCGGAAATTCGATTTTGCATTCACATGCATGATATTATATAATAACGATTTTATCAACAAAAACGAGGCGTTTAGGATAATCCTATCACTAATTTAATGACTCGCCTAGCAAATGAAGTTTTTAATAAAACGGAATGACATGGTCGTGCAAAGAAGATCGATTTAAATAATATGATACTAAAGGAAAGTAATAAAATTAGTATGTAATATTCACTTCATCGTACAGATTCCGAAAATATTTTAGCATCAAAAATGACATGTCTAATGTTCAGCTTATTATATTCTGTATAATATGATTTTCTCGTAATATGAACTAATTCTAATTGCCTTTTTGTTAGAACAGAAGCCCGAGAAAGGATACTTATTTAAAATATAAAAATGCCACACGTGAATTTGTATTCATTTTCATATTTGGTTGAAGTAAAGTAAAGTATTCACTGATTTAATTCCATACCTACTAAACTGATAAATAGTGAATTATGTCACTCATATCTGCAAAAGACACGTATGATGCTTAAAAAAAATATAATGCGCTTCTTAGTCTGATGCTAAATTGGGATGTATGGATAATTGCTAATTTGCGAATTAGTTGCCGTTATTTAAAATATTTTAAATTTAAAAAGAGACTGCCCAAACAATACAATCCGCCTATTCCTAAACAATGATTAAATTAAACCTCACTTTTTGTTTGATGAATAGAAGTCCATAGATCATTAAACATTTCTGTAATATCATTTTGGATAACAATTAGTTTATATTCAATAACGGAGTTGAGAACGCAATAGAATTGCCTTCGATACTCTACACGTGGGTCACTAGTTACTTGTATTAACTTACGGACTCATTTTTATTATTCGAGATTTTACAATCGTCATAAAATCTTCCCTTTCAGTATTGATAATTTCATTGATGGATACTACGCTCCAAATAACTCCATTCAATTGCCAGTAATATGTAATAATATTTTAAGGTTAGATTTAATAATTTTCGACGAATGACAAAAACAAATAATAACGAATAAAAGTAATCCAACGTTCATTCGAAAAGAATTTATTAGCGATGTCCGTTACGTAATTGTTATTGCGTAATCGATTTCGCAATTGCGTTGCATCGTTTTTCCAGGGATGTTAAATTTCAACTTGAAAAAAAATATAATGAATTTTAATATTGTCGAGTTTACTCTTATGAACTGTTGCTTTTCTGATGTTTAGAAATTGGTCCAGTAGGTATTTCAATAGTTATTTCTCTGACTCAATTTTTTTAGCTAAATACAAAAATCGATTTGTTTCTAAAAAATAAAGTTCTTTTAAATATGAACGACAATGTCGTTTTATGAAATTAGACAAGTCGAAATATTAATTTTAAATTTTCATCATTGCTTTTGATAGCAGTACACACTTTCGCCACATTCATATGACACCTACGTTTTTTTATTGTCAGTATTGTTTCCCTCTTCATTCAGTACGTCACATACAAATTTTCAAAATCGTTATACTTGTAATACTATTGATCTTATGTCTGTGACACCCGTGTCAACACAACATTTGATGAACGCATCAATGACGTAAGCGAACTATCGATTAACTAATATCGTACAAATACGTGCAAGCATTTACATTGCAATGTCTTAATCCAGCTATCCCTCGACTGTCTTAGGTTAGATATTCAAATGACCAATAAGAAAGGATTAAAAATATGAGGATTAATTTTTACGTGGATATTTGTCTACTTTCATTTAAAACCAAAAACAGAATTTCGAAAATTTTAATCGATTACTGACGCAAATATTCATGTTGCCTGTTATATTTGTCTTAACCCATTTAGTCCCAAAAATTCAAAATTTGTAACTTACGTTTGAGCTCAGGAAACTTCGTGAAAAAGTATAAAAATTTTTTGGAAAATATCTAACCCTGCTATTTTCGGGTACGCTCTACACGATATAATGGTTTAAAATTTTCAAAACTTTGATTTTCAATTATTGATTAACAATTAAAAAAAAATATGATTTTTTTATGACAAATTTTTATTTAATCGAAAACTTGAGTGGGAAGGAAATTTTGTTTACTGTCGCGAATGTGCACAAAATTGCACAAAACATCTAAACTTTTCAACCAGCCTCCGATTTTTTTTAACAAAATGGCGGCCAAAAAATGAAAGGTAAAACATCCAACTTTAATTTTACTACTGTTTTTGACGTTTTTTTCATTGGAATCGTGTAAATTATTCAATTATTTGTATAAAAATGTACTTAAATATCATATATATTTTTTTAAATAACTATAAAAACGGTTAAATATGAAAAATAATGTTTTAAGGTTTTAACAAATCGTTTTTTACGGTTACTCGTCACTATTTCAACTGGAGCTAATGTAATAATCTGAATATAGTTAATTTTCGAAATATTGGTTTGCATTTTGATATTTTCAGAACAAATCTTAGTGAATCAAGTAAATCTATTCATTTTTAAATGTTCATCTCTTAGCAGTTATTTTTTTTCTTGAACAACGTTGCCGAACACTTACCGAGTGGAGGTCGATGAATTCAAGTGTCTTCTTTTTTTACTTTTTGAAAACCGCAAAAACATTATTTTTCATATATTTTTTATAGTTATTTATAGACATAATATTATATTTGAGTACATTTCTACTGAAATAATTGAATAAATTACACAATTCCAATGAAAAAAAAAGTCAAAACAAGTAGAAAATTGAAAGTTTGATTTTTATCTTTCGTTTTTTGGTCGTCATTTTGTTAAAAAAAAGTCGTACGATGAAAAACCAAAGCTGGTTGAAAAGTTTAGATGTTTTGTGCAATTTTGTGTATATTTGCGACAGTAAACAAAATTTCCTTCTCACTCAAATTGATTAAATAAAAATTTTTCATACAAAAATTATATATTTTTTTTTAAATTGTTAATCAACAAATGAAAATCAAAGTTTTATGATTTTCAAACCATTCTATCGTGTAGAGCACACCCGAAAATAGTAGGGTTGGATATTTTTCAAAAGATTTTCTTACTTTTTCACAAAGTTTCCTGAGCTCAAACGTAAGATACAAATTATGTCGTTTTGGGACTTAATGGGTTAACTTATCAATCGAATAACCTGAAAAGCTCAAAAAAATAAACAAATTCGAATTAACTAAAATTCAATTCAAATATTGAGAAAACGGCGGGTACAGAACAGGATGCAACGTCTCAAAAAGAGATTCTATCTATTTACAATAGATAAAATCTCTTTAAATCGTCTGATGATAAATTAATTTTTGTAAATATACAGACTTCTTTCTATTAATGTAGTTAGGGTCCACAAGTAGCACGAAATCCGGTGACAAACGGGAACCAAACAAAAAATTAATGTCACCGAAAATGTCCAAATAAACGTTTCTTGAATTATTTAAAATATTCACGTTTCGAAGCAATTTTAATTTACTTTTATTGAGAAAATTATGGATCAAAATTAGATTTCTATTCTAGACTGGTAATTTTTTTAGAATATAATTCCGTGTTGTCGAAAATCCAGTCAGAATGGACATTTCGGGATATTTTTTCCAGTGCATATTAGTGGTGTCATTGATCATATTGCACCTACTCTAATATTATTGTTTATTTTATCACATCAATTCAGAATATGTTTACTTCTCTATTTTAGGTTAAAGAACTACAACACTTATAGATGCATATTGAATTTTTATATATTCATATATAAAGATTATATTATCTTTAGTTGCATTTTCTTATAAATAACTTTTTCGCTCGTTTCAATGGCAGTTATGACAATTAACAAATGATTAAATATTTTTTAATAATAGATAAATAGATTTTGTGTAATGTAATCGCAGCTTTCAATTGTATTTGTAGACATTCGATTTAACGGCTCATTATAGATATGTGAAATTGATGAACGAGGACTTAATGGTGGATTATTACGAATGGGTTCGCTCATCAATATGTAAGCTAAAGCTCTATGGAAATAATGTTGATATCTATTACGAAAGTGGCTTAGTTTCATTGCAGATTCTTACAGCTGCAATTAACATTATAGTGTCGTTTTCAACAGAAATCAAACATTCGTTATATATTGAAATTGATTTCTATGAATTAAGATACTTATTAGGTAATGCTTGTTACATGAATAGATATTAAGTACCTGCATTGTTTGTAATATACGTCGATTAAACCTGTTTTTCAAAACAGTAATGAAAGAAGTTTTAGTTTAAAAAAATACAATTTATTATGATTTGATTGTTTATTATCACAAATAATAGAAAATTATTTATGTGGATATTCTGTACGTTATTTTGCATTAAAATGTATTACAGTACTGTATTTTCATTTCACCTACTAGCTTTTTGTTTCAGTCCTTTAGTATGTTAAATATATATTTTTTATCACTCCGGGAGTAAAGCTCAATTTTTCGCCCGGCACTGTAATATTCCGGTTCAGTAATTGCTCCCTTGTCACATAATATAGTATTATGAGGTCCTATTAATAAATATTTATTACTCCATTGAAAAAACTGGTAATACCACTTAAAACTGGTAAATACTGGTACTTAAATTTGGTAGGCCCAACAAAATTCTCAAAAATTGCCAAAATGGCCTTTTTTTGTTCATTTACTCCAACACCTGACGTGATGGGCCATTTTAGATGTGAATTTCTGAATTCTGCATTAAAAAATCAGCCAGAATATCCTTTTTTGTAACAGACTTTTTTGAAATTTGGTAGGCCTGTTTAATTATATTCAGCGCTAAAACTTTGGGTGATAAGGGTGTCGGAAACAATCTATTTATTTCTAATAAAGGTTTAGTAAACATGCATTTGTAAAAATATGTTTGTTTAAATCAGAAAATTTTTTTACTAGATATAAATTTACAAATATTTTTATTGAATCCAATATTCAAAACTATTATGAGACCATCTATTGCGAAGAAGGTATTATCTAAAATAATAGAAGTATAAACTAAAAAATGATACGCAATCATATAGAATTATTCTGAAATACACGACTTCCATTAATTGTCAGTGAGTATTTCGTACTGGACAATTTTCTTAACAACTAAATCGGGGCATCGATGGCCTCCGCTCTTGAAATAGTGAAGGCAATTTGGCGTGGTCACTTATAACCACAGCGTGAGTATGCCATCATCCTGGTACAAAAGCAAAAATAATAATTTCATCCTTGATAAGGATATTCAAGCTACAAAAGATTGCCATGTTCAAAAGCTAAATTTAGAAAATAACCTAGGCTAACATACATCTTTAATTCATGTTGTTTGCATGATTGAAAAGGTCGAAAGTTTTGATACAAGTTTTCAATACCGAAGTATTGAATTATCCAAATCTAAATATAAATTAAATTTAGAGAACGTTTCAAGTATGTTTGGACAAACTAAATGTTATTAAATGATTTGTCACTACATTTTAATGTAGTATAAGGCAATTCAAAATATATTTATACAAATTTTTAAAAAATGAACATGTTTTGAAATACGAGGCAACAGAAGGCAGAAAAATCTTCTTCCTGTGTTTTTATCTTACATTTTAAGCATTTCGAAGTTGATAATAACTCAATTTTAAATCAGTTTGGAATGGATCCTTGACATCTAAAATAATACCAAGCTACTAATTAATATTATAGCTGTCATTAAATTTAACTGACTTGTAAATTATTTAAAAGTAAATTATAATAATAAATATATGTAAAATCGACGTTTCGATTTTGTAGCTTTTGTCCAAATAAAAAAGAAAGCAATTTTGTAGACAACCAAGGAACTGGATTGTACTATGTAATTGTAATTGTAATTGTAATTCTTTATTTTGACACGAGGCATATTAACCTCTTAAGTCAACCATACAAGGATAGTTACAAAGATACGTTATACAAATAAAACTAACATTACGCTAGTGAAAAACATAAGAAAATTACAAAGATATAATTAATTACTAATCGGAGTATGCATAGAAATAAATGTATATATAAACTAAATAGCATGTGTAATTTAAACACTTTAGTTTCTACTTATAATATAGTAACCCTTTCGGATTCTAAGAGAAAAAGATATAATTTATTTTTAAATGAAATTAAGGTATTAGATTTTTTTAACGGATCGGGAAGAGAATTCCAAAACGCAGACGCAGAGACAACAAAAGAATTCGCATAGTAGTTCGTACGAAAACTCGGGAGTCTCAGTGTATCATTTCCAATTCGAAGCGCTCTTTGTGTTACATCTCTACGCCAAATAAATTTATCATACAAATAATTAGGTTGGCGAGTGCTGAATATTTGAAAAACTAGTGAACAATTTATGTATTTTCTGCGGTTACTTGCAGTTAACCAACGTAACTCCTTACGATGGTTAGAAAAGTGTTCAAATTTGCGCACCTTAAAAATAAATCTAACAACTGCATTAAGCAAACGTTCCACTTTCAAGTTTAATACACCGCGAAGGGAGTTGTATACCACCGCACAGTAATCGAAATAGGGTAATACAAGAGTGCTGGAAAGTTTAATACGCAGCTGCTTAGATAAACGATTTTGGCTTATTCTAAGTTG
This sequence comes from Trichopria drosophilae, assembly GCA_030407085.1. Lineage (NCBI taxonomy): Eukaryota > Metazoa > Arthropoda > Insecta > Hymenoptera > Diapriidae > Trichopria > Trichopria drosophilae. Next base: position 137,427,527 of record CM059584.1, on the reverse strand, counting down.
TCTCAAAGTGCCAAAAATTTTACAGGACATTTGAGAGATATGTTCATTCCAAGATAACGTCTGGTCAAGATGTACTCCTAGACTCTTTACATGAGTGGACCACTGTATATACTGGCTTTTAATGCAAATCTGAGAAATAGTTGTTAGATTGATAGACCTAATATTGTACGAAGAACCAAATATTATTGCTTTGGTTTTCAATGCATTGATTTGCAATTTATTGGTGTCAGCCCAGTTTACAAAACGATGAACATCATAATTAACCAATTGGATACCCATATCCAATTGCTGTGGTTTACAAGTCAGAAAGATTTGAGTATCATCTGCAAAAATGACATGGGAAGAATTACAAAAGACTTTAGGAAGATCGTTAATAAATATAGAAAAGAGTAACGGGCCAAGTACTGAGCCCTGAGGTACACCAGTATTGGTTGGAAGCCAGGAAGATATTTCACCATTCCGGCCCACGACTGCCTGCTGCCTATCTGTAATATATGAGGCGAACCAAGTTAAAGCAGCGTTGGAGAATCCTGCGTCTCTCATTTTTAATAAAAGAATGCCATGATCCACAAGATCAAAGGCCTTGGTAAAATCAAATAAAACTAAGATGACCAATAAACCTTCATCAATCGCCAATCTAATCCTGTCCGTAACATACAGCATTGCAGTTTGAGTATTGAATCCTCTCCTGAATCCCGATTGAAAAGGATCAAACCATTGTTTAGCATTGAGATAGTCCAATACTTCTTCATAGACGACCCTTTCGAGTAACTTAGAAGGTGTACAAAGTATCGAAATTAGTCGATAATCCGAAGGACCAGAAGGGTTACTAACCTTATTAATTGGTGTCAAAAGTGATTTTTTCCATAAGGATGGAAAACAAGAGGTTTTTAGAGAACAGTTTATGAGGTGATGTAAGTAAGGGAAAATAGCTGGTAATGATTTTTTAAGGAATGCATAGGTTAATTCATCAGTTCCTTTAGCTTCCGATGTTTGACGCAATACATGTTCAAGTAGCACCTCAGGTCTCAGCTCAGCAAAAAACAATCGATCATCTCTAAAGTTTGAGTGAAATAGGTCGGAAGGAAGGTTATTAAAATTTAAACCTACCGAGACTTTAGAAATGGAAGCAGAAAACATATTCAGCTCATCAACGGTGCAAACGAGGGGAATTGATGTTCGATTATCTTTAATCAACCTAAGTTTACGCAACTCAGCCCATAGAACTTTGGGATCCTTGATCCCGGTTAGACGCTCACAATGAAATGATTCCTTTACGGCAATCCACTCATGTCTATAGTTCTTACGGCATACCTTGAGACAACCACGAATAGAAGGATCTCGAGTACGTCTATAAGCTGAAATTAGTTAATTTAATTTGGTTCGCAGATTCTTGAGTTCAGGTGTGGTCCAAGGGGCGGGGATGGATCTTGGGTAAAAAGAGTGAAGCGGTGCATACTCATTAAGCGTTTTCAGTAATGTATCACTAAAAAATTTACACATATCATTAGCATCTCTTAGCCCGAGAAATACAGACCAATTCACATTATCTAAGTAAGTAAGAAGTGAAGAAATGTCTATGTTTTTGTAATTTCTGCAGGTAATTAGGTTAGTATCCGCCCGTGGTAAAGTAAGCGCATATTCGATGAAGATCATGTCGTGACCATAGACGAATGGAAGACTAGTTTGACCAGAGTTTATGACCTTAGACATATCCAATACTATTCCGTGGTCTATCCATGTGTCTGAATTTCCGCTATGATGCGTTGCTTTGAATGGTACTGCAGTTAACCCGTTAGATTTCAAAAATTGTTTGAGCAACTTCGAAGATTTATTAACTTTATTTAAGTCTATATTGAAATCACCGAATATTATGATGTCACTGTACGCATGACCGAATAATTGTATAGCTTCTTCAAATTTATCGAGATTTGATGAATTGGGAGGACAGTAGATGACAGAGAGAAGAGCGTGGATGGCTGAATCCAATCTTATATCCATTAGTATATACTCGGGTTGATCCAAGATAGATAAGGACAAAGACAAAATTTTGGCGAGTAAGGTATTGTGGACATAAATGTGTGTTAGGATTCAGCTCAAAGTTTTCTTAAGTGTATGTTCTACTTTTACGTTAAACGAGCTGTACAGTACTGATTTTTTTATTTTTGTTTAAGTGAATAATAATAATTGTCGTTATAAACTTTTTTTCTTCATAAATGTCCAAAAATCAACACTTGACAGAGGAAATTGATTGCCGATTAAAAAGAAAAAGTGACTTACTAGAATATTTCACTTAATAAGTAGTTGCACCAAAATCAGTAGTTAGAGGCAATTTTAGAACTCGATTTATTAGGATATTAAAATACTTTCTTATCTTAGCTTTGTTAAGGTCGTTATTTAGTTTATATTATTGAAATTAGTTCCCACTTGATTTTGCAAGTATTTAAACAAATTGAATAATTACTTTCAGATTATTAATAATATTAATAAATATGATCTTTTTTGTCACTGTAGTAAAAGCTATTATGAATAATTTTCTTTTATAGTTACACATTATTACATCGTTTTGTTGCATAGTTACTTATGAAAAATCATATGATCGTGATTAAAAGTATGCAAAATCTGATGTTGAGATAATGCTGGCAGTATTCACCGAAAATTATTATTACATTGCATTTTCTTTAACTGCTTAAAAGGCGGCTAGATTTTTAAATGCATTTTTTATTTTTTTTTGCCGCAAAATAGGATGGAACATGCCTCAAATTAGAGTGGAAGTTATAACCTACTACAAAATTGGCAAAAACTAACAATAATGAAAGATAATTCGTTATCTTAGAACGTTAAGCTTAAAAACTATTAAAAAATACGTTGACTAATAGTGAATAGGGCCCAAACTACTGGCAACAAATTAAGAAATGAGCAAAAAAAGGTTTTCTGTGGTTTATTTTCCCCAAGTGCAGCTTTCGAGATAGAATGCAAATAAAGTCCTATAACTGGTTTTTATAAAAGACTTTGGGCAATATCTTAATCGGCTGTGGCCTTTGCAACCAAAAGTTAATGCTAATCACTTTTAATGATGATTATTGCTATATCTAATGATTAATTCTAATCAGGATTAAGTAATAATAAAAATGTTGAAATGAATCAAATTGAAATGATACTTGAAATAATCAACAAGTAGTATCTACTATTACAATGTATTTATAACTCATATACTCATTTGTTACTAATGTAAACATTTTTATTTCGAATTACTGCGTTCAATATTTATTTCATATTTTCAGCATTAGTTTTTGTTTACTATTTGCTGATACTGGATTGATCAAAGTTAATAATTTCTAGATTAAGACACGAGTTAGTTTTGACTTTAAATTGGTCGACTGCAACACTCACTAATGTTTAAATCTGCATCTACATTTCATCGTTTTCAATTAATTCAACTGATTCAAAGTTTCAATTTTCAAAAAAAAAAGGTTTAATGCAGTTACTAAATGAATTATAATTTTATACCTACGCTAAACTAATCTGCAACAGATAGTTTATTAAACGTTTTTGAAAAAAATATATTGGTAGTTAGGTATTAGTTAACGATCAAAATTCGTATGTATGATCAATATTAGTAGTTGCATTCATCTGTTACAATAATAAATATTTTCTAATTTATATTTCTTAAGTATATACGCAGCACATTTGACCAATTACTCCGTTTTTTCACGCTTCTATTTGTGATTTATAATTATTCCCATGATTAAAACTACTTACTTTTATAAATACTTAATTACATTCAATTGCGTACTAGTGGAAATTATGTTAATTGGTATAATTTATGAGCTGCCGGTAATGGACAAGCTTAGTGCATATTACATTTACTGCGGATTATTGCTGTACGCAGAAATCAGGTTTCTTTTAAAGATTCCCGTTTCAGACCCTTCGGATGGTATCATATTTACTTTATGAAACCGAAAATGTCCATACATAAAATTCAGTATCATATACATTTAAACATGAACATTTAATCAAAATAAAAGTCAATTGTCATTAAAAAGTACATGCAAGTTAAAAACTCGTTGAAATCGATTAAGAAAGTCTAATCACATAATAAATAACCAATTGTAATTAAATTGATAGATAATTTATTTCAATTAACCACAACTGATTCATACAAATGGATGAGCTAATGTATGAAAAACGATATTTCAAGGTTATGAACGAATGCCTTTCTTCATTGTGTAAAACAATGTAAAAAAATTGTGTGAAGATGCTATTTGATTGACTCCAATTGTGCATTATAATTTATATTTGATACAAATATTTTCAGGAATAAATCACAAGCATTCTCATATTCAAGAACATTATTTAAACTTTAAACTTACAAATTTTAATTAAACAAATACAAATTTTAAACTTTTGTATGTCTAAATGAACTATATAACATTTAAAAATTCTACACTTACAAACAAGACTTAGAATTTCAAGACGAAAAATATTTTCTAAAACTGAAAAAATATCAATTTTGTGAAGGGAAACTGGTGTTCTTTCACCAAATCCGGTTCAACCTATTGCATATATATTCCGTTATAAACATTTTTTTTGTTTGAAAATTTTAAAAAAATGTTCGCCATAATTCTTCCCACGAGGAATTTCGACGAAGTTCAACCAAAAAGCCATGAGCCCTTCCAGTTTATTTTTGAAATCTTTTGTCTTGTGGTTACTTCAGGATGAAAATGAAAATAATCTGTTAAGAAAAACTGAAATTATATGGATTTTTTATTTTTGCAGATGTTTGGATATATTTTCTGTAATATAACGAATATTTATTGCTCATAAGGTATATTTTCACCTTAAAAAGTATTCGGTTTAATAAGGAAATCGTTTTGTTAAATATAATTACGAAAATTTTCTAACATCGTTGGAAAAGTTACATTTTCCTCGTTTTTTTAATGACTTCTTATCAAGTCATTTAATGCAAATATTATACAAAATTAAATGGATAAATTAAATTTAAAATTAACTGTAAAATTAAAAATAAAACCTGTAGCAATTGCTGTTTTGGAAATATGATCATTTAATGTTTAGTTTTAATGAAAAATTAATTTATATTTGTCCTGAAATGTAATAAGTTTATTTTGTGTTTCTGTTCTAAATTGTACCTTCTTCTCTTATTACTGTTTGTTTAAGAAGCCTAAATTAAAGCAGTCGATTAATTGAATTCTTTCTTCAATGTTATGTTTACCTTTTCACTGTAAATCGTTAAATTATGTTCTAACCTAGTTGGCGTCTATTTGCGTTTTTTGACGAGCTTTTTATTTACACTAAAACAATTCTTCAGAAATGTTTATTACTCCTGAAAATGTCAAACTTTCAAGTTAACAAAAACGGAGAATAATAGAAACGTAAATCATATAATGAAAAAACAAAATTGTGTATATTAAAATAAACATTTACTTTCCTCATGGAAAAGTGATGTGTAAATCCTATCGAAAAATGGTAGATTTTACAGAAAGACACGGCAGGAAGTAGATCTGTAATTCTTAAAAAAAAGACAGGCAATTTAAAAAAAAAATATCTAAATAATAAAAAAAGTATCATTTAACAGAAGTACTGATGGAATTGAACAAAAATTCCAAAAGCATTAGTAGCAAAACCAGCAACAAAGTATTAAAATCTATTTAAAATTGTTAGATGTTGGATCGTCTTTTGAAAAATAAGAATTCAGTTTTGAAAAGGTTCTTATTGTGTACTGAAATATTAGAATATCATTTGTTTATTCTAGTCTACAATTGATGTAAAATCGCAGCATTATTTTCAAAATTATTATTAAATAATTTTCATGGACCGCCTAGATTCACTGTAATAATTTCTACAATTTATGATTCAACTGGAAGCTGCGAGAAATAACTCCAGAATATTCCAAGACATCAAATGAATATTTTTCTCAGACTGTTTATTATCTTTATACTGGACTCTTTGACAAAAATCTTAAAAATTTTAAGTTTATTTCGCGATTTTCAAAATAGACGACAAGTATATCTGTATAAATTGGAACAATTCTTGATGACAATTAATTTATACGAAAATGTTGAAAAACTCATTTTCAATTGCACCAATCCACATAAAATTAGTTTCTTATTAAGAAATATAAATATTTAAGACTGATTTCTAGTATGCTTAAATTAAATTAAAATTTAGTAAATATTAAATCACACCTTTCCAATTTAATATATCAAAACTAAGCAACATTTTATCTTTTAAATAATTAAAAAGTGTAGAGTGAAAAATTGGTTAAATATTAATGAAGTTACTTTCCTTATATTCAAGATTTACTTTCATAAGACAAACATTATTTTTAGGTAATATTCAGTTTCAGGATAAAATGTTGCTTAGTTTTGATATCTAAATTGGAAAAGATTGATTTAATATTGACTAAAATTTAATTTAATTTAAGAATACTTGAAATTGGTCTTGTCTTAACTATTTATATTTTTTAATAAGAAACTAATTTTATGTGGATTCGTGCCATTGAAAATGAGTTTTTTAAACGTATAAATTAATAACATCAAGAATTGTTGCAATTTGCTGATGTACTATTCGTGATGAATTTATATTCAGGCTAATAAAGATTATTAACGATATATGAATACTTTCGAGTATAGTTTGAATCCAATGGAGTAAATCATCAATATCATCATCACTTATTCCCTTAGATTGAATATTGACTCCGGGTTCAATTAAACCGATAAATTATTGGAAAATTTAAAATAAAAAACAAATAACGTCCTTAAACGACAACCCCTGTAAAAATGTTGTTTACTGTAAATACCCCAAGATTTGGAAACTAATTCGAACCTTCGAGTTTATCCCAGGATATTTCACTAGCAAGAAGTCGTAAATTCATTCCAATTAATTCGTCAACCGATTCGTGCCGGTCTTAGAGGCACATTCGTTCTGGAATAAAGGGATGTTGCACCGCGTAATAGAAGTACAGAGGATCTTGAACTCGATCGCCTTGAATGCAGAATCGATGTACGATCAGCCATCCACCAGGTGGGGGGAATGGTAACTGACGCAAAGAGTCTTCGTACCTTAGAGGAATACCGGTCGTAGCGCATTTTTCGACCCTCAACTCGTCCAACGAACGAGGATTAACTGCATCCGTCCTATCCTGTAAGGGACGTAGGGGAAGGGACATAAAGGCTCCTCCTATGTTCCCGAGGTGTATAAAAGCGGAAGGATCTGCGGATTTCGATATACTGTCCTCACACAGAGTACCAGTGCCCAACAAACAATCAACATGTTCAAGCTGGTAAGTGCATCCTAGGACATTTTCAAAATTCCTCATAGCTAGTTCGAATCGTTTCTAACCCAAATCCTTTGCGCGGTCAGAGGAGTCCCAGGCCTTTGAAACTCAGAAACGTGCAAATACGCGGTTGTTTTCAAATTTGGTTTTGAAATACTCGAAAGTGACTCTCATGACATTTCGCTCCCTCCGGATATTAAAGTTAGGTTTTCGTTTTTGTGTACAGTGTTCAAACGTTCTCTAACAAAGTTCCCTAAGATCGTTAGACCCCAAGTTTTTCATTTTAAAATTTTGTATGTTTCTCAAAATTTATTAATAATAATAAGTATTTGTCGTAAATTTGAAACAAAAGTGTCTGACCGGTCGGAATTTTCTACTTACCTAGGAGTCGCATCATAATTTTCAGTAGTAACAGACAGTTTTAGAACATTTTTTAGAATATTTATTTTCGTTCTTAGCTTAGTTGTTGCTGATTTTAAAGTTTGCTTTGAGTATAGCTAAATAACTATGACAATCCAGATGTTTAATAGGGTTAAAATTGTTGTTTTGTTTTGTTTTATTTTTAATGTAAGTAGTAACAGACGCTACGAGACACATTGCTTTAAATCATGGATGATCGGTTAATCTGCAGCTAGTAAAGTTTGTTTCTAAATTATATTCTAATCAGAACTAACCAATAATAGATTTTTTCAATTTATAGTGAAAATGATTGAAATACTTGGAGGCCAAACTTTTAAATTATAATTTTGCAACGAATAACTTTTAGAAATAGTATCTATTTATTGTACAGTCTCCAGTCGCAGTTTAATTTGATAAATTTATCTTTCGGAACAGAGTTCGACATACAAAACAGTGAATTCGAAAATTTTCTAGTATCTTTTGAAGAAGAATTTCAAAATGTTGTTGTTAGTTTTGTTACTTCTGAATAAAAAATTAGAATATATCAACATTTTGTCCTTAGAAGAAGAATATCATATTATACGTGAAACATTTGAAGAATCTGAATTTTGACTATCGAAAAACACTTTAAACATTTTTTTATACTTTTGAAACAAGAATTTCAAAATGCTGTTTGAAATCATAGAAGAAGAATGTCAATTTTGTTATTTTTGTAACTAGAGAATAAGAATTTAAATATTTTCTCATAACTTTTCGAAAAGAATTACAAAATGTTATAACCTTAAAAGAGTTTAAAATTTGTTATTCTTTTACCTTTACAGTAACAAACTCAAAATTTTTCGTATTTGTAACGAGAAAATCAGAGTTTACAAATTTTGTATAACTTTCTTGTACCTTTAAAGAATTGTGATGTACATTTGAAGCAGAACACCATATAACGTTTTGAGGCATTTTTACTTGTAACTGGATTTTAATATTTGGTTAAAACTTTTTAAGAGAATAAAAATATTTGTTGTAACTTTTCAGTTCGTGATCGCCGCCATCCTCGCCTTCGCCGCCGCCAATCCGGCGCCAGCACCAGCACCGGCACCAGCACCAGGACCTGTAGCGAAACCTGGCGCAATCCTGGCCAGCACCTACGCCTATGCAGCAGCGCCCTCATCGTACATCGCCCCAGCAGCGCCTATCTACAACTCGTACGCGGCGCTCTATCCTTACAACTATAACTACAACTATGCCTTACCGTACCCGTACAGGCCCGCTGCTGGTATCCTCCTCTAAGTTTCGACGCCACCAATCGACAACCACCACCGGACGTTAAAATTTCATCGCACGGATCACTCTCAACATTTTCGCCTTCACCAATCACCACTCATTACAAAAAACATCGCTACCCGTTTTGCACTGTACACACACTAGGATGACCACGACCAGCAATAAAATTGCTTAAGCCAAAAGAAAATTGTGTTTTCCTTTCTTAAACCTTTAAGTTTAAAATATCTACTATTGCGGACGTCTTTCTTCAATATTACATAATTTAGGAATATATCTGGTTAAAATGACATTCTAGACAAAATCTGAACAGAACTTGGAATTTCAATCATTTTAATTCATGATGCCAAGCTCCATAAAAAGATGTCTTTCGTGTCTATACTTTTTTAATCGAATTTTGTTTTATTTTTACTTTATTAGTTCTCCATTACGCACTGGACGTACATTTTTCACTATGAATTTCATTGCTTGAATTTTTGTATAAAAAAAGGTTCTAACAGATTCTACGTAGCCATATTCAAAATTAACTGAACTTTCAGGACTTTTTATTAGATCTTTTTAAAAATGCGATTGTGAAAAATTATATATATAATTACTTTTTCTCACTACTATACAACGAACCGTTAATAACCCTCTAGCCTATCAATGGTTTTCTATCCATTTCACAGACATTTTTAAAAAGGCTAGATGGAAAATGGAGCAAGATTACAGATATCGCTCACCAATGGCGTCGAAATCGAGAAAAGAAACATATTTCTCTGAATGTATATTTCCCGTCAATTTTCCTTGCCTATGAATAAATCCAAAGCTCATCAATTTTCATTTAGAAGATATTTTTTACGACACTAATGGAAAAAAAGAATATGATCGAAAATGGTAGACTGTGTCTATCATTTTCAGTTCAATATTAATCCATTTTGAGAATGATGGGTACGGTCGACTTCATTACTCAGGCGGTAGCTGAAACAACATTCATTTGGTGTAATTCAAAAGAGGAATAAAATATATTTTTAACACAATATTTCCTGGCCATTTTCAAGTAGTACAGTTCAGCATAGGGAAATTACAACCAGAGATTTTGTGCCAAGATCCACTAAAAAGGGATTTTCCATTCACAAGAGAAACGTTATTTTGATTTTTCTTTCTAATAGTTCTTCGCCATTTCTATTCCGATGTAACTGAGATTTCGTAACCTATCGTATAAAATATACAGATTTATCAGTACCGAGCAACAATTTTGACGGCAAAAATTATTCATTTAATTTTACATAATTACATTTTAAGGTTCCATTGAATGTCGCTTCCAAAGTCGACTACCTCAATATTTTTCGCAGAAATTCAAAAGCTTTAAGCAGTTATTTAAAAAAAAATATTTGTACAAGTTATTCTGCGAGGGTTCTAAATATATCTGACTTTACGGAATCCGTTTTTTTTTGCAGTAATCGGAACAAACTATTGGAAATAAAATATTTTTTTAAAATGCCATATATCTTTATTTTTTCTATTCGTGTCGAAACTGTATAGTGTGAAATGAATGATTGCAATAAATGAAGAACTAACTTGACTTAACAAAAATTAAATATTTTACATAAAACAAAAATGTGTGCGTGTATTTCTTTCGAGTTTAAACAATCTCTTGCATGGATTTATTATTATGCCACATAATTCAATAAGTACATATTTCAAATCATGGAAATATTGAAAATTTGTATGTTTACCAAATACTATTGATTTTCGGAAGAAACTAGTACCAAATTACAATTTTTACAAATGTGTGACGTTTTAGAAGAGGCGCTAAATTCTGGCTTTCCCCTCCCCTTAAGAATGAAACTCACAATTATAAAATGTTTTTCTATTTTTGTAGAATAGTCGAATTACGATGCTAAATGTATATTTAGCTAATATTACTTCGACCCAGATCGCAGGTCGGCGAAGTATTGAATTTGGTCAGCTCCGATTTTTTAATTTTCACACTTCGGCATTATTTTTTATACAAAAATCATAGCCAATTTAAAAGTTCAAAGACTCATTTTGTTCGTTAACTCCTGAGCTTCAATGTAATGTAAGCTATTTTATGACGTCATCCGTCGAGCGCGTCCGATAGAGTCCGCAATACATTGTCGTAACCTCTTTTTGAATTTCGATGGCCTAACTTAAATCTGATTAAATTTTGAAGTCGATCCGCACATCGGGTCATAACAAAATTCGTACAAAACGTTAATTTTAATTACTTCGGCCCAGACCGTAGGTCTAATTTCAAAATCCGCTTACATATATGCAATAATCGACTCGAAATCGTCCCACTTATAGGAACACCCCCATCATTTTCTCAGATTTTGCATATCTTTTACAGTTTCTGAAATATTTAAGAATTTTTTGTGAATTTTCTATATTTAAAAATTTCAAAATTCGTTTGCATATATGCGCATTAATCGACTCGAGATCGATCCCCCTATAGGTACACCTCCTAAATTTTCTCAGATTTTGCATATCTTTGACAGTTTCCGAGATATTTAAGAATTTTATGGAAATTTCAATTTTCAATATTTAAAAAATTTTAAAATCGTTTCATGTATGCATTAATCGAGTCGCAAACAACTCCATAGGAATAATATTTCAGGGTCGAAGTTTTGAAAATGCTCATTTTTACTTTTTAGACATTTAAGGAATATTGTTATAATATATGTATCGAAACTACTTGGACCTAACTTGGAATATTCTTAGCAGCGTCACTCTTTCTTCGAGGAAGTGCAATGACATTGTAGGCACCCGGATCGAAGGCATCTAGTTTAATTAATATTTATCTGTCGAATGCGCATCTTTTGTGACATTTTTCCACTTTACTCTGCCACTAAAATTATTATAATATATACACTCTACAACTTAATTACTAAAAAATTACTAACGAAACAGTGGCTAGTTCTTGATTAATTGAATTAGTAAGGCTTTTTATTAATAAAGAGCCAAATATTACTATTTAAGTTATCAAATTCCAATAACCTGAATTTAGTAATAACCTCACTAAATTAGTGTTTTCCATTGGTTGATTAGTATTTTTTGGCTGATTAAAATTTAGAAACTACATGAATGTGATAAACTTAATTACACTGTCCACATACACTTCAATTATACGTCCTTCGCTATCGCGTGGTATTATAAAATCGATGTCCAACCATAATAAAAGAAATATTAATGTAATATAAAATATGTTTATTAAATTTCATTAGGGTAAAAATTCATTTTTATACGAATATTATTTTGCAACGTCAACAATACATTGTAAGAAAACGTACGTTCTTTTCCATATCGCTCAATACATCCAGGATGGATAATTTATATACTACAATATCAGTTTGACTAGGTATACAGGGTAAGTTCTTAAATAATATATTCTAAAACCATACCAAATCTGAGTTAACCCTTTTCGTCCCAAATGTCCGGAATTTGGACACAACTTTCAACGATGTAACTTTTGTTCCAAATAGGTTTAAAAAAATTGAAATAAGTCAAAATCCATAGATTTGGACCTCCTCTTTCAAATGCCGTGGTCAGAATCGGCCGGAAATTTCAGAGAAAAAAGTTATTAAAAATACTGATTTTTTCGACGTTTTTTCCCAATAATTGCGTTTTTTTACATTGAAAAGGGTAGTGCTGATCGTTGCAAAACATACTAATCGCTTCTTTTTACTCAAACCTTTCTTCTCCCGTCGGTTTTTTTTTCAAAAAACATAATGGCGGCTTCAAGATGGCGTCTGGAAGTTGTAAGTTTGAATTTTCTCGCACAAATATCGATTATTTGACCGTGTAACGGCTCAAATCGTGGAGAACTGGGATGAAAAAGTAATTATTATCATTTGTAAATACTTACTCCAATCATGATTTATTCATAACCTCAAATAAGTCATGTACAATGGGTTTTTACCGATATTTTGTCTGATTTTCACTCAATATCTGACGTTTCCGTATCACTACGTACGTATGAAATTGAAAATGACCATATATGATTGTGACCTATGAAAAATTTGTTTATAACCTACAAACTGAGTGCAGGTCAACCCACATCTTATAGTGCGACAAAACGTTCAATATCTGCAATATTGATTTACAAAACACAAAACAAAACACAAAAATAAAAAACAAATATTTCCTCATGGCCTCTACGTGTGTTTTGAATACAAGAAAATGAAAGTAATAAAATTAAAATAAAAAAGATGAAGGAAAGTATTTTAAAAATAAAAAAAGTCGAACTGTACTAAATTGTTAGGTTATAAACCGATAATTAATAGGTTATAAGGGTATATAGTCATTTTTAATTTCACACATAAGTAATGCTACGGAAACGTCGAAAATTGTGTGAATATTAGACAAATAATCGGTATAAACCCATTGTGTCTAACTAATTTGAGGTTATGAATAAATCATGATGAGACTAGGTATTCAGAAATGATAATAATTGCTTTTTCATTGCAATTCTCCATGATTTGAGCCGTTACACGGTCAAATAATCGATATTTGTGCGAGAAAATTCAAACTTACAACTTCCAGACGCCATCTTGAAGCCGCCATTATGTTTTTTGAAAAAAAAAACCGACGGGAGAAGAAAGGTCTGAGCAAAAAGACGCGATTAGTATGTTTTGCAACGATCAGCACTACCCTTTTCAATGTCAAAAAACGCAATTATTGGGAAAAAACGTCGAAAAAATTAGTATTTTTTTCGAAAAAATGATCATAACTTTTTTCTCTGAAATTTCCGGCCAATTCTGACCACGGCATTTAAAAGAGGAGGTCCAAATCTATTGATTTTGACTTATTTCAATTTTTTTAAACCTATTTGGAACAAAAGTTACATCGTTGAAAGTTGTATCCAAATTCCGGACTTTTGGGACGAAAATGGTAAGTAACACGTATTAATGGTTACTGATTATAGACTGCAATAAATATAGAAAAACGTCATTTATTCGCAATAAATCAGTGTAGTGCAATTAACACATATTTTTTAGATTACACACTGACCGAACAAATTTACTTTCTACTTGTCTTTGACAATCATAGTCTCATTTCCGAATGGATTTTTTCCTGTTGAAAACGGTGGAGCTAGCAGAATTTTCCTATCACGTCCCATTTGCGAGAATAGTGTGGAGAAATGTTTTGTTATAAAATAAATCGAAATGTCAAAAACGCACATTTTGGCTTATTTAACCTCACTTTTCTCGAAAATGCGACGTGATATGGAATAATTCTACTTACACCATCATTTTGAGCACAAAAATTCCGTTCGGAAATAAAACTGGGATTGTCAAAGAAAAGATTTATTGTCAGACATTGTAATATATTTTTTAGAAAAGAATCATTGTTTATAATGTAAAAATAAAAAAATTTACAACTATCAGTATTTCGTTTTAAATTTAACATCGTAGGAATTAAAAAGCTCTCCTCGAGTCGAAACTTCAGTATATAAAAACCTTCTTCAGGAATAATTACTGAGAACAGCTAAAAACATTCAATTCGCAGAAGAAAAAAGTAATGACCGCAAACTGTATTTATACGAATCGCTACTAGCTTTCTACTAAATTTCAATACTCGTTAAAAATAACTTATTTGCATACAGAATGAAATACCAGCATAACTCCCTCGAGAGTATTACTATAGGAAAACTCGAATTGAAATACCTGAAAATACGAACAAAAAATCTGAATAGTATCTGTGCGAGATAAAAACTGGCGGGCGTATCGACCGGATAGTTCAACGCCCCGTATGACCCGAGACCAAATATACGTAGGAGCTTTCGTCATTGCCCTCTCCCAGGCATCGAGAAAATACAAATTTACGAATCTTTCCAAGAATTCTAGTGAGTTATTTACTATAAATTACGAGAAAATAAATAATACAATTTTATTTTACATTAACAAATTGAAAAATTCATTTTTAAAAAATATTACAAGTTTGGCAAGGCCAAACATAAACTGTTAATACATATATTTATTATTACATTTAGTATTGTAACAATGACTAATATTTCTTTTAGTTTCTGTGAATGAAAGATTCTTAAAATAAAATAACAAAATAATCGTGAAATGCTTTTTTGTCTCCTGGGTGATGTCAAAATTAGTGTATGAGTCATTTATAGATTGATAAAATCGTTAGAGATGTTATATATATTTATAGAATTCAGGAGAAGAAGTTTAAATGGATTGATTTCCTAGAACGGTAAAAATACTGAAAGAACTAGAAATCCTCAAAGTATGTAACCTTTGTAATAAGTATTTAATGTTAAAAATATTTTTAATTAGGCAACATGCCCGATGTTTATATCTTCGCATTTATAACTTATTTATTAATATTTCAAACACTTTTCTTTGTCATACGATATTTCTTTAAATTACAATTAAATTTTGTTTATGTCCCGAGTAGGAATTTTTTAAATTTTTACTGTGGGTATCTTAAATGATATGGTAGTACTTAATCGGCAATATTGATCATAATATTAAACGTAAGTTCAACCCTTTGTCATGTAACAATGTATTTTTTCCACAATGGTCAATTTCTAAACACATTTTTTAAATTTATATCACATTATTTCAGTATCTGTACATTTTACTACTTTTACAAAATAAAGCATGAAACGTAATATTAAAGTAACATCATAAATTCTCCGCAATTTAAACGACAGACAATTAAAATATTGATCTCACCCCTCAAGTTGCCAGGTTAAAAAAAAGGTCTCTTTGATCAAATCTTAATTTTCAAAATACGATACTATTGTAAAATTTACTATTGTAAAACAACATTCTTTACAACCTATACATGAGCATGCTAAACAAAATTCTCAACAAATTTGACTACTTTTGAACTTCTCTATGTAGTTCAGTTGGTCCTGATTAATTTAACTACAATCATTAATTGCACAAACTATCCAGGGTTGTTAATAGTACTTTTCGATACAAGTACGTAAGCGTAAAGAATTTTACACATACACATTACACATTACATTACAATTTACACATTCAAAGAACAACGTGAAACAAAACCCTAGTAGATAACCAGTTCCGTCATTATTTTAATGTTAATTAAGTACACATGCTTACGGTCGGAAGAGAAATTGGCGTAAGAATTACAACGAAGTGCTAAGTACGTCATATCTGTATTCTGATAAGTTTTCTAGTAAGTACTTTTAGTATTTAAACAAGTTATTACTGGAAAAGCGAAAACAAAATATGCAAAATGATATATTTATAAAATGCTCATAAATAAAAACAGAATAGGGATCCGTCGAACTTTAATAAAATGTACGGCTGATTCTCTCTAAAAAAAATCAAATGCATTCACAGCACTTTTTATGAAGACTGTGACAGTCACTAAAAGTGTAAATTAAAACTAACACGTGGAACGATCACCTAAATATATAAATTCATGGCATTATTACATAATTTATTTAAAAGTGACATTAATTCTCATCTCCAAATAGCACACTCCCTCCCTAATTATTCTATAGTTTCCTTTATACACAAGACATTAAATTTAAAAGAATTTTCAAGTCACACTCTTATAGATTACATCAAAAACTACAATTAGAAAACAGAAACATTCTAATTAACACGTAAAAAATAATTCCTGATGCACAACCAAAATAGGTAAAAAACCTTACCAATGTTACCATGCTTACCCCAGTACCGAATATCGTACATGGTGAAAAATATGCAGTTCCCAGTATGAACTGTTTTCCATAGCACAATTTTATTGCCAGCATAGAAGATGTCATATACAAAGTAGATAATACTATTGATAACGAAGGGAATATAATCATGGACAACATCTTGTTAGAGTATATCCGTGTCCTCAACAATACAAAGATTTAAATAATAAACTTAATAATTTTCAAAACACATTTTGATAACTCTCAATGCGTTTTTAGAAAAAGAAAAATACATTATTTTTACTCACGCTGATAAAGGTAATATAACCGTCATCATGTATGAAAACGATTATCTCGATAAGATGAGTAAGTTACTTATTGACTCTACTACATATGTCACATCTAAATATGAATGTACCAGTAGCATATCCAAAAAAGTTAATTCCCTCATTATCGAATGGAAAGCAATGGTAAAATAAATACTAATACAGGAAAATGTGTAAAAACGAATAATGGAGTAAATTCCACGTGCATATGGGTTACCGAAAATCTAATAAACCTGGTATTCCTTTGAGATTGATAGTGTCCACTAACAACTCATCACTTCCACAACTTAGCAAAATTGTTCACTAGGTAACATTCTACAAAATGTCACTGAAGAAACAAACACATATATTAGATATAGCTGGCGATGTAGAGAAAAATTAAAAACGTACAAAATACCAGAGAACCATAAAATAATGTCTTCAGACGAAATTTCATTATTTACGAATGTGTCAATCGAGATTATTTTACTTATAATAGACTGCAAATGGTATGAAATTTATCAATTTACAACAATTTCGAATAATGAATTTAAAAGGGGTTTTAGACAATACCATATTTCCTTTCAAGGGTGTATATTAGAAGCAAGTACTATGAGGTTTTTAGTATATGAGGTCCCTATGGGATCCCCATTATCCCCTGTCGTTGCTAATATGACTATGGAATTTATAGAAAACATATTGATTGACAAACTACATTTTAAACTTCGTTTTTACTTTCGCTATGTCGATGATATCCTTCTAGCATACCCTATCGACAAGGAATATATCATACTAAACACATTCAGCAGTTTAACAAAAATTAAAAGCTTTGGTAATTGAATCTCTTTTACTTACGGAAAAGACAGTAGTATACGCTTTTTGGATTATATGATTGTCATCAGAAAAAATAATGGTTTTATTGACACAAACTGGGCACATAACGACACATGGTCCGGACATTATTTATATTTTACGTCAAACCATCCCTTACAACATAAATTGAGCGTTATTTACTGCCTTATAGATAAGGCGGTTAAATTGTCTGAAATGTAGCTAATTAATAGTTTTTTTTTTCGGAATGACATTTTCATTTCATATAACAAAATTGTTAAACATCTGTTCTTTGATATATTCATTTGATTGATCAGTACACAAAAAATGATTTTTACTGATCTGAGTAGATGTTGCAAGGTCCTCTCCTACCATTACATCAAATTTCGAATGAATATTTACATTAGTTTTTATCCTCTTCTCAAAGAATTTTTCCACTATTTTTATTAATCATATTTTTTCTGAAGATCGCTACAATACATGAGTCGAAACGTAAAAATTGTTTTTTCCTTTTCTTATTATTCTGTTATGGTGACCGGTTTTTCACACTCTTATTTATAAATTTAATTCAGCGGTCGAGAAAATATTTACTTCGTAATTATTAGTGACTAGCAGATTCGGTAAAACGTTCCAGTTCGAGTCCTAAAGAATTTACAATTAGTAATAAGAAACCTGGCTATCTGATATAGTATTTATCAATATTCAATCAGATTATATGAACAAAACAATTGGGAATTTTTTACTATCAGAAATATTCATTTATGTGGTGTATGAACTCCACTCGATAACCGGGCATGATGCAAATTATATTCTAAAAAAATGATTACCTTTATACAGCGCAATAATAATATTCTTTGTCGAGCTATAACCAATAGTTATTTTGAATTTAAGCAATTCCTGAAGAGAGAATAACAAAATATTTATAGATTTAAATTAGTTTTGTGCGGCATTATAAACTCCACTCTGTAACCAGTCACAAAAACATGTCATAAATTTAAACAAATGTGTGAAACAAACAATGAAAATATACACAATGCTCGCAATATTAATGCGGTAAAGGGATTCTACAAATTAAGATAAAAAAAAGAAAATATTCAGTGTACGTTTTTCAGTTCTGCAGTCGTAATCGACAGACACAAAACTCTGGTTCTTAAATAATAAATGTTGTTAATAATTCGAATATTTTCATATTTAAATAAAAAGTTGTAAATATTACTAACGATAAGTTTATCAAATGTTTTCTTTAGATAATAAAATAAATATAGGCATCACTGGGATCTCAGTGCACGATTGGGTTTTATATTAAAAGGAAAAAAGAGAAAATATCCCTCTAAAACTCAAACTATTATCAAAAATGCGTTTCGCACCAGGATGTCATTTTGTGGTCTATATATTTATGTTATTTACTTATTTTATATTTTTTATTCCAATTCAAATCATTCCAAGAAATTCCATCACAAGTTTATTTAATTCAAAACGGTCGAGAAATAAACAATCACTAATTGCAAAATAATAATAATAAAGGGATATTTTTAATAGAATTAAGTTTAATTATTAATTTTTTTACCTTTTCTGTTATACTTTTCATTAGATATTGTTGTCTGTTGTACAGTATTTTTACAATATACAAGATAATTGTCAATATTTTATAGTTATCTTTTAGCATTATTTATTTTTTCATGATATTAGATAGTAATTCGCGATACATATTCTTTGAAAAAAAATTTGTAATAAGCACTGGTAAAATCTACTGAACTTCTAGAGGTAATATCTGTGTTCCAAAATTGCAAAAAACGTTTCTGCTTTTTTTTCAAAATCGATTTATCGTATTCTTTGCAAAAAAAAATTAAGTTTAAATTCAGTGCTGGTTTGTCGAGAGCACAGAATAGTCTGATAGATAAAGTAGAAATAGATGGCGCTTATGAATAATTCAAAATCTCAAAATCGCATTAAGGCGGAATATGTGACAAAACAAGTTTATTTTTAAAACTCCGAGAATAACATGTATCAGTAAACACAGTTTAAATAAACTATATGAATAATAATTGTATATGTCACGGAAAAAGAAAAACCTTATGAATGGACATAACATTGTCAAACTTTTCATAGACTCAAATCTACACGAGAAATGTATTATATGATAAGAATAATCGATAACCGTTAATATAATCATATTTGTGGCGACTATCTAAGATATTATTGACAGTGATACGTCCTTGTTCTAAACATCAAGATATGAACGTATAATATCGAAGATAGTAATTAGAACTATCTGGTGATGCATGTACTTATTGTAAACATGTAGATAGTAATGGTTAGCATATATTTTTTTCCATGTAGGTAATAGTTCTTAAATAAATAATCAATTCAAGTAATAAAGTGTCTTTTTATGCAAGAGTAATGATATTGTAATATTGCTGATATGTCTATCATTTACTTACCACATTAGTTAAGACGAACATTGTATTTTAATTTTTTGAAGATGGTCAATCATGAAAATGCAATAAAAGTGTTGCAGTGTTCTGATACTTATTAACTTCTACTACGATGTAGAAGTAAAATAAAATTTGCTATGGAAAAGTTTTGGCAGAGCCTAAAATCGTAAATTAAAATTCCCAACTGGGATTAATCCTCCAGAATGAAACGGTTCTTATCAACCTTTCTATGCCTCGCAAAGAAATCAAAGATTTAAGATCATTAAAAATTAATGTATCTAACTAATCATTTCCAATTATTCTAATTATGGTAGTAGTCACAGACTTCCAATTAATTAAAATTTTTTATTTTAGAAGATGAAACCACTTCCTTCTCCTCACTTTTCAATGATCTAAGTCTCCATTATTATATATAATCTCCACAGTATTTTAACATGAAAAATGTGCACTGGTTAAAAAATGACTAAAATATTCTTGAAGTTCCAGCATTCTTCGAATAAAAACGAAATTCTTCTTAAATTATATTTCTGTACTTAACTGTAAATACCAGTATCTGAAGATGAACAGAACTCAGGATTGATTTATTTATGTACTTATATTACTTACTTCTTTTATAGTTTATCTGTTTATTCACTTTGTTAAGTTAAATGACTTCCTGCTTGTTTTGCTGTATTTTAAACTGCAAGACGTCAATAGTAAAAACTGCAACATAAATTGTAAATTTTCAAACGGTCAAGGAAAAACTTTTACTATTACTTTTCCTGGGAAATAACATTATTTATTAAGTAGATCGTACTGCTTTTAAATTTATTATTATCTGTACTATCGCACTTTAAATATTATATTTTTTCCCCACGAGCAACAAGAATTCCACCGAAGTATTCAACCGTAATGTGCCCATTACGTGGACACTTCTGCATCAAAACATGACAATACATTCCGTACGGCTTATACAAATAGTTTACTCAACTTTATATGTTAGTTTACGATTATCTTAATTATATCGCTTATCAGCACTATCGTGCACAATTACCAATGAGATACTATGAACAAAGTCCTTCCTATGTCAGTCCTAGAACTTCCGAAAATGATTCACGCCTATATTTTCTCCATCTTTGTGTTGTTCGCGATTGGAAACTGTGATTCTGAGCCTGAAAGAAATGTTGAATATTTTTTTAAACAACCAATCGATCACTTCAATGACGAAGATAAAAGAACGTGGCAACAGGTAACAATATTACTTCGTAGTCTGTATATTTATATTTTAATATTTCTGCACAAAACGAATTGTGTACAAATATTACAATTTTATAGTCGTAATTTTAATTTGCAATATAATTAAATATCTCTCATAATTAACCATGAAAAATACAAATATTGTAATTATTATCTCATAAATAGTTAAGGCAAATTTTTATTGCACTGAGTGTCAGAGCACTCCTTATCAATATGGCTGGTATGAAAGTCAAGGATCAAACTAACTTCCTTTGCTTCCGTTCAATTCGTATTTTTTCTATAAGTCATTTTTAAATCAACTTTCTTTAAGGGGTATCACACGATATTAATAATAATATAAAAATACTATTTAATTGTTAGTTCAAATAACATTCCTAGGTATACGTATTAATAGTGGCGAGTTCTTGAACATCTGGTTTATTTCTAATTTAAATATCTCATTTTTAATATGAAATTTTTTAATAAGTTACCTTGATTTAGTATCAAATAACGGCATATTTATATTTCAGAGATATTTCGTGAACACTAAATATTATGAAGATGGAGGACCAGTATTTCTTTTTATCGGTGGGGAATCAATGTTATCCTCATCCTGGAATCAGATAGGAATAGCACACGATCAAGCTGAAGAATTTAAAGGAGCTCTTTTTAGCTTGGAACATCGATATTTCGGAGCAAGTCGTCCATTTCCGTTAGCAAATTTTTAGTAAACTATAAAATGTGATCTAAACTGTTTCGATTCACAAGTAATCTTTTTCATATCTTAATAAAAATAATAATTAGTTTTTATTATATCGTGTAAAAATTCTCATTAAATTTTCTCTCTTTGGAGACTTTCGTGCTTATGAGAAATTATAGAAAAATTACTAACTTTCCATTCGTATAAAGAAAATAATAACATTTAACTATATAAAAAAAAAACAAAGGCGATACACTTATTTCTTCCAAGGTTTTGATCCTGAATAACCCTAATGGAGAATAAGAAATTCTAAATAAATGTTATAAATTTTTTAAAAAGTGGTTCGTTACATTAATTATTGGTTCGAGATAATTTTAATGTTTCGAGTTACTAAATTTACTTCATACTCCTGCAGATTTTAAGATTAAACTTTTTAAATCTCACTAAAAAATAAAATATACTTTTATATTACAGTGATACCTCTGACAAGAACATAACATTCTTGACAATGAAGCAGGCAGTTGCTGACGCTGCTAATTTTATCAAAGGAATGAAAGGAAAACACGATATTAAAAACAATGCAAAATGGATAGTCGAGGGTTGTTCGTACGCAGGAACATTAGTAGCACTCCTACGTGTAATTTATCCTGAAATCACATTTGGAGGTTTATCATATAGCGGCCCAGTGAAATTTTCGCTAAATTTTAAAGGTACTTTAATCTGAAAAATTATTATTTCTATCCACTTTTGACTCTCTTAAATTTACACTATACCTTGATTGAGAATTAAATTAAAAAATTGTTGGTCCTTGAAAAATTGCCGTAATTTCCACAAAGACAAATTTCTCAGATAAAATTAGTCGAATTATAGGGTTTTTTAAAGCTTTTTTATGTTATGTCAAGAACCTGACGTGATAGAGTTAAATGGACTTCAAATTCTACTTCAGCGATTCCAAAATCATATTATAGACATTTTTTTGTAGGACTGTGTAATCTTATATTTTAATAACAATATTTTCTAATTATAGATTATTACGCTGCAGCCAGAAGTGTTTTTAAAGACCATTCAGAGTCTTGTCTCGATGACTTGATACAAAGTAGAATAGACATTATTAGTCTAGCACAGAATCCGTCCGGAATTAAAACACTTCACGATAAATTCAAGTATTCTAAATTAATTGCTGAATGTTTGTCCTTTAACTGCAACCACCTTTCCGAATTTATCATTTTCTTGTCTAGCCTGTAAAACGAGATTATATTTTGCTAATTACTAATCATTTTTCACATAGTTTATCATGTAGTAGTGTCAAATATTCTAGACAGTCTTGATGAATATTTTTTGTTTTGAAAACTTTCAACTGATTTTTTGTATAATTAATTAACAGCCAAGGATTCGAAATTATTATGGTCAAATCCAACAAAAATAAAACAATATCTTAAATTCGCCAGTGTAAGTCCTATTAATATATACAACTGTTTTCAGAAACTCGTTTGGCATATATGAGGCATTCCATATCAAATTGGAAACTTTTTTGCCATTATTTTTAATTTTTATTTTACTACTCGGTTTAAATGAACTACTTTGAACCATATATAACGTTTATAATAAAATGAAACGAACAACTGTTAAAAAGAAAATTTGACATTTTTTGTAGAAATTTGTAATGTTTCGTATTTCAACTTAACAGACTTTGATAAATTGGAAAGATTGATTTACTACTAATAGTCCAATGACAATGTATATTTGATAATCGTCTACGTTTCAGAATTTGTAACCCGTTTGACGAAAACAACTTTCCATCGAAAGATCTGCATTTTGTCATATACACTATTTTTGACGAATTGGTTGGTGTTGTCCAATTCAATAAAGTTCAACGGCAAAAAAGTAACTATTTTGTGAAAGACATTTGTGATATAATGGCGGATGAAAGTATAGGGTCACGTATTGACAGATTAGCTAATCTTTACGATAAACTAAGAACCCAAACTGGAGACGAATGTCTACATTTGTACGATGACTATGTCAGCATTGTTAAAAATTATTCATATGATGTCGGAGACAACGGAGATGGTAAATTATTAATACGAGTTTATTATTTTAATCTAAAAGTTCGTGCTTTTTATTTATCAATTTCACTAGTAATTAATGTACAACATAAGATTCTCCTTAAACTGAAGATTAATATAAATCAACACATTTCTTACAGTGGGATTGAGACAATGGAAATATTTACAATGTACTGGTTGGGGATTTTTCCAAACCGTAGATTCTTCCATGGATATGTTCGGTAACCAGACAACACTTGATTTTTATCTGAAACTTTGTAAAGAAATATTTATGGATTGGTAAATATGTTGATTCAATAGTATATATTATTTATTACATTTATTTATTAATTTTAATGTGTGTGATTAATCAATTTATCATTAAACATTCTCATGAATACGAACTAAAATAATAGTGATATATTTTAATAATATTAATTCATTAAATGTTCGTCATTTTAATCGTAATAATTGTGAAGGATCATTTGCAGTCCAAATAATATTTATATTCTACAATAACTATTCCAAGCAAAGAGAATATAGTCCAAGCAAGCACACTAATTGTAAACCGGAATTAAAATCCCCATCAACGAACATGAAACCTTTTCAGAGAGGATTCAAATGCCTAAAAAAGCTTAACATGAAGGGAGCATCGTAAAAATTTCGTTTTTTTGTGATCACTTGGCTTCAACTTAAGATAAAGCTTTTAAAGCTTTTCTTATTCCCACAAATCTTCTGAATGATCGATAGTGATTCAACCAATATTTTTTGTATTACCTATAAAAAATATTAAAAATACTTAATTAAAATTTAATTGTCACTAAACCTTTAATGTCCATAACATATTCTAAAAATTTATTCGAAATAAAAATTACAGAACACTATATTTTGATGCAAACAACATTATTTACATTTAAACCAGGTAAACCTTCGGAAAGACTACGACATCGAAAAACAAATTTTGTTGTCATATTCGTAATAAGAAGGCAAAAATGCATCAAAATAGTCTGGCGAAATTTGTTTAGCGTTGTCGTAGTCTTTCCGAAGTTTGACCTTAAACCATAACTACTACACATTTTTACAATTAATATTGAGGGAAACCATTAGTCTATAAACCATCATAGCGAAGAATTTCAATTTTGGGATTATGACGAGGTCTTTTTTTAACCGACGTTAATCAATAATAATTGGAAATGTATGTAACTTTATGCTCTTTACCTTCCTTTGAAATACTCTTTCGTAAAATCTTTGTAAATTAAGTAAATATTTTTTTCTGTTTTTTTAGATAAGTTGGAAACTATTAATTGAATTTCTATTGTCTACCAGAATAACTTGTAAACAATAAAGCTCTCAAACATTAAAATATCTTTAATAGAAGCCGTATTTCTAAAAAACGGAATTTTTAGGTTAACCCTAGGAATTTCAAGTTCCTCTAAGTATATTTCGTCCATAATCATTCATATTCTAGATGAAATTGCATTGTGCCTAGACTAAACAGATTTAAGTACATCTCAAGCTACAGTAGAAAAAGAAATATTTTATTCTAACATGACTTTTTACAAGACGAATTAAATAGCTCTATGCTTTAGACTTTTATGAGAAATAAATAACTAAATAACGATAGAGGAGTAAAATATCACTCTCAATTGAGTAAAAATATCCACTCCAAAGATTTTAGAGATTTACAAGGTTGTTATTAACACCTTCAATGGAATTAACAACACGTTTTTTAATGAGATAACTCCACACATAAAATCTGTATAATTCGTTAGTATATCTAAAGTTCTTAATTTCATTGTACATGTCAATAAAAATTGAAGATTGAAAATTTTTTACTCCAGTACAGATAACAAAATGTAGCATTAAATAAAAGTAAGAATACAATAATCAATTTTTTGTTATATTCTAA
This sequence comes from Trichopria drosophilae, assembly GCA_030407085.1. NCBI lineage: Eukaryota > Metazoa > Arthropoda > Insecta > Hymenoptera > Diapriidae > Trichopria > Trichopria drosophilae. The sequence goes on along the minus strand of CM059584.1, from coordinate 137,401,486 downwards.
AAAAGCTTAATATATTGATATTTTATTGCCAATTTTATAACTTCTTTATAAATCATTTACCGTAGGGATAAAGAATTACTAATGAAAGAATGGTCCAGCTACAAATCCATATTGGACAAGGGACTACCCGAAACTCAAAACATGATATACTATTGGGGAGGCTATGATCCTTGGAAAGTGTCCGCTTACAAAACATCTAATCCTAAATCGCATAACATTTACGTTGAAGGTATTTCGATTTGAATGTTTCTTATAAAAAATATGTTAATGTTATAGAAAATATATTTATTCTGCTATTATAACATTCTTAAAAATGCTATAATTGTTCTGATATAAGTAAAATCTAGGGTCTTCACAATCAGTATACAAAAAATGAGTACCTAATATTAGTATCGACAATATAATTTTTTCAATATTTATGTTGTTCCAATTCATGACCAATAATTGATTTATGTGAAGTTCAAGGTTGAACTACATTAATATATATGTACGCACCGCACGCAAATCGATACTTACTGAAGTGAATGTAATTCTGAATTATACTCAACGGTTAAACAGTTTTAAGTGATTATAATATTTTAGAAAGTCATTATATTTTAAACAAAATGTTTGTAATAACTGTTCCAGAAGCTGCCCATTGCGCTATTATATATGGAAAAACGGAAGAAGATCGACCTCCAATAAGGAAAGCGAGAGATGAAATTTCTGATGTTATTACCAATTGGCTTAATGAATGATGTTAAACCAATAAAATAACTTAAAAATTAATTCCGAAATAAGAATGAATTTTACTTACTTAAACATCTGTGTTATTTCCTGAATAGTTTTTTTAACCGGAGGTATTAAATTATTTATAAAACGTGGAATGATTTCCTGCAAAGAGTTACCAAGGTGTTTTATATTGTTTGAAAGGACATTAAGATCCATTATAACTGCAACTGCAGTTGTGTGGGATGAACAAGTTACCATTACAGTGTACAAAAGAAAAGAAGAAACTAAACAGCAAACAAGAACAATCATATTCCAAAGCCACTTCAGTCAGAAAGCAAAGTAAAGAAACAATGACTTATCGAATCGAATTAATAAAATGGGAAGGACATCCTTTAAAAATTATAGTTAAGGAGTAAAAGAAGAAAATATTGTTTTACAAAATGATTTGGTAAATTTTCAACACAAAAATGACAATTTTTTACACGATAGGCCCGGCGATTCTTCATTTTACATTTAAATTTTATGAATGGACCTAAATAAAAACTCCATACACTCTATTTATACAACACGAAATTGACGTAAATTTGCCCATGAAACTAAAAATAAATTTCTCCATAACGTATGAATCATAACATCTATTCGGGATAGGAGCTACCAGCAGGAAAAAATAAATCGTTTAAAGGTGTCCCCTAGAGGTTACAGCCAAGGTAACACAATATGAATGAACATGAAGGCATTGTTTCAGATCTGTTTTAACAGCGTGCATAACACGACCTTGATGAATAGTGGAAAAAGTCTTTGTCCTCCCACAGAAATTAACCAAGAGATTGAAGAAAATTTCACATCGAGGGTGTGCAAGTGGCGGAAATCGTGAATATCGATGCAAAGCCGATGGTGCGTAAAAAGAATTTTATTATTATTATTTCCACGAGCATCCCTGGAGACAATCGAAATGACCGAGAAATCTCTCAAGGAAATATTCCTGCGTAAAGGTAGCAAGGAGTTAATATCAATTTTTATAACTCGACAATTTTCACACGTGCTCCGAATGCGATTATTTGTCGTCCAACGAACATCCGAGCCAATATCTTCTTATTGCTGGACTTAAACTGGATCTCGGAGTGAAAATTTCCTGCGTGGCCTCGACAAAATTATGCAAAATTATTCATAGCTGGATAAAATCATAAAAGGTCATTTTGATCAAATGTTACAAAGCAAAACTCTCGTGAAATATTGTCGAAACGGTCCTAAAAATAGCCAAAGCTCGATTTTTTAATAGCGAACCAATTTTATATTAAGTACAATTGACCGTCAATGTAAAACACAATTGATTATACTGCATTTTAGAAAGAATATGAATAGTAGATAACTAGTAGTCTTAAAATACATCAAAAGTAACTACCATTAGAGCTAAAATGACTAATCTCGAAATATTTGTGAAATAAATAAGGAACACACAAAATATTCAATGTCAAACGTAAGAACATGTCTTTGTGGAAGTATAGAATTTTATGAATAATTACGACAAAGGACTCCACGAGAAAAATTTGACACTGGACATTTCTTATTGACTAAAAACCACTCTTTCTAATGGTGTAGGTCAACATTTTTCAAATTTTCAAAGAAAAAATTTATACTTATTATAAAAAGTTATATTAAGACAGATTACCAATATTAAAAACATATAATGTGGTGAACCAAATACCTTGTACCTACTGTAATAAAAGTTATATAGGACAAACAGAACGCCGATTAGAAACTAGAATAAGAGAGAACAAAAACAATATTAATGGAGATGAGGACAAATATACGGGATTAACTCTTCACAGGATTGAGACAGGTCATAATTTTAATTATGAAAATGTTAAAATCCTTGCGATTGAAAAAAATAGCACAAAAAGAAAAGAAATTGAAAACTATTTTATTAAACGAAATAAAAATACCACGGTCAATATTAGATTCGAAACTTCTAGTTTGCCGGAGGTATATGATACTTTGCTTAATACACCCACATTTTAACTGTGATTATTAGTGTCGAATTTTCAATATAGAGGAAATCTACGTTATTTGTTTCCTAAACCGATAAGCATTTTAAGATTATTTAAATAAACGGTCGAGAAACGGAAAATCCTTTAAAAAAAGTTATACACTTTTTTAAAAGAAAAAAACCATAAAGTTTTATTTTCAATGCCATTAGCATACTTCAAAAAGTTACAAATATTTTGTTAAAGACGAATTTTCTATCAAATAGGTAAAGCAAACATTCAGAATTGCGCACACAAAATTTCAAGAAACGTAATTTTTTTGTAATATCCTAGCCGTATGTTCAAAATTCAATGAATTTTTATAATCCTTAGTAGTTTTTGAAAGTAAAAAATTAAAGGCTTATAAAATATATATTTTCGGCGAATATATATATATATAAATTAAGCGTTTAAATATAGCGAACAAAAATGTTTAAATTTGATCGGTTTACTTGAAACTTATGTAGAGATTTTTAAGGTTCCTGATTACATCAATTGTTTTGAATATTTAAAAACTGATTAGCAATCTCAAAATAATTTAATAAAACCATTCAATACCAGTTTCATAAAAATCCATTTTTATGCTTCGCAATTTTTAACATACAACTAGGATGTTACAAATATAAATCCATGTCAGCGATATTGAATTTTGACTTTTTCAAATAAGCGTATCTGATAGTGAATTCATTTTTGACACAATATTTATGACTTTTAGAGGTATACTAATGCTATTACCCATAATAAAACTGAAAAAATTAAAAATAAAACAAACATTATATTCTGCTTCTTGTTTTAGACCTCTATAACATTTTTATTTCAAGATTTGAAAAATGTATTAATAGAGCGGATCTTGATCAATAAAAAATTGCTAGTGACAAATTATTCTCGTGCAGTTTAATAAACTATTCTCTCACTGTAGTATCACTAAGTAAGAGGATGAATATTTATTGTCCAAACAAAATATGTTTATTAGCAGTAGGTAATATTATAACACCCCAAACAATATAAGTAGAGTCCTAATATATTTGCGCCTCGTTATATTTACGTCCCAGCATATTTGCCCATTTCCGTCTCGTTATATTTGCCTGTCGACACTCTCTTTTTCCCCCACCTTGCTGGTTGGGGCCTCATGAAGGGCCTGCTGTGAAGTTACGAACGTAACGCGAATGAGGAAAGTGGCGCTCCCCTTCTTTTGTAAGTATAACGAGACGGGTGAGGAAGGCGAGAAACCGAGTGGTAAATACACCGAAATTATCTGTTATGCAATATGGCTTGTTTTTGTTATATGTATAATGTAATTATTAAATAAAGACACGTTGCATCCATTTATTCCGTAATAACAAAAAATACTACGCACATTTTTACTTAAGAAAACAAATACACAAAAGAAAAACATTTTTTACTTATATTTTGTCTGTATGAAGTTCTTAATTAGTCGTGAAATATACACGAATATTGTAGTTTACTGAAACAGATAAGTTGCATCTCGCGAGGTAAGATATCAGCAGAAAAGTTCACATTTACTCAATAATATAATTAGGAAAGTTATATTAAAGTAAATTAAGTACATAACTAGAAGACAGCATGTAAGTTGTAAAACTGACTCTTAGCACCAGACAAACTATTTATCATTTTTTTACTGTTCAAATAACTAACTAACTAAATAAATGATGTAACCATTACACTTGGTAATAGAATTTTTATTTACTACATTATTAGCTTGTTTAATTTTCTATTTAATTCGGGCTTAGTATGTAATTCAAAGAACGTGTTGATCAGTTTTCAAAGATTATTCTAACCTGAAGCCAATTAATCCCTAAATTATTTATGGACGATATGTTAGAATGAAGACGTACGTTTATTTCTGCGTAGAATTTAACTAAAATAATAAATTCTGAATGCTACTTACACTAATGCAAGTTTAATTTTATTGTAAATAATGGAGGGTAACCCCAATATTTACAAAAACAAAATAATAAAAAATTGTATAACAAAAATATGTGAACAATTCATCATGCTGCATGAAAATTGTTAAGGATTTGTAAACAACTCCAATGGCAATTAAAGATTTGCATTGCAAAAATAATATTTTTATCCATACAAAACCAAATTAAACAAAAAAAGTAAATTTATCAATATAAAGAAGGCATTTATCAATGCAAAGATATCAGTGAGTACAACAAAATATAAAACGTTATGATTAAAGAAGAAGATTTTCGCTGTGTTTCGGACCTCTACTCAAAACTTCCCAAACAGAAAAAGTATACGATATAATTAATTTACTTGAATTCGTATAATTTAAATAAATTCTCCATCATATTGTATATGCCATTTTGAATGTTCGAACACTAATCTCAAATTCGTGGTCAGCGATACCCGGGAAAAAATGATTTATATCTGGATCATATATGCCCATATATGATAATACATCATCATATATGATTCATATATCATCATATAAGATTCATATATAATCCAGATATGTTTATGTATGCTCATATATTGATTTTGACCTGATATAGTAATATATAATCATATATGAGCATGTATTAGCATATATATCCCATATATATTCATATATAGCTAAATCTGATTATTCAGATTTATATCAGGTCAAAATCCGTATACGAGCATACATAAACATATCTGGATTATATACGAATCATATATGATGATATATGAATCATATATGATGTATGATCATATATGGTGCATATATGATCCAGATATAAATCATTTTTCCCGGGTACCAGTAAATCCCCTTGAAAATTAATTTCAAATTCATAATTAGTGGCCTCAAAACCCCATAACAGAACATTTTTCATATCAATTCATATTTTGAAGGGGTTGGTTGTGGGTTAGTTTTGGGTTGAGGGCATTTACAAGTCATGTCAAAATCATGATGAGGTTCGATATATAATGGACGAATAAGTCTTCTTAACGATCACATTAGGAACTCTTGCTAAAAAGTATATAACATATCTTAACATTTTACCACATCCTAAGGAACTCTTCGAAATATCTAATTCCGTTTCGGTATGAAGAAAATGATTTAATATGACAGTCAAGTAAAATGGATTGAAATGCATTAAGTTAAATTCAAGCTTCAGGTTTTGAATGGAGTTTCTTTATAATTGGATGAGTTGAAGAAGTGTAAATATTTACATATAAATATTAAATATCATTTGAAAAGTTAAAAACAGAATCAAATTCGTATTCTGAAATCGATTTAGAGGAGTTTAAATTGACTATTTCTTTTACTTCTTATTTGTCTGCTGGGCCAGTTATTAAAATGCAAATGGTTGACAAATATTACATAGAGGGAAATGTATTGTACCCTGTAACATAATTATTATAAGATATACAACATGTTGTTATGTTACCTGTCGCCGCTCTCTTTTTCCCCCACCTTGCGGGTTGGGGCCTGAGGAAGGGCCCGTTGTGACGTCACAAGCATAACGCGACTGAGGAGAGAGGGAGAAGCGGCGCGCGCTCCCCTTCTTTTGGTAAATATAAAGAGATGGGAGGGATTGCTAGGTATAGAGCGGATAAATATATCGGAACTCTACATTGACTAAGAAATTAGTATTATTATTACTCGTGCTATAAACACGTTGTAATTAGTACAAAAGTCGAATGCCAAGAAAAATATGTAGGTATATAGCCTATTCGCCTCTCGCCTTTCGTTTTCCTAGCATACAGATCAAACTATAACAGTGTGTTTAGTAATATTATATTAAACGTAATACAATATTATTTACCATGTAGTATGGTATAATTCTTACAATAAATTTCTCTCCGTGTATTATAGCAATAATGACTGAAAATGAATATTAATTTTTGCATATTAAAAATTTTCCCCAAGTGAGCATGCAGAATAATAAACTTTGCCACAAAAGTCTTCTCCGGTATTAACGATTTCTTATTAAATTGTTTCAATAAAACTTTTACGTTTCGAACTTTCTCTTCCTTGAAGCGAGATAGGGTACTTGATTTCTGTTTTCCATGATATCAGATTCTATGGCGCATTTCTTACAGTCGTATAACCGTTTATCGGTTTCCAAGCTGTCATCAAAACAAGTAGGCTTTCACAGGGCCACGTGCTGAAACGGAAACGTCTTTTGAAGTATTTCTCAAATTGTTCAAACACGTGGCCAATTTTAATATTGCAAGCTCGTTTTACAGTTATTAAAAATCGAATAATAAAAAAGACGATTTTTTAATAACTGATTTTCAACAATGAGAACTGTCGAAGGTGCGCAAAATATTTCCTTCATTTTAATGAAGAATGTATCGACTGATTTTAAGGCACGTGTTTACTATTATAGTTCAAGTTTATCAAGTAAGCAAGGTTTCACATTTGTTTGTTGAAGAATCTCGTCACTTGAATATCGATGGTACTCGAAGGCTTTCTTTTCTATGGATCTACAAACTTTTATTTACATTTTAATAATTGTTCAGTAATATTATCATCTATGCACGTGCTCTGAGGATCATTGTCAAGGCTCCATGTGATTTTAATTACTTTGTAAATGTGACAACGGTGTGATCTGTGACATAGACAACTTATTTATTCCATTTACCTAGTTCTATTAAGATTTCATATTAAAATAGTAAAAAGAATATAAAAAATGATACCGATTCCCACTAGTATGTTGCAACAACATCGGTTTATGATTGGAAATTCGTAATGAAATTCACCGGACTAATAAGACATTAGTTTCAAAAGACTCGTTTAGTTAAATAACTGACAAAACAAAATATGTGCTTAAATATTACTATCAATTTTAGTCAAGATAAGTCCAACCGTGTGTAAATGTCCCAAGTCGAAATCGAAATCATCCACGCTAGCACTAGACACGCATTCGCAGTGTACAAAACCTTGAAAAATTTGTTAAAAGGCCTTCCATACTAAAACATTTAAACTAAAAGGATTTTCAGTTATTTCCCAAACTTTCAGGTAAATTTACTTCAAATTTGTGAGCGCAGGTCACTGCCCTGTTGATTAATCACACTAGATCAAAATTATTAATTTATTAATTTCATTGCTGTATAAAATGTGAAATATTTAAGTGATACAAATTTCATTACACGCATTTTAATCCGTTATACCGTCATAAGTGGCATTGATATCTGATAATTGCGTTATGTGTGTGTGACGAAGTAAATTTGACAGAAAACTCGATATTGAATTTTCTATAATATTTAATCCACAACTGGCAAACAATCGGCACGTGTATTTTCATGATTTATATTTATATGCAATATAACTAAAATAACTGATTAAATTTTAATAATATGCCAATCAGTAACTTTGAGTGACAAACGAAAATCAAATTTAATACCCATAACCATTATCAAACCAAACTGTGGCAGTTATAATAGATGTTTAAAACGAATAATGAATTCATTTTTCGAATTGAAAATAGATTTCATCGGATATTAATTTATTTCACAATGCCGAATTGAAATTAAATATTATTTATAACTCTGTCTATAATGTTCTCTTACACAAACGCACTTCAATTTCTAAATTATAATCACTGGACTAAGTACACTGTTGCTAAAAAATTCAGCAAAAACACTTTCATTTTTAGATATGCAACTTTCAACCTCGATATCTCAGAAATGCCACGATTGATGTGAAAAATTTGAAAGAGCAGATCGAATAGTAACTCTATTATGGAGAATATTTTTTACCTTCGTTTAGCTCGATTGTTTTACCAATAAACATCAATAAACAGTCCTGTGATTTACGATATTAACAATTTTAATATTATTTTATTTATACAGGGTGTACGAAAAGTCCCGGGACGGTTGAATAACTTTCGAAAGAATAAAAATTTCAAAAATCGCCGAAACACGTGATTCGATTTTTCAAACAAGCTATCTTTTGAGGGGGGTTTCGGCCCCCCAACCTCAAGGGGGGCGGGGGGCACGAGGGGGGCCAAAAATCTTAAATGATCGCAGCGCCCTCTATGACCAATGATCTGAATTCATCTCGAAAATACCTTTCAAATGAGCCCCCACTCAAACCATGTTGCCATTGAAGATTTTTGGCCCCCCTCGTGCCCCCCGCCCCCCTTGAGGTTGGGGGGCCGAAACCCCCCCTCAAAAGATAAGTTGTTTGAAAAATCGAATCACGTGTTTCGGCGATTTTTGAAAATTTTATTCTTTCGAAAGTTATTCAACCGTCCCGGGACTTTTCGTACACCCTGTATATTCCATGACAGTCAAAAAATACATCGTAAAAGAATTTAAACTCCTTGAACGCTGTTAGGTATTTCGTTTATCTCAACCTTTTTATCATCAAGCAAAAGTATCGGCAGTACTTGTCGACCGGTACAATAACTAACTTTTTCTAACCTATAAATCTGCTTACATTTGCTGGAGGAGGAAAAAAGTTACATAACATATCCATTACTGTCTTGTTTGAATGTATTATTTTTTTAATTGGTTTTCCATTACTTTTCTGAAGGAGCAAACGTGACAGAATCCGTCATTTTGGGGAAGAAAAAATCAATGTTCATTCTGCAAAAAAAAAAATATTTTTGTTATGCCATTGCAATACCTTGTTTTCCTAAAAATTCTAATGCTTTGCTGTCATTCAATGTCTGTTAATCTCATCAATTCAGAATTGTGTAAAAACGAGAAAATCAACATTTTAAAACCTTTAGTGATACGAAATTCATTATATTCGTAACTAATGTTTTTATTAAAAATATTTGACAAAAATAACTAATTCTGTTCATAAAATTGGACTATAAATTATTAAAGTTCTTGTAAATTACTAAAGTACTAATTCATTTTAAGAGATTAGAACATTATGCCCAAACATCTTTTAAGTTTCCTCGGGGTTTACGAACTAAATAAATGTCAAACATAAATGAGTTATTCAATAAGTTACCCAAAGGTAACTTAGAGGTAGGATACAAGTGATTTACATTATTGTATTGCATTACATGTATTTGTAACAAAAAAATGTGTCTCAAATTTGGAGAATTTTTCCATTGTCGTTCCACCAACATCGTGGTAGACATTTTCATTCTACATTAAATATCATTGTTTAACCGTGCATTCTGGTTGATGGCACAGTGATGACTGCGTGTCCTCCCATCATCCCCGTCGGCATCGGTTCCTCCGCTACCCGGTCTACCCTCACGTGAAAATCCGAGACCTGCGCAACCTCGTCCCACCACCCCGAGGATATATAAGGATTGCGAACCACCCCTCGTACTCAGTTAGCGTCTGCTTTCGCATCTCGCAACACGAGCTATCAGTTTCAATGCGAACTTGGAACAATAACAAATTCTTAGAAAAAAATAGTACAGGCATAACGCCACTATTTCTGCTTCTTAAATATTAAGTGTTCGTTAACCCTAGTGCAGATCATAGTGTCGCTGACCTGTGTTCCATACACGGGTCGTTTGTTTGTCGAGACTTCTGTTCGAAAGTATCGATCAGTGACTGAATCAACCGGCATCATAGATCATGGAGGAATCAACTAGGCTTCATGATCCATCGCAACAGCAGCTTCAGGGACAACCTGAATTTGGCGACGATGAGTGCAGCACTGACAGTGGATGTAGCAGTGGTGGAAGTACCGCAAGCACCGAGTTGAATTCCCGGCGTGGAAGCGGTGAACGCCTTTGTAATAGTTCCAGACCCTCGAGGTCCCATGGTTATCTGAACCGGCTTCGAGGTCGATCAACAACTACCCAGGAACGCCTCTCCAGGAAGTTCATCAATGGAGAAGGTATCGTTAAACCAAAAGCTTCCAGATCCTGGAGTCCGGATGACACCAAATATCGAGTCTGCATCAAGTCACCGACACACTCTCAGAGCCCTTCCGAAGCTCATAGTAGCGATAGTGACTCCAACAAAAGGAATTCTACCACGAAGAGTTTGTGCAAGGCCTTCCAAAGTTTCCGGATCTCCACTCGAATCGACGTGGAGAAGAAAGGTGCTAAGAAGCATCCTAAGAGGATACTTCGTAGTCCGGTGGCCTACACGTACGTGAGGGGCCTATCGGGTCTACCAACCCAAAGGATTCCAAGGAATGCCGTCTAGATCCGATCGGCTTAGGAGTAACCAACCACCAATGTCTTCACTGAGAGAATTCAACGGGGGACCAGTTTCGGTGACCGGCAATGAAGAAACGGGTCGTCCGATACATGCCAGAACTCTCTGTGCTCAACCAAGAAGAACAATTCTTCTCGATATCACGAGATGCCAAAACGACTAGTCTTTTCGATGGAATTTTTAAGGAGTCATCGGAATTAACTTTCATTTTACAAATATTCCATTAATCGATCGCAGTCCATTAAATCGGTAACTGTGATTCGCGTTTCTTTAACTCGACCTATCCAAGAACACCATAGTGAAATTGTGGTAGACACAACTGAAGTGTCCTCGAAGAAATTAAACAACGGCGAAGACTGGTGACTGATGGAGGCAGGGAATGTCGCTGAGTTCCGACACGATCTACACTCGCGTCTTATCTTTGATCAACGAGTTTCTTAACAACTTTCGCTACAGTTAGATCAGATTCATGTAGAAATTTGGGTATACGAAGGATACCAATAAAGTACACGCTCGTTTTTAATATTTTTCACGCGTTTCTACGAATGCGACAATTCCAATTGCGCGTACTCAGGCATGGCGCGACGAACACGTCAAGAGGAAATCGGTTCGCGCTATCGCTGTGAATTAGTACGAATTTACTAGTCGTAGTTTAATACGGTAGTTGAGACTAACAATTAGAAGCATGTGAAACCTTGGATGACAAAGTCGCGAGCGAACGGGTCCTTTGAAAAAAAATTCATTATCGGAAATAAACAACGGAACTCGGAAGGCTATCCGCGCAATTCGCTTAATCGTGAGAACGAGGCAGTTACATATCAGTTTTCGACAGCAAACTTAAGGCTATTGCAAATCGATATGCAATAGACACGTGCGTCAAGTTTCGTAACCGGTCACTCCAATAAGAAGCATTTGTGTAATCCCTGAATCAATTTTGTAAGTTCTTTATTTCGAACTACAGTGAGATCTAATAAACTGTTCCGATATATTCTCCAAAAATAAAATTTTCTTATACTGTTCATTCAAATTTCCTTCGTTATATTGACTGCCTGTGGAAGTGATCGGTTTCGCGCGGAAGTAGTCAATTATGTATATCTTCAAGTCTCGACAGTTAGGACTTTAATGCACTCGAAATGCCCGAAATAAAAGCTGCCTCTGAGTTCATCGGGAATTCGTGCATTCCGAAAAAATCTGTAAGCGATGTTACACGATGTCAGCCGGCGCCGTGCGATTCCATTGTAAAATTAAATTTTGTTGTCGTGCTGTATATGTCGTCAAAACTGAAAATTCCAGCGATCTACAGTCACCTGCAAATCTTCGATTTTGCGCGCGTTTGTATGAACTGACGTCTGCATTATCCATCTAGTGCCTTTGTTGCAAACTCTGGATCCTGTCAATTAAAAAAAAAAACCTGCGTCTGTAGAAATCGAAATTCTTCGGATTGCGAGCAATTTTGACGATCGATACGGAAATGGCTTGTATTCGGTTTGGTCTTGAAAAATTGTCAACGATTATTAATTGTTTGTTAGTAATTAACGATGGCGTAAATTTATCATAATTATTCGACGGCGATAAAATCAACCCTAAATGCTTTAGAGACTCGAGTCATTCAGGTTTGGCTGTTTTGTATATAAGGATGTATATGAGAGCGTGTTTTACGTTTCAAAATAAACGTTTTTCATGTCACAGAAAATTACTTATTTACCACCTACCTTGATTTTTTTTTTAAGAATGTTTTGAGTTTTTGGATTTCCTTAGTTTTTTTAAATGAGTAGAAAACTCATTACTAAATGTTTTATGTTAAGAATTTATGAATTAAATATATTTACTCTCCAAATTTATTGAAAATAAATTTCAATAAAAAAAACGTGAAAAAAGTAAATAATAGAAATATTCTACTACAACTAATATTACATTGATTTATATTTAAGTAAGTATACTTTATAAATTAAACATTTTATTTTAAATTGGACTTCATGGTTGAAGTTATGGATACAAGAGCATACTTCGCTTTATTGCAAAGGTTCGAAACTTTTTATTTTTCATGGTATTTTGTGGGCTTTTCGAGTAATATTTAGATGGATTGAACTAATTGATAAACAAAATACTCCTCTGAAACTGGACTACAAAAATGCAGCTCGTTTCAAGTAAATATTTTATTAGGTAAGTCTTGTAAGTAAAGAAACAATCGTTTAATCAACAAATGGATACTCAGTTTTCAATAAGATTTTAGTCAGCAATTAATTTTGTTGTTTAGCTTTATATAATTAACATTTTTCAATGTGTCCTCTTTAAAGGTTTAGCAGACCGAAAATAGCAATTTTTTTAAAAATCCAATATGCAGTATAGAACTTCAGTGAAGTATTATTTAATTTCTTATAGACCTTAAGATCGAGGGATGTAATTAACATAATGTTACAGTATACACAAAATTTGGCACAAGTTATTATGATTATGTTGGGGATTTTTTTGCTTAAAATAGAAAGTGCACTAAAAAAGTTCTTTATTTAAGTATAAAAACATTATTAAAAAATATTTTTATAAAAACATATTCTGAAATGGGTTATCTTTCATAAAATTTTAATGGCAATACTTTTCATTTTTCTAACAAATTTTGCCTGATATAACAGAAACTCGTCTGCTGGATCAGAAATAATGCAAATTATACTAGAAAAATTCACCTATTTTTTTATGATGGTGAAGATGGAAAGATTGGATTATTTTAAGATTTTTCGAATTTGCATTATTTTTTATCGAACAGACGGTTTTTGTGAATGAGAATAGTCATGGTTACGTTAGTTTAAATTTGTTTAATGTTGTTATGTATCAGATATTAAAAATATTTTAGTCCATAATTTGTTAGGTTAATATAAGTTAACGACGATCAGGTTATATTAGGTTAGGCAAGGGTAACTTGTTTAGGTAAGGTTATGTTAAAATTTGTTCGGTTTATCATTTATTTTACGAAATGGAAGTTTCCACGTATCTTTATTTACCTGGTCAAAATGAATTTACAAGCTGCTTTCATTGTATTGCCATTTGTCATGGTGATTTTTGAGCGCAAGATCTTTTATCGTGTAATATTTTGTAGACAAGATTTCGAACATTTTATGGTTTTACGCAGATAATTGCACATTGAGACATTAAAAAATAATTATTTGATACTGAGCAGTTACCGAATTTCTAAGGTGTTTGGTTAATTTTTCGTTAATACGAGTAGTCAATAAAAAATTGGTTGAATATAGATTTTGTAGATTTTCTCGTGGAAGTATTTATTTTTAATTAAATATTGATTAACTTTGTGTAAATCTGTTTTAAAATTTAGCATTTTTATTTTAACATTTTTGGCCAGAGAACAAAAAATCAAAGAAAATTATTAAAACTGATGGAGAACGCGAATATATTCGATAATTTTTTTTACGCAACCCTTCAATTTGTTGCAAATAAATTTTAAAAAATGTTAAGCATAGTTTGAGCTCTTAATACTAAAATTAACCCGTGCCTGTCGAGGCCTGAGGTTTGACATTATTATTACGTAAGAAAATTAATTTTTTCAATTTTTGCGGCACCAATTTCCTAAACCAACATAAAAAAATCTGAACTTTTGCATACCACTTCCCAAACGGTTTCTAAATCCTCTCAAAGAATTTCCGACTGCGCTAGAACGATTTTTACAATAGTACCTTTTTTACTCAAAAACTCCAATATGAACCAACATTTTCCTGATTACTTATCCACAGCTCTCATATGGTTTAATTTACAAAATTGAGACATCACATTTCATATTCTTTGGGATCTTACGAGTAGAATAAGCAGCGGTAGAGTCGAATACTATTCAAAGCTGAGTTATCGTATGTTTTGTACAATAGTTATTATCTACTAATATTTGGCAAAGGAAATAAATATGTTTTTTGTGCCTATAGCAATTTCAGAAAAAATTAAATAATATTATAATGCGAATGATCATATTCCATACCTTTTTGCGCATCTATTCCCACATTTATTTATGCAGAAAAAATGTTATTGTTAAGTTATCCTATAGTGAAAATCGTTAGCTAGCGTGAAATCTGGAGAAGCTGCTAAATATTGTTTTAAAAAATCAATGTATTGTTTTCTGAGTTCCTCTTCGATTTTGTATAAATGAAAGTTAATTTCTCAATTATGTTTTTCGTTTAAATGCGTAAATTCCTTTATATAATTGAATAAGAAAAAAGAGTATCTTATATTAATCTTTCGGAATAATTAATCTAATAAAAATCCACAAAAAAGTACTTCCGCCTTTCAGGTTTACGAAAATTAAATATATACTTGCAGTACTTTAAAACACTATCATCAGTCTAATTTTATTAGTTTAGAAATTTTATTAGTTTATGAAAATTACAAAAATGATTAGATAAATAATAAGTTAAAAATCGGAAGAAACTGTTAACTTTCGCACATGAGGATATTATTAATGGAGTGCGATGATGACCTGGAGTATATTATTGTTTCTGGTCCTCATTCCGTATGAGCATACTGTTGTACTGTTCCATTAAACTTACTGCCCTCTCTGCAAATCATTAATTACTTTGAGCTTTAAAACAATTTGTGAACCATGTTTAAAATCATTATTTTCCTACCAAAGAAAAGGATCAATACTTAATAATTCATTGCGAATTCCAAATCTATTGAAAAGATTCATAGACCCAGGTGTGATTAAATGATCCATATCTTTATAACATAATATTTAGTGTTGCAGTGAAACTAATTCGAAATAACTCAACTATCGTTGGATAGTGGACCTAATTGCAATAAAACGAACTACTCTTTTCGTTGGGTAAATCGTCCTGATTGGGATAATTTTACAATTTTTATATAAATTATTAATAAATGCAAGTAAGAAAAATGCTTGCCTTATATGATATTATCTACATTTTCAAAGAAATTATAGTAATTTTCAACCGAGCAGGCGCAATAAATAATGTTAGTTAATAATTACTAATAAGCAAACGAAAAGTGGGACACAAATTCCATTAGTAAAAAGTCAAAAGCTAATAATTGATTACTATTTCTATATAAACTACGAACCTGAAAAAAAATAGTAAAATTTGACTAAAGAATGAGTAATTTTAGACTCTTTAATTGTATAAAAGTTACTAATTTATGGTAACCCTTTTTTCGTTTTACACACATTAATTTTTATGAATTTTTAAAGTACAGGCGCATCTTTTAAATCACGCAGGTGATTCACCCTTGGCCGGTCTCTCGGGTATAGTAACTCGTCTACGGGCGTAAAAGTACATTTTGCGTCCTTAATACGCAAAACTACTAATACCGATATCCGATAGAAATTTGTGTTTAAAAATATGACACTTTTAAATGTTTATATTATTAATAATTAATATTCAATTGTACCGATACATCTAGTTAAATCGTAATAATGTTTGGTATATATTAACGTAAAAGGTGGGCCAAGCGATGTATGGGGTAGGTAATACTATAAGATAGTTATTACAACGTATGAATTTCACTTCAGGTTCTATGAACTGTGAATAATAGTAAAAAAGTTAACTGTAATTTGCTAAGATTTCATTTTAGTGTACATTAGAGTTTACCGTGCTTCATAACCAAAATTAAATTGGTAAATAAATAGAACTATTTGACTAGAATAATGAATAACAACTACTAAAAATTTATTAGAACCAAGTTCCAGTGTCCAACAGCGCATAAAAATTAACTATAAAAATACATAAATATTCTTAAAACCGAACCCTTATTTTTATTTATATTTATTAACAGCCAATTATTGTTCTGCAAACAAGTAGAACGTGTAATTGTGGCAATGTGAAGTCGGCCTGAAATATTCAAAGAGGTTACGAGTATAATTTCACATGATGAAATTTGCGCTCTGCGTCACCGACAGCGACGTTCATTTAATTGAAGTATTTATATGAGAGGTTAACAAATCACTGGGACAACTACAGGACTCGACGAAACCCAACATTAATGAAGCCTACAGCAAAAATAATGGTAACAAATATCAAGGAATATTAGTCCATAGCTGTACATATTTTCGGCCAAGAGTCGTTTTTTATATTTGTATTAAAAAATAAACGTGTTATATTCATAATTTTTCAGAAACATAGGACGCTCGACATCTATCTGACCAAGTATATGCGAAAAATTCTACGTTATTGTTATAATTCTTGAAACGAGGATGTACTTTACACGTAAAAGGTGTCAATCAAATAATTCAATATTAGTAAATAAGTTTTCTTTTTCACTTATTTTTTAAATTGTTTGTTTAGGAAAATAAAGAAGGATCGACCTTTTGCATCTAATAACTATTTCTAATTACATTTATTGAAGACAATAGTTTGAAATCTGAACTTATTTTCTATCATTTATACAAACAGTATAGGAAGTAACGCTTTGCTTTTTTTAGCTGGAAAATCAAACTTCATCATCGACATTTGCTCCCTAAGTGACAAAAACCATTGTTCCGATCATGGACGAAAATAGTTATTTTTGTATCAAGGGGCGTAAAATTCCATTTTAAATGGAATTAGAATAAAATTATTTAAATGACAATAGAACCCGAGAGACGATAAAGTTCATGAGGGTGAACATTCTACGCCTGTGATTCAAACATTGTTTTTTGATGCAGTAGGCGCGAAATATTTTACGCCTCGATTTGCGGGAGTAAAATAGACGTTTTACGCCCGCAAATGAGGGCCTAAAATGCCAATTTTACGTCTAGTGCATAAAAAATGTTATTTTCCGTTCTAGGTAGAGTAGCATGGATAGAAGTGGGCCACCGTGAGAAGAGGGCCACCCGCAATTTTTGTTTTCGCGAGTGACTTGACCGCCAACTGAATATTTTGTTTTTCCTTTATCAACAATAGCTCAGTTTTCAGTAGGTCACTGAAGCGTGCAGACGTACATTTGTGTTTACGAGCAATTAGCGCCAAATACATATACTTTTTCTTTTTTTCTTATTGTTACAGTTATTATGATTTGCATAAGTTAATAATTGAATTCAATCGTTAGTAGTTTTTATTATAATATTAGACATAACAATAAAAAATTCAAAGAGATTTTAGCATATTGTTGTGTGGCATTCGACACATTATTTCGCGTCAAATTATGCTTGTGGATAGAAGTGGGCCATTCTTTGCAGACAGAAGTGGGCCACATCATTAAAGTTCTGTTTCGACATTTAGTGTTTTTATATGAATTAATCAAGTGATTCGATGAATTAATTTGAACGCTTTAGCGATCATACCACCAAAAAAACTGAAACCGACTGGCTATGAACCCATCGACTACGACAAATTGCTTTGTACTATAAAGTGTTATTGAGGCAAAATAACAAACAGTATTACACATGAAAAATGTTTTTTACAATACGATTTATTACAAAAATTATTTAACATAAAAAATCATAGTGCTTGATCCTGTTACTTGTTTTAGATGAAAAACTTTGGTGGCCCACTTCTGTCTGCAAAATCGTGAAATCGCAAATTTCTCTTTTTTTAATTAACAATGTAAAACAATATGTTAACATTAAAAAATTAAAAATATGTCTTTGCCATAAGTTAGCTAACACATCTCTCTACAAATAGACCCATTAGTTTTCAAAAATATTAACTTTTGAACATACTGCAGCATGAAAACCAAAGTGTGGCCCACTTCTGTCGATGCTACTCTACTAAACATTCAATTTTTATTGTCGATTTTCATTAACCCGCGACGATATAAGAAAAGATTTTAAAAAAAGCTTTGTGTCGGTTATATTTCTCTATTATATTTATTAACTAAATAAATTTGAAATGTAACACCCGAAAATTAAAAGAGCTAGTTGCTCATGATCTACAAATTTCAAGTGAACACACCATAGTTCACTTAATCCGGCATTAAAGAGGCATTAAGCAGGTATATTAAATATGTATAAAGAAGTATTTTGTGTGTTGTTTTTATGAACAAAAAAAAACATACTTAAACTTAGACGACCTGTTGGCTTAAAGCAAAATTCTATTAGCACGTAACACGAAAATTACAAAAGTATTATTTCTAAACTAATATAAAACTATGATTCCAGCCATATTGACCTGATTTTAGCAAAGTACGGTAATTTTAGGTTGAAATTAGGGACGAGTTCCGTAATTCAAGATGCAACAATTTAAGACTTATTTTCGTTTTTATGCAGTTCTAATTATATTTTATTGCGATATCGTAATTGGTTATTTTTAAATTACTCATTTAATTTGAGAGATTTATATATCTTATAGGACTAAAATAGTTTGATCACGTGAAACCTGAAATTTTCGAAACAATACAGTGGATTCTAGATTCTCGCGTTCATCTAAGAACCCAACGTGACCATCTGAAAGAGAATCAACCACTCAGTAAGTCATCTTATCGATTACGTATTTCAACACGTGACTGAACTGCAATAACTTCCTACACAAAATGAAAGCACTGGAATCTGGACTGTGGATTTCGAAATTATTTTAAAGAATAAAGACAAAGAATGATATGCACATAGCGAAAAAAAGTATTTGTCATTTTCTTTTCACGAATATTATAAATGAAACTTATTGAATTTTATATGAAGGCAAATTAAATGCAGTGCCCATAAATTAAAGCCTTTGTAGGAAATACATAAAAAAATGTATTAAATGAACTTGAATGACAAAAAATGTTAATATAAATTTATTTCTACTACACCTTTTGTTGATGCAAATTTATAATAATTTATGATATCAAATAACATATTTTATACCAATAAACTGTTACTACATTGCAGCTCGAAACAAAATATGGTATAAAGTTAAATTTATACTACACTGACGGATAAAATTTGATTTTGTTTTACAATTATGAGACCTTCCGAATTTTCCTGTCACTTCCTATTTTCGATAGAAATGAACTGAAATGTGTCAACATTCGTAATTGTTGACATGTTTTCAGATTTCTTGTAGCAAATGAGAATTCTTTTGACAATCACGGTACCATTTATAAAGTAATTTTTTGGGTTGAAGATTAAGGCAACTTCAGAACTTCCGTATCATATAACATTTTCCTGAAAAATAAGGTTAAATCTGTCAAAATTTGAATTTCGTACCTTAGTCCATAGTTCCGCATTTTCGTCAATACATGTGAAAGAAAAATTTTCGGATGCCATCACTTTGAGCTCCAAAAAATACTTCAGAAATGATACTATGTTTATCAGAACAAATTGTCTTTTGTCACAAAGAAAATCGAAATCTGGCCGAATTCTCGACACATTGAACCTATTCTTTCCTGAAATTGTGTCGCGATGCGGAAATTCTGAGAATGACATTGATTTTAGCATCAAAAAATACTCAGGAAGGATACTACGATTGTAAAATAATGGAAATGTGTGAGACATTATCCCTTTGAAGCATACATTTTTATTGGCAAGGAAAATACCTGAAACTTGTTACTCGGAGGTATTCATGGTCGCTGATCACGAATCTGACCTCAGATTTTCAAAATTCAAGATGGCGGATCCAAAATGGCCGACAAAAATAAAAAAATGTATTTGATCAAGGTGAAAATAGGTATTCGGGGGGTTTTAGACGTTGCTGATTACAAATCTGGTCTCCGACTTTCAAAACTCTAGATCGAGATGAAACTGGGTTCTCGAGAGTTTTCGGGATCGTAGGTTATGAATCTAATCTTAGATTTTTAAAATTCAAAATGACGGATTCAATATGACAGCCAAAATATAACAGTTTTCGAGGTCGTAAAAGACGAACTATGAAATTTCAGCATTCGTCACCGCTTGTTGAATCTGTTAAATTTTTTATCTTGAAAATGTAACATTATTCAGTATTCAGTTTGATTTCGGTCAAATAACTTTTTATATTTTTAATTTTTATATTTTGTTCCGCCATGTTTGATCCGCTAATTTGAATTTTGAAAATCTATGGCCAGATTCGTAATCAGCAATCTCGAAAATCCCCGAGTACGGAGTTTCACCTCGATCAAGTAAATTTTTATATTTCGGTCGGCCATCTTGGATCCGTTATTTTTCTTTTTGAAAATCTGATGCCAGATTCGTAATCAGCGACCCAGAAAATCCCCGAGTACCTAGTTTCGTCTTATTTCAACGACAGTTTTTTTTCAGCATACATTTCTGTGTTCGTCATTACAAAGAATTTAACACAATACTTCTAATCGACAAACAATTTTAATCTATTGAAAAATAAAAAAAAATGAATTACAAAGAGGTGTCCTACAGTTTTTATAGCCTGGTAGGTAGGGAAAAGCAGATTTTTTTGGCCATTTTATTTAACTCCATTAGATACATCAGAGACCATTAAAAATAACCTGAAACGGGTCAAATATTCTACCAGGGTACTATAATTTGTAAGAAATATATTCGCGAAACAAGTTCGAGATTATATGCAGATGTTGATTAGACTATTTCATTACAAAATAATCAAGAATCCAAAAGCTTAAATGAAATATGTAATCGCCCGGTTATTTTGCATGCAAGGTATAGTTTTAAAAATTGCAAAAATGTCAATCTAAACGATTATCATATTTTTTGTTAAAGAAGCAACAAGTTCGCAAGTCTTTCTTATTAGGTACATTTGACAGTTCTCGATATTAGAAATTGGAATTTAACTGATATAGTAAGGAAATCACATGTATGGCACATCAACATCTATTAATTTAGTTAATTTCATACTCTTTTATTAACATTTTTCAAGAAATTACTGAAGCGTTTAGACGCCCAACCAAATATTTTTTGTCGAATTTTTCAACATTTATGGCACATTTCATTATTTTTTGTGATAAAGGTACTGTAAAAATATTCTATATTTTCATCGTACAGAAATAGGTATACCTTGATTATACTTCGAGGCACTCAACGCATACAAGTATCTATGTATTTTCATTTTACTTTGTTCATTATGATACTGAAATAATTTATGTAAGGCTGTAAAAAAGATATTAAATACAAAATGATGATATAAAAAATATTTTGATAGAAGAGAAAAAAATGTTGCTTTCAAGATTATTTTTGAATATGTGTTACAGTATTTAAAAAATAAACCTCGGTAACTTATCTGATAAATTATTGATACTTAATGCGGAACAATAGACAATGAAATTAACCTACTAAATTGATTTTACACATACATTTTTTCTTCATCAGTGTAAGGATTTTAAGCATTTAATACATGAATAATTGGAAGATAATTTTAATTTTTTACTTGTATATTTTTTTCTGTTCTGTTGCCCACGTGTGCTGTTGTTTTTATTATTTTAAGTGGTGTAAATAGCAATCATTTTATACTACCAGATGTTTGTTTAAAGATATTGAATATTTCAACAGTTATAAATTTCTAAGTGTAGTTTTCGATACAAGTGCGTAAAAGTGTTTTCTACGAATGTAAGGGTTGGTCCGCGTTCACTCTGGTATACAAAAAAGCATTTTCGCACATACGTCGAACAATATTTTTTTATTCAAGTGTACGTAAAGTGCATTTAAAAAATTCCACACTTAAAAAACAACTTTTACAATTTTGTTTTACAATTTGTCTAAATTATATTTGTTTTTCAACTGTTAGTAACATTGTGACTTAAAAATGATATAAACTTAAAAATATACCAAACTTGACTATAGTTTAAAAACATTTTTTGTTAATTTTTTTAGATACTTTATTGTTAGCCCATAGTATAAATTAGCACCTTTCTGAATATATTGTACCAGATCAATTTCTTGTTCAGGCGTGAAAACTATGATTGAGATCGACAAACTTTTGTACGAAATTTGATATCGTAATAAATTAATAAATTCTTCATCGGTAATAGTGAAAAAATCGATATTTTCTTCCACATCTAGCTTAGCGACATATATCTCTTCAAACAACTTCGAGATATCTCGAACCTCTTAAAAATCAGATTCAATATCTGTTACGATTTGTACACCTGAAAAATTTGAATTGTCGCGGCTATAGATAAACGCCGTCGTTCGGCATTAATTGTAATTTGTGACGTCATGCTTTCCCACTGGCAACGACGCCGATCCTTTCCGTTTTCGGCAGAGACTGTTAATCCTTCAAAGCGGCAACTCGTCGCACAATTATATTATAAAAATAAAATTTTATCTCTCGCAAAACTAAGTCGAGTGTTCGTAATTTTTCACCCGAGCGGATAACGTCCTAACATTGGTCCTTCGAGCCGGATTAAAAGGAAGTAGTCCTACATAAATTAACTGGAAAAATTAGTCGATCTGGTCAACGTCAAGCCACGTGGAGATTCTGGAATTTTCGACATTTTGAGTGCCATCTCAACATTACGACGAACCACGTGCAATTCACGGACAAATTTCGACGTTCTTCAAGTGAGGTCAGACGTTCCTTTAAAAACTTCTTTTTTTCCAAATTATTATATATACCTTAAAAAAAAAATCATTTTATTTAAAAATCTATCTATTCTGACTATAATTGTTTTTTTTTTTTTTCTGTTTCGTATCATTGTGTTATATTACATATTTAAAGAATGGCAGAAGTTGAATTGAAACAAAAAAGAAAAACTTTAAAATCAACTTTGACGCGCTTTAAGACGTATTTGACTAACTTTGATATTGATTCTCATGAAATCGAGGAACTAAAAGCTCGTTTAAATAAAATTGATAATATTTTAAACGATTTTACTGAAAACCATAACAAACTCGCGCCCTTCGTTGAAAATCAAAATAATGATGAATTTGATATGGAACTGGAAAGCTTCGAGACCGCGTACTTTGCCGCCATTGGTACAGCAAATAAATTCATCATCGAAAAGAATTCTCGTTTAAATCGAGCCGTCGTATCGGGATCTCAAATTCAAAATGGCTCCGGTTCGACCGTTATACCAAATATTTCTAGTGTGAACGCTAACGGTCGGGTGCAATTACCAATCATTAATATACCGACCTTTACGGGAGCTTATGAAAAATGGCTTAATTTTCGAGATAATTTTCGATCCTTGATTCACGATAATGAGCAACTGCCTAAGGTTCAAAAATTTCATTACCTTCGTTCCTCATTGTCGGGAGAAGCTGCGGACCAGGTACAATCGCTTGATACAACAGACGCAAATTATGATATTGCTTGGCAACTGTTGTACGATAGGTACGAAAATAGTCACTTTATAATAAACAGCCATATCGATTCTATTTTTAACATTCCGTCTTTGCAGCAAGAGTCTTATACCGGAATACGACAATTGCATACGGGCATTGAGAAAAATCTTCGGGCTTTAAAATCATTGGGATTACCTGTAGAAGGCTGGGATATGATGATAATCAATATTATCACATCTAAACTTGACTCGATTACCCTTCGCGATTGGAAGGGCGTAAAGCTTAAAGAAAAAATTCCTACGTTAAAAGAAATGATGAGTTTTCTTGAAGAGAGATGTCGAATGCTGCAAGGGTTAAAACTTGAGAAACAAACGGCTAAATTGTCTAAAAATTCATCGCATACGCGTCATATTAAAACTCTTGTAGCGACCGGCACACCTGTTTGTATGTATTGTGGAGAGGCGCATTATATAAATAGTTGCTCGGCATTTCTTAAACTCTCGATAAGTGACAGGATTCAAGAGGCTCGAAAAAATAAAATCTGTTTAAATTGTCTAAAAAAGGGGCATGCCACACGTGAATGTCGCATAAAATTATCATGCCTCAAATGTGGTAAACGGCATCATTCGATTCTTCATTTGCAAACAACCGTTGAAACTATTGATAAACGCGAAGATTCAATTTCGCAATTGTCTGCAAACAGTGTAGTTGCGGCATGCAACGCAACAATTTCCACGAATAGAGTTTTATTGGCAACGGCTTTAATAAATATTAAAGATACCAGTGGTAATTCCCATGAATGTCGCGTTTTGTTAGATTCTGCATCTGAGTCCAATTTCATGACAGAAAATTTATGCAAAAAATTGAATTTAATTCCGAAGTCCATTCGTGTTAGTGTATCAGGCATTGGACAAGGAGCGCAAACAATAACAAAGCAAACGCATGTTGTTATACATTCCCGATTAAATTCCTTTAAAGCCAATTTAACGTGTCTTGTTTTGCCCGAAATAACAGAGAATGTCCCATCGAGCACATTTAAGTACGATTTATTAAATATTCCGGACGATCTGCAATTAGCGGATCCAGAATATTTTGAATCAAGACCTATTGATATGTTAATAGGTGCTTCACTCTTTTGGGACCTTCTCTGTCAGGGGCAAATTCGCTTAGGCTCTGTTTTACCCCGTCTTCAAAAAACTCAGTTCGGTTGGATTTTGTCTGGACCATTAATTTTGCCAAATGATATGGGTAAAAAAACTGTTTGTTATTTGGCGAAATCTGATGTCTTAGAAAAACAGCTCGTAAAATTTTGGGAGCTTGAAGATCGGTATATGAATACTGAACCCAAATCATATTATGATCATTTTTGTGAGGAGCATTTTAAAAATACTACATATCGTACATCGGACGGTCGATTTGTGGTCTCTTTCCCATTTAAAGAAAAGGATCATAATATATTAGGTGAATCAAAAGGCATTGCTATAAACAGATTTTATTCTTTAGAGCGTAAATTGAATCGGGATAAAAATTTAAAAATGTTGTATGATGAATTCATTAACGAATATCTTACGATGGGACATATGACCAAAGTTTCGGATAATAATGATAGCGTCGACCCAGCTCTATGTTATTATATGCCGCATCATCCGGTGCTTAAACCTTCGTCGTTCACAACAAAGCTTCGGGTCGTTTTCGACGCGTCTGCAAAGTCAAATAATGGCAAATCACTGAATGATTTGTTGTTGTCAGGGCCCACTATTCAAAACGATCTCTTTACTGTAATTGTGCGATTTAGGCAGCATAGATATGGAATCACAGCTGATATCGCAAAAATGTATCGCCAAGTTTTAGTAGATTCGAAATTGAGGGCGTTGCAACGCATTATTTGGCGGTTTAAAATTAATGAACCACTCGGGACTTATGAATTAAACACCGTGACTTACGGCATGGCTTCGTCTGCCTTTTTAGTAATTCGCTGCTTACAATCGCTAGCTGAAAATATTGTAGAAATTCCATTGTTATTAATTCGAGAAATACTCATTGAGGATTTCTATGTTGACGACCTGGTATCGGGAGCCGAAAGTGTCGATGATTTAAAATGGATTTATCGCGAACTTTCTCATATTCTCAGGGACGGCGGTTTTGAACTGAGAAAGTGGGTTTCTAATAGTGCCGAATTTATAAGTACAATTGCGGACAGCGATGTAACGACAGCGAATTTCGTGCTGGGTGACGGTGAGAATCACAAGACTCTTGGGTTATCATGGAATCCAAGAGAAGATGTTTTATTTTTTACTGTGGATTTGAGACATAAGGGGTTGCAAATAACAAAACGAGAAATTTTGTCGACTATCGCGCAAATTTTTGACCCCTTAGGATTGATTGCCCCCGTGACAACTATTGCAAAAACAATCATACAAAGGTTATGGCAGTTAAAATTGTCCTGGGATGAATCTATACCTCTAGATTTAAGAACTAAGTGGCAGAATTTGCGAGATAGTCTAGTAGACATTAACGATTTTACAATTCCCCGACATGCATTTGCAATTAATTCGGTTAATGTTCAGCTGCACGCCTTTTGCGACGCGTCGGAAATGGCCTATGGAGCCTGTGTTTACATTCGTTCCATCGATAAATATTCAAATTGTACGATTCGTTTACTTGCTTCTAAGGCTCGTGTCGCGCCGCTTAAAGCAACGTCTATACCCAGGCTTGAGCTGTGCGGCGCATTAATTTTGAGTCAGTTGGTAAAAAAGTTGCGGGATGCTTTAAAAATTAGAATCCACTCGTATCATTATTGGACCGATAGTACCATTGTGTTAGGGTGGATTCGAGAATGTTCAAGTAAATGGAAAACGTTCGTCGCGAACCGTGTGAGCGAAATACAGTCGAATGTATATACAGCTGATTGGCGGCATATCGCCGGCGTTGAAAATCCCGCGGACTTATTATCGCGAGGTGTTGAACCGAGGTATTTGAAAAATTGTAAACTTTGGTGGTATGGCCCACATTGGTTAAGGTGTTTGGAAGCCGAATGGCCTTCAGGTGCCTCTGATAACAACGCGACTAAAGAGGTAGATTGTGAGCGAAAAACTGTTGTATTAGTGACGGCTAGTCATTGGGGTTTTAACGTCATTGATCAATTTTCATCTTTTACAAAGCTACGACGTGTCATGGCGTATTCTCTTAGATTTATTAGAAACGCACGAGATTTAAAGGAAAATAGAATCACGGGTCCCCTCAGTATTAAGGAAATTCGCGAAGGCACGGCTGCTTTAGTAAAGTTGGCGCAGAGAGATGCATTTCCAAATGAAATAAGTCGTCTGAGTAAAGGACAAAACCTCCATGTCAAGTCTGCTCTGCTGTCTTTGAGTCCCTTTATGGATAACGGCGTATTAAGAGTGGGAGGAAGATTGCGACTTTCTAAGCATGCATACGATAAAAAACATCCTATAATTTTGCCTAAAAACCACGCTCTGACGCGTTTAATTATTAAATACGAGCACGAGCGATTATTGCACGCTGGTCCGCAAACAGTCCTCGCTTCGCTTCGCGATAGCTACTGGCCGGTAGCAGGCAGAAGCCAAGTTAAACAGTTGGTTCGTAAATGCGTGAAATGTTGGAGGGTCAATCCAAGACCTATTTCAGTGTTTATGGGTGATCTCCCAAGCAATCGGTTAACTCCATCTCGACCCTTTGCATGCTGTGGAGTTGATTATGCGGGCCCTTTTTTGATCAAGGATCGAAAATTACGCGGTGCAAGGCTAATAAAGGCGTATGCTTGTCTTTTCGTATGTTTTGCCACTAAGGCAGTTCATATCGAATTAGTCGGGGATTTGTCGACTGAAGCGTTCCTTTCTGCTCTAGGCCGTTTTTCTTCGCGAAGAGGAAAACCCTTACACATATATTCGGATAACGGGACAAATTTTGTTGGTGCTAATCGCGAGTTGTCCGAGCTTTCCAGTTTCCTAAATAAAAATCAAGAAGCCATTGTAACTGAGGCATGTATTCGTGAGATTCAATGGCACTTTGCTCCTCCTCGCTCCCCTCATTTTGGAGGGTTATGGGAGTCTGGAGTAAAGTCCATGAAGATGCACTTAAAGCGCGTTTTAGGAAACGCGTATTTGACATATGAGGATTTTAACACAGTTCTAGTTCGAATAGAAGGTTGTTTGAATTCCCGTCCTATCCATCCTATGTCTGATGACCCTCACGATCTACAACCTCTTACACCATCGCACTTCCTCATCGGCGAGTCGATTAGCAGTATTCCAGACCCTGATTTAAGCCACATACCAGAGAACCGTCTGTCACATTATCAAAGGTTGCAGTCATTATTGCAACATTTTTGGGCTCGATGGGCAAAGGAATACGTTTCGGAGCTTCAAATACGCTCGAAATGGAAACAAAATAAATCATCGCTATTGAAATTGGGAGCGCTAGTCGTGATCCAGGAAGATGGTACAGCTCCGATGAATTGGAAAATGGGTCGAATTATTGAACTACAAGAAGGAAAAGATGGAATCGCTAGAGTAGCCATTGTTCGAACAGCCACTGGAACCTTGAAGCGTGCCGTTGTCAAGTTGTGTGTTCTTCCTTTGGATGAAGAAAATGCCAAGTTGGCAGAGAAAACAGAATAATTATGCACCTTAGTGATAAACCAATTATGTACTTAATAGACATTGCGTTTCATATATTTTAACACGAAATGTAAAAGTGCGCAGTTATGACGTTATTTATAGGTTATTTTGAGTTGCTTATTTATCTATACTCTACATCTACTATTTTGAAAACGTATATTGTATGTACAGTATTGATAGCAGGGCCTATCAAGGCGGGCGGCATGTTACGATTTGTACACCTGAAAAATTTGAATTGTCGCGGCTATAGATAAACGCCGTCGTTCGGCATTAATTGTAATTTGTGACGTCATGCTTTCCCACTGGCAACGACGCCGATCCTTTCCGTTTTCGGCAGAGACTGTTAATCCTTCAAAGCGGCAACTCGTCGCACAATTATATTATAAAAATAAAATTTTATCTCTCGCAAAACTAAGTCGAGTGTTCGTAATTTTTCACCCGAGCGGATAACGTCCTACCAATATCTGCAAACACTGAGCTTCGCTTGTACGAAGCCATCCTAAAATATCAAAATATATCCCATTTTATTATCAATTGCAAGTCTGTGATTAATAAACATTATATTAATCACAGACTTGTCAAAATTCATAAAAACTAACCTTTCGGCCATACGCGTTAATCAATACAATGTCTAAGCAAGTTTTTCTGAAGTGACCACCTTGGGGCCAAAAAAGTAACCACCTTAGGGCGAAGACACTATTTTTTAAACATCAATGAAATTATTTCTATACAATCAATATTATTTATGTTCTTTTGGAATATTATTGCCCGATATGAAAGCACAATGATAACGCTTTTCAGCACTATATAATCGTTTCTTTCGCTGCCTATAACAGCTTGTTAAAGAAAAGTGTATAAATTTGTATAACGTATATTTAACGACGTTTGTACTAGAAAGGCACCAACACGACTGATCGCTTCGAAACTTAACCAAAAACTTCGTCTTTGCAATTAAAAACAACAACATCAAACTTTGGGGCCCTGTCCACGTTGGGGCCCTCTCCTCTACTAAAAAAAACAGCAAAAACAAAAACAAAAAAAATGGTTAATATAATACAAAAAATTAACTTACAATATAAAATACAAATATCAATAATATGAAAATACAAATTATATATATAAAAAGTTGAGAATAATTGACACTACTTAAAATTTAATAAAATTAATAAATTACTTAAAATCTAAGAAAAAAACAAAACAAAGTATGTAAACAAGTGACTTCTCACTTAAAAAAAATGTCTAAAAGCAGCATAGTAAGGTCCAAATAAAACTTTAAAAAATAATAAGTAATTTGACCACGTCTTTATAAGAAAATTGTTATAAAAATTGTCCTGAAAAAAAAATTGTTTAAAACAACTAAGTAAGAAGTACTAAAAACTAACCACTATTAATAATTAAAAAAAAACACAACATAACAAAATTTTTATTTAAATAAACTCAAACCGTTTGAAACGAAATGTTCAAACAGTAGTTATTATCTAAAGTTAAGTAAGATATAAATTTTAATCTTTTACAATGTATGTGTACATATTTCAGTAGACTATGACTAAACAACCCATATAGATAAATATTAGAATTTACCAATGAAGTAGTGGGAAATATAATTCTAGTAGTTTAGATTTTTCAAATCTTATATTAATAGTATTTTTGTTTTGTTTAATAAAATAATTTTCTAAATGTGTTCTTTTATTGGTCTTTCTTTCAATCGCTAAAATTTGAATTTTATCAAAATCAAAATTATGTCCTGTATTAATTCTATGTAAGTTTAATCCTGTCAATTGTTCTTAATTCATTGTTATGTTATTTTTATGTCCTAAAATTCTATCTTTTAGTAATCTCCCAGTTTCTCCAATGTAAACAGCATTACAGTTAACTGTTTTTCTTATAAAGACGTGGTCAAATTACTTATTATTTTTTAAAGTTTTATTTGGACCTTAGTATGCTGCTTTTAGACATTTTTTTAAGGTGGTCTTGAAGCAGGCTTAGGTTTGATGAAAATGGATCCAAAATCTACTTTCAGGGAAAGTTTCTGTATAATTTTTAGATTAAAAATCCGTCTTGGTTAAAATCGTAGCTGATCCCTTTCGCGAGATAATGAAAATTTTCATTTTTAAACCGATAGAATCAAGAATTTAAATAATCAATTTAATTATTAAGATATTATTATTATTTAATTAAATAATTATTATTAATAGTACTAATTGTTTGGTTGGCGTGGTGTCTAGCTCGCTTCGCACGCTCTAAAACTTCGACCCACTGGAGAGTCGGCTATTCCTTAATACTCGTTTGTTTACTAACAGCTTTCAATTATATTATAAAATTATATTGATATTTGGGGGTCCAATCATATTTAGGTCCAAGTGGCTTCGTTAGATATGTTACAACAATATAGTGTTTCTTATATGTATGAAAATTGAAAATGAGCATTTTCAAAACTTCGACCCCAACAACAAGCCAGACGAAGTATTAATAAATAAAAGTTGCAAAACACTTACTTCATGCACTTGTATTCTAATAGACTATTCGACGCATATTACATGTTTACTGTGTTTTTTCTAATTACTGTCTGTATCATTATGATCTTATATATATACAATATACATACATATAATTCGTCAAAGATATCTTGAAAGTTTCGAAAAGATCTCTGACGGATATCTTCTAGATATCTACAAGACATCTTTTAGATATATCGAAATAGTTAGTTTCATATCAAGGGCGTAAAAGAACTTATGCGCCCGTAGGTGATCACCGCGCCCGAGAGGCTGGCGAAGACTACCCCGGGGAATAGGGGGTCGAAACGTCGAAATTTGATGAAAAATTATAGGGTAATTTTTTTGCCGAGGTGACCAAATTCAATACTTTTTCAGACAATAGTCATAAACATTTTAAACCAGTTTTTATGGCATTATCGTTGACTTTAGGAAGAAAATGCATACAACCTTTTTACTAGAGAATTTCATGCTCTATCTTTTCTGTTTGAAACATTTTTTAATAAAATTTGTATTTCTCAAAATAAATGCAAAAAACTACAAAGAAATTTAATTGGGGCTAATTTTTTTTAGTAATGGACGGACGGATGTGCCCCAAAATCTAATCAGATCTAAGTTATGGCAAGACACGTATTTAAAAAAAAAATTATGTCATTACGCTTATCCGTTCGCGAGTTATCGTGAGACAAAAAAAAAGGGACGTACGGACGTACGTACGTACAACATCACGGACACAAATTTTTTTATTGTTGATTTGGGCTCCTTAGGGTCTGAAACGTCGACATTTGATGAAAAACTATAGGGTAATTTTTATGCCCGAAGTGACCAAATTCAATACTTCGTCCAGACCTAAGGTCTTGGTCGAATTAATAGAAAGGCTTTCCTTTACATCATTTTTGGCAAAAAAAAAAATTTACGTTCGAAATTTTGTAACTCAGCGTAAAGTCATATTTTACGAGTGGAAACCTAAAAATTTGAAATTTCTTGTTTTTTAATGTTTGAATGAGTGTGAACCGAATTATGATAATATGAAGTGGAATTTACAGAAATTTTACCTTTTTCGAAAAAAAATGATGGATGTTAATTATGAAATAAGTCAGAATTTTTTTTTGTCTGTTGTAGAACGGCTATTCTTCGTAAAATCGATCTAAAAAATGATATCTAGAAGTATAGGTTGTTGGAAAATTTTCCCTCGAAATTGCAGAAGAAAAACAAAAAAAAAGATGTTTTTCCTTATTTAAAACTAAGGTTAAACTTCATGGCTGATGCAAGTGTGATAAAAAATCTGAAAAAATTCATGGAACCTTGTTTTGTGGTGGTAAAACTTTTCCGCACCGGCCCCATAGCATTTTAAAAAAAAAAATGTTTTTCGACCCATCCTAACGTACGTACAAGATCACGGACACAAATTTTTTTATTGTTGATTTGGGTTCCTTAGGGTTTGAAACGTCAACATTTTATGAAAAACTATAGGGTAATTTCTATGCCCGAAGTGACCAAATTCAATACTTCGTCCAGACTTAGTCTGGGTCGAAGTAAATATAAAATTTCGATTTTCCCGCGAAAGGGATCAGCTACGATTTTAACTAAGGCGGATTTCTAATCTAAAAACTATGCAGAAACTTTCCCTGAAAGTAGATTTTGGATCCATTTTCATCAAACCTAAGCCTTCTTCAAGACCACCGTGAGTTGTTACCACATAACTCTGTTTTATATTCGATGTATCTTATCTTTAAACGGTTTTATTTCTCCAATATTGGTGTCTATTCCAGAGTTTATTTGCGATCCTTAATAAGATTGACTAAATCCATTTTTTCAATATGAGAAATGTTATTTCCTATTGCGTTCTAAATGTTATTGTCACTGGTTCAATTTTGAGAACTCATTCACCTAACTTTAATGCTACACAGATTTTAAAGCAATGTGCACCAAAAGCATGCATTCTGAAAACAGTCAAATGACATTATGAATAGGAACACATTTTCGAAAATATGCAGCTTTAAAGAAGAGCATTCTGTGGGAATGATGAACCTGATGATAGATTGTCGAAAGTGGGCCTCCGCATAAAAATCATAGAATGCAAGCGCCGCATAGGTGCAGCAGTAGATGCGGGTTGCCCTCGTTCGAAGATGTATAGAGAAAAGCTACGAGATAGAGGGAAAGGGTTATAGGAGCCAAGAGCAAAGATGGAAGAAGAAGGAAACGTCGGGGTTACGAGTGGTGCTTTTCTGGAGGGGTGCTTTTCTGGAGGGGTGGTGGAAGTTCGGGAGGATGGTAGTGCGGTTTTCTGCAAGGAGCATCGAACCCGACACCTCTGACCCGATTACGAGGCAACCCTGGCTTGCCCAACCCTAAACCTCTTCATCCCCATTTGGCTCCTGCACTCCGGTTTCGCTGTAACTGCGGCACTCGTGAGTAGAGTACGTTATTAGAATCACGAAGAACGTGTGACATCAATAAAATTCTGAATCCAATGGCACGAATCAATGTTTCCAACGGAAATCCCAAAAACGGGCCATTTACCCAAATCCCGAAACCGATGACAATAGTCGTTCAAAAAATTGATCATTTTTTAGATGTCTGCTTGCGGGAGGTAAAGTTTTTTTTGTCGTTGGAACTTTAAAAACGATTTAAGCTTCCAAGAAATGCCCTATTTTTTATTTTGTAGCCTGTACAGAAAAACGCTGTAAAATGAATAATTCTATCATAATAAAAAATGTTTCAATTTTGAACTTCTGATGATGACAGTTAATAACTGCGTCATAACATATTGTTTAATTATTGTTATCAATGTTTTATGAAAATAAAAAAGTGATCCATTTACCATCTTTTGCATATTTGTAGGAATAGACTTGCTCAAAATGATGAACATTTCGTTCGTGTCCCAGTACTCTGTCTTATTTTTTATGCACATTAATAAGGTCCTATAAGCTGGCCAAACACTTAGGGCCGAATCGAACCAAACTAGTGCGAATAATTATTGCTTAATTCTTGCTCAAATATTGCTCTATTCCTGTATTTGTGGCTCGCATTAAAAAAAAATAGCAGGTTCGGATAGCTTGCATAAAAGCCAGTCGAACACAGCTCAAAAAGTGAGAAAAACAAATGCTATCCTAACAATAAGTATACAGCTAATTGTTGCTCATTTTTTGCTAAAAAATTATGCTATAATTACAAAAAATATAGTCCGACATGACTGACAAACTGAAAAATACCATTTTTTGAAAGCACCGTAAATCGGCGAGTTCCACCAGGCTTACAATAATACAAGTGGAATGCAGCAAGAATTAGCCGACATTTGTTACTCGATTCATTTGTGTTTTAGGGATATAAATAAAAGATACTTTCATGGTCCGGACAGGTTCGGCTAGTTAAATAAAAAATTACACACGTTTAAAAGTGACTAAAAAAAGAGCCGTAATCTGTCAACACTAATCACCCAATCAGAAGGCAGCATTTCACTAGCCGAACCGGTCCGAACCAGGATAGTAACTTTTATTTATGTCCCTAAAATACAAAGGAAACGAGCAGCAAATTACAACTAATTGTTGCTGCATTCCACTTGTATTAATGTCGGCCCTAAGTGGTCGTCCAGCTTATAGGACCTACATTAATAAGTGAAGAAAGTATATTTATCCGGTCCCGTCCCGTTATATTTAACCCTGGCCCCTCTTTTTTCCCCCCACCTTGTGGACTAGGGCCTCAGGAAGGGACTGCTGTGACGTCCCGAACTAAGGGGAGTGGGAGAATCGACGATTCGTAAACGGATGTTTACCTTGTTTTCGTAAATATAAGGTGACAGGAGGGAAAGTCGAGGGATCGAGTGCGTAAATACACCAGGACTCTACTGTACTTAGTATAAACTCTTCATATTTTTGTATAGGCGTCTGTAACACCCATTAACTCATAAAATGGACGAACGGACATTAAAATTGCGGATTTTTCATATATTTACCAGCATTTAATAAGTGGACGGCCATTATCCGAATGGCATAATATTGAAAAATATTGTTCTTCTAGTAGAACATTAGTTATTCTGATAAGTACCTACCATAAAGCATGAGAACAAATTTTTTACATTTTCATCTTTAAAAACTAAAACTTGTACTATTTTTTAATTGTAATTTTCAATTGCAACTTTAAGATCTTTTAATTTTTAAAATTTTTTAACTGTTTCGTGTTTATGTTTTAAGGAAGGTTTATACGTGGAAATTGTGACTAAATATCTATAATTTAAAGTGAAAGTTAACTCAATACAAAAAACACTGTTTTTCATTGTTTAATTAATAATATATATTTATATAATTTTTAAAACTATCAGCTAGATGATCGAAAAATCAAGAATCTATCAAAATAAATTGAAACTATAAAT
Source organism: Trichopria drosophilae (assembly GCA_030407085.1). Classification (NCBI taxonomy): domain Eukaryota; kingdom Metazoa; phylum Arthropoda; class Insecta; order Hymenoptera; family Diapriidae; genus Trichopria; species Trichopria drosophilae. The sequence goes on along the minus strand of CM059584.1, from coordinate 137,366,078 downwards.
AATCATCGTATAATGCTTAACGTTTTATCCTAAAATAGAAAGAACGAAATAACAATAACATTCTAGTATTAAAAAAAGAATACGAGATAATTTTAGTATTAAAAATAGCAATACAAGAAATTGAATGATTTTTTTTTTTTAGATAACAAATTTATTTTATTTGCGTACCATAGGACTGCAAACGTAAATATTCTCTAACTGGATAGTACATTATAATTCCTATAAAATGAGTTAAACTGTATAATTAGTATCATCACTATACATTAAAAGGTCAGGTTTATTCGTACTCATGTTTACGCACTTAAAAATTAAATTATGCATCGGTAAAACAGTAATAAATATTAAATGAAGCTCGAATGCGTCACATATCAGAAATTCGAAGAAATTCTGGGTTGTCTAACCTCAAAGGACCAAACGAGTTACTAACTAAATCTGGTTGCGGGTATTTGAATTAATGGCGAGCAAATCATGTGAATGAGAAACCTATAATAAGCTAGAATAATACCAGTAAAACTTTTTAATGATTTTAATAAAGTTCATAATTTTTAAGAATTGTTTAAACCACATTTACAATTTTCTCAAATTCTCTATAAAAATAATGACGATTGCAACAGTAACGAAAAATTAACTGAAACATCCATGCTTAATTTTACTAATTTCAAAAATTAAAACATTTTTGAAATTAATATTGAAGACAAGATATTGCGTCTTACAATGTATCCTTGTAAACCGCAAATTAGGTTGCATTTCATTAACAATTTTAATCATGTCTTGTGACGCAATAGAAGCATTCGCTTGTAATGTGAATTCTTTCAAGTGTGTTCCCAAGTTCATCAAAATGTGTACTGTTCATTAAGTTTGTGTGTGTGTGTGTGTAATGCCACGAATTGTAGCAATATTGTCGTAAGAATTTGTGTACCTAAATTGTTATTTAAGAAACAGCTGTTGATTCTGTTGACTCTGAAGTACAAAAATAGCAATAAGATTGTGCAGAGTAAATTCAATGAGTTTAAACTTATACTTTGTTAAGTACACAAAATGTTAGCCTATTTTTCAGTAAGAGTAGTTTAAAAATCACAGTTTTTTTAAAATGAAGAGTAAGGAATTTCCACACCTATTTATCACATAATTTTAGGACGTTCATCCTATATCTGAATAATATAAACATTTTCTTTTTCGAAATTTTATTAAATCACAGCCGATATAATATCACGAAATCAACATTGATAAAAACATTTTAGTATGATTATTTACGAATTTTATATGAAACTTTCAATATTCAACACATTTTGCCAGGAATTTTCAAAAATGTTTTGAATTGAAAATAAGTACACTATTAAAAAAGCTCATGATATGAATTTTATAATATTGGGAATTGTGACGAGACAGAAAACTGGTCATATTTGACGGTCATTGAATTCGATGGGTTGGTCATTTTTGGACTTTCGTGAAGACTAAGTCCTAATTTGATATATATTTTATTTTAATAATGACCAGGTTTCTGTCTCTTCAATTCCCAATATTATAAAATTTGTGTCATGAGCTTTTTTAATAGTGTACTAATTTTCAATTCAAAGTATTTTTGAAAATTCCTGGTAGATGAATGTTCTAAATATTGAAAGTTTCATCTAAAATCCGTAAAGAATCCTGCTAAAATGTTTTTATTAATACTGATTTATTATATTGGTTGTAATTTAATACAATTATAATTGATGATGCATTATACATATTGTTGCAAATGACAATCGTATAATCCAATTCGCAACTAACCACAATGTTTAAAGTGGATATGTTAATGTTATCATCTGCAAAGTTATGAATTATATTTCGACACACTATTATCAGTGCATCTCAAGTGAATTCCTTTAAATTTGCATTTAAACAAATTCTGCCGAACACGTATTCATATACATATCTCTGATTTCAACTCTCAGCTTGAAGTCTATGAAAATAGTTCTAGGAAATTAGGATAGTTCAAATTTATAACTACCTTTGAACGTCAGTGATGCATCATATAGAAGCCAATAGTTTAATCCACACTGAACTGGACGAGATGATATTGTTGACGCATCTATAGAAAAAAAAGTGTTGAATAGGAGGATGCCCACGGGTATAAGAGGTTTGTCCTCAGAAGTGTAACATCTGAATCTGCCCAAATCGGATAGAGTACGATGATGTAACGCCTCACTATTATTTTACTTGCGCATCTTCAGTCTGGTTACCTGTATTTGAGGCTCAGTTTAAAAAAATAGAAAGAATACAACATTTTTACGATCTGCTGCATTTAAATTAAAGACACCTCTTCATCCTTTTGATCATAATTTTACTGCAATATTTTTTATGTAAACTTGCCTTCCCTAAAGATGTATTAGGTAAATGACCTCGGTCACACAGTTATTGATTGTCCTCTTATGCTTAGTATAGAACAAATTGGTACAATCTACTACCATAATACAGCACATATTAATCTGACATCTGACATGTTGTGTCAAAACATTATTATATAGATTTTTTATATTGATTGCGGCCATTTATTTCTATTATTTTGTAACAAGTATTGGTTATAAAAATAAAATAAATAATTTTTAATTAAAAAAAATACGGTCCGAACTTGAGCAATTCGAGACGCAGGGTTTCGAACCGAGGATGTTTCGATTTCCGACCGCACGCCACATCGGAAGATCTTTAGTTTGAATCAGGCCTGTACCGAATCTTTATTTGGTTCAGATAGTTGATATCACCATTTATATTTATTATTGTTGGTTACAAAAGCAGAGGAGCATAGAGGATCGCATCAATGTTTTTCATTTATTTACAAATATTTTAAATTTTTTAAATCGTTACTTTATCCGGCTCAATGTTGGGTCCCCTTAACCAATAAATGTGGTACCTTCAAATTCTTTTCTTTGCAAATATTGTTATCAAAAGTTTCTCAGTATATTACCAGTGGAATTATGCAACATTTTAGATAGCATTCACGTTGGAATTGTTTTATTCCTTCTTCATCCTCAGGTTTGGAACGTGTCGCCGGAAAATTATGGGTATGCGACGCCCATGAAATTATTTGCCGTGAATTAGATACATACTTCGTGTTACGAGGACGCGGAACACAATCCTTGACCTTAATGCATAAAGCGGCCTTTGATCTTGCCCGCCGGACCAAGATCATCCGATGCATTTACGAGAAAACGCAAAACTTCCGGTATCATCCCCAGCGATGTGTAGCTTTGGCGCAATTGCCCGAGGAGGCCATCGCCGATTGCTTTTCCCTAGTAACTATTGTTTTCCGCAGTAGCACCGGCAAGGTCTAGGTGGTACTTCCCACCAATGCCAGACACCATTGCCACGCGCGGCCTATTTAATCCAGGCATGAAGACTGATTAACTCTATGGAAAGCTACGAGGCGTGAAGAATCCCTTGCCAAATACCAGGCATTCGTGAAATTCAAAGTCGCGTTTCTTGCTGATGTTATCTGCGGAAATCCGATACCGGCTCCATTCTTCCACACATTTCACATTTTGTATATATTGTTCCAAATTTTGGTGAATGTCAAAATTTTGTTTTTGCAACTTCTTCCAGGACTTTCAGCAATTGATAGAAATTTTCGTTATTATTTGACAAATTTCATTTTTTATTAGCTTGACTTTTATGAAATTGTCATAATAATTAATTTTGAAGAGGGGGTGGGGGACTTCCCTTCTTTTCCGTAACGGTTTCTTTTATTGATGTTGACTTTTTATTGTAGTAAATGGATTTTAACAAATAACACAATTACCTACTTGCCTGCAGGTTTTTTGTTGCTTTTTCGTTTCAAATAGAAACATCATCACATAACAAGTTTTTTTAAAGTGTAATAATTATTTTATAAAGGAAACACATCAAAAAGCGAACACTCAAATACCCGACAAATTTACAAATGCGAGAGTTTCATGACCTTTAACGTCGGGAGCATTTAGAAACTATCATTAATCACATGAATAAAACAATGATTATTAAATTATTAAAAATGAGTATCTTGTTGCAAATATTGTCAACACGATATCCATAATTAAAGCATCTAAAAACACATAGGGTAAAACATTCCGAAATTACAATATTGTGAAAACAAGTTCTTCATATATGATAAAAAGTATGGACACAAAGTGAAAATTAACAGTTTTCGAAATATAAATAATTCAAAAATAAAATTTTAAATGAACATGGCCTCTGCAGGACATGCTTTTAAGCCGTCTCCAGAGGCCATCCGTTTTAAGCTTTTAAATAGTTTCATTTTAGCAATTATTATGAATCAATTTTTCCGTTGGATTTAATTAAAGTTAGTGGTCACGCAAATTAATTAATAGCATTTCAATTTATTGACATCAACTATGGTCAAATGCACCATCGACTTTGGCTTTGTATATAAACGTGGAAATTACCATCTGGATTTGGGACTGTGGAGATGTGAAAAGGGCCGTTTAAATTTGAACTGTATATGTGTGTATGTGAAAGAAGCCAATACTCATCTTTATTTACAAAAATAATGATATGTTTATAAAACATACTATATAAACTACAAAAACCAGTATCTTATTCTAAGTTTTTTTACACTCCGGGAGTAGATCTGGATTTTGCGCCCTGCAATGACATATTCGGGCGTAAATTATCGAGTCGAAATGTTGGTTCTGTATTGACGATTCCGGTTGTTACTAGAACAAATGTTTAGTATCAAAACAATTATTTTTTTCTCTGTGCACGTTAACTTATTAAGTTAATTAATGGTAATCTATAATACAACAAAAATAAGACATTTTTTAAGAGAAATTGTTTATAAAAAAACAAACAATCATAAATGTAGTAAAAATCACAATTCTTAATAGCTTTAGATCTCTTATTAGGAATCTCGCAACATTTATTTATTTAGTATGCAGCAGAGATAATTACTGCAATAAAAATTATTTAAACACTTTTGGAAAGGATTAACAAAAACTCATAAAATGAAATTTTCAAATATTGGTTTCCAATAATAAAGAAGCCATGTAACGAAAAATCTCGAAATGTATCGCATTTCTCGAATAATTGTTGTCGCAATAGACTCATGGCCATTGGTCGTTTTGAATTTGCCACGTGCTTTCCCGATCGCAACTTCAGGTGCTGTTGGAGAATTTGACAAGCGGAGGTTATGCCAGTATGAAATTTTGGTTATTTGGATTGTCATCAAAATTAACATCGCGATTTTAAATAAAGTATTCAAATAGTAATTTTTTACTTTTCATTGCATCGTTATACATTTGGATAACTTACATATCATATTAAAAAAACATTGCAGAAAAATGTTGCATTTTGAAATAATTTGCAAGATAGCGCACTTATTTATGTATTGTAGAATGAAAAAGGTTTGTTTTTATTCTTTGATTCCCAGTGGTTTTTATCGAAACCATTTTCGTATTAGTGGAATCCATTGCAATGTTGTAACTTTTCCGAAAGATTAGCAATAATATTTTGAAAAAAATTATCTTAACTATAAATATAGTACAGTTTGCATGAAACTTACATTAATTTTTCTTAACAGTGATAAGAAATAATATTAAATTTCAAATCAATTTTTAATTTTTAAGTTACCTACGCTTCGAATAAGTCTACAGCTATGAGTATTTGCAAATAAGTGTGTACAGAGGTTAGATAAACATCAAACGTAAAATTTTCAGGTTTGAATCGTCTCATTTGTTAGCAACAAATTTTTACTGTTCAGTTTAAAATTTAGTTAATATAAAATAATTAATATTTGAATTAAATTTTTAACAATCTCTTACCCACCCCCCCCCCGAGGATCCTGAAGGTGATTGAAGGTTATTAACTCAGTTTATTTCATTATAATTTCAATGTAACATTAATAACATTAATTATTAATATAATTAGTTTACAATGATACATTTATAGTTTATGATTTTAAAACACATAAAATTTGTTTAAACCATGTTGGATGGTAACACGTTTTTCAATCATTTCAATCGACATCGTGTGAAGTCCACGTTATCCAAGGAGATATACGAGATATAATTTGTCGTATTAGCATTAAAAACTGAATATTATAAACGGAACTTATTTGAAGATTTAGCATTGAAATTTTAGAACTGTACAAGTTAACATTAAAAATTGAAATTAGAAGCTTAACATATCTGAAAATTTAGCATTAAGAACTGTGAAATAAAATTTGAACTGAGAATTATGAATTAAAAATTGTATTCTTATTAAAATCTAAATTGTGTTTGTATTTACATAATAATAGTATACTCCATAAAAGATAAAAATAAATAAGAATATGCCAAAATGAAAAGTTAAACGCACTGTTGAAGAAGAGCAAATATTTCAAGAAGAACGTCGGAAAAGAAACGCTGCCAATCAACAACGCCATAATGAAAGAAACAAAGCTCATTCTCAGAGCGTAAATATAGTCAATATCGAACGTGAGTTAAACATAAATGAAAATCAAACTGTAAGTGACATTCCGGTTGTTACTACACATACGGTTGAAGACGAAAATGTAGTTTTAAATATAAGAGAACCTCATTCTAGTATGAAAAGACAGATTCGTTTTAGAAAGCCAAATATATTTGGCACTATTAGAAATGTTGAGAATACGGAAATTATTAATGAACATTATATTGGTACTATTGATGTACGCTGCACTCATTGCAATGCCAAACATTTCGCAGCTGAGAAAGTGTCAAATAAAAATAATTCTTTTCATGATTGCTGTGCTCATGGTGAAAATTTACCGCTTCCCCCTCAAGAATTGTGTGCATTATTTAATGGTACTGATCAGCACACTGATAGTTTTTATGGAAACATTAGAAGTTACAATAGTGCGTTTTCTTTTGCTTCGTTTAATGCACATCTGATAAATTTCAGAAATCGTCGTCCAGGACCATATTACTTTAAAATTCAAGGTCAAATATATTATCAAATTAATACTGCCTTATATCCTATTCGAACAGCATGCAATTGTTCGAACAGCATTTGTCCGAATTCGTATATATAGTAGGGTGCATCGAAATAATCGAAATAATCGATTTTTCGAAATTCGAAATGCCTTAGTGCCAAAGAAGTAGGTTTTGGCAACACGAATACGTGAGCGACAGCCCTAGGCTGCAATGTTAGTTGTAAAACTGAGATATATCTTCTGTCCGGTAAACGCCTTGAATTTTAACATGGGATTTTAAATGGAAAATCATTTTTTTTTGTTATTGCACGACAACTGTATAGATAAAAATGGCATCCGAGATGTTTTTTATTTATCGAATTCCTCACCCTTTTGCGCAGAATTTGACCGATTTGGGTGTTAAAACAAAATTTTCCAACTGTTTTATTAGATTTTGAATTTTGCCTATTTTTCAACAAAAAATTGAAACACTTCAAAGTTGGCAGTTTTGACTTATTTCAGAAAATTCTCGGTCAGTTCTCAATTAATTTCTTTATTATTTTCTAGAATACAGCCTATAGTAGTTAGAATTATCCTTACAGAGTCCGAATTTTGAAAAATCGATTCAGTCACTGTTTATTTGCGGTTTTTAGTGAAAATACCTACCTTATCAGTGGAGCACTTTAGAACTACGTGAAATCCGTGCTTATAGAGAGTACGCGTGAGATGACATCACACGTCTCTCGACCAATAAGGTTGTTTCGTAGACTATAAATGTATATTTGAAATCTGAACATAAGAATAATAGTTTGCACAGAAAACTTTTAATGTTAATAATACAATAGCTATATAAAACAAGTTCATGTACTTTGAAAAGATGGAACCAAATATTGAATTCATTACATATAGAAAATAATAAAAATTAAGAGTTTCTTTAAAATTAATAAATTGAAAAATCATTACATTTGATTAAAAATATACTTTTTGTTACAGTGTGCGTAAAATTTGACGTTATGTATTTTCGGAGTTTTTCATCTTCACTTCACGCACGCTGATACAAAAAAACATTGTTCGGCACCACCATGCACCATGGGTGTAAATACGGAAAATCTTTTATGTCCTTGCATCGAAAACTACTATTATTTGTCTTTGTTTCCACGAAGAGAATTTTCTGAAATAAGTCAAAACTGCCAACTTTGAAGTGTTTCAATTTTTTGTTGAAAAATAGGCAAAATTCAAAATCTAATAAAACAGTTGGAAAATTTTGTTTTAACACCCAAATCGGTCAAATTCTGCGCAAAAGGGTGAGGAATTCGATAAATAAAAAACATCTCGGATGCCATTTTTATCTATACAGTTGTCGTGCAATAACAAAAAAAAATGATTTTCCATTTAAAATCCCATGTTAAAATTCAAGGCGTTTACCGGACAGAAGATATATCTCATAGATATATATATATCTATATATAGGAAGAACCAAGTAACAGAAGATAGAATACACAAAAATTGATGGCCTTAGGTGTATCGAAAGGGCAGACGATAAAACGCGCGCGAAGCGCGCGTGCATAGCTCTAGTATTAATAAAAGGAAGTCTAAAAAAATTTCACAATAAATGTTTAAATTCCTTTCAATGAAGATAATTTTTAAAAATTCTGAAAAAAGGTATTTACTAGAAACCAGTTTGATATCACATGATTTTTCTGAGTTCACTAATAAGGAAAAAAAATAAAACATATTTTTAAAATAGCTGTAGCTTTCAAGCCGTCTAAGGTACAACAAAGGTATATAACTCAAAATGTGTATTTTTCTTATATCTTTAAGAATATATTTTTACGTAATCAATTTTTTAACTTGGAAAGCCCTCAAAAATAAAAAAAAAACGCGCCTTTCGCCCTTTTCAATGGCCTAAGGCGACGCCAAAGCACTAAAAAAAATCTACAAAAATTTAGAAACATACTTTGGACAAATCTTAAGTCACATAAGGGGTTACACCACTGTAAAATTTTGAAAAAATAAAAAAATTTTTTTTTTCTTAAAAAATCCTTTGAACCCTGTAGAATACGAAGAAAAAAGTTTTATACGTGAAACTAATTTTTTTCATCGAAATTTCGAGCAATGTACTGAGCGAGGCGGGCGACTCCGAAACGGTATTTATAATACAACTCCAAACTTTAAACGCGTTTTTCTCGAAACACGTTTTTTTATCGCAGCAAGCAGTATAACTTAAACAATTATTAATATTTTCACTCGAATTTTTATACAGTACATTCAAAACAACATTTCGAAGTAAAATACATACGGAATTTTTGATACGTTGCTTTGCCGATTTTATATTGCCAAAATACGTCACTTTTTTTAGGTAAAAAATGAACACTTTTTTTGAAATGGTCGCCAATTAATCAAATATCAATATTTCGAAAATTCCGTACGTATTTTACTAGATATACTATTGAAGATCATGAGGAATTTTTTTATTTGTTCTAGATCGCCATTCCGCCATTTTGTGATATTTTCTAATGAAAAAAATTGTAGACGTATTTCAATATATGATAATGATTTTCTGTAAATATGAATACTTAATTTCATGTCCTTCCATTAAAAAAAAATTCTCAAAAAAGAGTTATTTTTTGGGCCATTACAGTGGTGTAACCCCTTTATTTTTTCATAATTTTTGAAGTCATTTGAAGCTCGAAAAATGAAAAAAAACTGCTATTTTAGGATTTTTTTACTTGCTAATATTGAGTGGTTATGCATAAAAATTTAACTATTCATCTTTAAATCTTGTAATGGTATTTCTGGAAAATTAAATAATTCGCTTGAAGATAAAAGATCAAATGGTTGAGTTTTTCGACCCCAGGGATCTTCGTCGAATTCGGTAGATACAGAATTGTATACGCTTCTGAATTAAATTCACCTCACTTAAGATTTCGTTCCTATCTTCTTTATCGGAATTAAACCTTGTCCCGAATGTTACATAAAAAACAAGCTATTTTGTGCTGAAATTTGAGAACGAATTTTGAGATAAAATAGGAAAGTGTATACCCTATTACAACAAAAATGTGTACATCAAGAAGCTGAACTTATTATCTTATGCTTCCAGGATTTTCATTGGTATAGATAACCTAAATTCTTTATGCACCTTATCTTACAAATATCATGATTTTTGTGGATTTTAAGTAAAATAATTTCACCCCAGAGAATTAAATATGAAATATATGTGACATATAACAAATGTGACATCGGTCACACATTTGCATGCTTTCTATTTCAGAATTGATGTTGAGCATTGCTGCTGTATGAACATTATTTCAGACTTCAAATGCACCTTTAAGGTGCAAAAACGATTACTGAATATCTGTGTATATACAAATATAACACTTATATGATACGCAGCATATATCTGACATTACGTCAGTAATGGAAAAGTTGAATTGAAAGAAAGAAAAGCAGAGTCAAAACTAAAATGCAAATGAAATCCGATCTAAATGTGACACAAATATAAATAGAAACTTTTTACGCAAATAGAAAGATATTTCTTATCAATCAATAATGAATTAGAGATAATACGAGTATTGATGTTTAACGGCAACAATTAAAAACAAGGGGTTATATGTCTTTATTCTGAAGATGACCCAAACACGGGTCGAAACGTCAAGTTAAATTTCCCCTTTTAATTCATTATTAGCTTTTTTATGTTTTAATATATAACCTCCCCCCCCCCCCTATTTTAAAAAAAAAACTTTTCAATTAATTTTATATTATTATTATTATTTTTATCATCTCCTTGTTTCACATATAACCCCTTGTTTTTAATTGTTGCCGTTAAACATCAATACTCGTATTATCTCTAATTATTAAAAGCGGCCGAGAAACTGTATTGTTTAAAAAAAAAAAATCAATAATGAAGCTTATTCTATATATAATTTTGCGAAAACGCGAAAGAATTGGTCAGAAGAATTATTGTCAATGGTCGCACAAAATTATTTCAAAATTCCACAAAAAGTTGTCCAGCTAAATTTTACAGGGTCACCAAAAAATACTTAAGAAAAGCCGCACAAAAAATCGTCTCAATAATCGCCAAAACATCGATCTCGACCATTTGATCCTGTATCTTGAAGCAAATTATTGGATTTCTCAAAAATGTCATTACAAGATTTAAAGATGAATATTTAAAAATTTTTTGATGCATAACCACTCAATATTAACAGTTAAAAATACCTAAAATAGCATTTTTTTTCATTTTTTGTATTTCAAAATTATCTCAAAAATTCTGAAAAAATTCAAGTATTTTAAGATTTGTCTAAGATACGTTCTTGAATATTTAAAAAATATTTGATGTATAACCCCTCGATGTTAGCAAGCAAAAAATCCAAAAATAGCAGTTTTTTTCATTCTTTGAGCTTCAAAGTGATTTAAAAATTTCTGACAAAAATAAGGAGGCTTAGAATGTGTCTAAAATATGTTCTTGAATTTTTTTCCTGGTTTTTAAAATTTTTCAAGACCTTCCGCTATATGTTTTTTAAATCTAGCGCAAGAAGAGGGATATTGGGGGGGGGAGGGCATCAGTAATGGAAATGTTATTTTTTTGGTCCAAAAAATATTTGCAATAGCAATATACAATAATCGTTAATCAGAAGTAATCAATCTATCTTATCCTGGGATATCCTTTAAAGTCACATTAAACCGTACAATCGATCATAAAGTAAACTCTTGAAAATTCTATGAATACAGAATTCAAAATATTTCGTTGTGCATACGTTTATTGCCCCAACCGAAGCGCTTGATTGCGATTTAACCGTTTGGTTATAGCAACTACTCGGTTTAGTTCGAATAATAAACCACGTTCATTTTATGTTTATAATCAAACCTGTATAGTTCTTACAACCAAATGTTTAGTTGCTAAAATCAAATTATGTCCAACAAAATTGATTTGGTCAGAAAATAAAATTTGTTTATGGAAATTTATTTTTGTCTAGGTATATAACACATGTTTTAAACATAATGTTATAGATTTACGAAACTAAATAGGTTAAACAATTAAAAGGTCTGAATTGATTTTGTTGAATGGTGAACCATTTTCTGTTATTTATTTTATTAATGAAATAATATTTTTTCGACATCGCGTGCGGAAAATGCTATTTTCCACAATTTTGATATTTTTCGGACGCATTTTCGGTACGCTCACGTCGAAAAATATCGTTCGGCACATGTGCAGATAAGTTTTTTCAACGAATGTGAATGCGGACATCACCTTCGGCTCGGCCTGCAACCCTTACTTTCGTAGAAAAAACTTTTACCCACTTGTACCCAAATATAATATTAAAAAATTGTAAACATACTTCATCAAGATTATAGGAGAAAGTAATGTTAAACAACCAAACAAAAAATTTGTTTTAAGGAAAACTAAATAATTTACAACAATAATCTTACTCAAAAGATCAATATAATAAAAATTAAATGCTACAAAATAATCTTCGGAAATTAACAAAACTAAACTTAAATCTCAGGACACATGATAAACATTGATTTTCGTTTCTCATAAACGTACAACGGGGACTCAATTTGTATTACTGCCATGCCAATGCCAGTTCTTTAAGTATAGACGAAAAGAGATTTAGTCAGTCTTTAATCCAATTTAGTTGAATGCCAAGAGAAGTGCAAGTACATATCGAAAGTCATTTTCTGATTTTGAGAGAATTCAAGGTGATGCTTCGATATCCTTCGTATTCTCAAGAGACACAAGAACGCGCAGTTGTGAAAAGTTTTTATTCCCGACCTTCGTCTTTATTAGAAATAAAAATTCCATGGAAAAAGTGAAGTCGAGTAACGTTATCATTGTATCTACCCTTCCAGAAAGCAATTCTCTAAAGACCTTTTTATTCAAGATTGTACATTTCAATAATGGGGTCGTATTCTATGGGAGGCGCGAACTTTATAAATGCAGCCTTCAAGTAACCTTTATTGTAGGAACGACATAACTGAATTCTCGCGATATGCGTGATGTTACAATATCTCAAACGTAAGCGATTCATACATAACTGCACCGCGTGATGTTACATGTCTCAATCGTAAGCGATTTATGCATAACTGTACCGCATAACATAAACATTTTTAAATACCTTGAACAATTTTAATTGTATTCGCGTTAAAAAACTGTTAAGAAGTTCGAAAGTCATTGAGTACCAAATTATCATGAGATTCCAGTGATGAATAATGTTGACATCTTTATCGACCCCGAGACCTAAAAACTATCTAAAAAATAGGTTTAAAAATTTTGTTTAAACCTTGCCTAACAAATGTAGTTAAGAATAGCAATTCTCATACAAGAATTACCAGTAACGAGTATACCAAGGTTTATTCCAACCGAACCGTTTGGTTATCGAGGTTGAACCGTTTGAGTTTGACAACCAAAATCCCACTTCGTTCGATTCTTGCTTCCACATACGTTTAATTCTTATGGCCATAGGTTTAATTTCTGGAATATTAAACTACACTCTAAAATTATTGGACTCAAATTTCAGTTCATAGGAGTTGAAAGTGGGGTAGGCCGCGTTCGACTACATTTGAGTTCTTTGGAGTCAAAATGTAGTCCAATGGCGTCCATAAACACGGAAAAAGAGAAAGGCGACTGTATGCTGTATCTAGACGGAACTAGTTACTACGAGGTCAGCTTTTTTATTGCAACTCGCTATAACATAGTCAATTTTGAAGGTTTTGAAACGAATAAAAAAAGGAATTGTTCATTAGAGATTTCCGCATCTAATAGTGAAGTAACAATTATATATATCAATAAACAATAAAATTATTAATTTTTTGTATGCAAATGCAAAATATATCTTCTGGCTCTTCGTTTATCGAGAGAATTTCAAGTATCCGAAACCTGTCAGCAAGAAAGTTGTTCATAAAGGTTTGAACAAATTTTCTGGAAAGTTTTGTCTTTATTGGTCTAATAGTCAAAAAGTAGTGAATGTTTAAAGTTGGTGACAGCCGATGACTAACGCGTCATGTGCTTCGAGACTCTGAATAACTTCATTGTTTATTGAGATATATAATTTGTTATTTCTTCATTAGATACAAAAAAACTCTAACGAACAATTTCTTGTTTTATTCATTTGAAAATCCTCAGAATTGAATAAGTTAGAGCGAGTTGAAACAGAACATGTTTATCGGCCGGCCCCGTAGTAACCAATCTTCAATGCAGTATACAACTACACCGGTAAAGGGATTCAAACCTAGCATGAAATACCCCAAAGGAGCAAAAGTGACTCCAAGAGAGTAGAATCGAAGCCTGTAGGAGTGGAAATTAACAATTACTCTCTCTTGGACTCCGCAATTGAGTCCAATAATTTTAGAGTGTAGAAGAAACTAAATTTACTCTTTTTACAAATCAGTTAATACTTAAGATGAGTTCAGTCTTCACTAGATTTGAATTACTGAATGCCTCAATGTTGATTTATACCTATTTTAGTGTGAGAAACGCCATTTCCCACGTGGGTATACAGGGACTATAAAAAGTGCGAGAAATAGCGATTTCGTACAGAAGAAATTTTGCACATGTGCTGTACAATATTTTATGTTTCAAATGCGGAAAGAATACATTGTGCAACTAGAGAGAAAAATAAGTGTTTAGCTAGTTGAATTTTCAGCTCATAGAACCTTATTTTGCTCCCGAATATGCTTAGTTTTCTTCATAGGAAGAGAAAGTGTTATTTTGCTCCCGCGGTATAGGGAGCAAAATTGTATTCTGCGCTCAGAGTCCGAAAGATGACACTTCCAAGTGAGTAACAATTATGAACAGTTAGGAAAAATATTGGTCGTTATCTTGCACTGCATGTACTCGAATGGTTGAGGTGACACTTGTGTATCCCTGTATATTTTAATAAATGTACTACTGCGCGAAAATCAAAGTCACTCTTACTTTTTACGAAAAACATTTCCCGCATTATATCATAAATTATCAAATATTTTATTAGATTCTATTAGAATAATATTCTATTGATCATACTGATTGTAAAATATCACATGTGGTTTCTTTATTTACACAATTTTTCACATTTTGAGGTATGATATTTCATTTTTTGTTCTGGTACCTACCTTTGGGAGCGAGAAATGTAATTTTTAAACAAAATTTTCAGTCATTTTCCTGTACTTTGTTTCAGATTGGTCAATATTTTAATTTTGCTAGTTTAATAATCACTATTTATATATTTATTCTAAAAGTATATTTTTGGATTTATTTGTAAAACGTGAATTGTTCCTTTTTTGTGTGTTTATAATGAGATATCGTACCTGGAAGTCCAAACGATACTTTGGGGTGATGCGACGAAATGTTTTCCCGGATGTCTCTATTCCGGGATTATTTTTTAATTTAGAATTCCCTTTTGATGAATGCATTGAGTAACTAACGGCGAAGTTAAAATATGTGATCCTGATATAATACGAGTATTCAAAGCTTCTGAAGATGCAATTTCTTTTTTTACTGTTGTTGGAAACTTTGATATACCTGAAGAGGTTCATTACACCAACGTAGAAATGTTATTTTTATTAAAACTAACAATAATAACTTAAACGATTATGACTTGCACTTAATTTTATGATAGTCGTCTCAGAGATCTCTAAAAATGAGGATTCGCCACTTCACCCCGATATCGCCGCTTCGCCCATTGTTTTTAAATTTTTTAAATTGGCCATAGCTGACCACCTGTATAACAATATACCGTAAGTAACATTCATGTAAATATTGACTATGAAATTACCTATCAAATGATACTTGCATCATCCAAAAAACGAAATTCAAGGAGAGATATGATACACGGAAAAAATTCTAGTCGCTTCCCCCGCCTTCCCCTATACATTTTTGGACTTATTTGATCCCTGAAATTAAGAATTGCGTGAAATTTCTTAGTTGCGCATTAATTACAAATATTATCATATACTAAATGAACCCTTGACCAATGAATTGTATATTAACATTAACTTCCAACGTTCGGGAAAGTAATTATAAAAAATTTTATTGCGAAATCAAGATTTTTTATATTCTGGCTAGAAGCAATCGTTGTGATCAATTCTGCACAGTCGGCCCAATAATTTACCCGAAAGGTAATTAACGGCCCCAGTCTTCCAACCCATTGTCGTTAGCCTAACGATCGCGCGTGATTATCACGAGGACTTTGGCGACGAGCAGACTCGACAATCTGCATTTGTCATCGTTCGCCTCCAGGGACGAGTACGACCGAGGGGGCGGAGGTGGTTCTGGGGGTGGAAGCACGTTCCATTCGAGGCCGTAAGGCATGTATTCGAAAATACAACGTTTCCTCCGGGCGGCCGTACGTGTCTCAGCAGTCGAACAGCCAAGCTGGCAAATTTTCTGAAAGCCCGCGCGATCCACTCGCGATTAGGTTAGCCGGCCTATAAATAGAAAACGTGACTTGTATTTAGGACGGTTCGTGGCTACATTGGGCTCAACCCACTTCCCCTCGGGGTGGCGGGAGGAAAGTTCACGGCAGACGTTGACGAAGCGTCGGGGTTGGCTCATCCCCCCCCCCCCCCGACCCTATGACGAAAAGCACCGGGGATATCCGCGGTGCAACCCCGTTCTTTACCGAATAGCACAAACATCTCATTAGTGATCAAAAGGATCGAAAATATGCGCATTATCGATATGACGTGTTGCACCAAAATGCGTATGAAAGATCTCTGGAGAACATCTTTAGGGTTGCTTTTTCTGGAGGGTCTTACTTGTAATTTTCAAGGTAACATGTGGCTGTCACATCGGAATGACAGGTGCCGTGCAATGTGAATGTCACAGTAATAGTTATCCATTTCGAACCTGAGATCGATGACTGATGTCATGTGATGATGAAAGATGACGGTTCTAGAAAGTTTATTTCTATATCAAAATATCTAAGCAATACGTGTAGGAGTCAGTTAGAAACTTGGTTCCTGAAAGTAAACACAAACAGCTGAAGGATCTACAAACATCTGAAGCTCAGTCGTTGTGATAACAGATTTTGGAACGCACTATCATGTCGTATTAGAAGACCATATAATGATTTGAAAGAATAATCTTTACGAGATATTGCTTTCGTACACTATAAATATACTTAATGTTAGGTTCCTGTCTTTTAACAGAAAAAGTTAGTTAAGTTTTGTAACGCACTGTTTAACTTGCATTTCCGAACTCCATTTTGTATAATTAAATTGACTACGTAGTTGTAGTTCGAACCGCCGAAAAAGATAAATAAATACACAGGACCGCAAACCTTTTTTGTGACAACTTGAGTCAGAGGATGTTATAGAGTTTTTGCTTCTGAAAACACATTCCAGTTTCGTCAATCGCATCCAATTTTTAGGATATCCTACCCTGAAATAGAATGAAAGACTATTTTTTATAACAATTAACTGCTAATACGTGGAATTAATGTTAAAAATACAAATTTAAAACACCATGAATTTCAAAATTAAAAAAAAACATAATTTTATGCAACATATACATACAAAACTTCAAATATACAAATAAATAATTGAATCAAACTCCATTACATACTGGCTTAGGTCAGGTTGGGTAATATTAGATTATTTTTGCTTACATTAGGTTACTTCAACTGTATTCTATTGTATAGATTGTTGCCTCTGGAGGCATGACAAGGGCTAAATGAATATGACTCCACATTCAAATTTTGTCCTTGGAAATTCTAACGAAAAAATTACTTCCTGGTTGGGAAGTCTGGCTGCTGAATAAAGTCCAGTCACCATAAATACGAAATGCCATATCTGCTTTCCTCAAATATTTTAAATTTTTCATACATTTCAAATGTTTCCTAACATCGCGAGAAAGAGGGGTAGGGAGAGGGCTCGTCTGGCTGATGACTACACGATATTGCACGTGGAGAGGTAGGGGCAAAAAACGACACAAAAAAGTGTTGAGTGCTTTATTTTTGGACAACCCTCTAACTACTCAAAAAAAAAGTAGTGGCGTCAAAATGGCCGCGCTAAAACATCCCTCTCCGACATTTACGATAACCCCCGAGTTAAAATCCAAAGCCGGATTCGTAATCAGCGATTAATATAACTAATTAAACATGTAAGTTTTTGAAACATTCAACTTCTAATTTAATCAATGGAAAATTACGAAATGTGAATTACAAAAATGCAGCAAACGGTTTGTAACCCCGTCAGAAAACACAAACGATGTAATTTAAATTTTTTCAAACTCACTTCAATTGACTCCTAAATATCATTCCAACTGCATTCTTAGGTTTTATCTATGATTTGATGTCGATTGTTTCAATTCATTAATTATAGCTTTTAAACTGCATCAGATATGTAAAAGAAATAAAAAGTGTTAACAATTTGTATGAATGTAATTGATACGGATTTATTAAAAGGTGTACTAAAAGTGCTTTCAACAATAATCTCCCGAAGTTGACCTTATATCTCGTAAAGACTAACTCACATGATGTAAAAGCACAAGGTCAAACATTGTGCGCATAGAGGTCAGTCTTATTGACTAAGGGCAGTTCTAAATCACCGACTGCACCTCTGGCTCTCTTAATGAGTTACCTTGCATTTGCGGCAACTCGCAGGCCTAACACAATAGGAAGTTAACCATGGTATCTGCAAGGAAACAGCGTTATACTCGTTCATTGCGGCGCAAAATTCGTCCTCCGGCGAAACTGTGACGTCGTAAAGCATTGTCATGGAAAACTGTATGAAACAACTCGTACATCCCCTAGTCACGGTTATTTATATCATCAGCATGATCGAAGCTGGCATTATGAAAAAAAGAAAGGAATGGAAATAAAGGCCATACCGAAGCCAATAATTGCCACACGATCCGCGGCTTATCGCGTTATTCAACGATGTCTATCTATGCATGTGTGTGCGCTAGAACGAAACGTCAAATTCGAAAAGGAGAAAGGAGCAAGCGAGACGGAAGGAGCTGCTGAATGAGGGAGAGATTCGAAAACGAGTGGCGCAGATACTCGTGCTGCAGTTCCCCAAGGCTTCTGTACTTGACTACTTATAACCCGCGTACCCTCGCGCTTCCCGTGGCCATGACGAAACCAAAGAGCGACCCAGTTGCAGGAGATTGCACCCCATGACGTCATGCCAGCATCAACACCATTCATGACCCAACACTGACCCACATTTCCCGCGCAGCCCCATGGAATACAGTCGTTCATTGATGATCACGTATACACGTCGTATAGAATCACCTGGTATATTGCGCTCGATAAACAAGTACATATACACAGAACTAACTTACATCAATATTTATTTAACAAATGGATCCGATGGAGAAAGCAAAAAATTTCGTTTGATGTAAGATTTATTCTTAGAATTTAATTAGATACAGAGGGCAAATATCTTCCTTTTCAAGGTCGCCTGTTTGGCGATGAATTCTTAGCTTGCCTTTTTTAAAGGTTGTTCCGTCATTCTCCTCAAGTTCTTCCTTCAAATATAACAAATTATGATATTTGACTGTACAAATCAAAATATCCAAAACTTGATCAGAAATATGCTGAAAGTAGCTGCTATATTATTTCGCAATCATAGATATTCTTACAATGATGACAGCGGTGGGTTGTCTTTTTTCGTCAAAAGTTTACTTTTGACGGAGTATACCAGGTTTTACAAAATCTGTTACGATTTCCATGTTTTATATCATGTAGGTCATAAGCATGCAATATTCCCAAACAGCACAAGACCATCCCAGGACGTCCTCAGGAGCTCCCCAGGACATTCCGGGACGGATTGTGCTGTTTGGGTTATGTCGTAATATTGTGTTGTAGCATAGGAATTTAACCACATGGTAATCATATCTTACATTCTTGTCCCTATTCAACGAAAAAAACAACTGTGAAAATTCCTAGACTTTCTGAAAAACACCTCAAGTTCTTTGCCGACAGTCTGCTTTTGAATTGCCAAATGAAATACTAATACCAAAACGAAAACAAAATTCTAGAGATTTATGATAAGATAGAACCGAAAAGGAGAAACTCGCATATAATTGGTTAGATTTGGGGGAAAACTTGAAAGGCATTAAAAAAGAAACTACAAAATGTAGTTTACATGAAATTCAACCCCAAGGTAGCAACCTTCAAGCTGAGGATTTATGCTCTATGTATCTAATTTAAATCTAAAACCCTCCACTCACTTCCACGGTTATCATAAATATTTCGTTGGTAAAGTTCTTAAGTGAATTAACAAGAAATAAGCAGACCATAGCAGCTACGTTATTTCACAAATCATCATAACACTAAAATGGTGACAGCGGTTGAATCCTTTTCCTCCCAAAACTTTACTTTTAAAGGATGCCGAACCTCTAAAACAGGCACCTGCGGATGGAGTAACATGCGAAGTAACATGCGAAGTAACATCTAAAATCCATTGTCTCATCACGTGGGAAAGTTTGAAAAGTCATGGTTGAAGTCGTGTATATACGGCAATCTAAGTAGTAAAAGTCCGCATCTTCAATGAACACAACATTGAGCCAGCTGTGACTACTTAAGTTACTGCTTTGGTCCTGCTCTGAATACTATATATAAAATACTACTCTACCAAGATATAAAATAATCGAATTAAGATTTCTTTTCCTGCAACCAAGGTTATCTATCTAAATGCTGCCTAAACATTTTCTAAATAGTAAAGATAAAAAATGATAAATCAATACGGAAACTGACTTCAGCTTCTAATATAAAGAAAAATCTCTGAGTAACAGCTTTCAAGTCAACCTGATTCATTTCTTAGTAAACCTTCGGAAAGACTACGTCGACTAGAAATAAAAATAATTAATAAGATTTCCTTTTTATTTGGGTCGCTGAATATCCATTTGAAGTCCAAATTTGACGCTCATACATATTATGACCACTATCTTGGAAAAACCAAAAGAGAACAAATTTACTGTCATGTATTTGCGGCGTAACATATTTTTCTGGTGAACAAATGTTTCAAACACAAAATGTAAAATGAAAAATTGTCTAACAAAAACGGGTGGTACAACGAGTATAACCAGTAAAAGTACAACCTCTAGCTGTCAGGATTTGTAATATGTTTTGTTGGGCATATTCGTGTAGATTGCAAAGACCCAAATGGCACGTAAGTTCAATAACACAGGACCATAAAAAAAAATGTTTCGAGATAACTTGAATCAGGAATAGTGGATCTTATAGATTTTTAGCCCCTAAAAACGAATCCGTTAATCGATTTGACCCATCACGTCAGGATTTTAAGATATGTGATCTGAAAAATACTCAAAAATATACTTATTGGCAATTTAAGGTTAGGACATGTAAAAACTCTGACACGATGAGTTAACTTGGACAAAGAATTCGTTTTCAGCGACCAAAAATTTATAAGATCGTCCACTTCTGATTCTAGTTGGGTAAAAAAAAATGTTTGCGGTCTTGTGTTATTTATGTTGATTAATTACACAGAACAGCAAAACAATTTTTTAGGGAAGCTAACTTGAATGAGAGGTAATGGATCTTATAGGTTTTTAGTGTCTGAACATAAATTACTTGTCCAATTTGACCCGTGACGTGAGATATTTTACATATCCTAACCTCAAATTGCCAAAAAGTATATTTTTGAGTATTTTTCGGATCACATATCTTAAAATCCTGACGTGATGGGTCAAATCGAATAACGGACGCGTTTTTAGCTGCTAAAAATCTATAAGATTCACTATTCCTGATTCAAGTTGTCGCAAAACAATTTTTTGGTCCTGCGTAATTAACCACATCCATATGATTTAATGCTTAGGTTGTAAAAAAGGGGAATGGGGCCTGAGACATTAAAATTACACCTTTCTTACTACCATATGCAGAGAAAATGCGAATATGTAAGAATTACCTGAATTCAACTTGGATTTAGTAATAACCTCGTGCAATAAGGGAGAGGTCGGAAGCATATTTAACCGTGAGGAGGAAGTCGAGACCGTTTTATCCTGGGTATACGGTGACGGCGTCACGTATTTATTTTTAGCCGAGCCCGCGACTTTGAGAATAATCAGCCCCGGCTGAAGCATAAGACCGCTCTTCGATATTTATGAATGGCCGTTAAAATCGTAACCTTCGCACGCCCCGCGGCTGCGGCACAATTGCCAGTACCGGGGCTCGACATACCCCCGTGCCGGTTCAAGTTCGTATAGGGAACATAACGTGCGTACCACCGTGTGGCACGTGCGTGTTCCCATTAATGTGCGTAATGTGGGCTTGTGTGCGGGAGAATGCGTGAACACACAGAGACGTAACGATCTGCGGGTCTGTAGTGGTCCAACGCGGATGTAGGACGCGTCGCCGCTGGCTTTCTCAATGACAAGCGTGACGTCACTAGACTAGGTGAAAACTGGGCCAAATTCCGCGCAAAAAGGACGAGGTGGCAGGAACCGCGACAATATGCCGATAACTGCGTTTGCGACGACGACGGTCGATTCGAGAAGTACACAAGGGCCGGTTTAAATTCCACCCTTCGGTTTTGCGCTCATTGGCCTACTTGCTTTGTTTTTTGGCCCTGGCGCTCTTTTCAATTTGCCCCTCTAACGACGGGGAGCGGGGGCTGGGGGTTACATGGCTAGAGACTCGTTACGACCCTTACTCTCACGTCCCTGAGAAAAATCACGTCGGAATCGTAGCATTTCCTTCTATCAATGAAAACTCTTTTTTGATTTGCGTTTCGTAACGCGATGTTCGCATCTATTTTCAGCCGTTATTGCAAGTCATCTAAATCATAACAGTCTTATTATGATTTAAGAAACTTGTATTTTTCTAAAGTATAAGTGGTTGTCCTGGTCAGACGTCTCAGATTCACATAGTGGAAATAAGTTTTAGTAACTTATTTTGGAATATCAGAATAGAAAAAAAGTATATTAACAAAACGGTAATTAATTGGAAGAGAAATGATTCGAAATATATATTTTTCAAATTGCAGTGTTACAATGGACCGGTTTCTGCTGGCATATAAGCAAGCAATTTCTGCCCGCTTAAGATTGACAAAATGTTGAATAAATTACTATTTGAAACTCATTTAAAGTATTTAAAATCACATTCTAAAATATTGGCTTGGTTATCGTATCTTTGAAAAATAGCTAAAACCATAACGGAAGCAAAACCTGATTGCACCACAGTTTTTAGAATATATAAACATTTCAAAAACATAAAGTAGGGGATCCAATATGGATGCCTAAATAATTTAAAATAATAAAATTTCAATTTGATTGAATAACAAATTACCAATAGAATACAACGTATGATTTTCTTATATGTTCACTTTATGAAAACAGTCTTTGGTTGAAATTATAAAAGAACAAATATTTTATAATCGCAGAGAATAAAAATTACGTTTCACAGATACGTAGACCAGTATGCAAAAAGTTAAGTATTTATAAAAATCGACCATAAAGGAAGTATATAATATACAATAGGCAACATTTCCTTAAGAAACAAATTTCAGTCATTTTTGTCCTATCGAGCCCGCCATTTCGGAATAGAAAAAGCTTGAATTTGCAGCAAAAAAATGGAAAACTTCGCGGGCTGACGCATAACTGCTGCTACTACTTTCGGGTCATTGAACTCTCCCGGTAAGAAGACCCTAAGTAGTTACAGCCGCTCGCGACGAGATATATCTTTACTATTTCGTTATTCGCCCAATCTGGTAGTAGTTTTTTCCATCTAAATAATATAATACAGTACAATATTAATAATAATAATAATTACTATAACTATTCCTGTAACATTTTTATAAATCAGAATTGAGATAATAGCAATGTCAGGTCAAAATACTTTAGGGGTAGCAACCTGTACATTTCTCCACTATAAAATTAGCACGCCGAATTAGTATTCTGCTGCACTGAACTCAATTATTTTAAACTCGTATATTTAAGTGTCTTGTATTTTAGGAAAAGAGGGCAAACCCAATAATAATACAAACAAACAAAAAATGCTTACTTGACGTATACACATAAATCTCGTCTGACTCATGAATCCTATTTCTACTGCATCCTGCAGTCTTTCTGGCACTTTCGAAATTATATATTCACGCTATTCTGATTTCATATATGAAGGCTTTATGCGTATAACATACATTAGTTTTTAGATGTAATAGAAGTACCATAAATTCTTCTTAATTTGAATTAGTTTTTTATTTGTACTTCTTATGAAAATCCCAAATAGTCTTTATAAAATTAAAAATATGAGACACATTTCCGAAAATTCTTTTTATTTTTTCCGGGTTATAAATCCGCCTTTAGATTAAATAAAGAACCCGAATGCGATACTATCGAAGATTATCTATGCTAACATTAATGTAGTTTTTAATAATATCCATTAAATATTAAGAAATTGTTTATCAACATCGAATTAGCAATTGAAATAATTACAGTAAAGATTCAATTATGAAGATACAAATTTATAACGCCCTAATACAAAATTATTTTGAAAATTAGTGAAATGGGAATAAAAATTGTATAAATGCAAAACTGCGGAAATTACTAATTAAAAAATGTAACTAAAGTACAGTGATGATAAAAATGAGAAAAGTACAATGAATCTTTACGAAATATCAACAATCCTCATATCGACGCTTTGTTATGAACCAACTCGAATTTGGAGATTTTGTTTATCATCTTTCTTCATGTCATTTCTGAATCATTTTAAAGATAATTTTTGTTTATAATTCTTATTATTCTCTTCATACTCGAATAAAAAAGAATTATGTTGTAGCCCGTAAAATAAACAGTAGTTTCAAAAAATAATTCCTGAAAAGGAAAAAGTAATAAAATCATGTTTTGTTTAAAAACATAAGAAAAAATTATTACCAAATGCAAAAAATGAACAAAAACCTTCCCGGACAAAATTTAAAACAAAATTCAATATCATGAAAGAAATGATCAATATAGTTACAATTTAAAATAAGAACAAAAAAAATAAATCCACTTCCGCTATTTTAATAGTTGATAAATAAAACCAAAATAAATTTTGAAACACATTGTGCTAGCCCTTCACAATGTTCAGCGATAAATAATAAATGTCATCAGCGTCGGCAATGGTTGATGACGACGCGCTACACTACAACAAGTGGGGTAGAGGGGGTCGAGGGGCGGAGAGCAAGTGTCGTAGGGTGGAGTAGGGCGGAAATGGGAGGGGGAGGGGCGGGTTGGAACGAGGGCAGTCGAAGTTCGGCCGCATCGCGCGCCCCATTCACCCTTGCCTACCGTAGCCGCGGGAGTTCGATGAACTACAGGAGTGACGTCACAGGTCCACGTCACGTCTCCATGGTTACCCAGCCTCTTCCCGACGCTGGCTTAGGGTTTTGGGGTAACTAGAGCTTTGACCTCCAACTGGGTCTTCGGCTCCAACGTCCCAGGACCTACGGCACCGCCACCACCCCCCAACCTCCGTTACTTTACTCCCACCACCCCCTCGAATGACGTATGCCATCGGCGTTGGATGGCCAACGTGTGCCAGGAAGTGAGTCTCGAGCCGAAATTTGCCGACGGATCTCGTCGCGTCGATGTTTCGAAAATTCGATTACATTTCCAAACTACTCTAGGATGTGCGTTCGGTCGTACCATCAGTTCACAAATCGGAAAATCATGTCGAATTACACTTTATACCTTGACAAACTACCATAAATTCCTCTTGTCGCACATATTTTAATCAACCGCTGCTGATGCATCATGTAATAGAATTGCAAACATAGTGGGAGTTTTGAAAATCCCTTTTTGATAGAAAGATGACTGTTACTTGGAAGAATTATGAATGAATTTTTTCAGTTAATCTCAGATCTTGAGCAGCGATATAAACGTAAAATTTAAGGTATTGGACATCGAACGCAGGGAGACAAAATATAATTTCCACGTATACACAAAACGGTGCATAAGAAGTTAAGTACTAAAAAATATACAACAAAAAATGAAAATAAGAAAAACTTACAGACAGTTGTCATCATGGAATAAATTTCAGTAACTTAATTTTCTTCGCAGACATTCTGAAACAGAAAATGCACGAGTCATATTTGTTGATATCACATCATATGTATTATGTAAATTACATTTGCCGTACAAAAAAATAGCCAAATTTCGAGGTCTGACACATAACGACTGTGACTACTTGCAGGTCATTAACCTTCCTCTGTAAGACGCACCATAAGTAGTTACGGCCAAATGGGATATTTGTCTCGTATACGATGTCTTTACAATTCCAGATAAGTTTATGACATTTTTATTCGCTTTTTTGTAGTAAACAAGATGTATCGTTAAATAAAACTCTTATTGATTAAAGTATCTACTATATGAATTCGACGATATGAGTTCATTTTACACTCCATAATATACATTTTCAATGTTTCTTGGCTTTTTACAAAAAACGTTTATCATCAACATGTAATTAATCTCATGCTTAAGCCATAATGTAAGACAATTTCTTATTACAAAACACTACCAGTAAACCTATTGATATTTTTTATGTTCAGAGTTTCCAAAAAATTAGCAGTGCTTGTTATTAGACAAATTAATTACAGTAGAAGGTTTTTATTAGTTATCGAGAGAATTATGCAAACCAATAAAAACAGAAAGCAGCCCTTTGATTAAAAAAGGACTCGAATTTCGTTTACTTAAATTCTCCCGAAATCATCAAGTGGATAATTTATCATAATTAGATATACCATAAAAATCGTATTATAGTTCCTTGAACTAATAAAGTTAATGTGAATCGTAGGGATAGGGCTGGAAGAAGACCTAATATGAAAAGTTGACGGGGGATCGACATACCATCCTAATTAGCATACAGCAGTTTAAGTATGGCGTATTAGCATAAGCGACATGTATTTTGGTCGATCGTTTCCCTTTAAGGTTAAATGGACTACAGAATTATGCAAAGTTTATGTACCATATCGCATTGAAAATTATAATAAAATTTTATTGGTTGGATTTTATGCGGGATTCTCAAGGAGCTTCCTCGAGTACGTGATACTTTCGTTCCAAGCTTTCCACGGCAAAACACGTGCTCCGAAGATAAGTACGTGGGTACGCACGTGCATGCCTAAACTTGAATCTTTTCAAATAATATTGTACTAATTTCTTAAAGAAAATATTTGTACATAATACCTTTTGTGTTTTATTATACAATCAATCTCATAGAAACTGCTAACTTGTATAATATATTCAAACAGAAATAATTTTAGTTTCAAAAATGTATTATGTAATTTTACGCTATGAATAGCATTGAATAAAAATCTAAACTTTTGATAACTAAATTTTTATCATACTAATCTAATACTCTCAGGCATTGATGATCTGACATTTTTTTCCTGGTCCTTTTTTCATCCATTCTTACACACACGTATAATTTTTTAATGTCTGTTTTCAATCCTAACAATACGATTTTAAAAGCGAAATTACGCGCGAAAATTTGTTATCGTTCCAATTTCTCAAAAGAATCTCGAAGGTTTCCTTTGTGGAACGTCCTAAGGATATTGTAACATGTCATCGTAAAGTTGTCCAAAAATCAGCCTACAATCGTTCACGAAATAGACGTCCTTACTACTTGCACAATTAGTCTTTGAGACGTCTCATTTACAATCCATGGGATATAAAATGCCGACTGTGACAGGTGCTAGAAAGTCATTTCCAAGACATCTATTGCCAGGCAACTGAACGACCCTAAGACGTTCTCGAGATGTCTGTCTAAAGACATTTTCCAGGCGTCCTTATAATGTATTTGAATAATTTGTACGTGGTCTTCAAGACGTCTTTAAGTACGGTTCAATAAGCCTGTAAGTAGGCTTCAGTATGCCTTTACCTAGGCTTCAAGATATCCTTACGTCGCACTATAGGCAATTTGAACCGATCTTGCAAGAAATCAAATATCTCGGGATCCAGACAATGTAGACAAAAAATCAAAATGCATTTAAAAGTTCTTGAAATATCGAATAGGGGAAAAATAGCCCCGTCCTTAAAAAGTTTATTCTTGACCTTCAAATCCAAGGTCAAATTTCTAATTTCTTTAAAAAAATTCTTTTTCCTATATTTTAGCATACCTATACAATTATTTTTTTTAAATGTACCACAATAGACTTGTAGCTCTTAGAAAAATGTACAAAAATACGACCTTGAATATTTTTTTTTTATTTAGAGGTCAATGAAAAAAACAAGCTCAACTATTGACTTTTCTAATTACTGGTTTTTATTGAATGATTTTGTTCTTGTAAAGGTGTGCAGGCTCTTGAAGAGTCTTATGGTGATGTAGGATGAGATCTAGGGTACTTTTAAGGTCATTTCAAGGTCAAGATACTTAAGAAAATGGCGATTACTTTTTTTGACATATAAAATAGTTTTCTGCAAAATATTGGGATGCTGTAGACAAAAGATTTGCATACAAGAGCTATCGAAATGAGTGATCCTGCAATATCTCTCAATGAAATAAAAAAGAGGATAGCTATTCTTCGGAAACATCGCATTTCGGCTGAAGTAGAAAATTACAAATAGGAGAAGTATTTACCATGACATCTATTATATATTACTGTTATTATAAAAATTAATGAACGTAATTTTTCGGTCTTCTTCAGTTAACATCCGATAAAATGGATTTCAACGAGTACAGTGAACCGGAAGAAGACGATACTGAAATGATCACCGATTTTGATACATGATAAAAATTTATGTAAATATAAATGTTTATTTTAATAACGTTAAAATAAAACTCAAAATTAAGATTTTAATACGATAAGAAATAGTACATTCTGTCATTCTAAGGTCAAAGCAGAAAGCAATTTCATATGACAACTATCGGGCATCGTCATTTTTATAAGTGCCTTGACCTTCAAATGACCTTAAAAATACCGTAGATCTCATCCTACATCACCATAAGATTGTTCACGAGTCTGCACACTTTTATAAGAACAAAATCATTCAATAAAAACCCGTAATTAGAAAAGTCAATAATTGAGATTTTTCTCTAAATAAAAAAAAATATTCAAAGTCGTATTTTTGTACATTTTTCTAAGAGCTACAAGTCTATTGTGGTACTTTTTAAAAAAATAATTGTATAGATATGCTAAAATACAGGAAAAAGAATTTTTTTTTTAAATTAGAAATTTGACATTGGATTTGAAAGTCAAGAATAAACTTTTTAAGGACGAGACTATTTTTTCCCTACTCGATATTTCAAGTACTTTTAAATGCATTTGGATTTTTTGTCTACGTCGTCTGGATCCCGAGATATTTGATTTCTTGCAAGATCGGTTCAAATTTCCTATAGTGCGTCGGCTTCAAGACGACTCCTTGACGCCATTAAAGACAGGAATTATTCCGCAAATTATGCGAATTTTTACGGCATATTATTTATGAATATGATTATCTTTAATCTGATCTTAGCGATATAGAATTCACGTACTTATAGATTTATGTACAAGTATGCAATAGTGTTCGTCAATACGCTATTATTAGTTGTAAATAGTTCAACTATTATAATGATCCGCATTATAACTTCTTCCTAATTATGAAACCTAAATAAAGAAATATTCTTTAAAGTATTTGAAAACAAAAATTGCTCCCTGTTTAAAGGTATTTCTGTCTTTACTGTCAGTGTTCGACAAGTTTCGAAATTTGTGTTCGGAAACCGATGATCCAACTCCAATTTAGCACTTTCTATTTTTACCAACAAGAATCCTTCATCGTACGAGAATGAAGAGCTGTGACGAAATGGTCCGAATGGCGAAGAGTCGGAACAGTAAAATGTCCACTTGATGTATCCACAAATCTTTTTTATTGCAGAGAATTGCATGAAAAAAAAATAGTTTGATATCACTGTAATTTAGGTATAAAATACAAATAGTTTAGAATTGAAATGATACTTTCTTTTAATAAAGTACATTTTAAATCGTTTTGAATAACAAATAATTATTACTAATCACATCTCCTACATTTTATCGAATTCAGTAATTGTGTCATTTCTCATACTTTCTTTTCTTCTGATATTTTCTGATTATGTGTTGCGTGAAACTTTGTTTTAGCTGTCTTGTAGTTTTCAAACTATTTTCAACAATGGACAGCACTATTTTCTATAGTTATTCAATACCACCTCATCAAAAAGTTGATCGCAATTAGCTTAAAAAGTTGTGACTGTTGGAACCGACACATTTGCATTCTAAACTAAATGGTCTAATCGGTGTTCGTCCCAAGACTGACGCATAACAATTGTTAAAATGGCAAAATGCGCGCACAAACAAGAATACAAATAAAACGAAAGTCTTGAGCGACTTTCTTATAATAGGACAATAAAATTGGACTATGACGTAGATAAATGGTTGAGCTTAAATGAGAAATAAAATCAATAAAGTGGTTCTAAAGACGTACCTCGGGCGTTGACCCACATAAGAAAGCTCTGCAAAAGTATTTAAAGCTTGATACATTCTGGAAAATTTTTAATTTATTTATATATTCCGTTTATTTATATGTTAAACTCCAGAACCACCTTAAATGTTAGTTGTCATTCACGAAGTCAGTTAAATTAATCATTCGTTTTTAACTTTCCGAAACTAATTTTAAGACGATCTTCCGTCCTAATCATTGAGTTTAAAAGTATGCGACCTCTTTAATCGCAGAAAAAAACCTTGTGCTGTAATTCTTCCGAGTGATTCGGTAATAAATTATGCATGCAAGTAAAGTGCACTTTAAACATTTCCCTGAGGTTTCTAAAATTAAAAGAACATCATGCATACACACTTAACTAATAACCCGAATTTCAAGAGGTAAATTGTCCTGAATTAAATGTTCGGATCACTTATATCCTGCCCTTTTATTTTTAATATAAGTTCTATTCCCAGAAATTGATAATAAGGAATAAAGATATCCTTGTTAAGTAATATTTACAATGATAAGTTATAAAGTTTCAAATAATTTTTAGATTTGAATAATTTCCAAAAAAGGATATTAAAATTATCTAACTGGTTACCAATCATTTAGTTTTATAACATTTATGTTCAAGTCATCACAAATAGGTTGGTCAATTTAATATTCAGTTACCAAGGGGAATCTAATTCTTTAGTAGAACATTTCATTTATTGTACTTAAATTTAGTTAATGCACAACTTTAGTTTAATATTTTGAGCCTTAGATGGCCACATCATTTTTTATATTCATCATCTCCAAAACAATAAATTTTAGCCCCGTATTTTACCTGGTTATTCTTTTAATATATTTATAAACACAAATAAATGTCAAAATTACCAGTTCTGATTAACAATTTGTTGTTAACAACTGAAAATTTAATTACTTTCATGGAAATTCCTGAAATGGGGATGGTCGCTGCTTACAAATTCGTAGAAACATTGAAAAGACGTATCCCATATGGGGAATACAATTTTCAATCAAACTTTTCAAAATTCACAATTTAGCGGTTTTTGAGGTCGTTGATTACGTATCTTATCTCGTTTTTTAAAAATTAAATCGTTTCCAAAATCCCTGCACTAGGTTTTTAAAATTTAATTTCCATTTTTGTTGCTATTATCAGCTATATATGATATGGTATTTTGAATTATTTAAAAACCAGTCACGTAATCAACGATACGAATTCCCAAAAAATAATATGAGTTTCATAAATTTCCGTTAATATTTTTGTATTTTATTCATCATAGTTTATCCTCAATTCTGAAATTTTAAAATCTGTTAACGGATTCGTAATCTGCGACTCTGAACACGCCTTTATGCTAATGTTGAATAAAAATTCAATGATCAGATAATTCTCGGATCAAAGGGTTAATTATCTGAACTGTATGCAGCTACGAAAACTACAAAATAATTAGTCCCTATTGGGTAACTCCTCATTTAGTTAAATTTAGTAAAGATTTTTCTGCGTGTAATATCCACTCAATGTTTATTAATTATGAAAATATGTTTGTTATCCTTTACTGAATTCGATTGTTTTTTGAAAAATTCGATTTATTTAATTTTTTAGTTGATTTTCGACTTTCATTCTCAACAGGAAATAAGATTTTTTTCTATTTAGATCGGCATGGTCAAAATTGCATTTAAAATATTTTAAAAACCAATATGGCTCATCATAAATAAAAAATGAGCAAAGTTTCGTTTTTTCTGAATTTTTTCGCATAGTAGCTAAAAGCTACTCGAGGTGGTTTGTGCTACTTGCGTATCTTATCGTAAAAATTATGTCACATTATATCATGTGTTAGGTACATTCTATGTTAGTACTTGTTCATAAATTAGTATATCGCGCCACTTTTGTTAAAAAAATCAATGGAGGATGCATACAGGTATAGGTGTTTTTGTCCCACGAGGTGTAATTTCTACCCCAATTCGGGTAGAGTATGCTGAGATTATTTTACACAGGAAATTGCAGTAATTTAAGTAGTAACAGCTAATCCGTTATAAAATCAAACGGTGATACGGACTGTTACTACTTATATTACTGCATTTTCCTTTGTAAAATCCGTGATTTCAACAACGAATTTTCAAACTTTCCCACGTGATAAAACAATTTAATTTGGTGTGAGGCGTTACATCTCATCGTACACTGTCCAAATTAGGTAATTTCGTTACACCTGGGGGACAAAACCACATATACCCGTGGGCATCCTCCTTTGTTCACATTTAACTTTAATTTTCTTGTGAATATGACATCAAAGCTAAATTTCGATGATTACATCATTTTCACAAAGAAATAATTCTTTGGAAATGATACTGTGATTCATAAAAATAAATTCTCTTTAACTGTAAATTAATTTTTACAGTTAATTTTTCATTCGGTGATATGGATCCATTATGGGGGGTATATTTTATATAGACGAAACTCTATGGAGAATAACATTCAATCTAAGGTTATGTAAGTTATATATGTATGCAATTTTTGACAATATCATTGAAAACAGAAATTTTAAAAATAGCAAGATGTATTAACATTATGTAATGTCAATAAAAATGATTTGATTAAGCTTATTTTGCCAGACAAATACTGTGAAAGAAATAATAACAATATTTGTCAAAGTTAAAACGGATTTATACATTATCTCATTTACAATGAAACCTTGCTTTTGTTCTATTTAGTTTTAAACTCAGTTTTAATAGTTTTAATTAAATACTCTCTACAACAGGAATGTAAGCTTGAATTTTCCGAACCCAACTTGTTTTACAGTTAGAGCTAGTTCGGCCCCAGCGGGTGAGATTGGACACTTCAATTTTAAACTGATTTAACGTGCGAATTACAGCTAAAAACTGCATAGGATCTTATAGTTTTATAAATTAATGAAAATTCATCCACTCTTAGCATCAATTTTTTTCAAAAATATTAAGAGTTATTTTTTGGTGATGTTAAATGGGATGGACATAAATTGTTGGCAAATCCTTTAAGCCAAGTGGTCAATATATTTCGTTTCCGTACGAAAGGAATGAAGCATTTGGACCTTGGAGAAGGTATGTATATGAATATTCTGCTAATTTTACACACAAATTACGCACAATTTGATTTGGGGTGGGTTATATTGAACATTTTTTGAAACGATATTTTTCAACTTTTGATAGCGATTATATCATAAAATTGTATATTTTAAACATATTTGAAAATAATTTGAATGAAATATGAAGAAAACATTTTTCTAATGATAGTAGCGGTAGTAAAGAATTAATTAGTATTTCTCTACTATATGAACACTAGTCTCTGTACTATTCCATGATAACTTGCAATTTGTTAATGGTCAGAGCTAATCAAGCATTGTTATAAATGAAAGTACTTTCGTGCCTGAAGTACAAAATGCATTTTTCTAGGAAAACGGGGGAGGCATCCAGAAGTTCGATGAGAGAACAACAACTTTAATGCGGTATTGGAGCCACATGGTACAGAGTCGTACCCTTGCACTTTACGGTTCGGTCGAAACCTTCGGAGCGCCTGCCTTGAAGTGCAAGGATGCATCAGCGGTTACGGCCATCAGGAACTTTCTAGAAGCCTCAACGATGCTGCGATTCTTTTACAGGTAATACATTTCTCCAAGAATTAAATATTATCATTAGAAACACGACCTTAAAGAACTTGTTTAAAATGGAGCAACCTTAAACTGAACTTGAACACGAATTCATTCCACAAAATTAACTCGGAATAAAGGATACTAAATATAATAAAAGAGGTAATGTACGTCTTTAACGAGCAAATCACTTTTTTGTGTTGCATATTTTTAATTTTCTAACCAACTTTCTAATGACTGAAACTCGCCTGCTTGATCAGAAATAATTCAAATTTTAATTTTGTTATTGTTTATTGTTTGATTAATATTGCGAAATATTTGAAAAATTTAAAATGTGCAACACAAAAACATCGTGATTTGCTGGTCAAATACGAGTAACGTTTGAGTAACATTACAAGTGTTATAAACGAGGGTGCCCACGATGGTATTGTAAAAAATCGTATTAAAATCGCGGATTTTACATAGCAAAATGCAGTAGTGTAAGTTGTAATAACGAATCCGTTCCAAACAAACGATGATGCAGACTATTACTACTTAGATTACTGCATTTTCCTATGTAAAATCCGCGACTTCAACGATGGTTTATGAAACTTTCCCACCTGATAAAACAATCGAATTTGATATGAGGTATAATCTCATCATACTCTATCCGAATTGGGTAGTTTCGGAGGTTACACCTCGGGGGGCACCACCACCTGTACACGTGGGCATCCTCCTTTGATTTATTTCTATTTGGATACTGGATATAATCTGTAGGTATGCACCTTGAGATTTATTCATTTCTATCCGAGTGTATATGTTAAGAGTAATATTCAATATTGGGTATGATCCCCACGAAAAAATAAAAGATAAAAGATAGAAATAAAAAAATCATAAAAAGATATTTCATAAAAATAGTTAATTAAAATATTTATTATATTAAGGCGAATTTGTGTCTTGTAAGAGCTACACAAGATTTGCTTTTTATGGCATGATTTTGGAAATAGTTAGATGATGTTCTTAAAAACATTTGAAGATATTTTTAAAATCTTGTTGTTATCAGTTTCGGACATGAATAAAAATACACTCTAAATTCTCTTAACCTTACATGCATACATTTTTTTATACAATTCATATGAGATTTGTTGGGTTTCTGACGTCGTTCTTTACGTATCTAAACTTAGATTTTTTTTGAAAATTTAGAAAAGACCTGTCATTTTTGGAATCGGAGTGAAAAAAAATTCAGCTCTTTCCACAACTTTTCTCATAATTTAATACTTTTACCTTGATATCCCTTACCGACTCTACTCTAACCTTTTTTAAGTCCTGGAATTTTCGTCTAACCTTCAAAATTACATCAGAAAAAAATTTTAATTCAGTAAAAATCGCGGTCGAAATGTACAATGGCTTTTTTCATTTCGACGTTTTTTCACCTTTACCGTTGTCATCCGGAAATGTAATTGTTTCCATTTTTTAAAATATTGTTTAGTTAATATCTTTTTTGTATTCATTGTTTATTTCGGAAACAATTTTTGCATACAAATAATTTACAATGCCGACAATATTTATTTGTTCTCATTTTTCATTTACAATCAGATCAGTATTTTTTACTGCTTTTGTTCTCTGTCGTGTGCTCATTGAGGAGCTTCGTTTTTTAGAAAAATCAGAAACTATTACATATCGAAAATGTGAATGAAAAATGTAGAAAATGGGAACCAAAAATGTGGAATCCAGAGTTTGATGTCTGAAAAGTCTGAAAAGGTAATTTAAATCAAAATTTTGGATAATTTAAAGGTCTATTAACTATATTAATATTATATTATGCAGACTAAATCAAACTAGAACGTGTAGCTGCGGAATGCTGTAGAACTTCTGTTAGCAAGAAGGTTTCTATAAAGTCTTCCAGTTCTTCTCGTTAATTATTCTAATATGCCAAATAGGGATCAATATAACCTCAAAATTAGACAAGTGTTTATTTAACTAGATGAATTTTTTTAAATTTGCCTCATATATGAATGCACTCTTAAACATTCAGCTGGAAATTGTAGAATTGTATTTAGAAAATAAATGATTTGTTTTTGCCAAAAAAATATGGATTATCGTTGCAAATCAAGTCGCATCTTTAATTTTCCACCATTTTCCGTAACATTATTTTCGAAGTTACTTTAATATGTCTAATCACAATGTTAGCATATTTTTGAAGAAATATAACATCTATTTTTTTTAATTTATATAATGTAATTATGTCGGTGTGTTGGTCTTTTTGAAAAATATAAAAAACACTCTTCTTGAAAAAAAATTACTTTCTATTACTTTTTACGTTTTTTTGCAAGAAAAGCGTTTTTTTATTTTTTTCAAGAAAACCGACCCACCGACATAATTACATTATATATTTTAATCTCCGGTCGAAGAAACCACACATCATATTTGTTTGGAATTTATTGTAGATTTGTTCCTAAAAAGGAGAGAAAACTAAAATCTTTTCGATCAGTTAAATAGCGGTGATATAAAACAGTCATATCAAGTAAATTGGTTAGTTTCAATAACTACGAAGTCTTGGAGGTATATTTTTATTAGTTGTTCAATACAAAACCAAAAACATAATTAATAAATTCATTTTATATTTTATAACTATCAAGAAACAAACATTTTTCAAAAAAATTGAAACCTTATGGATATCTCTTTCGTTTCTTTGCATGTCGAGCAGTATTTGTTTTAAATTTATTTGTCTACTCCACGAGCACAGATTTGTGTTGAAAAGAAAACCAAATAACATCTCTTAATTAATAAATTTATTTCATATTTTTAAACTATCAAGAACCTACCATTTTTCAAAAAAATTGAAAATTTACATGCATGAAAATGGAAATTTAAAATGAAAATTTTAATTTAAATTTCCTATGATTTCAGTTAAATTAGATTTACATTTTTAGGTGTTATTTCTTAATTATCAATAAACCCTCAGAACACCCGACGGTCATCAGGCGATAATGTACAAATTTGTTTTCGAATTTAAAGCGGTTAAATAATTTTTTGAAAATTCGCTCTGGGTGCAAGTACTTCTAAAATGATTATACAAGATCCTGAAAAATACTGAATTGAGAATTGCCTGAGAGTTTCCGGAAATAAATAATTTTTACTTATTTCTGAAATTCTCCATCAGTTTTCAATCTGTTTTATATTTTGTAGCCAAACTTACATAAGGAATAGACTTATATGGAATCTGATTTTAAACAAAAAAAAAGGTTTATCAATTAACCACTTTATTTGGTCTATTTATCTATAGAATTTTGTTCCGTTCACAACATCAGTTCATTATATTGTATTCATCAGAAAAACAGTATTCTAATTATCCCTTAATTGTAAAAAAATGTAAGAAGAACTCGTAGTGATTTTTAAAAATTAATATTAGGCACGTCTCCAAATTTCATTCATGCCAAGGCGACATACGATAAGTCCAGCTCTTTATCGTATTCGTCTAACCCGTTGCTCGATTTACTTGCAAGATCCCAAAGAATATGAAATATGATCACTTAAATTTTTTAATATTTGAAAAAAAACTACTTAAAATAGGCGGTCCGTGTGGGAAAATCGATTATATAACACATAATTTACCAAATGTTTTAATGCATAACTCGCTTTTAAATTCTTATATTATTAGAACTTTTAATTTCAAAATAAACGACAATTTTCTATAGCGATTTTTCGAGAAACGTCAACTTGTCGATCAAAAGAGGCAAGGCATTTAATTCAATATTCTTTAAAACCTCAAGTAATTACGAATCAAAGAAAAAGCAGTCGATGCAAATAATACACAATAAAACAGTGTAAAAATAAAGTTCTCGGAAAAAATAGTCAAGAAAATTCTTTGAAAAGT
Organism: Trichopria drosophilae; assembly: GCA_030407085.1. Classification (NCBI taxonomy): domain Eukaryota; kingdom Metazoa; phylum Arthropoda; class Insecta; order Hymenoptera; family Diapriidae; genus Trichopria; species Trichopria drosophilae. The sequence continues at coordinate 137,328,348 of CM059584.1, read as the reverse complement.
TGTATACATCTTTAACGCACAAAAAAAAATGGAAAATCTATATTGTAATACGTTATTCTGAGGATAAATTAAATTTGAATGATCAACGAAATATAAAGTTTATAATCGTCGGTTTAACGCTGTACTGAAATTTGATTAACGACTAAAAATAGAGTTAACGAGGTTATCTTGAACGCCAGACTGAAATAAACGCGGTATTATTTCAAAACGCTGTTAATTGAGCAACGGAGTAAATTTACAGGTGAAATTACAAGGACAATAGACGAACCTGCGGAAACTGTAATCGAAGTTTCATTGAACGGACTTGTATCGTCTTGAGTTGTCCCACGCAAGCTAAAACGTGAGTACGACTGAGAACAATATAAAAGCATGGTTGACGTGCGATGGCAATCACGTGCAGGATTCACGATAAAAAAATCCTCACGAGGTTTACCACCAGAGTTCATTTAATGAAGAGCGTAATATTTTTCGAATAAAGTATCTAAGAATATCTCTTTTTTCTGTTTTAACCCTTTGAAGCATGACGGTCCCTGCACCCTTTTTATCCGCCAATTTTATTTTTAAAAATTCAATTACGATTTGTCTTCTCCAATGTTCTGAAACGTGATTGAAAAATATAAACTTTCATATAATTCTTCACAAACGGGACTAAGTAGAAGAATTGTAATTGTAATCATTTTTTCAACTGAAAAGAACGAACATTTTCCTAATTATGTATGAACAACTCTATGTAATGAAGTTTCATTGAACGGACGTGTATCGACATTATCGAATCAAAGAAATAGCAGTTGATGCACGATGTACCCAATTTTAATTTTTAAGGCCGAATTAAAAAATTTAAGCGAACATATTTCTAGAATCTTGCAGCAAATCAAGCAACCGGTAGGTCCAATACGATAATATAGAGCTGGTATTATCACATGTCGCCTTGGCATGAATGAAATTTGGAGACGTGCCCAATATTAATTTTTAAAAATCACTACGAGTTCTTCTTACATTTTTTACAAATAAGGGACAATTGAAATGCTGTTTTTCTGACGAATACAATATAATAAACTAATTGCGAATGAAACAAATTCTATGGATAAGTAGACCAAATAAAATGGTTAGCTGATAAACCATTTTTTTGTTTAAAAGTCAGATTCCATATTAGGTAGTCTACTCCTTGTATGTATAGGCTAAAAAATATAAAACAGATTGAAACACGACGGAAAATTTTCGGAAATAAGTAAAAATTATTTATTTCCGAAAACTCTTATTGTTAGTCAATTCTCATTGATAATTTTCACTATTTTTCAAGATCTTGTATAATCATTTTAGAAGTAGTTGTACATAGAGCGAATTATTTCACCGCTTTAAATTCGAAAATAAATTTCTACTTTGTCGCCTGATGACCATAGGGAGTTCTGAAAGTTGATAATTTTGAAATAACACCTAAAAATATGAATCTAATTTAACTGAAATCATAAGAAATTTAAATTTAAATCTTCTTACCAAAAATTTCATACATGAAAGGCTTCAAGTTTTCGGAAAAATGTTAGTTTCTTCATAGTTTGAAAATATGAAACAAATATTAATTAAGATATGAAAAGAATCGGAAGAGAAATGGTACATATATGAATACAAAATATATATTGAGAGCACAAGTACAAATACATTAATTTGGCAAACTAAATTGAACTAATACATTAAAATACGGTTTCTGCACAGTGAGTCCTAAAGGCCATTTTAGCAGCCTCGTTTGTTTTTATTTTTCAAATGTTTAAAGTTTCATCTGAAATAAAAATTCAGCATTCTTAAGGGGTGTTACGGACGGAATCGATGTTTTATCATCTGCGGTACCCGGCGTAGGTTTTTTCCCACAGAGGTGGTTTTCCCTACGCCATTGCACACCCGAATGGGGGTACCTCTCAAAATGAAGCAGGCCTGTTAGGTAAATTATGTAAAAGGCCCTTCAAAATGGTGACGATCTCGATACAATTATTTGTAATTCGAATAGTATGATATCGATGGGTAATATGACGTCGTAGTCTATTTAAATGTTCGAGAGTTTGAAAGATCGAACTACGAGGTGAAAAAAGTGACGATCGGGTTGAGAGAGTTCGTTTAGGGATGTCGTCGGGTTGGGAAGTTCGCGTCGCGATCGGGTCGTCACCGATTGATCGAAATAAAGTTGATTTTTAGTTTGTGGCCGATCATATTGCGCGTTTTATTTGAAGCCCTTCCACCAGTCGTTAACAAAATGGTGCCGAAACCCGGGAGCAATCCCGGGTATGGTGGAAGTGGCTTTTTCGAGAATTCACGACCGTACTTTGTGTCGCGTATATGCGTGAAACTGTGGCGCACGATTTGTGATTCCGCGTTGCATCACTTTTTGACCGTTCGGAGATGTGAAAGTGTCGCGCAGGACAATTTGGACGTCATTTGGAGGTTGCTGAGGAAGATATCTGTGGGATCGATTTGACAGGAGGCCTCCAGAAAACTACACCGCCATCTATCTCCGTGGGCCGCATGTGGATTGCAGCGATCAGCTACCGGTACCAGTGGAAATGCAACATCGATAAAATGAAGTTTGGCATGGTGAGCTGTACGCTTTTTGCGGTTCTGTAACGGAGTAATTTGCATTTTGTAAATTTTTGATTGCGCGTTCGTTTTGCGACTCCATTTCATGCTTGTGACGCGCGATCGTGTTTTGTCGACCTACACGACGCTTCAATGACAGTTCGAAAATTCATGATCGTACTTGGTCAGTAGTTTGTGTAAGAAATAGTTGACGCGCTTCGTCGTGTATGCGCGTACATGTATCTTACGCTGTCTGATTCGCCTTTTAATGTAGGAGGGTTTTAAAGTTAATTAGATACCACTAATTTTATGAATGCCTTTTTTGTAAATAATTCGGAAATAATTTACTTCAGTTGGAAAATCAAAATAAATAATAAAAAAATTACTCCTTCGTTCGATATTATTAATTTGCACATTGCCATGACACAAGTATGACGTTGATCAGTTTATGTCTAAGATAAAAATAATGTTCTATAAAATTTGATAATATGTGCGGCCCGATAAATGTGATTCGGCATAAACACCGAATGTTTCAGATTTTCGAAAAAATTCATTACCATTGTAAGTGGCCTCCGTTTAATTTAAATCTTATATATACAGTACTCATATTCAGACATCAACGCACAATTATCGACTTCCCTATAGTTTGTCGGTAAGGAAGAAATCATTGAAATTTATATCGTAAATGGTTTATTTACTTTGGAACCCTCACAACGCGAATATCTATCACTAAAATTTTACCTTTAAGAACGTACGATTATTAGTAGCTTTAAGAATGTACTAACTGTGATGTAACCAAATAAGGTAATTGAAATGTAATTAGTTCTGCAAGCTTTGTTTGAATTCACTAATATTGATGATGATTAATTTATTCAAATTACAGGTTGAATTGAATAATTTACATTAATAACGAATAAAAATTCGAACAAATGTTTAGAAAAGGGATAAATATTTTAAATTCTAAATTCGATTGATTGAGAATCGAACATAAATACGTGCACATATACGGAGAAATTGAACGACAAAGTACTAAGTCGATAATTGTAAATTTTAATGATTAAAAGTGATGATAGTACGAAATTGGATGACGATATAATAGGCGCCCGATTACGTCAAAATCACTCTACGATACTTTTGCCGAAGTTTTTTATTCAACGTTGCAATTTGGCAATTGAGCCGAAATATCGATCTTCGAGTTTATTGAATATCAAATACAAAACAGCGCCTTTGACAGATGTTCTGACGAACATCATCTTTCACTAGATGTTCAAAAGAACATGCGCTTTTATAAATGTTCATAAGAACATGCGCTTTTATAAATGTTCAAACAAACCTGTTGCGAACATAATTGCTGTTTGAAATCTGCCGTACCCAGTACAGGTTTTTGCCCCCCATGAGTGGGATTTTCCCTGTGCCATTGAAAACCACTGTTGAAAATCGGCTGTGGCCGGAGATCTGTTACATATATGAGTAAAGATCCGGAAAGTTATGTACTATTGTTTGTACCGATTTATAGTTTGCAAGCCTTGAGGAGCCACGTAAATTGTGAATTATAATTTGAATTCGTGTAACTGATTTCGAATTTGATAAGTGTCTTTGTGGACACTCAGGGCCGTCCTTGCGGATAGCTCTCTGAAACCTTACATTATATCCGATACGTAAAGTGAGCTTGAATCGTAAAAGACATTTCGCAAATTCGGAGTCGAATTTCCTGTGATCGAAATTTGCTCCAAATCGGCGAAAGTCTGTATAGCTTGGTTTGCGTTATGGGGAATTTTGAAAGCAGATATTGTTTTAGATATCGAACTTTGATGTCACACGTGGCTCGCTTCTGGATGGAGAGTAACCTGTGTGGTTACGAGTTCGGGGATTGGAGTCAGACTCCAATTTTGACCGCGCTGGCCTCCTGGTGAACAAGAAGTCCGGAGGTTAGAAGCGTGACATATATTGGTCCACACGATGCTCAATCTCCTGATGGATAGTAACCTGACAGGAACATGTATATGACTAAGTGTCTTATACAGGCCTCTGGCGAATGAGAAGTCTTGAGAACTGAGCGTGGACAAATCGAATTGGAAATTCGATTTCTGTAATCTTTGTATCAAATTCGAAAATAATTGGTCTTTTGAATTTGATCGATTTGTGTTTCGATATGAGCGCTCGAAAGCGCCGCCCTTTGGCTTTGGCCGGGGAACGTTTGTCTCTTGTTTAGTTGGTCGGTACATGGAAACCTCCTCGAGGCTAGCAGTCGAAAATTGATCGTGAGCTCTGGCAGTGGTAGCCTGGTAGCCTCTGTGGCAAATCTAAGTCGGTCCGATTTATTTACTGTGGAAATTGTTGCCTACGTCCTTAGGGTCGTAATAAAAAAAAAAGGATAATTGTATTCAACGACCGAATCACGTCTTTATTGTTTCCGCCCGTTTTGCACACAAACAGTACTTTGACGGATAATCGAAAGAACTCCGCATTTTCTCAAACAGAAGTTTGATAGAAAATAATAGTTTTTGACGGCGATTGATGGTTGATTTTATCATATCGATTAAAGAAATTTGATTTGTTTTCAAATATGGAAACGAAGTAGTACGATGAATGTGTAATGGGAATATGATTGTAATTGCAAATAAAAAAAAAAAAATCGAGCCTTTCGTGCAAGGTTTGGTATCAGTTTCATGTCAAATTTTTTGCGCGAATGACAATTTGAATGGAAGTAGCTTAATATAAATCATAATACATATAATGATTGTTCATGTTTGTGAAGGTCATGATTAATTTTACATAGGTCCCGATCCAGACAATGGATTGCGGGCTTGTCGTCTTTATAGCTGCCCTTGCCTTTGATTGATATGTCCCATTATTTGGATGATGATGATGACATGACGAATCGAAATTGAATTGATTAAAAATTTCTAACGTATTTGGACTCGTATTCGAAAACATGAGCCTTTGAATTATTAATATTCGAATTATTAATATCTGTTTTTTTATGGAATTTTCATGAAAACTCCTCGAGACGATCGCAAGAGTCGATGGTCACGAGCAAATCGCCTATCCTACTATACGAGACGGATGTATTGTGTGAAATGATTCGCTTTTGACGACTTTTAAAGGAATGCATTTCAAATGTCTACGTAATTTAGGTATTGTCGAGTCAGCCGCTATAGATTAAAAGATGAAACTTCAAATGAAATTGATACCAGGCTTGAGCTGTTGTTAATGCCTGATAGTTGTTCAGTTAGTGAGTAAATAGCAGCTAGTCAATTATATGTTTTTCTTGGTTTCTGAAATGTCATAATGTTACTATGACAATATAATATAAACAAAGCTTGCAGATGTACGACATGTTCTATTTTAAGAAACGTAATTTGGTAGACGTCGAAAAGGATTTACAAATGTAATCGGATAAGTTGAGGCAGTCAGGAACAACAGTTGTTACGGACATAATTGTCATAAATATAGGTACTGAGCACATTTGTAAAGGTCCTAAACTGGCGACGATATGAATATTACGATGTGTGAACTGTTTTTAAAATAGTTTAAAGGCAATTCGTGAAATGTAAAGGATAAATATAATGCATGTTAATTATTAGGTGTGGAATGAAGCTTTATGTGGCCATTGTCTCACTTCTAAATGGACAGTAGCTCTTAGGTTTCGAGCACGTGGATTTGAAGTCGCGCTTCGAATTTTGGTCAGTGCTGGCCTTTGAGTGAACAAGAAGTTTAGAGGTTCGTAGCATGGCATTTTGATTTGGTTTAAACTTATGAGAACTCGCAGTGGAGTTCACAAGTTTGGATTGCGGACAATGTCCGATTTGCCACTGTATCGCCTCTAAATGGATAGTAGCCAGTTGGTTTCGAGCACGTGGGACGGAGTCGCGCTCTGTTTTTGGTCAGTGCTGGCCCTCGGGTGAACAAGAAGTTTGGAGGTTCGTAAGGTGGGACGTTTTATGAAAACCAAAATTCAAATACCCGTCGATAAAGCGAATTGCTATCATTCGAAATGGAGCGTCCTTAGCGACGAAATTTGTGTTAGCAATGGTGATTGCATTTTTTGTCTGGGCAGAATCTCGCGAGCCGAGAGTGAATTTTCGCGTCCGTTGAAGAGGTTCGTATCGTCGCCAATCGCGTCGTAAATGGTTTTGGAGTAATAAATTTCCTGTTTTTTAAAAACCCAACACCGCCGGAGTAATTATTTCGTCCCGTGTTGTTACAACAATTATTTGCCAAAAGGAAAATTACATTATTTCGACAACTTGAAGTGAAAGGTTGTCGCTATTTCCGGACACTTGAACAGAGCCGTAATCCGAAATATTATTAATGAATTTATTTAATCACGTGACGGTTTTCTCCAGATTTTCACCCGATTTCAAACGAGGTCGGCGATTATATCGGTGAGAAATCATTTTGAAGGATATCAACAAAAAATATGTTTCAATGACAATCATTTGATCAATCGAACGAGACGACAATTGAAAAATTTGAATTCCTGGCTGCCTTAACTTTCGTTTGGTGATTTAATAAACACCATGTGTGACATGGGATGATTTCGTCGAAAATCCATAGAGTCATCAAAGTTAATATGCAACTTGTAAATGAATAATTCTTGTAGTTGGATGCTTATGATGTGGTGAATATTACATGGTCATGGCGCAATGTGTCCGTACTGATTGCGAAGATGTGTGGTGGCTGTGTGCGAATTTTGTCGAGGCTGTTCCCTTAGCGGGGGGAGCAGTAATACGGTATGCAGTACGAGGTCTTGTGAGAATGTACATCTTCGTTATAAGACTGACTTGAATGACTTACAACGCTACTATGAAAATCTCGACTTGTTTATCGTAGTGTAGTTTCATAGAATATGAGTAGTATTTTGACGACCTTGAGTAGTATTTGAGTATTATTACAGACCTCTGTAATCCTCTTACAGTGATAGCGAACATTCTTGGGCATGGTATATGCCTTCTTCTGACTTTGATTTATGATCACTAAGTTTGCCTTTGTTTTTGATATTATTTAAGTAATATTGTAGTAGTTAGTGGATCTACCTTTTTTGTCTTTTTCACTGACTTTGGACACAAACACTGATGATCACGACAGAACGGTGATGTGAAATGTCACATGATGTTGTGGTGAGTTTGAATTTATGGAAAGCTAATTGGAAGCTATGCTGATGTAATCGAATGGAATAATATTAGAGAATTGGAAATGAATGAGCCAGATAATGTACTTGGTTGCTAAGTTATGATGATGGTACTATCTGATAGTACCATGCGAGTGGAAAAATGTTAATGCAAAGTGCGTGACGTGTGAAAACTTCGATGATGATTTGAATGGGTTATGAAAACATCGATTCTAGTGAAGTGTACGAGTCCGTGGACTTCGTACAGGGGGGAGAATGTTACGGACGGAATCGATGTTTTATCATCTGCGGTACCCGGCGTAGGTTTTTTCCCACAGAGGTGGTTTTCCCTACGCCATTGCGAAGGGAAAACCACCCTTGAAATTATTTATTTCCGAAAACTCTTATTGTTAGTCAATTCTCATTGATAATTTTCACTATTTTTCAAGATCTTGTATAATCATTTTAGAAGTAGTTGTACATAGAGCGAATTATTTCACCGCTTTAAATTCGAAAACAAATTTCTACTTTGTCGCCTGATGACCATAGGGAGTTCTGAAAGTTGATAATTTTGAAATAACACCTAAAAATATGAATCTAATTTAACTGAAATCATAAGAAATTTAAATTTAAATCTTCTTACCAAAAATTTCATACATGAAAGGCTTCAAGTTTTCGGAAAAATGTTAGTTTCTTCATAGTTTGAAAATATGAAACAAATATTAATTAAGATATGAAAAGAATCGGAAGAGAAATGGTACATATATGAATACAAAATATATATTGAGAGCACAAGTACAAATACATTAATTTGGCAAACTAAATTGAACTAATACATTAAAATACGGTTTCTGCACAGTGAGTCCTAAAGGCCATTTTAGCAGCCTCGTTTGTTTTTATTTTTCAAATGTTTAAAGTTTCATCTGAAATAAAAATTCAGCATTCTTAAGGGGTGTTACGGACGGAATCGATGTTTTATCATCAGCGGTACCCGGCGTAGGTTTTTTCCCACAGAGGTGGTTTTCCCTACGCCATTGCACACCCGAATGGGGGTACCCTCAAAATGAAGCAGGCCTGTTAGGTAAATTATGTATAAGGCCCTTCAAAATGGTGACGATCTCGATACAATTATTTGTAATTCGAATAGTATGATATCGATGTGTAATATGACGTCGTAGTCTATTTAAATGTTCGAGAGTTTGAAAGATCGAACTACGAGGTGAAAAAAGTGACGATCGGGTTGAGAGAGTTCGTTTAGGGATGTCGTCGGGTTAGGAAGTTCGCGTCGCGATCGGGTCGTCGCCGATTGATCGAAATAAAGTTGATTTTTAGTTTGTGGCCGATCATATTGCGCGTTTTATTTGAAGCCCTTCCACCAGTCGTTAACAAGGGGATTCTAAAAATAATTTAAATACTAACTGCATTTTGGAAGTCTTTTAGTCGGGAACGTACGCTCTCAATTTTCCACCAATTACAATTAAAATTTTTTTTACAACTCCATGGCGTATAAAATGGTCTTTATGGAACCGAAATTTTTAAAAATATCACAAAATTTTGGAAAAAAAGTAGCCGAATGTTGCAGTCTATTTCTTTTGACACGAATTTTATTCGGGACCGTAAATCTTCAATTTTCCACCGATTGCGATGAACGTTTTTTACAACTCCATGAGACGTATAAAAAAGTCTCTGTGGAGTGAGAATTTTAAATAATATCGGTTCATGCCATAACCTATTTCAATTACGCCACAAAATCAAGAGAAAAAAGAAGTATGTAATATGGCCCGACACCCAGCTGTTTGGCTGTCGCAGTGTATTCGGCCGATGCAAAATTGATTTAAAGTAACATATTGACTTCTATTATTTGAGGTTTCGCCATTAGCTGCCCTCATAAATGTCATTCGAGTATGGTAAATAGCAAATTACCGTTTTCATCGAAAAAATACCTAAATTGACTTCTGCATAAATATCAATAAAGTTTATCTTTAAAAAAAGACTTACAGTAACATCTGTGGAAGTTTCAGATTTCACCTTCAACCTAATTCTAATCAAAGCTCCCAAATGTATTTATTTCAGTCTCACAAGAAGCGAATAAAATTTTATTGTTAAAAAAGACCTCTATACGAATCTGTTGAAATTTGACCATTAGTCATTAGTCTAATTTTTATCAGAGTTCTCAGATGTATTCAATAACATTTAGTAAGAAGAGAATAAACTTCTACGAGTACAAAAATCTTATATTTACTTGACTATGTCGGAGACTCGTGCTTGCTCTCGCTGCTCGTGCGGTAAAATGCACTTTGCGCACTTGTTGTATTATATACTATTAAAATCATATGTAATAATATACAATTTTATTTAGATCATTTTCTAACTACCGGGCACAGCTTTAAAAAATCTGACAAAACATCTTTTAGTCATAAAAGGATCTATTGCGACTAGTCAAATATATTTCGAGACAACAAGTATAGAAATCCATGTTTAAAATACATTCGGGCTTACACTACGGAGACATATACATGTATATGATTAAACAGTTTTTTAGTTCCATCGTAGTCGGTTAATTACAAGTATCTAAATACAAAATTGTATTTGCTGCAAATTATATCGTTCCCTTGTATTCGACAGGAAAACATTGTAATTACGTCTATTTTGAAAAAAATGTATCACCTTTTCCCTACTAAAAAATAAATCCTTTTTTTGGCTAGTTCTTGTCTAGTTTTGTTATTTCCCATGTTAAAGGTATAGGAAATATGTACAGTGTAACAAAAAAGTGGATAAATTTCTACCAGGGTTACATTCTCCAGACTACACGAAAGCTAATGTTACATTTTTGCAATACGATAATTTGGCAATAACATTTTTTTCTGGTCAAATAATATCGTTTATTTTTTTCCCGAAATTATCACATCAACAAAATGGATATTTTATTTCTTCTACTAAATTTTTGTCAAAAACAACTTTCGTACAAACTTTGCCCATAGGAATAATGTTTTAAAAAGTGACGCAACAACGGATATGTAATGAATCAATAAGCTTCTAGTTCTCATTAACACATCATAGTATGGTTTTAACGGTTATCTGCTAATTAACGATCTGCTCCTAATCTGGGTTCACGAACGGATACGTGGCAAAGCAGGGTTCCATTTTTTATTTAAAAGATGTGTTTTAACTCATTTGTTTTTAATATTTTTACTTTTTTTATATATTGCATGCTTATAATATTTTTATTTATTTATATATTTAGTTATAAGTAAGTACTTTTTTATTACAATGTTTATTATAAGTTAAACTCAAATAAAATTCATTTAGAATAACGTATATATTAGAAATAATTTACGTATTATTAAAGCTAATATAACAGAATTACTTGCACACTTAAGCACTATACTTAATGACTTTGGGTAATTTTGAAACATTTATTTTTTATATTTTAAATTTCTTTACTTAAAACGATGTGCTATTTTTTAAAACTCTTAAAGAAAAAGTTGAAATAAATGAAAAAAATTGTGGACCATGGTCAACAATAGCGCGTAATTTTGTAAGTAATTCTGTCACTCTTGCTTTAGTTGTACTAAAGCAAGTTAAAAAATAACTTTAGTTATTTATAATATAGGAATGAACTGGATAATTTCGACCTACCTAAAACCTAAAAAAAATCGACTTTACGAGTCGAAAACGTAAATTAAACGATCTTTAGAATATGGATTTCAATATAGCTTAAATATTAAATAAACAATTCAGTTTTTCTCAGTAATACGATCCTCTTACTAATTCTGAAAAAAAGTAAACAAAGAAAATATATTAAATAGCTTAATTGGGTTAACATTTGTTGATACTTCAAATACTAGCTGTTGAGTTATGACTTAATTACAGTTAGACTCACCGATTTTACATATTCCGTGACACTGTGGAGAATCCCGAACCCCCCCCCCCCCCACCTATATAATTCGGACCGCGTTTACTTTCAACATAATTTAGCACTGATATATAGGTTTAATTTATAGTGCTTAATTATTAATAAAGAAGACAACATTTTCATACCCGTATAACTTGTTTGTTTATAACACTGGGTACATAGATTACATACGTACTGTATATTTCTGCTCTAAATGAACAATTACTTGTAATACCAGGAGAGAAAACAAACGAAGCAAATTCAATTTCTATGATCGATATTTAGAAGGAGAAAATAATAGTCGCATAGAATTACGATAGCAGCAACTACTTTATTCAAAATTTTGCGAGTTTCCGCATATATTTTCGTTCCAACTACAGTAAAACTTGAACACTCGCTTTCTTGAACACCCCGTCTATTTGAACAAGATAACCTCGTTTATTTGAACGATTTCTACTTCCCCTTGCTCCCACTACTCGCTCTTACGCGGATACAAATTCCAATGCGCGTGCGCTATACTCACGCCGGACGGGTATATTGCGCGAGGAGTGGGGACAACTGTAAGCGTTCAAATAAACGGGGTCGGAGGGGAAATGCTGGCTCGACCCTGTTCAAGTAAGAGGGGTTTTACTGTAAAATGATCAGATTAACCATAAAATATATACGAGGTCTGTCCCAAAAGTATCCGACCTATACCTTCTTAACTCCACCCAACAACATTCCAGCGACATCTATGGGCGTGAGCGTACACTGTAAACACTCCCGAACTTCCTGGATACCATATTTACAGACGGAGCGCCTTAATTCGCGCACAGCGTTTATTTGTTTACTACATGTGTTTTGCGTTTGTCGGATTTCGTTTATTGCTAAAAATGTCGGAAAGAACCGAGCAGCGAATTTGCATAAAATTTTGTTTTAATCTTGGTAAAAGTTGTACGGAAACTATTGAAATGTTCAGAAGGCCTTTAGGGACGTGTGTATGGGCAAAACGCAAATAAAAGAGTGGTACAAGCGGTTTAAAAGTGGCCGCAATCTGTTGACAGTGATCCTCGTTCTGGCCGACCTTCGACGGGAACAACATCGGATAATGTGGATCGTGTGCGAACTGCGATTGAACAAGATCGTCGTTTGACTGTGTAAGAATTGGAAGATGACCTTCGAATACCAAAAAGTACTGTTTGGCGAATGTTAACCAAGAATTTGGTAATGACTCGTGTGTGTGCAAAATTCATCCGAAAACTGCTCTCAGAACAGCAAAAAAACCTTTGCTAGTTTCAATTCCTCTGGACAATATGGAAATGATCAATAGTGATGAAAATTTTCTCAAAAAGGCTATTACTGGTGATGAATCATGGGTTTCTGGTTATGATCCTGAAACAAAACAACAGTCTTCGCAGTGGAAGCTTCTATCCGAGCCTCGACCGAAAAAAGCCCGTCAAAGTCGAAGCAACGTTAAGTCAATGTTGATTGTGTTTTTCGATTATGAAGGCCTTGTGCACCACGAGTATGCCCCAAAGGGTCAGACGATCAACAAAGAATACTATGTTGAAATTTTGAAAAGATTGCGCGATGCAATCAGAAGAAAACGGCCGCAGTTTTGGCAAACCGGTGACTGGCTTCTTCACCACGACAATGCCCCAGCGCATGCATCGAACCTTGTGCAGCAGTACTCAGCAAAACACTTTTCAGGTTTCTGAAAACAGATTTCTGGCTGTTTCCTCGTTTGAAAATGCCGCTTAAAGTACACCGATTCGACGACAAAGACACTGTTTGAAACTAACGCGACGACTGCACTAAAGGCGATTCCGAAATTTGACTTTGAAGACTGCTTTAAAAAGTGGAAGGATCGATATGAGCATGTTGTTCAGTCAATTGGGGAGTACTATGAAGGATGTCACCAACCGGATGACGAAAAATAAGTCAAGCGTCGAGAAATCGAGGTAGGTCGGATACTTTTGAGACAGACCTCGTATGATACATACATAACATTATAATATTTTAGGATGTGATAAAGAAACAATCGAAAATAAGCGTGAAAAAGGACGATCGCAATAAAAACACATAAAAACGCACTCTGATTCCACCAAAAACCAAGTTGTTTTAATTAAATATAAGGTTATAGTATATTTACGTTATATTGGTTTGCAGAATAATTTCCTACTAAATACGCTGTTTTATAATACAGCAATTTCTAAATTAGCACATCAGGGAATAAAAACGGGTGCCGGTAGAAAAATTGACTGTCAAAAAATGGTTATCAGCTCTATGACTGTCGATGTTTTAGACCTGTCGGCCCTTTCATTTATCAGTTTTTCAACCCGCACCCACAAAAACACCACTGCCACAAGATTCAATGCAAGGTAAACAAACTGCTTATTTTCTTTAGTGTTTTCACAAAGCATCAATAACATTTCGACCTTAATTTTCCCTATGTTCCCGCAACCGAGGAGGGCTGAATTTTGTTTACTGTTCGCAAATTTTTATTTACTTTGCAATGGAATAGGTTGCATCGCAGACGTCCTATATGCCTTAGGGGGCCTGCTTTGTCTTTTTAAGGCTCTCTCTGGAACTCACAAAGAGATCCTTATTTTTGGTTACTTATTTATTTTAAATCGGTCAACATACATAAAAATAACATCGTCCCAACCAGAAATAGATTTTTTTTAAAGCTTTTGGCAGACATGGAACGTTTTTGTCACTGTAATTATAGAAAATGTGTTAGTTGTCTCAGTAGGTTCTATCCCAACGGGTAACTATTCTAAATTTATTACGAATATATTTTCGATCTCATTAATAACCATGTTCCACCCATCCAGCAAACATACTAAAAATAACTATCTGCATTATTGGATTCTTACACTCGATCAAACGTGCGCGAAATTTATTTCGAGCGGTAGAATTCGGATTCAGTCGTCAAAGCAGTCTGCATATATATATAAAAGTTTAAAATGCGATGAAATGTAAGGGTCACTCCATCGACAGCTTTTTCTTTTATATATAACTTTAAGAAAATTCTAATCTTTAATCAGAATATAGTATGTAAATAGTAGATTAGTAACATCGATAACAATACATTTAGCAATTCAGGTAGGGCATTGTGTTGTTATATTATATGAGAAAATATATGGCAATTTTTCTAAGCTAAATTGTAAATTAATGATAGAGCATTATACGAAAATGTGCATTTATTTGTAGTACAAATTACACTGTAACAACAATGAATAGTATAGAAAAAGGTCTTACTTCAAGACAATCATGTCTTATTTTCAAGTCGTAGACTTCTTAGAACATATACGCTGAGGAGGACTATGGAAGTGACATTTTGGTTATTTGCCAACATGTACATCTAAAAACTTTACTAAAAAATGATATTGTAAAAATACATGTCCTAACTGCACCCATTTCGCTCTGAGAGACTTTTATTTACGAAAATTGCAAAAGTATTTTCAATTTAGGGATAACCAAGGGTTTATCGGTCGGCTTTTGTACGTTTTGCTATTGAGGTTTGTAAAATTTACAACCGACCATAGCAAATTTTAGAATCCACAGGTACTAAAACCGAACTGTAAAACCCCAGTTATCCCTAAATTGACAAATTTAGTGTTTTTAGTTTCTTTTTAAATTTAGTCTTTCAGTGCAATGACAACAAAATTGTCATCGATTTATATAAATGAATTATTGTATCTGTGCACGTTCATCTATCATTTCGTTTGTGCAAAGTTTTGTACAAATATGTAGTCCAATGTTTACTTCGCGATATACACACGTGTCTCATATACAGCGATAGAACTGTTAGCAGAGGTTATAACATACGTTTAAACTAACATTAACACAGTACAGTGGTCCTTCCACAAATTGAACATTTTTCAATCTGAACAAAAAAATGGCGTCGATATTCTGCAATTTGAACATTCCGCTTGTCTCGCTATCCCCACCACAGATTTTCTACCCCTCCACCTGGACATCAACTTTCTGGCTGTGTATATAACACATACAATGTGCAAGCGAAACAAGGAACGCAATGGAAGCGGTGGGAGTGTTCAAATTGTAGAATAAAGATGGCGGTGTTGAAACCGGCTTTGTTCAGATAGCGGAGGGACCACTGTACAGGGGAATGTCCTTAAGGAGGCAGAAATTGAAGGGGATCAATTACGGGGGCATAATAAAAGTATATATTTTGAGGGGTACCAGTACACTTAATCGTAGCCTATTTCATCGTCCCCCACTTCATAGTCTTCCGTTTCATCGTCTGGACACTTCATCGTCTACGACACTTCATCGTCTGGACACTTCATCGTCTGGGACATTTCATCGTCCGGGACACTTCATCGTCCGGTACATTTCAGCGCGCTCCATACTTTCTTGTGTTATGAGCTTTTCTACGTGCACCATTTTAGGGTCGACGATTACGTGGTCTAGATAGTGCGCTCCGTAGCTTTTTATGTTATTAGCTCAAATACGTGCACCAGGTGTTCCGGGTCACCGATTACGGGGTCGAGGTGGTGCGCTTCGTAGCTTTTTATGTTATTAGCTATTCTACGTGCACTGGGTGTTTAGGGTCGCCGATTACGGGGTCTAGGTAGTGCGCTCCGTAGCTTTTTATGTTATTAGCTCAAATACGTGCATCAGGTGTTCAGAGTCGCCGATTACGGGATCTAGGTAGTGCGCTACGTAGCTTTTTATGTTATTAGCTCAAATACGAGCACCAGGTGTTCAGGGTCGCCGATTACGGGATCTAGGTAGTGCGCTCCGTAGCTTTTTATGTTATTAGCGCAAATACGTGCACCAGGGAATCGCAGGTATATATGGACTCGTAGAGCTTGAATCCACCGTTGTCCCTATGTCATGGGGAAACTCTGCCCCCTAGACCCCATTCTTGTACTAATTGAACCTAACTAACCCCGTCAGGGTGTTGTAAGGTTTGCGACGCCACGTGCGACTCGGGGAGCTTGTAGTGCAATAAGTAGGGGAAAGTCGACCAAACCCAACCGGGTTGTACCTACTACCCCCTGCTCTATATCTCCCATCACGATCGGCATTGGGCCGCCCTCCTCTACTTATTGCCCTCCATTGGAAAAAAAATGGTGCATACAATCAATTAACCATTTCATGGTATATCCGGAGGGATGCATTTTTCACGTGGGTTTACTCACATCTATTGGTTGATGGTTAGGTTATTATAAAAAGGGGGTCTGGGGGGGCGGAGCCCCCCAGGACATAGGGACAACGGTGGATCCGTTCCCTATGGGGAAATTTTTTCCAGGGGAAATTTTTTCCGGGAAATTATATAGAATAGCTAATAACATAAAAAGCTACAGAGCACCCCACCTAGACCCCGTAATCGGTGATCCTGAACACCTGGTGCACGTATTTGAGCTAATAACATAAAAAGCTACGGATCGCACTACCTAGATCGCGCAATCGGTGACTCTGAACACCAGGTTTTTGGGGTCGTCGATTACGGGGTCTAGGTGTCGCGTTCCGTAGATTTTCATTTTTATAACTAAAAAACGTGTCCCCGGTGTTTGGGGTTGCCGATCATGTAGTCTAGGTATCCACTTGGTGTTAACCATCCATGACCTTGAGGTCAAAGTTGAAGGTCATTTCAAGGTCAAATCAATTTTATCTGATAAACAACGGTAACCTTGTCCTTGACCTTGGGCCAAATTTGAAAAAATTTGAAGGTCATTTCAAGGTCAAATCAAAATATGTTCAAATTTGAAGAAAAATAAGCAAAATTTATTTTGACCTTGAAATGACCTTCAACTTTGACCTCAAGGTCATCGTTAGTTAACTCGAAGTCAATACCTAGACCACTTGATCGTCGACCCCAAACTCCTGGTGCATATTTTTTAGTTGAAAAGATGAAAAACTACGGAGCGCGATTCCTAGACACCGTAATCGCCGACCTTGAACACCTGGTGCACGTATTTGAGCTAATAACATAAAAAGCTACGGAGCGCACTACCTAGATCCCGTAATCGGCGACCCTAAACACCCAGTGCACGTAGAATAGCTAATAACATAAAAAGCTACGAAGCGCACCATCTCGACCACGTAATCGGTGACCCCGAACACCTGGTGCACGTTTTTGAGCTAATAACATAAAAAGCTACGGAGCGCACTATCTAGACCACGTAATCGTCGACCCTAAATACCCAGTGCACGTAGAATAGCTAATATCATAAAAAGGTACGGAGCGCACCACCTAGACCCCGTAATCGGCGAGCCTGAACACCTGGTACACGTAGAAAAGCTCCTAACACAAGAAAGTATGGAGCGCGCTGAAATGTCCCGGACGATGAAGTGTCCCGGACGATGAAATGTCCCAGACGATGAAGTGTCCAGACAATGAAGTGTCGTAGACGATGAAGTGTCCAGACGATGAAACGGAAGACTATGAAGTGGGAGACGATGAAATAGGCTACGATGAAGTGTCCATAAATCATTTTGAGGAGTCTTTTAACTTTAAATTATGAAATTAAAAGAACTCTGATGGCCGTCTAAATTGTTTCCTGATTGTTAACATGTAGAGTTATATAGAGATTATTCGAATTATATCCTAAATGAAGTCTTAATATACTTTTATGACGAGCGTACTAGCCGGGTTAATAATGGGATGCATTTAAAACAGACTGCATTGACTGAACAGAAAAGGAGAAAATAAAAAAATTCAGATAGAAAGACCATGATGCTATTCCTCGTCACGTGCCCGATCGCGATTGACGGTTTGGCCGTGAAAAATTCAACAGAGTTCAATGCCGTTTCGACGTAATCCCCACTTTTAATTAAACAATTTAATCGTCTCGCGCAGTTTTTAATACACGACCCGCTAAGTGATCGATACAACCTCGCGGCACAACCTTTCTACTCCATGATCAAGAGCCTGCGTTTACACGTGCGAACGAATAATCCTTTGCCCGAGCTCATAAATATATTGATCATTTATTAGATGAACGATTTCGATTTTAATGTCATAAAAATTATTTAAATATTATTTATTTCTAAAAAAAATCAAAGACAATTGTGTTGAGAACCCATAAAACTAACTGATAAATAAATATATTTGTCGATTATTAATGATTAGCCCACACAGCGTATCCTCCTGATGATGCCCTCAGGAACACTTCGATATCCTGCGCAGCTTCCAGGAATGTTCTAATGGGATATGCTGAACAATGAGAGATTGTTACATAAAAAATAATTAATGTTGTTCATTTCGATATGGGTGTATACATTTTCATTAATGCACCTGCTTGATATCTGCTAACGTTACATTACGTGAAATTTAATGCACGATAGATAAATTATAATTAACTATGAACAACAAATTTCTTAATGTGGTTGCTTCGAAGGAGGATGCTCACGAGCATAGATGGTATTGTCCCTCGAGGTGTAATCCAATACCTAATTCGGACAGAGTATGATGAGGTGTAACACTTCATACCAAATTCGATTGTTTCATCACGCCGGAAGTTTTAAAAAATCGTCGTTGAAATAGCGGCTTTTTCTATGTAATATCTACGACTTCAACAATGATTTTTAAACTTTCCCACCAGATAAAATAATTGTATTTGGTTTGAGGTGTTACATCTTACCAATACTCTATCTGAATCAAGTAGAGCATGCAAAACTGAACAGGCTTTACATTGTAGTTTAAAACATCACGACACTGGTATCCTTCTGTGGGTTTGTTCAATTAATTTCGTGAATAGTACAAAACCCTTCGTGGGAAGTGTTCGCACGCTTTAAACTAACCTTCCCTAATAAAAGAAACAGTTCTGGTTGCCCTTTGGTTAGATTTTTATTATAATTAATTAGTTAGGAATCAATTCACTTCTTATTGGAAGTATTTAATTTCCCGTCCCAACCAATACTTTCCTAATATACAGATATATTTATCCCAAGTAATTTTTTCCATTTGTTTGCAAAGACACCGAAAAAACCTAGACGACTTACCGTCTAATGCATGTTGTTTTCTTTTTTGATGATGACTGATGATGATGATGATGATTATGACTGGCGAAGCGTCGCCATTCTCAAGATTATCTTAGAGTTTTGTATCGGAAACGGAATTTCTGATGATGATGATAATAATAATGATGGTAATTAGCAGGTGTTACACTATGTTTCTCGGCATTTATTGATAGCAAAATGTTTTTATTACAGTTTTTCATTGCTTTCAGTAGATGTCTTTCCATCTCTCTGTATCTGGAACTATTTCTTAAGATCACGTCCGTGAAGCCAACCATCGAAAACAAGTGTATGTACCAAAGACTTGATATTTTTCTTTGTTGAAGAATGATGAACGATTTGTCAGCTAATTATTGTTGATGGGGATAATGATTATTAATGAATAACCTTTATATATTGCTTGCTCTGGAACATCTACAAGAAAATGAGAGACCGACACCCAATGAAAATAAAACAGTAACAACTGAATTTTGAGGTCTCTCTTCTCGAAGAAAACCTTTTCTCAAATAATTTGTAGTGCTTCTGTAAATAAATCTCTCTTTCGATTTTATATTTACAGAATTTTGTTTAATCTATTTTTACTTACAAATTGTCCTTTAAATCAGGGTGATACATAACCTCTTTAAACTTTGAATCAGCAACTTCTTTTCAAACTGTAAGAATATTATTTTTCAAAGTTTATATACAATTTTCTGTGAACTTCTCTTCTCATCTCGACGCCTGAATTTTGAACATAATCTTTTTAATTTGATACATTTTCCTTTTCTGTAGTTGAAAAATAAGTAAGAAATTATTACCTAATAATAAAAATTCACAATGAAACTTATTTGATGGAAGTAAATCTAACCTCCTTGGTTAAAAAAAAGGCTGTCTCTAAATCCACGTATAAATTAATTTCATATAAACATGGATTTTGCAGTCAAATCGAGTAAATGCTTTCCCCCAAATTGGGGGAGCCTTATGGGGGACTACCGTCCCCCAGACCCTCTGCTAAGGCTATTCTAACCTAACCAAACACATAAACCTTGCATCCGTCTCTCTTTCACTCATGCATTATATAGGAAAACGTACGTGGACATAAACACTCCGGAATAAAAAACTATGAAGTCTTACCACATATTTCAGGATTAACAAATATAATTTCTCTCGGTGGAATGATTGGTTGTTGTTCTTTTTTTCGAATTTTGTAATTTCTTTTATGAATTAAAATACAACATTTTTAATTTATGTTCACATGAACACTTTAAGTATGAAAAAAAGTTGTACCCAAGTAATATTTTAGTCACGCAAATAGTCTGATAGAAATCAGTAGCTTTTATTCTGTGAACTTTATTTTTATTGAACATTACATTTTATACTCGTCAGAGTTAAAATACTTCAACCCACATTTAAAATTAGTATTTTCTAAAACGAATGCTTCTTTTTTGCTGAATATTATTTCAATTAAAGTTTGCAGGAGTTATTTTTATTCCTGCACTTTGTAAAATAAAAATGAAAAGTGTTTCTACCTTTATCATGAACGATCGCATTTTATAATCTCTCTCAAGTTACATGTAAACCATTATATATAGTCCTCGTAAGCCGTAATTGACCTGTACAAATATATGTCGACAATATGTCAATAATATCGACAGATACATTAGCTGGAAACATCACATGGACATACGATTCTTCATCATGTGGCTCTTGCACTCAGAAGAAAGAACACAGTCAAACAAGGTTTGGTTAATTTAACCCTAGCATGTTGTGTTAAAGGGACTACAAATATTAATAATATTTTCGAAAAACAAAATTATAGTTCCAAAAAAAGTGCTCTCAAACCTATAATATTTATGCAGAAAAACGTACAACAGTTACTCACTGTTATATAGTAGGTAATAGTTATTTTTGTATCGATGGCGTAAAATGGGATTTTACTGGACGCGAGAAACGGCGAAGCCGTCCCGAGGTTCACCAGGATGAAACTTTTACGCCTAAGATTCAAATGTTAGATTTTTATAAAGCAGACGTAAAATGTTTTTGCGCTTCGATTTGTGGGCCTAAAATGCCAATTTCCCACCTCCGTGTGTATAAAATTTATTTCACGCCGCAGGAGGCATGAAGTAAACATTTTTGACCCGCAAATGAGGGTGTAAAATGAGCTTTTTGCGCCTACTGCGTCAAAAAAATAATTAAGTATGGTAGATTATGACAATGATATAGAAATATATCACATGCAATAATGTGTGTTTTGTATTTTCTATTCACAGAATTTGTGTCATTGTTTGTTTTTAAACAATATAAGGACGGCATAAAATACATGATAAAAATATAATTTCATCTTCATTATAAAGGGTGTCCATTAAGTCGCGAACCGGGCTAATATAACTTGAAAATATTTTTTTTTAAACGCCGAAACACGTGAAAGGATTTTTTTAAAAATCTATCTTTTTGGGGAGTTGCGACCCACCACCTGTAAGCAAGTGGGGTACGAAGAGG
Organism: Trichopria drosophilae; assembly: GCA_030407085.1. Taxonomy (NCBI): domain Eukaryota; kingdom Metazoa; phylum Arthropoda; class Insecta; order Hymenoptera; family Diapriidae; genus Trichopria; species Trichopria drosophilae. Next base: position 137,306,326 of record CM059584.1, on the reverse strand, counting down.
TCGAAGCTCAGGTCAATTGGGGGCTCATTTGAAAGGTCTTCGCGAGACAAATTCAAGACACTAGGCACAGATGGCGCTGCGATCACTATTGCGAAATTATTTGACTTTTAAGATTTTTAATCTAGTAGATTAATAACTATTAATTTGGTTTCCCAAAAAAAATGGACTGATTTTCCGCATCACCACAGATATACTACACTAAATCCAATGTTGTAAATTTTGATTGAAATTTGTTTTTTTTATCCGCCATAATCATCCAACATTTGAACCTTTAAAAAAGTATAACGTATTTCTAATTAACGAAAAGCATGGTATACCAATGTTCATAAAAATGCAATATGTAGCAACATTCGTGGCTCAAAGGGTTAAGTAAACGAGTAGTTTACTTACACCAAGGTTTTATTTTTAGTCAAACAAACTTCTAAATTTTGCTTTACTAGCCATATTTCTAGTTCAATTTACGGTCTATAGGGTCCACCAATGTTGACGGATATACCCAGGTTTATTATACGTATTTCGATCTTTTGAATTCGAATTTCGAAGTTAGAGTCCTAAGTAGCCTAAACCGAATCTCCCGATGGTACAAATATTGGGGCAGGGGGGACTGGCTTAGGGTGGGTGTTGTGTTGGTGGCTGTTTAGTTCTGTCTTGTACCGTTCCTGTCTTTGTCCTGTACCTCTCCACTCGAGGGCCAACCCGCCAATAGACAATTTTGTCAATTATGCGGTGGAAATTACCATGTCCTTGTCCTTGTAATTTGCAAGAGTAATAATAATGTGTTCGTCCTTACTCTAACTTTATGTTAATAAATATATCGATTAAATAAATAGCGATTTATAAAAAGATAAAGAGTAAACTCTAAATTCGGACTCAGTTGTTCGAAGTACGTATAATAAGCATGGGTGAATACGTTGAAACAATACAGGTAAACTTTAAGAACGACTTTTCCGCTTAACACTTTGCGGCATACATTTTTCTGTACATGGAAAACAGCTGAAAATTGTTACTCGGGGGTTTTCGGTATCGCTGATTACGAATAGGAAGTCAGATTTTGAAAATCCAAAATGGTGGATCCAAGATGGCTGACGGAAATGTAAAAATTGACTTTATCGAGATAAAATTGGGTATTTTTTTTTTTTTTTTTTTTTTAATTGTAATTTTCGTTGCATGGCAACTATATAAAAATCTTCTTGACCGCTTTGATTTAAATAATTGATTTAAGATATTTGCTTGGGATGACGGTTCAAATACTCGAATGTAAATAATAACATAATGTCTAAATCGAGCTTCGATATAAGCTACTTAATAATTAATGAAATAATTGAGAGACCAAAAAATGTGAAATTTACCGTCTCTGAAACGATGATTTATGGAACGGTATATGACCAATTTAATATGTAATTAATTAATGGTTTCAGATTCCCTCTATCGCTAAAAAATAACTAAAAATGCCTATTTGTTAAAAAATATACGTTTCGTCCCAGGTCCTCCGCTGGACTCGTCAGTAAGACTACGGAGGGCCCGGTAAATTTCACACTTTTTGGTCTCTCAATTATTTCATTAATTATTAAGTAGCTTATATCGAAGCTCGATTTAGACATTATGTTATTATTTACATTCGAGTATTTGAACCGTCATCCCAAGCAAATATCTTAAATCAATTATTTAAATCAAAGCGGTCAAGAAGATTTTTATATAGTTGCCATGCAACGAAAATTACAATAAAATTATCACTGGGTGTCCTAGAGAGATGCATTGTGTAATGACATTACATTACCAAAATAATGCACACTCTCAATATCACTATACTCTAGAAAATCCTTCATTTTTAGATTATAGTTAAAAATTACATTTAAACACTGTCATTACGTATAAGACAGGGCCCTCCGTAGTCTTACTGACGAGTCCAGCGGAGGACCTGGGACGAAACGTATATTTTTTAACAAATAGGCATTTTTAGTTATTTTTTACCGATAGAGGGAATCTGAAACCATCAATTAATTACATATTAAATTGGTCATATACCGTTCCATAAATCATCGTTTCAGAGACGGTAAATTTCACATTTTTTGGTCTCTCAATTATTTCATTAATTATTAAGTAGCTTATATCGAAGCTCGATTTAGACATTATGTTATTATTTACATTCGAGTATTTGAACCGTCAACCCAAGCAAATATCTTAAATCAATTATTAAAATTGGGTACTCTAGGTAATTTTAAATGTATAAATCTATGATCATATTCATAATCAGCGACCCCGAAAACCCTCGAGTAAGCAGTTTAGTATGATTATCTCTTAAAGATTAGTCAATAATGATTTTTTTATCTAAAAATGACCATTTTTAGACTTTGTTAATTATTAAAAAATTTACTATATTCTACAGACTATGTGCATAAATTTTGATATTTAAACATCACATGAACTGTTTAGAAATAGGTGGTTACAATTGGAGCCACTGTGCCGCAAAGGGTTAAAAATCATATTTTCTTTTCATTAAATTTCTAATTACAACTGTTATTGCCGCTAATAATATGTTATGGAACATCCTATGAACTGTGTAAAATAAAATTTGGTAAAGTAGTTTAATTTACTAAGAATACGCAGTTAAGTGTACGCATATAAATAAATTATATACGGGAAATCTAATTTTGTATACATATATAGAAATGTTGTGTTTTACTTTGGTTAGATGATAATATAATGAATTAAAGTTAAATATCGTTTTTTTTTTAATTTTATTAAATAAATTTCAATCACATTGAACATCAGTCGATTATTTATTACCGCGATAATTTAGTATCGGAAGTAAAATTGTATAATTTTTAACAAAATAAAAATCAGTTTTAAAAAATCATATTCCGCAATAATTTCCATAATATTATAACAAAATTAACATAACAATTAATAATCAAAACAAACTTATTTCAATAACGCAACCGAAGTACGTTGTAAACGAACGGATCCCTAAATAATTCGTAGAATAATTTGTAATTTTTATTTACAACGACGTCAATATTGCTTAAGGTGAACCAGGTTTTTTAAACATGTCGGTTCTAAATAAATAAATTTGTTCAAAATCCGAATTTTGAAGACCGGAGTATGTGGTGGGATAATTGTAAATTAAATTCTGAGTCTCCTCATCTCTGGTTCGAAAAGCTTGATGATTCTTTTGTACTGAAAAAATAAAATTATTGTCATTTTTATACATTCAAATTAACGATACACAATAATTCATATATTATAAAGGTCAAACGATGTTGTGAATCATTACCTTCTCGGATGAAGAAATCAGCAAAATAATGAGCAATGCGCACTGCGCTCGGTCCATGAGGAATATTCAAGCCGGTTTTCCATTCAAAAACATTTTTCTCTGGATGAAACTGAACTCCATAGAAGGGCATTCGTACATGCTCGAATGATGAAATGAACTCCAATCCGTCATAATCTTTGTTAAGTGATATTACCCGGAAATCGTTGGTTAAGTTTACCCTTTGCAAGTCCTGAAATTCAAAATTTTTATTCGACTAAACAATTTTTGTTGTTCGGATTCAAAAGTCTGGTCATAGTTATCTCTCATACAAGGTCAAGAAAAAGTCATCTTAACCATGACCAATAAAACCTGTCATTCAGGACAGAAACATTCAAATAACATACATCCAACAGAAAAATCTAAATAAAAATCTTATTTTATATTCGTTATCGTCATATCCAAGATTAATTTGGGTCTAATGTTGTGATAATAGGTTTCACCTATCATAGATATATTCTCATTAAACTTAAAAAAATATCCATAGTTAGAGAACAAGAATACATCAAGATCTTGCTGTATATCCATATATTCTTTGTAAATAAAAGGAACCCATGAACACAACAACAAATATTTATTTTCATTCTATCTTTATATATGGGACTTTCCGCGTCAACTGAAACAGCGCTCCGAATGGAAATCCTTTCCATGGATTTTAACGTATGAGGGCTAAAAATGTTCGTATTGAAAAGTGCTTTCGAATGGTGAGTGGCATATACGCGATATTTCAAAATGGCGTCCAAATATATCTACCGAATGCGCGGAAATTGCAACTAAAATTCAAATCCGAGCGAATAAAATCGTTAAACGATATTTGATTCGCCCGAAAGTCAATGTTGGAGAATATATGAGGTCGCTGAATACGAATCTGAACGAATAATTGTAAAAATCAAAATGGCGGATCTAATATGGTCAACAAAAATTGAAATCTTGCTGGATTTTCCTGTACAACGGTATGTTGGGGTTTCTAGAATCGCTGATTACGAATCTGAACTCTAAATTGTAAAATTCAAAATGGCGGATGTAAGATGGCGTATACAAAAAATCATCATCATGCGTTTAACAGCGTTGAGAATGTCTCCAAGTGAAAGGACTGAAGCCCGCATTACTTTTTTTTGTTGTATTTTGTTTTTTTTCTTTTTTTTCAATTTTTTTTTTGTTTTTCTTTTTTTTCTGTTTTTTTTTGTATTTATTTGTATTATTTGTTATTTTATCTTTTACTGTCTTTCTACTTTTCTTTTTCATTTATTGTTTAAAACTTTTCTCTTTCTTTTGAAATCAATCAGACCCTTTTCTTTAATAATTTGTCAGGGACAATGGTGTCGATAAGTACATTATTTTTAGATATCGTAAATGCATGCCCCTCTGAAATTTGCTTAACCGATGGAGAAAAGTTTTAAACAATAAATGAAAAAGAAAAGTAGAAAGACATAGAAAGACAGTAAAAGATAAAATAACAAATAACACAAAAAAATACAAAAAAAAAACAAAAAAATTCAAAAAGAAAAAAAAACAAAAAAAACAGAAAAAAAGAAAAACAGAAAAAAAAGAAAAACAAAAAAAAACAAAATACAAAAAAAAAAGTAATGCGGGCTTCACTCCTTTCACTTGGAGACATTCTCAACGCTGTTACGCAGAGAGCTTTTTTCTTTTTCTTGATGATGATAATTTTTTGTATAGGCCATCTTACATCCGCCATTTGGAATTTTACAATTTAGTGTTTAGATTCGTAATCAGCGATTCTAGAAACCCCAATATACCGATGTACAGGAAAATCCAGCAAGATTTCAATTTTTGTCGGCCATATTAGATCCGCCATTTTGATTTTTACAATTATTCGTTCTGATTCGTATTCAGCGACCTTATATATTCTCAAACATTGACTTTCAGGCGAATCGAATATCGTTTAACGATTTTATTCGTTCGGAATTGAATTTCAGTTGCAATTTCCGCGCATTCGGTCGCTATATTTGGACGCCATTTTGAAATATCGCATATATGCCACTCACCATTCGAAAGCACTTTTCAATAAGAACATGTTGAGCCCTCGTACGTTAAAATCCATGGAAAGGATTTCTATTCGGAGCGCTGTTTCAGTTGACGCGGAATGTCCTATATATATATATATATATATATATACAGGGTGGCAGATTTATCTGAAGACATCAAAATATCTCGAGAACTATGCGCAGAATCAAAAAAGTTGTCGGATGAAAGTTGTTCGACACGAAGGGGGCATCCAGTGATAATTGAATTTACCCCCTCCCCCAACCCCTGGGGGTGGAGTGGGGGCAAAAACAATAAAACTTAAATAGGAACCCCCAGTTTTTATTGCAGATTTGGATTCTCCGGAAAAAAGTACACCAATTTGACCTAGGAGCTATTGCATTTTGGTTCACAGGTAGCGCTGTAATCGATAAAAATCCAAATTTATCTGTAGACATTGAAATACCTCGAGAACTATGCACAGAATCAAAAAAGTTGTCGGATGAAAGTTGTTCGACACGAAGGGGGGCATCCAGGGGGCAAATAGGGACAATTTGATCCCTTTATGAAAATTTAATATTAAAAATTCTAATATTAGAATTTTTAATATTAGAATTTAGTAATATCAATTGCGAAAATTGTTATTCTGAATATGAAATTTTAATAATGTCCATTCGAAAAATTAAGATTATGAATAATTGATATTCTTCATATTAAAAATCAAAACTGATTACATAAAAATTGTGCATACAATATGGAAGCAATTTTATAAATAAGTTTTCTACCTTCAATAAAATTACATTTTAGGTTTTAAATTTATTATTTAATAAACAAAAAGAGGACATCACGCAATCCATTAAAAAACGCGTCATGTCCCTTCATTCAGCTCATTCATTCTCTCTCTGTATGTTTTTTCCGAAATGAGAATAAATAAGCTGAGCATTGACGGTCAAACCAGCTTCTATTAAACAAAACGAAACTCTTACTTCATTTGGGGATTTCGTCGCCATCTACCGGACCCCGAGAGAACTCACGTGGTTTCATACATGTACATCGCTTGCATTTCGGCCATCACCGGCGCCGGTTCTGTTACATAACGCTAGAGGGCGACATAACTCGAAAATAAAGTAGCATATCATTTTATACATACGTTGAGTCACACGTAACCAGTTCACCTACATTTTTCTCTACTTTCCTGAAGGGAAGTAAATGGATATCGCGACTTTCTAATCCCCATATTAAAATTTAGTATTCACGGTCTCTCAGTGTAAGACTGTTTTTGAAGTCCATTGTATTGGTAGTAATTCGGTCAGAGGTCACTTTGCTTTTAGAATAACAACTTTCCGTTTACGTGACTATTTTTTGTCTACCCTTCATTGCTTAAATCGAATTGCAAGTTAAAAATGAATCCTGCTACAGTTCCCGAAAAAATCGAATGATTCTTATTTATGGTGAATGTAAGAGGAATATTGACGATGCTGTTGCGTTGTATGCTGAGCGTTTTCCAGATAATGCTCGCTCGCGTTCTTTTTTTTACAAAGTTGTGAATGCCTTTCACTCTGATGGCAGCGTACAAATGAAAAAAAGGAAGCGAAGATTAACAGTTACAGGAGAAGCTAACGAAGTAGCTGTACTAGCAGCTATTCACCAAAATCCACATGTAAGCACACGACAATTACATCGCGATTCCGGCATTTCCAGAGACAGTATTCAAAGAATATTGCATCGTCATAAGTTTCACCCATATCACATTTCACTGCACCAGGAACTAGATGGCGATGATTTTCATATATAATTATACAAATAGTCATTTCAAACCTGACAAATAGTCAAGTCATTTATTGTGGTATAATTGTGCACGCACTCTGCAAATGGATGCGCATTCAACAAAATACCTCCGTTAATACCGCGTTTTGTATGAAAAAATAACGCAGAAACGAGGTCGAAAAAAAAATGGCAGCGTCGAAACAAGGTCTAGGGGCAGAACCAAACTTTAGGGTGGTTTTCTACTATGTTTGGACAAACTTTTCCCAAAGTTACAAAAAAATTCATATATGTAGAAATTGGTGACAGTATGTCCAATTCTGCGATTTTCGAAATATGACCTAACTTCAAAGGGCTATAACTTCGGTTCTACTGGATGAAATTGAATGAATAAAAAATGAAATTAAAGGTTTTTTTCTAGACAAACAAAATGAGCCTAGTATGGTCTTCAAATATACAAAACTCATGAAGTAGTAAATGATCAAATATAACCTAAAAACCGATCAAATTCGCGTTCACATTTTGCTTTGTGTAAACCACCTATTGCATTGTAATAAATCAACATAATTTTTTGCCAAAAGTAGACAAAAGGACGAAAATTTTCTTTTTTTATTCGTTTGAATTGGTCCACTGGAAAACCTTAACAAATTTTTTAAAAACAGGCGTTTTTTGCCCTTTTTTAAAAATTCACCACAGTGTATCTCGGGCTGTAGGGCACATAAAGGGCTGAAAAGTAGTGGAGAGCCTTCTTTCAGTATGTACTTTAACATACAAAATCGGCGGAAAAATCAGCCGACCCCCATGCGCAACGTTTTTTAAAAGTTAGCTGGAATGACCCATATATATATATGTAGGAATATTATTAATGAAAATATTTAGCAATATCGTTACCTTCTCCGTGACGCAGAATTTGTGGAAATTAGCTGTGACGTTCTTTCTGCGTAAGATATCTACAATATCTTGTGGAGCATGTTTGAACATTTTACTCCTTTGAAAATCTGTAATAACAAAAGCCAAAATAATAAATGAAGAACCTGAAATCTTCTAATAAATAAATAATTAAGTAATAAATAATAATACTGGCTCTTGACAAGTAATTTCTGTAGGTTTCCATATAAAATGGATACGCACATAAAGTTGAGTATTTAATATAAAACGACAGGTATCATAGATTTATATTTGGGAAAATATTAGTGACTTCGAACTGTCGCATTATTCGACAATATTTATTAGATATCATTTTCGCTCGTTTATTAATAAAAGAATCAGTTCATGTATATTTTGTGTAGATTCTGTCAATCAAGAAAGAACCACAGTACGTATACTCAAGATAAATTTGCATATAACGCACACAAAAAATTAGAAAATTTGCATAATCAAGAGCTTGACTCTCTTACTTTTTTTTTTCTATATTTGCGTTTCTAAATTTGGTTTGTTTACTGATGGCACCGTTCACTACTGCGCATACATAGATGTTTAGCTGTTACTACTGCGCATGCATAAATGACGCCGATGACTACTGTATAATTGGATGTATATAGGCATATTTCAATATGTAATAAATTTGTAGCATTTACAGAGCAAAATCAAATGTAATCTGTTGAAAGCAAAATTCTGACCTAAAAACTGCTTATAAAAAATGAGTATTTTCACCTTAGTGCTCAGAGCTTTTAAATAAGTTGTATTTTACTTACTATCTAATAAAAACACTTAATTCTAACGCGAAGTAGTGACGAGTGACTGCCAGTCAGTGCATAAGAAGTGAAAAAGTCCTAAAAAGCGAGGAACTTTTCGTGGAAGAAGTTTACTTCAGTTCACCATCACCCAGCCCTGGTGTTCCGCACTAGCTAGCAGAGTGTTGATCAATTTTTATCCCAGAGAGTGGAGATTTGTCCAATTGGGAAAACCATATACCAACCATGTATCTCAATGTGTTATATAAATGGTGCGCTAACATCTTGAACTAACGCATTGAGAGAATTGTTGTCGGATATCGAAACAACAAGGCTGCAAATGCAACTTGCTATCTACAGATGCGATTTTCTCGAAAGCATATGATTCAACATGAGCTTTTAAGCATGCTGCTGACACTCCTTCCTGTCTACCCAAACATAATGAAAAGTATAGAGGACCTAATGCCTCTTTGAAAACATGCTTTGTCATGACATGGGACAAGCATAGTACGCATCAGGCGCGGATCAATCGATTCCTGAACATCACATTCACATACTCAAGAGATAGCAGCTGAATTCGGATTGGACAAATGTGCAGTCGTTCATTTGCACAGACAAAGGACAGACTCCGTTAACAAAGACATGGAGCTTATCAACGGAAACGTCACCCGACACTTGGTGCCGAGGATGGATACACATACCTAGAGTGCCTCAGAGACATGTTCAGGATGTGCAGGCTAATAAAACGACCACAGTTAAGAAATACATGGTCATCAGAATTGTCAGGGCAAAATAAGATATCTCGCAGCCAGGAATACGTTGCCCGTTTCACCAGGACTCTACTCATTTGAAGCACTGGAACGTTGACGAGTTGCGGGGTCTTGACCAATACACACGGAAGATGATTTCTATGCAACGTAGCTTGAATTCAAGATCTTCCGTGGACTATATTTACCCCCAAAAAGCGGGAGGCCGAGGCCGTTTGACCCTGGAGAGTATACATAACAGATTAGTCCTCGAAACAGCTTGTGGTGTCATTAATCGAACGGAGGATGTCCTGATGATGCTAGTTCATCAGCATAAAAGTCAAGGGGGGCGTTTTTTTACCATGCAGCAAAACGGGTCAAAACCTCGGTCTAGTTTTCAACGTAGGCCTTAGTGTATAAATATAATTCTCACACAGGGAGAATTAGATATCGTAATTTTCTATACAAGTGGGAAAAATGGATACGAACGAATGTGAGGGTTATGGCGCGAGCTAAAGGCGAGTGCGAAGGCGAAAGAAAAACGTCAAAAGTGTGAAAAACAGCATTTTGCCCACGCTATAACAAAATTAAAATGTCTTTGCCGCTTACCAAATAATTTAATATTTCTCGTGACGGCACGTTGAATAAATGGATAAACAAAAGAATGTAAACATAAAAAATGTAGACATGCGTCGTTCCAATACGAATGAACGGGACGATTTCTAAAATAACGAAGCATATAAGGACGGAAAAATTTAATTTGCTATTGCGAAAAAGTGAATAGAAAAACCCTACGTAATATTTAATAAACAAGACTATTGCATAAAAAGCGTTTCGCACTTGGCTACCAGCTGTGCTCATCAGCGGGGATCTGGTAGGACCTAATGGTGCACAGGAGGCTGAATCAGCCATCAGTCAGTGCCCAGTGCGTATTTTTATATTCCTACATCACCCACCTCTCAGTCAATATTTGGTGTGAACGCACTTTCTGTTAGGGATGATAAAAAATTGTATATTGCCCTAAGGAAAGAAAGTAGAATGTTCTTCCGTGCGTCGGTCTATAACATACTACTCCGTATAGTTTACTAAGATAATTTAGTATGTACTACTTAAGATCTCGATTGTAAAAGTACACCCCTTTGCACATCTATAAATTACGTAATGTTCTAGGGGGAAGAAGGGGGATTACCGTATCTACGATATAAGAAACGTTAATAACATTATTAGGCTTAAAGGATTAGGGGCGGCGGGGGGTAACAATTGTACGGATTATTGTTACGTAATTTATGGATGGCCCCACAACTAAGTATAAGAAATCTAATAATAAACCGCAACTTACCAGGTACAAATTCTAGGGGTATAGCCTGACGTTGGCTATTACAATTACTTCTATGTTCGACTCGATTCGCCGCAAGGTAACTCATCAATTCGAATCCAAGGCAAGTACCCCATAATGGAAAATAATTACCATTTTTGTTATAGTTTTCCGCTATCCTAACATAAAAGATACAACTTGTACAGATGCATGTTACTCAATTAAAATGATAAAAGCAATCGAAGCCAACGATTCAAGGTCAGAGCCCTTTTCACTTGTCACGAACACGAACGTCATAACTTACATAATACCCAATAATCGTTATTGATCTGGGTTCTCGATTAATAACGCCCGTGCAAATTAATTCCATTATTCGCTAATCATCGACCATTTTTCGACTTTAATTATTTTTCGATTACGTAAGAATGTGGTTCGTTCGTTTCGAATTGCTTACGTTTATCTTTACATTCGAAGGCGTATTTACAACAATCGGATCTCCGGACATCGGTGAAAGAGTTGGTATTTAATTATTACCTATAAATAATTTCTCCAGCGTCGGCGTATCCATTGGACTGATTAAAGTAAGTGGCTCCACCAGGGAACAGGACACTGAAAGGTGATCGAATGATTAGCGCTAATTGTTGGATATTTTCTCGTTACGTTCTTGGATTTCTTGTGACACAATATTTTTAATTCCAATTATTATACGTTACCCGTTAATTTTGGACAGCAGTTTCTCGTAATAGGATTCCGGTTGTCCGATGCTGAAAAAAAAAGTTCAACTATTTTTACAATATTATAGAAGAAATGTTTTCTTATTGTATACACGTATGATCCAAGCATTTGTTTTAATTATAATAACTCTTTCGTAATATTCCGTTTTATTCTTTTACATTGTTACTATTAATACATATAAACCTACTATTCTCTACTGATTAACGCTCGAAAGAAAAATTTTTATTTATCTTGAAATGCTTTGAGAAATAATTGCTAATTTATAACATACAAACCATCTATCCTTAGTCCCTCCCTTACACCCTCCCAATACTATACTTATAGAATTTTGGTCTTGCCCAAGTTGACAGCTTGTTTGTTAGAGATTAATCATTTTATTCGTATTATTTCTCTTTTGTCCTCTTCACTGTCGAGTTTATTTTACATTATACTTTTCACCTGGATATTTCAATCTGGTCCTTTAATCATTTAATTTCTTATCACTTATATTAATCAGTGTAATTAATTTGAATTCCAATTATATTCCGTATTCAAAAATAATTTTTGGAACTGGAAGATTCCCAAGGACATCACTGATAAAATGATGGAAAAGTATCAAATGTCAATGTCCTAATAATGTTTGTCAAAATACTATTTCCGAAAAATGAATGAATAAAACGGATCTTTATGCCCTTGTGTGATGTAATCTTCACACTAAATGTAATTTGATCATTTAGATATTATTACAATTTATTTTTCAGGTCCCTTCTAACGATTACTATAAGCTTATGTTATAGTACTTAATAATAAAATTCTACTTTTAACTAATATTTAAACGTATAATTACAAGATAGGCACAGCTCTGGCACCGGCGCTTTCAATGTATTTTACGTAAGAGGCAGCTATGTAGCTCTGATAAACGCCTGGTGATTGTTTATTGATTCGATGTGGAGGCTCTTGTGCTAAGATACCTGAAATAAAACATAACTTATTTTAGTAAATTTTTAAAGATAAATAAAAGAGAACAAATTCAATGCCAAATACGTAGATTTACAATAAAGGGAATCTTCATTAATTTTGGGAATCTGTATGTAATTTCCAAAGTAAATTTTAGCGTAAAATCTTATTCAGATGCTAGCATTGAAACATATCATTTAAATGTTGAGGATCAGTTGATCCGTTTATTGATAAATACAAATACAAATATGTACAAATGTTTAGACATTTGTCGTTACGTACGAGAAACAATATTTATAATTCTCCATTTGTTTTGTTTTTGTATGTTTATTTCTTTATTGCATGTTTTTACTTTGTGTTTACATATATTTTATGGTGAATATTTTGTCCTCTGGTTTTTTGTCCCTATGGACCTTTCGCCATCGTATATTCCTCACGGATAATTTGTCCAAGGATATTAAAGGACGTCACCAATTTCGCTATTAAAAGTTACGAAAGATAACTTAGAAATGGCTAACGGAAATATTATTCATTTTTGATATCTCCTTTAATGATTGCGCAATAGACTATTATTTTCCGTGTAAATGAGTGCAAAAAATACCACTAACAAAAGCATTGCCAGATATATAAGAGCTAATCGCTTAGATAGATAAGATAAGAAGAATAACTAATTTCTAGTCTTGCAACAGATTTGTTTTTTTTTCAAACGATTATGACTAAATCTGGAGGCAGTTACGAATTATGTACGCATACGCGTCACACGAAAGTAAGCAGATGAAATAGGAAATCCTAGTATTTTTAATCTATTGTCATAATAATTAAGAAGTATTCAATAATCTTGAGTATAAATTATGCCCATTTATGGGGAATTCTATAAAACTTTTAATACACAATAGGTCTATATATAGACCTGGTATATCGCAAGTACAAATAAAAGAATATCTAAAAGATTAAGAGATCCTCCTTTTGCTATAATATATAATAAAATCGACCATTGTATACATTTGAATATATTGCAGAATTTACATTTTTGGAAATGAAGTGTCAAAATTATGTCAAAGTTTTATTCTAAACAAAAGCATAAATATACTGCAAATTACTGGTGTGAAATTATATTAACAAGTAAAGTTGCTCTTTCTATATGTATTATTATTATGCTTTTCTTCGTATGAATGAGTGATGTGAATTGAAATTTATGTTTCAATTTATGTATTTATGAATTTATTATCTTCTCTAATAAAAATTAAGTCTAAAAATGGTAAACAATAGTTTTTTCTTCTTCAAATGTGAATTTCAATTCTGGATGGTAATTATTGAAAAATTAAATCGGATGTTGCATTTCGTTTTCTGGGTAGATTGTGAATATGTCGTCTACATAACGTTGGTGTAGAATTGGTTTTTCTTTTAATTTGGCAAGGATATCTATTTCAAGTTCTATCATAACCAAATCTGCCAATGTAGGAGAAAGAGATGAGCCCATAGGAGTTTATTATTAAACACGAAGGTTGTGGATTCTAAAATTAATGATACCATTTTTATAATTTCTATGACAGGAATTTATTTAAATTTACTAATTTCTGTTTTCTGTTTTTTTAAACTATTAATAGTTAAATTTTGCGATACAATGGTGAATAGGCTAATCACATCTAGTGAAAGAAGTTTATATTTATATCAGAAATGTTTATTGTCTCCATTTCATTTACTAATGTCCACAAAAATCTTTTTCTCTATTTGTATTATCTTTTATAAAACATTATGTACCTAAGTATCTCCCTATGTTGTGAATTGGACTAGTCACGGCAAATACGACCGTTCTCATTGGAAAATGGTTGTAGATTTTCGGTAACACCTACAAACGTGAGTAGTTTCCATTATTGCAACTTAAATCTTTTTTTGTATCATGGTCAATATATTTTTCAATTGTCCAATGTTTTAGTATATACTTTATTTTATTTTGAGCATTCTTGGTTAAATCCTTTCCGAGTCATTCGTATGTATTTTCTTCCGCCAGTAATTGATTGTTCTATCTTATCTATATAATCCTTTACATACATGATAACAGAATCCTTTATCAATCATGTAGTCAAGTACAGATCATTATCTTTGATGAATTTTTTGAAAAAAGAAATCGTTGATAGATGCCTCTGACGAGGACCTCCTCCACCTAGCCCGAAATGTTGGGCAGAACAATAAAGAAATCCTTTTGGATGTTTTTATTTATTTCAAGAACTGGGTTGGCCATTATTTAATTCTCTATTTTAATATTCGATTTTTTATGAATTTTAACCCCTACAAAATCACCAAATTTTATTTTGAAACAGATACGAAAAACTAAGATTAATTCAAGGTCAGTCTTAAAATTTCAATGAATCTCTGAATGTACATACAGTTTCATACGCCCAAAAATTGTACAAATCTTTTTAAATCAATTCGTAATCTTAATTCGAAAATTTAATAGTTCTTTTTCGAAGCACATAAAATGATTTTTTATCCGTTCAATTTCTAGTTTGAGATATTTATTCCACAGTAAATAACCTAAAAATGAGACAGTCGTACCTCAAAAACTTACTTCGTGAAATTTTGCAAAAAATTTTGTCAAAATTGGGATACGAAAACATAGTTTTTGATTCAGTAGGCGTAAAATGTCCATTTTTTCGTTTTAGGGTCGTTAAATGACCAATGCATTAACATAGAGTTTTTGCTGAGTCATCATTGCTAAAAATCATTGAACAATGGGCATTTTTCACACTTACTGAATCAAAAAATGATTTTCGTATCACGGTTGTAAAAGTTATTTTTTAGCGACAAACTTCGCACTCGTAGATCGGTATTTGCGTCCTCGTTACATAATGTATTATTTCATCCTATTTGGCGTATAGTAAGGAGTAAGTAAAAAAGCCGGCTCAAAAATCGTTTTGGCCCTCTAATTTTCAACATCCATTGAAAATGTCCAGGCCGATTTTTTCTTATATTGAAAGATACTTTCCGCAAATTATATATAAAGATACTTTTTCCAAAGATTCGCTATCTTTCTATTTACGCCCCAATTTTGAAGAGCTGTTCACCTCTTAAATATATTTTTCAATCCTCGAATCAATTGTCGTTCTTCCGAGTAATGCCTCAACAAATTTAATGAGAATATACTATATTTGGTATATCTGCAAAATCAATGAGGCTTGCGTAACAATTTAACAAATGTTCTAGCCAATCTGAAACAGTACTCTTCTACAAATGAATTCATAACAATGCGGTAAAGACTAATCAACACAGATGAACTATGGATCAATTTTGATTTTGTCTTATAGATATGACTAGGGATATCATATCTGACGAAATTAAATAATTAATTAGAACTAGGTCTTTTTAGTAAGGAAGAATTATTTAAAAAAAAGTATACTATAAACATATTACAGGATATTTTTTCAAGAGCATGTAACCACTTGCGAGAGAGACGCTTACCTAAATACGGGACATTCCATGGAAAAAGAGCCTTTTTTTGGATGAATTTTTTTTTTTAATGTTCACATGTTATCAGTCTCGTGTGTAAATCTTGACTTTTAGCCCATGCAAAAATTTTTTATTCCTCCATAACAAATTTTAAGAATATTTCTCCATTTTTTCAAATTTTCAATATTGCCTTTTTTGGTTAATTTTTCGTTAATATGGGTAAAAAGAACAACATTTTTTTAAACATTGATTTTGTCAATTTTTTCACGGGCTTTCTATTAAATGGACTTATTAAATGGATTGTTAATTATTCAATTGCATTATTAGAATTCGTCCAACACTGGCCTAAGTTATGTTTTAAGTCACCAAAATGTAAGCGAAAAAATCTATATTTGAACCAATTTTTTCAACAAAAACTTTTATTGTGAAGGTTAAAAATCGGACGATTCGAAATCCATCAGTGTCTTCGATTACATATCGATTTATGTAATACATCTAATTGATCATAAGGATCTAGTAAGCCGTATTCATAACGAAGATCAAATAACATAGAACAGACCTGACCAAGATTAACTGAAATCAATTTCCTTGTAATTTAAACTTACCCACGCATTGTTTGATAACAATTTTTTATTCTCGCGAGTATCAATTTCCATTCTCAAGAGTATTAGCCTATCAATCTATGCCATTTTAAATGAAGGATTGGAAAAATCAAATTAAATTCAGTATAAATTTATACATATAAATTTTACCACTTTAATTCACGCTTATTTTATACAAAAATAGTGCAAAATGTTTACTTTTCACAATAATAATAATGATATATGGGCATTGTTCTAGAACTTTTAAACTTTATGTTGTCGCTCATTATGATACCATACAAATTTTAAATATAACTTTGTAACACTACAGATCAACAAATTTTTGTTCGATTTACATGTAATAAGTGTTTATTACTAATTACAGATATGTAGAAAACAATGAGAGTAAATAAAAGTAGTGAATTTGCCTGTTTTTGGTGCGCGACACTCACTACATTTTTTCAGTTTTAACGCTGAAACTTTTTGCACCTTTTTTTTTATGGTCTGTGGTTTTTTGTGGAAGTATTCGGGGATGTAAACAAATGAAAAACCCTTAACTTAATGATGTGCCTCACTGAGGAATAAAATTATATACCTTCAAACTTGCGAGATAACTTTTTTTTTATAGTTGACAATTTAGCAATCAACCTTAGATAATTTTTTTCACATTGGTTTTTAAGAAACCACACAACAGGGGTACATTACCTATATGATAAGAAGTAATTTGAGCCTTTTCCCGAATGTGTGCCACCTATACATAAAAAATGGAACCACGTCAAACTTTAAATTTCCAAGCGAAACTCACTTTGAAAGATCAAATTATTTAATGGCACATCTACAATTTAGCTTCTAAGTACTTTGGAATCATTGTGATCTTTTCTCCTATGTTATTAAAGTATTTATAAATTTTGTGTTTTTTTAATACAACAAAAAACACAATTTTTGACAATAATAAAATGATTATTCTTTACAAATCGTTTTAATTTTTTGGTATCCTTAATGTTAAATCATGTATTTGGATTTCAAATTTTAATAAAAACTGACTTTGGATTTGTAATCAGTGGCCTCAAAAACCCTAACATATCAAATTTTATAAAAATCAAAGAAATTTTGTAAAAATAGTCCGCCATATTTAATCCATTATTTTAAATTTGAACTATTAACTAGACGTTTAATTTTATATACTAGCTTCTAAAAATTAGGCCATAAGCAAAAGAACTGAATTTTTTATGTATATTAAACGTTACAAAACTAAAAACTAATTTTACGAGTAACGTAACATATGTTACATTTAAAAAAAAATACATTGTGTATAAATGAGTCACGCAAGGTTTTTCCTGTCATTTGATCAATTCTAAAGCCAATAAAATTAATTTCATGAATGTGCCTAAAAAAAATGCAATTTTCTTCAACCTCAAAGTTTAAAAGTTCTAGAACAATGCCCATATAATGAATGAAACCTGTTTTGCATTTTATTGAATGGCATGAGAATTGCAGTTATTAATATATATTCTTAACTTTGCTTCATAGTAACTGAACAACAGCTGATATTAGTTTCGAAATAATTATAGTTTTTTGAAAATCACAATATGAAACTTTTGAAATTAAACTATCAAAAATTGAACTTTTTTTGAGACCTTAATCAGCCTTATACCATGACATTACTAGGGCCACAAAGTGTAAAAAAAGTGAGGCTACTGATTTGTTAATAATTGGCAAAAAATGTTTTTACGCTATGATAATCTTTTTCTAACCATTTACAAAAATTTATTGATATTACACTAATTGTCTTCTCAAAGTAACATAATAATATAAATCGATTTAACCTAAATTTCTACGACTTTCATTAGAGTACTTGTAATTTTAAAAATTCTGTGGAATTCGTCATACCTGGTTTTAGTTTTAAAAACCTTTTACAAAAACAAACAAAGTTTTTTGTACATATGTTTACTACACCGATTTATTGAATTTCAAACGTATTTGTTCATATTGTATTTAGTCAGCCCCTTTAAATCAATTTATAGCTCTCAAAGTTTGTTTATTTAATGTAATTTCAATGATATTAAATAACAAAAAATTATTTTCCAAAAACTGATTTAGTCATAAGTAAAATTGATGACATATTCTTCGTTTATAATTAAACTACATCCTGGAATTTATGTGGCGAAAATAAAACGTTACGTAAAATAAATAGTTCCATTGTCTGCCTTCGAAGAATCTATAAGTTATTAAAACATACAGTCGAGCTATTCATTTTTATCGAATTCATGACCATATAAAACAACACGTGTTATTCGAATATTGTCTATCGTGGGTATGTGGATTTTTTTAAATGAGTTTTACAACAAAATTTAACGAAAAAACCATTGTATTTATAACAGTGTAAACTAATTTAAAAAAAACTCGACACTGACATTCCCATCCAAGAGCATTAATATGATAATCTTAAAACATTAAATTTACACGATATTTAAACAATTACTGTAAGTAATTTGTTATCGTAGAACAATGTCAATGTTTGACTTTAAAATAGTTGGAGTGAAATTTTATTCCAAATGGTAAACCATTTTAAATCTACAGGAGTCAATTTTCAGTTCTTTAGAGGAAATAATCTACTACTAATCATTGAGGATTTAATAATTTACTCCAAATGATTTAAATATTTTAACTGTAACTAGACGGAGTAACGCGTGTAACAAATCTCCAAATCTACAAATATTTATGTTTATATGAAGCAAATCTTTGTTAACTAAAATTAAATAATTTAACGTCTGGAATATTGTAGTTTAGCTACTTATCTTACTTGAGAATATGGAGATTAACACGTCTAATCATTCAAACATGACTTAACATATTACTAAACATGTTTTAATCAACGTGAATCAAAATTTAAATTATAGAATAAAAAATACCAAATTTGAACCTCAGTTGGAGGGCGTTATGAAATCGAAAGTCCGTGGTTCGCATCTTCTATCGGTTCATTTTTTTTTCCTTTTAAAGGTATTTAAAAATAATTTAATAATTGTCCAGTAAAACTATTTGTGAATTACTCGAGAAATTCTCACATTATAATCAACAAATATTTAGAAATTCCTTCCAAACGCTATTTCTTAGGCATTACATAACAACGAAAAATGTTAAAAGATTGCTGTAATTTCTTTGAGGAATTTAACGATAATATGAATTCCATTTTTAAACGCACCTTTATTGTTATGATGTAGTGAATTTTTTAACTTTTGAATATTAAATATCAAATTGCAAATACTTCCACATTTATATCCTAACTAAATTATTTAACAAATTTTGTTATATTATTACCATTAACTTATTGATTAAGGAATAGTAAATAATGTAATACTAAAAAATAATTATTTTTAAACAAAGTTTAAGAAAACTAACCTTGAATAACATATTAGGAAACTATAAATTCATGTTTTCTTTTTGTGAGTTACAAATCCAAACTACGAATTTGTAAATTTCTCTTTTTGGACCCTTAGTTAGTTGGTTAGTTATGCATTTTTCTTTACTTTTGCGAAATTCAAACTGGAAATTCGAAATCACGATAAACACTTCCTCTTAATAATTAGACTTACAAGTCTAAAATTATTCTTCATATCATATTATTATTCATTTACGAAATTAAACATTTTACAGTTAGGCTCCGCCATTTTTGAGCCACCATTTCGAATTTCGACATCTAATGAAAAATTCTTAATCTATAAACAAAAAATCGCAATATACCAACATTATACTAAAATAGGTGCATTATGTAAATCGTTACAAAAAGGGTAAAATTTGGGATGTGTTTCATTGCACAGCAAAAAATGTACAATTGTATACTGTGTTTGTTCAGTAAATGAATACCGTGAATTGGAAACTTGTATTTGCATTTTGTCGAAGACAGTGACCTTTGAACCTAGCAGATTTTACGATCGTCTTTGAGTGGTTTCGTAGTATGTGTATTACTACTTAATAATCTTGATCAATCTGTGATTTTCAACGTACGAAATAATGTGTCATAACTTCGTATTCTTTGACGATATCGAAAACTCAAGAGACAAAATTTATAAATAAAGTTTTCAATTTATGCATTCAGTTTTACTTCGGACATTATATTTTCACTATTGTTACATTTTCAAAAGGTTAAATATAACATGGTTTCTCTTATTTTTAACGCTATTAACAGATTCATTAACTGTTTGGCTAGTTACTTTTATAAATGCTATGATTCAAAATCTTAAAAATGTTATTTAAAATCATTTTTGATACAGTGCATTGTTTTTTTGTTTCAAAGTTTTAAATTTGTTAAAACCTTCAATTTAATTTATTCTATATTAAATTATTCTATATTGTAAAACGTAATTTAAACGATATAGCATAGGAGAAACGTCCACATTCTATTAAAAATGTCTACAAACTTTAAGTTGTTTCTTTTATGAACATCCAGCGGAATTTTCTTTTATTCAAATTAAAACCAGAAATAGGACCATATTAGGCCCCAAGACAATAGAAAGAGTAAGCAAAAAATGATATCAACATGTTGAAGTTAAACTGTACAATAGTCTCCCATCTACTATCACGTGGGAATTAACGAAAAAATAGCCATTAGTACTTATCAAAAATGCATGTAAAATCAACAAAATCAAAATCCATAAATCTGAATATTGTTATCAATGTTCACTTTCTAGTTTCTTAACAACAATATGATATTACTTGCATAAAAATGTAATATTACTTGCATTTTCCATATTCGTTCATTCTAAGACTTTAATATCATGTTTAGTTTCTAAGAAATTATCAATAAATCAAAACAGCCTCTGTTAATACTTAATACTATGCAGGGTGTCCACAAACTGGATAGCAATATTTCAGATTCAGATACTATTTGATATTTTGACAGGATCTGAGACATGGAATATCAATGGCAAGTCATTTAATTTTCTATAAAAAAAAAAATCAAATCAGCATTTTTTCCATTTATGTCAAAATAACTAGCGCAATATTTCGTACGTCAAAATATCACAATATGAATTGCAGGGCTAAAAATACCTTAATAGTGATTACTCGCTCGTTGAAATAAAATTAAAATCAGCCGAGTTATTATAAAAAAATTTGATTGTTTTCAAAAAATAATATATCCCACGATATAGGGAGCAAAATAGTATTTTGCGCTCAGAATTCGAGAAACTCATTTTGTACCCGAATATAATTATTTTGCTCCCTAGGGAGAGAAAGTGTTCTTTTTCTCCCGCAATATGGGGAGCAAAATAGCATTTTACGCACCGAGTGTGAGAAAATAAATTATTATTTTACGCATAAATAATCTTAACATCCAAAAAGTGTCATTTGTAATACTAAAAGGTGTAATCATTTGTTGTTTATTGACATTTTTAATCACAGTATATTTATGCAAAATAAAAATCAATTTTACAATTATTGTTCTTCCGAAAAAGTAGATTTATCTAAATTTAATTTTTGAGAAAGATTTCGATTGATTTCCCGTTTATTACGAAAATTTCTATGTAGGTAGTTTGTTTACATTACATTCAATTATCTTTGCCTTACGTCAGTTTAAATGAAATAGAATAATCACTCAAAGTTTCTAAAGAACGGATAATAGCAATCGCAATGAATGTATTCAGCTTAAAATGTATACTATGAATAACAAATTCTCAAACCAAATTCGAGTAAGATGACATAAATAAACAATTTTTGGATTTCAAATGGCTCGTTTCAATCCTTTACATAAATGCCTTATTTTAAATGCGATTTAAATATTAAACATTCTATTTAAAAATAAATATTGTAGACAAATAGTTAGTTAGTTATTTTTTTTTTTACACATATTGTAGACAAATATTTAAGATGAAAAATGTCATAAAAAACCTATAATGTCAAATTTCTTGTGTAGTTTTTAAAAAACTTAGTCAAAATGTTTACTCTAAAATATTTGTTTATTCTTTTACTCTCCAAATTTAAATTAGTTAGAAACTACTAAATCGTAAACGAAAAGTGATCACTCACTCGATTAGTACTGTTGCTAATAAAAAGCGAAAACTACTATTTCATTAGTAGAATCAACATTCGATTATTAATTACGAATACATTGGGTGAAAATTGAACTAATTCATGGTAACTAATTCAGAGATAGAGAAAAAAATATCATCTTTAAATTTTAAAAAGATTGTTGTATGCATTATATTTACCAAAAGTGCTTATAATAATATAAATAAAATAACAATCACCATTTTTCTTACCAACAATCGGTCGTGAATTCCGTCGAGGATGCACTTCAGCTGTAAACACAGTTGCATCATTAATAAACAAGAAAAATAAAAGAGAGAGAAGGGCAGTCGAAAGTGCCATTTTAAGCCGCCAAAATGTTCGATTTGATGTTCTTTTTGTGAATATTAATCTGATCTGAATATGACGATATCCGGCGCTCGACTGGCCCTCCTTTTCAGCTGTTGTAAACTGTGGGTTCATGAATCGCCGGATTTAGGAAGTGGGGTTATAATTTATCATTTTCCTCTGATTAAATTATGTACTGATAAGGAAACTTATTTCTAAGCAATGAATATAATTCTAAACACTACATTTTTTCATTGGTTTTGATCATTAAAAATTCAATTTTCATTTTTATCATATTTTTTATTTTGTTGATATTTTTACATATTCTATTTCTTTCCTTTTTTGTATAACAACGCAATTTTTAAAGTATAAAATGTATTCATTGTTCAAAATGGTCGCTGGCAGATTAATCTGACCTAACAAATTATAGTAGATTTTTAAAAATAAAAGATATTGTAAGCATGACATTGTCCACAGATACATCACATTGCAAACAGCCACAATAGGTTAAAAAAACGTCGAAATTAATACAACATTTATCTGAATTAGTTTTACATCAATACTTCAAATGATAAAAAGCATAATTTACTGAATTATCGTAGATTGGCAGTATTTTTAATCATATTTATTTAACAGATATACAGCAGAGTCCAGGTATATTTACCCACTCTTTTCCTCTCATTCCCCTCCCATCTCGTCATATTTACCAAAAGAAGGGGAGCACCGCTTCTCCCACTCCCCTTAATTGCGTTATGTTCATGACGTCACAGTAGGCCCCTCCCGAGTCCCCAGTTCGCGAGGTGGGGGAAAAAGAGAGCAGCAACAGGTAAATATAACAAGACGAAACCGGAAAAGAAAATTGGGACGTAAATATAGCGAGACGCGATTATACCAGGACTCTACTGTAAAGAGGTTGTAGTACAATACTAAAAAACTTACGTAGATCGGAATTTTGGTGCTTATTTCGCCTCATCCTATTCTCTTGTACATGCGCTACAAAAAATGCAATAGTGCCATGTTTCTAATTTTCTAAATAATTAATTTGTACTTGCAGCTAATTCGTTATAACAATGTCATTTCATGCATTTACTGATCTTTAATTGTAATAGTGCAGATTTATTGCTAGATAAAATACATAAAAGTATTTTCGGTGATTAATGTCATTAATTAAGAAGATTAAGTCCAACTGTTACAAAACTGCATAATTCAGTGCCAAATGGATTTTTCACTACATTCGAAATTTTGCTGTAGTGAAAACAATTTTAAGTTGATTACTAAAATCAATATTTTTACCCCGTATAACGATACTTTTTAAATGTTTCTTTAATTGTAAATGATTAATTAATGTAAAGACAAGTTTATATATTTTAAATAAAATTTATATTAAACAAACTCGGGCAAATTTCTGGAACAATTACTGCTTTAATAAATGCTTCATACAAAACTTATACAAACTATAAGAACAAATAAACTACTAAACAATTTATACTCGGCCTATTAAGTCCCAGAAAAGTACAATTCTCAATTGTAGTTTGATACTTATTTTCTGCAGTAAAAAAATAAAATGAGGGTACTTTTTTAATTGGCGTACTCAGAATTACATCTTAATGGCTCCAAAACCCAATAGGGCGCATTTTAAATAAAAATGAACAAAAATATGTGTGTTATTTTTTGTTTTTTTTTTATTCGCATTAATAAAATTGCGGGATCGATTCATATCCACCATCAAAAGTGCACGAAATCTATGAACTTCAACTAGAAATGTTGTTTCATCCAGAATCAACATAAGCTCTTCAAAATGTCATTATGCCGAAATATAAACCTTATTTGAACAATTATGAATATTACTGACAAAATTCATACGTTCTCGACGCTTACTACTACTTAAGATGTTATCCTTCTTACTGAAACTTATCTTCACCCACAGATTAATAATTCTGAATTAGGATTTTAGGAATACAACATCTTTCACAGAGATGGAGAAACTGTTAGAGGCTCAAAAGGATATGGAGGTGGTGTATAATTTTTGGCGATACGAAATGACATTCCAGTTAAAAATGTGATTTGTCTCAGCAAGATATTGAACAATTGTTCGTTAGTATGCATTTCAGAAAAATATAATCACTACTTGGTTTAACCTACATTGCACCTCGTTCTGAATCTGAAGTTTACTCAAATCATGTTGAGGAAATATAAAAACAGTTGGAAAGTCTAAGAGACTGAAATTATTCTTTTTGGTGATTACAACCTCCCATCTGTTATTTGGAACGACTTTCCACATATATCAGTGCTTTCATCAGAATGTTTTTGTTCGTACCAATGTCGATTAAAATTACATCCATGGGTATCCAGGGTAATCTCTTTGCATGGGTATCTTTTTTTATCAGCGATAGAAAATCGTTTGTGAGAATTAATGATTACATCGAAGTCCTATCCTTTTTGTTTTATTTATAAATGTTATAATACATTCAATACTTTATTGGAATGTTTTAATTTTTGCAGACGGTGTTAAATTATATACAAACACTAGGTCTCCTCATAATGTCTCAAAGTTGCAAAGCGATTTGGAGTCATTGGAAATTTGATGATCTCAAGGGAACAAATTGGTTTTAAATGTGACTAAATGTAAATCTGTGTCTTTCTTTAGGGGATTTAATTTTGTTCAATTTACGTATAAATAAATGAACAGTCACTGCGTAAAAAGTCCAAAATGTACAAATAAAGGATTAGGTTTCTTCTGTTAAATATTCGGAATAATTCTGTGCACAAACAGAGCCGAAGCTTCCATAATTTATTAAAAGAAGTATCTAAAAACTATCCACACAACCGTTTCATTTTGGATGGAGAAACTGACCATATTAGCAAAAAATTCGCCTATATTTAGACGTAATCCCTACCATCGAGTTTCTATCTCACATTGAATAATTCGATCTACTATTATTTGATTTAACACAAAAAGATAAGATAAAGAGGTCGATAGTATACCAGAAATTATTTTAAATAGTTAACTCCCCTTTACGAACAATGAACTTTCCACTTGTTCAAGGCAATTTATTATAACAGTGAGTAAAGTTATCTTTTACAAGGTGAAACTTGATCAAAGAATGTGCATATATGCAGAGTATTATGTTTTCATATAGTCATCAGTTCTACGACAACAGTCCAATGGTAGAAACTGACCTATATCACGAGGTCTTAAATATTATGATATACATACAATTTGTAATTTTTCACGACACTCAAGATTACAACTTAAGATAATTAATTGAATCATATTTTGGTTATAAGGCTCATAGAATTAAATTTAGACCTTTTACAATCATAAACTATTTATCAGTAATTAAAGCAGGTAAAATACGTAAAAATCAGATAATTATGTAATAATAATAATTCAATTATTTCCTTTTTTGTTAATTGGAACATTTTTGTATTCAAAAAACTTTTTTCTGAACATTTTTCCCCCCAAAACGCATTCCTCCAAAGCTATTGGGCCGTATCCATACTCTTTGCAATCAAGATAGTTTACGCCATGTTTAACATAAATCTTTTACTATTAATATAATATCTCCAGACGTTTAAAAATTAAAATTAAATTATTCATTTTTCAATTGGTTCCATTTTATTGTGATATAGTAGTAGTTGGGTTCTGTTTCGCCAAATTGAAAACATCAACTTAATACAGTTCTGCTTTTTGCGTTACTTCCGACCCTTTGTTATGATTAATATTCAGGAAGATTCTGAAACGAAGATAAATTGTTTTTACATACTAATGAAAATAAAGAAACTAAATCCGTACATCATATTATTCTATTATACTTATATTTTTTTTAGTTTTCACTGCCTAATTTAAGTAAGAAACATTCATATGCAAAACAAAAACGGATCCAAAAATCCTCCACTTCGTCCTAAGTGATGTTTGCCTGATAAAAATCGATAACTCAATTCTCAAATAACAAAACTCCAAAAACAAATTTTGTAGTTTGTAGGATTATTTTCTATGATGTCTTGAGTTCGCCGTTCATCACTAATCTCCCCTATTCTTTTGGCATAAATTCATATTATGTTTTTCCGTTCATATTTTCTTGGTTTTTGATAATATTTTTTTTATGTTTAATTTTGAGCACTGATTCAAGCAACAAAACGATCAAGTTGCATTTCTGGTTTATTTTTGCGGTCTAATTACAAATGGTAATAAAAATCTTGAAGAAAAAATATCGAAAGCGATTTTTCTAATTTTTTAACATTTATTTTGACAAATACGGTAGCGCACTGGATTACGAAGTCGTAGGTCATGAGTTCGAGCCCCGTGCAGGGAACAATATTTCGAAAACGATTTTTCAAGCAGATACTCGCTGTTGGTAAAACGAGCTGCGATTTTGTTTACATTTCGCAATGTTGTTTCTTTCAATCTATTTTTTCAATCGAATTGCAAAAAAATATCGTCATATAGAGAATTTCAAACAGAACAATGTCTACATTTAACATTGTTTAATTCGACTTCAACTTTTTTAAAAAATCATTAAAAAGTAAAAAATGTCACTGACCGCTAATTAACAACTTTTGAATTATATATGACGATATCTCGTAAACTATCAAACGACATGACTTGAAATTTTAACTACTTATACAATATAATAATTCAAACAGAAATAGAAGGTTAACAATTTTACCTTATTTTTTGTTTTATACAGACTTAA
Source organism: Trichopria drosophilae (assembly GCA_030407085.1). Classification (NCBI taxonomy): domain Eukaryota; kingdom Metazoa; phylum Arthropoda; class Insecta; order Hymenoptera; family Diapriidae; genus Trichopria; species Trichopria drosophilae. The sequence continues at coordinate 137,278,785 of CM059584.1, read as the reverse complement.
TTTTAATTTAGCGCTAGAATTTTCGAGAGTCGGGTCACCGGGTGTATAGCGAGCTGGGCAGAGAAACAAAGACACGCCATGCCTGTATTAAAAAAAAAGAAGATAAAATTTGCTAATCTTGTATTCATTTTTGAATTACTATAAGTATAGTTAAAATTTCCAGTCGTTTCGTTTGATAGTTCACGAGATATCGTGATATATAATTAAAAAATTGTGAATTAGCGGCCAGTGAAATTTTTCACTTTTTAATGATTTCTTAAAAAAGTTGAAGTCGAGTTATAAAATATTAAATGTAAACATTGTTCTGTTTGAAATTCTCTATATGGCGGAATTTTTTCCAATTCGATTTTATTTGTTTGACTCCTGTCTGTTAATTACTGGCATCGAGCGCTTGACCGGTTCTTCTTCCTTGACACTCAATTGATCGGTCAAAAGTTCAATATGCTTAAAATAAAGTGCAGTGAGGAATACTGACAAAAAAATAACGGGAAAATAGGTGAAAATTACCGTAATGAACAGAAGAATTAATAACAATACAGCACAGATAAACGATATAGCAACAAAAACACAATAAAAGGGAAAATAATTTAAAACAGAGAAGAAAATACATGCTAAAAATATGAAACATCGAAAAAAAATAAGTAAAGTACAAAATATTTTTAAAAACTGACTGCAAAACCACAAAGAGAAGGAAAATAACAAAAGAGGCAAGTAAAACACAATACCCTAAGGCATGGTGACGAAATGTTGGAGGAATTTTTAACAATTTGACATTTTACGTGTATCGTATGGGCAAAGCCACGAAACTTTTAATTTTTACCACCAAAACATTTTTAGTGTTTATTTTGTGGCACAATGGTTTCCTTTCGACCATATATTCAGGCTGCCATTCAGAACTGAAAATCATGCGCGTGTACAATTTTTATGACACGGCGTGAGTGCAAAATCCAAAATGGAGGATAAAAGGTGAAAAATTGCTCGATTTTAATGCAATGTGGTTCTATTTTTTTTTTTGGTGGCGGATGTTAGCAATTAGGTTATGTTTAATACGAGTTAAGTTATATACAATACGAAAAATTGTTCAATGTAAATAAAACTCAGTTTCTGAGGAATTTATAAGCCACTAACTGCGAATCTATTGACAGATTTTTTAAATTCAAAATGGCGATCTAATATGACGAACAAAATTCGAAAAATTGCTTGACTTCAATGACATTCGGTTCTGATAGGTTTCAGATGTCGCTGATTACGAATCTGTAGTTCATTTTAAAAATTCAAAATGGCGAACCATTACGGTGGATCAGAATATAATATGTTACATACTTTGGACGAAACTCGCTAATCATGAGTTTTTAAATCGCAGATTACGAATCCATTATCACGTTTTTTAAATTCAAAAAGGCGGACCAAAATGCGAAAAACTGTTTTATTTAAATGAAACTAGTTTCGCAGGGATTTTTGAAGCCGTCGATTTCGAATCAGTTGTCAAGATTGAAAATTTAAAAAAATCGATTGAAAATTTCCATAATAATAATAATAATAATACGTTGATAAATTAACGACATTGTCTTTATTATAACTGCGTGTAATATACATAGGGACCCCACTAATATTTTTTTTCATATACGAAGTTGCGAGGTCTCTTTACTTCTTGCACTTTTTGCGGACTTTATTTTTTCTGAGGTGTAATAAGTGAAAATTTTGATGGTGGTAATGCATAAGGAGCATAAGGTGGGTTTTGCGTACACTCTGAGCACGATAAATAATAATTTAAAAGGTAAATTCGTATTCAGTCCTATCCGAGTGTTTAACTTACATCTTAATCGATGTAAATTATTATTATTTTTTGTTAATGGCTATAATGTTGTATTCTCTTTAGTGAATTTAAAAATTCTGTTACCAGATTCCAAATTAGTGACTTAGTAAACCTCTTAATGTGAAATTCTGTCAAATTTAAGTTGCATTTGGTAAGTTAATCCGGCATTTTGAATTCACATTCTGATCTTCGATTTTTGCCCACTTTAGATTATATTTTGATAGTTTTGTCCGTCATATTGGTTCCGCCACATTGAATTTCAAATTTCTAACTTCAGATTTGTAATCAGCAACCAAGAAAACTGCACTATAATTACTGAAATGTATTTGAAGCCTTTTGCAAATCGTATAACCAAGATCCGTAGAAGTAAAGCCATCCGGGATCAGTGGTAGTCACCAATTTACAAAATCTAAAGGCGCTGTCATTATTTTTTGATGAAGTATGAAAATGGATTACGATCACAGAAAGAAGTAATTAAAAATATTTTTTATTCTAATTGTGCCGCAGTAAAAACGGAAATTTTTAAAATAATCACGTTTAAAGTAAAAATGAATAAACCTAAATAGAATCAATCAAAAGCAGCACGTAGATGAGTGACACCGTAATTTCGTTTTTATGTTAGTAACAAATTGGACTCTGAGTTAAAACGATTAATGATATGGCATGAAAATTGCGATAGTTAATCTAAATTAATTTTATATTTCTACAAAACTTATCACGAAGTTTTAAATAGTTTTTAATATATTTTAATAGTGAACATATTTATTTCCTTATATTATTGTGTCACCTTATTTCAAAGAGATGTTAAAAGTTCTGTGGATTTGTCGACATACATATAAACATAAAAGGTTGGCATTCAAGTTGATCCCTATAAAGTTTAAATTTAAAAATAAGTGGAATTCTCTTTTTTTATGCAATTCTATTGGGCGAAATTTTAATACGAAAAAATATCTGCCGAATACCACGCAAGCTCCAAAATTAATCTGGTAATTCCCTGCACATAAGTCATTAAGTTTTCCAGAAAAATAACGAGCATCAAGAGGCTTCTTCATTTATTTGTAACGAATCCATCGGGAATTACCAGATAATTTTAAATCTCTTGTGGTTTCATAAGTGAAAATTTTGTTATATTCTGAAGAGAAAAAAGGCAGAACCTAACTCGAAAGAGTGAAAAATGTAAAAAGTATTACACTAGGTCTTCATATATGGATTAGAACAAATCATTAGAAAAAATGGATATTTTTAAAGACAATGTATATTTCTGTGACTATTAAATAAAACTAAGAGAAAATGATGAAGAACTACGAGAAAACGACGAAAAAAAATTTCAGGAAAATAATAAATAATATCACAAGAAAGTTACGAAAAACTGATAAAAATAACATAGAAGTAATACAAAATAAGATGAAGAATGGTCTTATTTTTCGTTTACCTCTATTGCTTATCGTTATAACTATATTTTATTTGTTTTTGTATTTAAATTAGTATCACTTATCAGAAAATAAATTCTTAAAAAGAATCGCAAAAACTTTGTATAATGTTATGTTTGGAATATCACAATCGATTCAAACGTGAAAAGAAGTAATTAGCAAACGTTTAATATTATTCCAAAATTTAGATAATTTCAATTTTATTGTAGTCATTACACGTTAGTTTATTTTGTGAATGTTTTCGATTTTATTGTTACTATTAAGCAATAAAACAAGGAATATTTTTATTTATAACATCTTTGGCATTGTATTGCAGAGACTGAGATTCAAATTGAAACGATGTATCTAAACGAATGTGCGATAATTAGTAGCCTCGCAAACGGCATTTTTTAACAGTTATTTCATAATTAAAAATGTTACATGATTTTCGAAAGGTTCTTCGCAGTTTTATATTTCTGTTTCCTATTTATTCAAAGCAATTTGTTTTTTTCACATACCTGTAAGGTCATCCTCGAATATTTCAAGAAATTATTAATGTTCCAAACATTTTTTACAACATGGTGAAATCAGCGGGCGAAAAGGAGTTCATTTTGTACATGGATGATCAAAATTTTGTGAACTACGAATGGAAATTATGACAGTTCAGTTCGACCAACTGTTATTAATCTCGTTTAATTTCTCAGCAGCATTTTGTTAATTCGTGAAATTACCTAATGGGATTTTAAGTTGAAGTGAACGTTCTTCCACATATCTTATCATCCCAAGTTATAAACCACACGGCAGTACAATATTGACGATCGGTCAAACTGACAACTCATATTCTTATAAATGGATAGTGTTAAATTTTGAATCGTTCTTAGCTATTACTAATTTTTTTAACGAATCAGTGCAAGTACAATATATGTTATTATACATACGTATAAAAATGTCCTGTACATTAGCATTTTTTAAAAGAGCTTATCAAAATAAAAACAAATGTAGAAAACACAATCACTTGAAGCACAGGTGACAGCCACTGGGTGTGCACACTATGAAACGAGAACTGCACCGACAGTCATAAGCCGCTAGAGTGATGCAGTCCAGAACGAACGGCAAGTGGAGGGGACTTCGACGGAATGCAAATATGACATAGATTTTGAATTTCAAAAATATACTTTTAAACATCCTCTTATTAGCAATAATATCGCAATATATCAAAAAACAGAAGTAAATATAAGCTGTGCTTAAAGGCATGTAGAAATGTATTTCCAGCAGTTCATATTTCCTTCACGATTTACGACTTCATGGTATATTGAATGCAGAAGCTGGGATGCAAGAGTTTATAGCATACCGTTAGAGAAGGAGGTGTAATATATTTTATCGTTCTGAAAGTTAAGTAAAAACTTGCATAAAATCATCGTTTAGTTGCTAACGTCAAAATGAGGTCGATTATTTTACGGAAACGAACACGATTTGTTTCTGAGTTAACGCAGAAAGCCTTGTTGTTTTAATCATATAAATTAAGTATTGTAGATCACAAAATTACCTTTTATAATTGCAGTAGTAGCAACTAGTAGTAATTCAAATATATTAAAAATCAGTGATCACATTTTAGCAAGAATACGATTGGCACAGTAAAAGTTAGCCCGTGAAGGATATGCCATATTGGATTCGCCATTTTGATTTTGCAATTTTTATTTCGAATTCGTAATCAGTGACCATGAAAGACACACGGAGAAAAAAGAATTATTATGTTAACAAAGCTAGATTAGTCCCCGTTACAGTTTAGTTTCTGAATTTATTTTTGCTCAAGGAGCAATTTGACTCTACTACAAGAATAAAGCGATTGTCCTTGGAACAGTTCGATTTGTTGAAAACAGCCATACCGAAGTCCGCGCTTACAATTTGTAGGTTATGTGAATATGATTTTCAGCTTTATTTATTACACTGGCACATATATGTATATGTAGCAGATTTAACCTTAAATGACGGTTTGAATTGTCCTACAATAAAAAAGGGCATGGTTAAAATAAACAGAAATCTGGTTATTTCAACCAGCAAAGCGTCACGACGTCTCTCCACGATCAACAAGTAATTTATTCGAAATTCTCGCCCTTAAATGAGTAAAAAAAATTTAATTTCATGCACGGAGATCGTCGGCCATCTAGTATTCACATTTATAACTATCTGCCTAGTAGATTTAACTAGAAGAAACGGCAACATTTTTCTGGTAAATATTTTCCAGTTACATTAACTAGAATAATTAATTAACATAATTAATTAACATAATAAAAAAATATTCAACTAAACGCATTTAGTCATTTTAACCAGAACTTTTTTTTAGTGCAACGCAATATAAAATAAAATCTTAATTGGTTTTTATTTTCTGTGTACGCCAACCATTATCTTTCATTTTTTTGCCTCTGCATTCGCTTAGCTACGCATTTGTCATGCCTTCCATTCCTTTATGACAACACTGTTTATTATCCGAACAAACCTAGATGGTGATCGTAAAAATTCTGTGAAAGTAATTTTTTGTTTTGTGTGATTAACAAACCGAACTGTTAGAATATTGACAATTTCAGTTGTTAGGAGAACAAATGTTTAGTAACCACAAAAATGTTCTCCGTGCACTAATAATTTTGCTACAAACTCGATTGGCATAATAAAAATTGTCTCATAGTGCTCCATCATAATTTGTGTCCTCCATTTTAAAGTCCTCTATTTCTACTTCAAAGTCGTTTTCAGCGACCCCAAAAATATGTAAATACACTTTGTTTTTGTCATTAAACAATTGGAAGGTCGCACAAGGATACAGCGCCGACATTTTAAAAAAACTACACTTTTTTAAACTTTGACAATTATTTTGAAAACTATGGCTCGTACGTAAAAACTTGTAAGAAGAAAAGTTTAAGCCTAGGTCGATTTAAAAAACCATCGATATTGGTGTGGTAGTGTGTAAAAAAACGCAAAAAATCGACTTTTTTTTTAATTTGGGAATTTTTATCTCGAAAAGTTGTCATCCTATGTGAAAGTTACTAAGGACCTTTGTTTGTTCAAAATTATCAAAATAACATGAAAAAATGTTTTCCGAAGCAAAAAGAATAGAATTATTAAATTGTTTTAAAAAATTGTTATAAACAATTAACCGATTACTTTTGAGCATTCCACCCAAAAAATTCGTTCTTAGCGACCAAAAATACATAAAAAAACATTGTTTCAAGTGGGGACATATAAAAGGCAGCGGCAACATAGGTCTAGACTAATTTTTCACCAACCTATAAAACACAAAATTACCATCACCGGCCGCAACAGTACCATCAACAATACCAAAAGTACTATATTTTAATGATTTCATGTTTCTTCCAAACATCGAGTTATAAAAACTAACTTTTAAATGCAAAAACTGTAAAGGAAGAAACAGGACGATTGCTAAAAAACAGAATTAATGAACTTAAACGTAACATCTGTGGTGATGTAGAAAAATACACAGGACTAACTTTACATCGAATGAATATGGGACGTACTTTTGATTTTGAAAATTTTAAAATATTAGCCATTGAAAGACATAAGAGAAAAAGGAATCATATTGAGAATTTTTTTTATTAAAAAGAATAAATTTTCAGTAAATATTAGATTTGAAAAATCAAATTTAATCGAACTATATCTTCCTCTACTAGAAATATAAGAATTCCACAACTATAAATATTTTACTCTGTATGTACGTATGTATGTGGCATTTATTGTACAATTGAATGTCGAACGACTAAATTGATTTTAATCAGCCTTCATATACACACAGTTAAGTTTCAAATTAATTAATTTTATTCTATTAAAAAAATACAAAAACTTCTTACTGAATAATTAGTTATTCACATTTTTTATCAATTATTGCAGTTTTTATTTTCTCTCCCGGTTTCATCTTTCTGAAACTATAAAAGAAATATTTTAATAAAGAGGTAAGAAAGTGTTTCGTCTTTTCTCTCTATTTTAATTCTATACTTTTCTTCCCATCTTTACACTGAAAAACCTTTCGGAGAAGAAATATATCTACTTATTTCCTGTATATAATTTTTGTAATTTGACAATTTTTTGATAATATTCATAATTATTAGAAAACTGTTAAAAGAATGACCTATAATCAATTTTATTGTAATTTCATTGTTTTATAATTTCTTTTAATTTTATGGTTATAAATGCTGGTTCTTTTGTTTTTTTTTCTAAACAGAATAAAATTCTGAATAGGGCTAAATACATAACGTTAACATTGTTTTTGATTATTCATCTTGTCAACATTCCGGAATTAAAAGAAAATATTTTTATAAATATGTTTTTCACTTAAGAAAGATACGGAGAAGAAGAAGAAGATTTTGATTATATATTCATTTAATCGTTTATTAACTTTTAGTTATGTTGGCATATTTTATTTAATTTTATTTCAACATTAATATTATTTAAACCCAAAATTAAATCTGAAACCAAAGAGCCTCTGCAAGCCCCATACAAAAAATGCCCCTTTTTCGTACCTCGAATATTCAAACTTTGTTATGCCAATTGGTTACATTTGATGACCCAATAATCCCTGCAAAATTTCAAAGTGAGCATATGCCCCGTTTCGGGAATATGAGGAGTCAAAGTTGACCATGTCCAATAAAAAATTTACTTCAATTTCACATTTATACTCGAATAATAATATTAAAAAAAATCAGACGATATGATTTTTTACAGATGTTTGACTGCTGATTACGAATCTGAAGTCAGATTTTAAAAATACAAAATGGCGGATCCAAAATGGCGGACGACTTTTTTGAAAATCAATCTAATTTATCTAAAAGTTATTAATTGGAGAGGTTTTGGGGTCGCTGATTACGAATCTGAAGTCAGATTTTAAAAATTCAAAATGGCAGATTCAAAATGGCGGACGACATTTAAAAAATAAAATGCAATTCGCTTGAAACGCCTTAAAGTTTAACAAATATAAGAGGCAATACTCCAACCAAGGCAAGATGTAATAATCCAACCGGCAAATGTAAGATCGTAAAATCCAACCAACGGCAAGATGTAATAATCCGACCGGGAAAGGTAGGTCGTAAAATCCAACGAACAAAGGCAAGGTGTAATAATCCGACCGGCAAATGTAAGATCGTAAAATCCAACCAACAAAGGCAAGATGTAATAATCCAACCAACAAAGGTAAGATCGTATAATCCAACCAACAAAGGCAAGATGTAATAATCCGACCGGCAAATGTAAGATCGTATAATCAAACCAACAAAGGCACGGTGAGCTTCGATTGAGTTCAACCCAAAAGTCCCCCAATTTCGCGGTTTATTTGTAGGCATCTTTTTTTATTTGTCTCACGGTTATTTTAAGCCATAAATGAAAATAATCGCCGGAGGGAAACCCAAAATATCTTGATTTTTCCTATTTTTTTAAAGGTTATTACAAATATTTCATCCTAATAACGTTTAGATCCAGTTTTTTTACACGAACGTTTATATTTTGGCTCTAGAAAGACAATCCCGAAATGGTTTGAATACTTTTATAGTTTTAAACTCGAAATATTTACGAAAATAATATAACTGAAATTAAATAATAAAACCTCATTTATTCTATATTTTATGTACATTTAAAACGAATAGAGACTGTTGTACTCGCAAAGCGCTCTTCTCAATCTTGTCCCGTAAGCCTCGATTCTTAATCTCCGACCTCGAAAAGCCCCGAGTATCCAGTTTCGTCTCGATCAAATAAGTTTTTACATTTCAGTCCGCCATATTGGATCCACCATATTGGATCCACCATTTTAAATTTTGGAAATTTGAGGTAAGATTCTTAATCTGCGACCTTATAAAGCCCCAAGTACTCCCTTCATCTCGATCGAGTAACTTTTTATATTTTGGTCGGCCATTTTAAATCCGCCATTTTGCATTATGAAAATCTGAGGTCAGATTCGTAATCAGCGACCCCAAAAACCTCCGAGTAACAGATTCCAGCGGGTTTCCACGGAAAGAAAACTGTATTTTTCAAAGATTTGCAACGTGCGGTGAGCGTCGAATAAATATACTTAAAACCTGTGTACTTCAGGTCTTTCTAACTCATAAACTATAATAGATAGAAAGATTTCTTTTTTTAAGAATTGTTCAGAAATACGTCTACTCGAACTTGTTTTTTTCAATTTTTCAATTGACATTTATTAACAAAGTTAATCAACAATATGTGAAAGTTGAGGCACATTCTACAGAATATTTTCCTTAGAACGTAACTTCAAAGGACTCTAACTTTGGAACGAAATGAGATACAGCAATCTCTTTTTCAGTTTTACAGATAATTGTGTGTACTTTAATTTGTCTTTGAGCTATTTTGTCGTAGAATGCCTAAACAAAAATTATATTTACAAAAAAACAATAAAAACGACTTTTTTTGCCTATTTTCGCAAATATTTCGAGTTTAAAACTATAAAAGTATTCAAACCATTTCGGAATTGTCTTTCTAGAGCCAAAATATAAACGTTCGTGTAAAAAAACTGGATCTAAACGTTATTAAGATGAAATATTTGTAATAACCTTTAAAAAAATACGAAAAATCAAGATATTTTGGGTTTCCCTCCGGCGATTATTTTCATTTATGGCTTAAAATAACCGCAGACAAATAAAAAAAGATGCCTACAAAAAAACCGGGAATTTGGGGGACTTTTGGGTTGAACTCAATCGAAGCTCACCGTGGCAAGATGTAATAATCCGACTGGCAAAGGTAAGATAGTATAATCCAACCAACAAAGGCAAGATGTAATAATCCAACCAACAAAAACAAGTTGCAATACTCCAACCAAAGCAAGATGTAATAATTTAACCGAGAAAGGTAAGATCGTAAAATCCAACCAACAAAGGCAAGATGTAATAATCCGACCGGCAAATGTAAGATCGTAAAATCCAACCAACAATGGCAAGTTGTAAAATTCCAACCACCAAAGGCAAGATGCAATATTCCAACCGAGTTTTATTTTATCACATTCGCAAGCAAACTATTCAAATAAGATATACAATGGAATGGAAATAAATGAAATGCTGAACTGCTGATAGTCTTTTGTTTCTAGGGTTTGTGAATATAGGCTGAAATCTTTTATAAATTCGAGATTTTCAACACTAAAGATACTTTTATTTTATCGCATTCGCAAGCCCAATATTCAAATAAAATGTCTTAAACGATGCATGAAAACTTTGATTGTTTTTAGATTGTTTTTTGTTTCCTATGCAGGGTAAAAACAGTTATAATGCAGCGACAAAGAAAGCTTAGTGCCTTTTCAATATCAATTCAACGTTAGATTCGACTTCATCGACTACAGAACCTTGACGAGTTTCAAACAAAGTGCATTACATTTTTCAAAAGTTTTGAATGATGAAAAACTAACATCCGATTCGTAATCAGCGGACCCAAACACCCCTTACTAACATTTTTTTGGAAAATTGGACGGATTTTCAGAAAAGTCGTCCGCTATATTGGATCCGCCATTTCAAATTTTGAAAAACTAACAACCGATTCGTAATCAACGACCCCGAAAACCCCAGAATAACGTGTTTCTAGCGAATTGCATTTGATTTTTTAAAAATCGTTCCGTCATTTTGAATCTGCCATTTTGAAGTTTTAAAATCTGACTTCGGATTCGTAATCAGCAATCCCAAAACCCCCCAAGTAATAACTTTTAGACAAATTAGATCGATTTTCCAAAAAGTCGTCCGCCATATTAGATCCGTCATTTTGAGATTTTAAAATCTGACTTCAGATTCGTAATCAGCAGGCAAACATCTGTAAAGAACCATCTCGTCTGATTTTTTTAAATATTATTCGGGTATAAATGTGAAATTGATGTACATTTTTTATTGGACATGGTCAGCTTTGACCCCTCATATTTCCGAAACCGGGTATATGCTCACTTTGAAATTTTGCAGGGATTATTGGGTCATCATATGTAACCAATTGGCATAAAAAAAGTTGGAATATTCGAGGTCCGAAAAAGGGGCATTTTTGTATGGGGCTTACAGAGGCTCTTTACAAATGGGAAATACACGATTGGCTCAATCATGGTCCAATATTGGCCACCAATGTTCCAATATTGTCTCATGATTGGCACCGAGCAAACGCTATTGGTTGGTTATTCACTAACCGCCAAGATTTGGCCAATATTAACAGCCACACTGTAAAAAAAGATTGTGTGAAATTTCTACTCTGAGAGTATAGGTAATGTGTATAACCTAGTCTGAGAGTAGTAAAATCCCTAGAAAGTTGTAAATATTACAGCAAAGATGTAAATTTACAGCGATTGTCAACAGACTTGAAATTGCAGGTTAGAATTTATAATTAATGTAGTAAAATTACTGTGTTTATAGTAAAATCACACCATTAGAGTGAAATTACAGTGCTGTAATAAAATTACAATATCGGTGAATTTTTCACATTTTTTAGGTTAAATATACATTTGGTGCGTGCAGTATATATGTATTAAATACTGAATTGTATTATATAATATAACATATGCATTGCAATGTTTTTTTTTTTGTGAATGTAAAAAATATTGCAATCTGTTTAAGAATTAATTAAATAGTTTTTAGGAATGTTTTAATATTTATTATTTATCATACAATAGCATTTGTAATATAAAATTCAACCTGACAAACAACGATTCGTATATAGTTTTGCATTTAACGACAATAAATAATACATGTAAATAGTCACTTTACAATAAATTTGGTTCATAAAACTTCACTCGCTTTAACAGTTTGTAGTTACGAAGTAACGTGTACACTTTTACAAATAAATCCATCAAACTTAACCTCAATATACTTGTAAAGAAACTTCATTTTATTTGGTCAAATAAATATGTAGCGTATGATATATATACCTCTGCACACGTTTGATGAGATAAAAAATATCTTCACATAACAAATAACCGAAATCTTTACGAGAAATTCAAACAAGTATATAAACATCAATGATAGCTGCCCGGGTCACGTGCGGAATGGAAAATATTACTAGAGAAATTGTACATATTTTTAACATTGTCAGATGTAATTTCACATTCAAACAGTAATTTCAAAAAGTGTAAAATTACTGCTCTCAGAAGTCGTAATTTATATAACCTACTCTCAGAGTGACAATTTCACAATATTTGTAGTGCTATTACAGTTTTGGTGTAAAAATACTAGTGATTTTGTACTTTTACACCATTCAGAGTGGTAACTCGGGTGTGTAATGTCCCATTTGTGTTGTGATTTTACGAAACCATTTTTTACAGTGCAATTATAAATAAAAACATTACAAACTATCATAAGATTTGTTTTTTAAATAAATGTTGAAACACAAGAATTGAGATGACAAAATTTCACCACTTTGGTGAAATTGTACAGAACGAACTCTGCACTTCCGTCTCTGCATACATACCGGGTGAATAATTCAAGGCCGAACATAGGGGAACACATGTATTAGATCTCAGCCAATCGCTATCGAGCTTGAGAGTATGCATTATCGTCACCGAACAATCACAGAAAGCGTTTAACATCTATCATCTTTTTGATGTTTACGATTAAGAAAATGATTTATTTAAAAAATCTATGCATTAAATATGAAAAATGTTAATAATTAAACTATTTTTTAATACGCATCAAATTACTTAATCGAAAAAGTCTTCCGTTTAATTATGTAAACATGCGTTACATTCTAGGTTAGGTTAGGAAGACTGGTATGGTTTCGGACGTTTCGGAGTGTAGTTTGATGGGTCTGATGTTATGACATATCAGCTGATTCAGAAAAACTTACTTCACAACTTCACTACAATTAGATAAGTTGCCAAGTGACAAATATTTATAATTTATTTAATATTTAATATGATAATACGATTCTTTGTGATTATGTTTTTTTTTCAGGATTATTCAAGAATCCGTGAATTGGACTGCTATTAACGAAGACGTTAAAGTTAGTTATTGTTCTGTGATCAGACCCATCAAACTACACTCCGAAACCATACCAGTCTTCCTAACCTAACCTAACCTAGCATGTAAGGCATGTTTACATGATTATACGGAAGACTTTTTCGATTAAGTAATTTGATGCGTATTAAAAAATAGTTTAATTATTAACATTTTTCATATTTAATACATAGATTTTTTTAAATAAATCAGTTTCTTAATCGTAAACATCAAAAAGTTGATAGGTGTTATACGCTTTCCGTGATTGGTCGGTGGCGATAATGAATACTCTCAAGCTCGATAGCGATTGGCCGATTGGCTGAGAGCTAATACATGTGTTCCCCTATGTTCGGCCGTGAATTATTCACCCTGTATATAAAGCGAGGCGCATTTCAATAATGAAAAAAAAAGACGCTTGCACGCGTCCTCTGTTGGCGACTTTTCGAAAATACTTCCCATAATACATAATTCGCGGGCAAAACAGTAACAGAAAGCGCCATCTATCGGTACTTTCAGTGCCCTCTACAAAACGCCATCATTGTTCCTCACTTCTCCGATTTTCTGAACACGTTTTGCGCGTTTAGTACTTTTGCTCCTCAGTGAAGCGATTTTTCGAAATTAATCGCCGAGAGGTTGCGATTTTCAGTTATTTACTACGCAACAACATCAAATAGCATCAAAATGGTAAGCGTTACGTTCATAATTACAATAAATAAACCTATCGGCAAATTTTATAGGTTATGTTCGACACGTGTTTATGTATGATAAACCGGTAAAAATAAATGCGGTGGTTCAAACGATACACGCGAACAAACAAATTCTTACAATATTAAAAAACACTTTATTCAATTTTGAATTCTACAAGTGTCTAATTTAATACATTTTAATCTTTTGCAGACTGACGAAGTTAATCCAAAAGCATATCCTTTGGCAGATACAACGCTAACAGGAAAGATTTTGAATCTCGTGCAACAAGCCATGAACTACAAGCAACTTAGAAAAGGAGCTAACGAAGCAACTAAGACTCTTAATCGTGGCCTTTCCGAATTCATAGTGATGGCAGCCGATGCCACACCGTTAGAAATTTTATTGCATCTACCTTTGCTGTGCGAAGATAAAAATGTACCGTACATTTTCGTCCGCAGTAAACAAGCACTCGGACGTGCATGCGGTGTATCTAGACCAGTCGTCGCTTGTTCCATAACTGTCAACGAAGGTTCGCAACTTAAACCACAAATTCAAGCAATTCAACAAGAGATTGAGCGACTTCTGGTTTAAGGCTAGTCCTTTTTGCAATTCTCATTCCACTGAGTAATTATATATTAACTATTTTTACAGAATAGTATGTTATTCTATTCCAATTATTTTTGGAATTAAAATTGTATTTGTTTACAATTAATCTTGTATTTCATATTGTAAATAAACTATAATGAAATGTAATATCTGCGTCTAATTATTAATTTCCATTTTTTCCTAAAATATATCATTTAACATTTAATTAATCATTTTAAAAATCAAGTAATATTTCACATTTATGTCGGCCATCTTGGATCCACCATTTCGAATTTACAAAATCTGACTTCAAATTCGTAATCAGCGAGCCAAAAAATTCCCGAGTACCAACTTTCATCAAAATCAAGTAAATTTTTTACATTTATGTCGGCCATCTTGGAACCGACATTTTGAATTTTCAAAATCTGATTTCAGATTTATAATCAGCGGCCCCGAAAACCCCCGAGAACCCAGTTTCATAAAGTTTGGGTAATTTTTCGTATTTCGGTCGTCCATCTTGGATCCGCCATTTTGAATTGTCAAAATCTAACTTCAGATTCGTAATCGGCGACCCCGAAAACCCCCGAGTAACAATTTTCAGCTGTTTTCCTTATAAAGAAAAATGTGCGCCGCACATTTTAATAAATTTAGCAAATTTACTGCCGCCATATTGGATCCGCCATTTTGAATTTTCAAAATATCTTGGTATACGAAGTTTCATGCAAATTCATTAAGAATTGTAAAAGTTATTGCAAAATGTACACATATGATCCATTACCACGTTTGTCAATAATTTTTTATATGATCCATGTACCATTGAAGTGGTTAAACTAACCTTCAATTACGTTAAATCCTTGTCGAAGTAATTTAGCGACAAACTTCATGCAGAGAAAGGAAAAGGTAATACAAAATCACAACAGGTTAAAATAAATGTTTTTATACAAACAAAATTCGTATAAAATAATCAGCACAAAAACGATCAAAAAATACAGATTAATGGTCAAAACAAGATAAAACTTCAATAGACCAATTACCATGCCACCTAAGCTGTTGGAAATTGGCGAGATGAGCTTTAAACGATTTACATCGCTGTCCTTGTTCAACATTCTTCGGAAAGTTTTCGAACCATAACTTAAGTTGTTCGGCCAATTCCGCAGAATCCGAAAATACTAAACTATTTTCGTTATGCTTCACTAACTCGTGCAAACTGAAAATAAACAGGATCAGTAAATTATGCAAAGCGTAAGGAATTAAACTAACCATTTATATTTGTAAGCGCAAACTGGCAGTCCGCAACCAAACATGTCGACAACTTTCATTGGCAAATCGAGACCACTTGATGATGTGTGTAAACATACACCTAAATCGGCACTGGCTGCAAAGTTCCATTAATTAACTGAATGTTACGGATGTTGCAAAACACTCACCTAAAAGCTTCGGATAATCTTCATTCTTTAACCATGGTGTTATCACAGTTATATTTTTCCATTTCTTATTTTCTATCATTTCTGTATAAAATTTCTTTAAAGGCCCCTTGCCAGTAATAACACAGATCATTTTTGGAAGTTTCAAATTTCCTTCGATACAAGACGACTCGTATTCTGCAAAGAAACTCCAAAATAAATATTGTGAAAAATATTAAAAATTAATGTTTTATACCATTTAATGCGTCTACTAATATAGAAAAGTCTTCGTCCTCAGTCCAGCTTGTGCTGGAAATTAGTAACGCAGGTCTTTCAGGATCTAATACAATTTCGTTGTTCGATAGATTTGTTAATATCGTTGAATCAGAATTATGACCTTTGAAGGCGTCATAATCTTCCTTTAATTTCAAAAGCAATTCATGCGTCTCTTCTAAAGAAATCGGTTTAAAATCATCAGCCGGTCGATCATATAAAACCTTAGCCCTACAAAAAATATAATAAAGAAATCAATCATAATAAAAGATTTTTGAAAAAAAAAGAACAAAAATGTTATTACTTGATTCCCCAGTTTCTTTCTAAATCGACTTTCATTGCATTCGTTACACAGAAATTAACATCTGCTTTAGATCCAAAATAAGACTCGATGGACGTTGCTAATCTCACGATTAATGAACCTTTGCCATGATTCAGGGCCATTATCGAGAAAGCGTAATTGTGCCAATCGATCATAAATTCTGTTTTTTGTAAACGACACCAAAACCAACATACTGGAATAGTTGGTATCGCAGGTGGATTTTGTAACAATAAATGACTTGCACAGCACTTTGTGAAGAGCACAAATGCAAGATTTATTGATTGCCATAATACTTTGATAATGTACGAAATTATCCTAGGTATACCTAAGAAACAAAATATAATGTAACGTAATGTAGTTTTTTAACACATACGTTTCTTAATTTTCATAATAATAATAATGTTATTGCCCTGGCGAAAATGGGACACTCTTTGAAGTGGTCATGAAGTGTCCCAGAAACGTTTTACACATTCATAAAATGTATTTGAACACTTTATGCCCTCTTAAATGACATTTAAAAGAACGAAAGTGTAACCTAAGTGTGAATTTGGACAATCGAATGTCCTAAAAATGTTCGGATGAATTTTTTTTCAAGTGTACGGAAGTGTTCATTCAGTTGTAATAACGAGTCAATTTTGCAGCTTTCCTGAGAGTGTACAATGATGTTCGTTATCAGATTTTTAAGTGTCACGTAACATTTCCATTGATGTATGCAATGTCACAATTTTCAATTTGACGGTCATTCAAATGTATTGAAGTCCGAAACTAATTACAGCGTGGGACGTTACATTTTTATTTACTGTCCAGGTGTCTTTTGGGCATCTTCTATGGGGAATTTTGTTATTGCAAGGACTATTTAGGTCGAAAGTTGCCAATAAATGTTAATTCAATGTCCAGGTGTCTTTAGTGCCCACTAGTAGAGTCAATGAGAACGCCTTAATTTAGATTTATACTCGTTAATGAAATCTTACACTTATTGAACACTTTACGGACGCTTTAAAATTGGTAAAAACATCTAACAAACGCTTTGTATACATTTAAGAAAACAATTACGTTAAAGCTGATACCCCATGTGCAAATCATGTCTTTGATGCGCAGCGCCTTGGCAAAATAACTGGGCGAGGGAAACCGAGACCTTTAAAGGTTACATTGAACAATCAAGTTCAAGCATTATGGCTTTTGAAAAATAGAACATTATTTGATAAATTTAACGTACAAATCAATAATGACAAGACACCACAACAACAAAGTCAACTAAGCAAGCTAAAAACTACCTTAAACGAGCGTATATCAAAAGGCGACAAAGATCTTACAATAAGATACATCCGTGGAACTCCTCAAATAACTTCTAAGACTAGCAAAAAAAACTAGTTAGTGCCCGAAATGTAACAATTTATTATCAAAATGTACATAGCTTATCTAACAAACTCTCACTTTTTACAAAGAACACAATTACCTTATGGTAGGTCGAAAGTTTGGAATTCCAACATTAGCGTCTACTCGCCATGGTAATGATGCTATTTTATACAAATTACTGACTGGATACATCGATTCTGAAGAACTTGTGAATATGATACAATTTGAAACTCCTACGTATGGGCTGCGTCAATTAAATTTACTCCAACTATCAACGTCATCAAAAAATTTTATTCTCAACTCTCCGATGCTCAGACTTTGTCGTAAGTTCAACGAACTCCATCGGAATGGAAGAATAAATTTCTATGCTCTACAGGACCTTCAACTTCCTACGGCTGTGCTTAGAATAAAGTCTTCACTAAGAGAATATTAATATTTAGTTTATGGAATTTATGATATATACGTTATTTCTATTATGTTTTTCATATAAATTGTTTTACTTCGGGCAGTCTATTGTTATGTTTTATAATTATTTACACATGTAATTTAAGGGCATTGTCCCGTTTAAAAAATAAAAAAAAAAAGTATACACGAACACTCAAATGTACAAATTCACACTTCGATTACATTTTCATGCACCCTTTAAACACTTCTGGGACATTTTTGGGACGCTTAATTTCACACTTCGTGAACACTTAACGGAGTGTCTGATTTTCGCCAGGGATACGTTTCTTAATTTTCATTATTTTTAATAGTTTCTAAAGTAAACGACACTTTCGAGAATATTACGTTAATATTTCTTCATAATTTCGACAATATAACGATCAAGAAATAAACAATAATATAGATTTAACGTAGGTGTATTAAAATATTACAATAAAATAATTAACGGCTTAGAGCTACCAATTGCATTAGATGTTAAAATGCCATAGTTTGAAAATTTCACAAACATTTCAAACACTTTCCGTCGTAATCGCTCGGATTCACAAACGTTTAGGTCTTATCGAAATATTTGTAATCTCAACTAGTAATGAAATTAACAATGAAAAAAAGGTAACAGAAAAAAGGAAAGATAAAATTATATTCAATAACTATAAAGTTGATACAATTTCGATTTGACAGTTACTAGGAATAGAGTGGCATGTGAATATGATTTGTTAGCAAGCATTATAATAAATCAAAATGTCTATATATATTTTTTTTGCATGTCTATATATATATTTTTTACATATTATATATTGTTATATTAAGTGTCTTTCTTTCTTTTGATTTATTATAATGCATGCTAACAAATCATATTCACATGCCACTCTATTCCTAGTAACTGTCAACTCGAAATTGTATCAACTTTATTTATTTATTTAACACGGGCGCTAACGCCCAAGAACATACAAAATAGCAACATAATAGGTTATAAGATTTAACAAAACGTAACTTGTAAGTATATAACAAAAACAATAAGTAATAACTATGTGTAAATTCGTGACGTCGCAAAATCTAAGAAAAATAAAAATGTACATAAAATAACGTATCCATATAGAAATAATAGTAAAACAAAAACTTAATAATGGTGAAGGATGGTGTTTGAACAATAACGTTTGAATGTTTCAATTGATGCAGATTGTTGCACGTAAGATGGTAGAGCATTCCAAGCTCTGCGCAATCTGTTTGCTAAAGAATAAAAACCAAAGTTTGTAGCACTACAGACCTCATGTAATGGTCTTAAATTTCTGACATTTCTCAGATATACTCTATCGACAAATATTCGACGAGCAGTGTCAGACGTTACAGACCCATGGATTATATTTCTAATTAATACTAATTCCGAAAAAGCATGAACAGAGAATAGTGTGGGAATATTAAAGAATGTTGAAATTGGTCCAAAATCATTGTCAAAATAATGCATGGGTCTGTCAGTTTTATATGAAAGGTATCTCATGAATTTACGCTGGATAGATTCCAATACCTTTTTATCTTTAGATAAGTAGGGAGACCAAATAGGTGAACCGTAACACAAGTTCGGCAATATAATAGTACGATATAAGTTCAAGATAATGTGGGGGTTTTTGAAAAATCTAGTTACGTTATATATATTTTTATAGTTATTGAATATAATTTTATCTTTCCTTTTTTCTATTACCTTTTTTTCTTTGTTAATTTCATTACTAGTTGAGATTACAAATATTTCGATAAGACCTAAACGTTTGTGAATCCGAGCGATTACGACGGAAGGTGTTTGAAATGTTTGTGAAATTTCCAAACTATGGCATTTTAACATCTAATGCAATTGGTAGGTCTAAGCCGTTAATTCTTTTATTTTAATCAAGAAATAAAATTATATAGAAATACTGTAATCACTTCAATTTTCCAAAAATTCTTGATTTTCCTAAATAACGATTTGACAACAAATAACAATCATGACATATTTTAATTTATATTACAATTGTAATAACACTTGACTTAAATTTTATTTATATTAAGCGTTATACGGAAATAAATGTATTAAAAATAATCGAGCCTATTTTGGAAATACCTTTCGCATCATGTTAACCAAAATAAATGAAATAAATCATATTGGAAAGACACGTTAACCTATATGGTATGTTGTGACAGCTCACATAAATTTTATAATTTCTAATAAATGTTTTCTTTATGGATTTTTCATTAGAGAACAGATTAATAATCATAAATGAACGAAAATAGTATAATGAATACATTTCGATACCAGTTTTATTTTCCTTCAAAATTTACTGCTTATTTTTAAATAGTATTGCAGCCGAAACTTAGATGAATTTCGGATGTTCAATTTATGAAGTGATAACACTTCAATATTTATTTATTTATTTATTTATTTATTATTAACGGCCAAATATGGCCTTTATACAAGAAACAATAATGGTAAATTGAGCTCGTTGAATTGAACAGCTTGGTATAAAATAAAATAAACAGGTAAACGTAGTAAACGCTGTCTAAAGACTAAATAACATTTGAAAAATAACAAAGATTAATATTTATAAACGAGGTTACTGACTTTGAAACATAAAAATATGAAATGTAAAATAACCTTCTTAATCTGTTGATAATCGAAATAAATATGTTGATTTAATATTTCTTGGTAATGCGGACAGTTGAAGGATGTTATCAAAAAAAAAAGTGAACTATCTCTTAAAGGGTCGATTACTGTATCGACTACCCTAAATGTTTACATAACGACTGAAGTATTTTGTAATACATAAACGTTTAATGTTCCTACTATTTGCAAGGTTTGGTGGACATCGAAGATAGTTAATCTTCACATTTTCATTATTCCTTAATTCTTCTAACGGAGCAGAACCAGAATAACCAACAATCTCAACTTCGTAACCTTCGGTAAGAAAAGATTTTGCATGGTACTGCATTCTAGGACTTCTGCCAATGTCTCCGAGGACTACAATACAAATTCTCTTCATCCGTACTCTCGTTTTCAGCCAAAATGCCAATAAAAGACCGAAAATAACACTCAAACCAAAAGTATGTGCCATTAATTCCATAACTATGTTTTAATTTAAAACACTTAAAATGAAACTAAATCTGTACAAAAATTAAATTCCCATCAGTATGATGGTTCCCGGCGAAAGCTGTAAATCGCGCGTGATCATTTAGAGTCGTGTAAAGAGTGTATAATATCCAACGTGTGTTGGTTATCAAATACTAGTGCACACGTGGAAAAAGGACAGACATAGTAAGTATATGAAAGCACTAAATATTTTTTATTTCAACTCGCTTCAATTTTGAGAGGATAAACAAGAAATTGATCATATACCCTTTATAATACAGTAGAGTCCCCCTATTTTAGCCTCTCGTTATATTTACGTCCCAGGATATTTGACTGTTTTCGTCTCGTTATATTTGCCTGTCGTCGCCCTCTTTTTTCCCCACCCTGCGGCCTAACAAACGAAAAAGTATACGAAAAATCTGTGTACGATTTATACGAAATGCAGTAGTGCTCCCCTTAAGTCATACAGTCGGGACAAGCGAGAGGCATCTCCCCTTAAGTCATATTTCATAACATTCAATTTCAATGGTTTTGCAATGTAATTTTCTGGTACTTGTGGTACATTTGTTAGTTACATATTTATATGAAACGTTACTCGAGATACCGTTAAACAGAACGCGTGATTGGGGAACGCATCAGAATTTATAACCTATAAAATTATGACTTACGGGGAGCGTATGACTTAAGGGAAGATGACTTAAGAGAATTTACTGTAAGTCTGTTTCTTTCCCACTCTTTCAGTTACGAATGCAAGTGTATACGATATTATACGCGATACATAAACGCACATAACCTAAAAGAAACGATTACTTTGAATTTTCGAATGATTTAAACTCAAAACTATAAAATAGAACATTTCTTCGAAAATTATGAAATACGGAAAACGATATAATCAATTATTCGATTACATTAACAAAATTTAAAGCTATTCTAAGCCGCAACAAATTAATTTTTGTAATGCGTTGAATACCCCAGTAAACGAAAACGAATAAAAAGTTAAAAATACGAATTGAAAAGAATTCAAGTGAATTAAACTGAATTAAAACGTGGATTCAATTAATCATTTTCATATTTTTAACTTTCTATTCGTTTTCGTTTACTGGGACGATATCGTATAAGATCGAATGAATTCAATTCTGGTATTACAGGTCGTATAAAATAGTATAAATTCGAATAAGAATCTCGAATAATCAATACGCCACTAGAAAGAAACAGAATGCAAAATATCGATTCCGTATACTTTTTCGTTTATTGGGGGCTGGGTCCTCAGGAAGGGCCTGCTGTGACGTCACGAATATAACGTGACTGCAGAAAGTGGGAGAAACGTCGCTCCCCTTCTGTTATGGTAAATATAACAAGACGGGAGTAGAAGCCGAGGAACCGAGCGGGTAAATATACCGAGACTCTACGTACTTCAATTAAACTATTAAGAGGGTTCTAAAGTGCTCGGCCGATAAGGTAGGAATTTTACTAAAAAACGTAAATAAAAAATGACTTATTCCGAAAATTCTTGGTCAGTTCTTAATTAATTCCCTTGCTATTTTCTAGGGTATCGTCTGTAGTAATTAAAATTGCCCTTACAGAGTCCGAATTTTGAAAAATAGATTCAATCATTTTTTATTTACGATTTTTAGTGAAAAACCTACCTTATCGGTCAAGCACTTCAGAACCCCCTTAATAAGCAACTACAGATGAAACGTTAAAACAGCGGCAACAATTGTACGTTGATAATTTATTATTTAAATGCTTTAAGCAAAAATTATTGTATACTGTGAAAAGTAAAAGTAAAATAATTACATTTCCGAGTTTTTACAGTTTTGTTGAAATTTCCTATCATTTTTGTACATACTCTGCATCAAACTATGAATATCGAATCGAAATCAGGATAGAAATATACCGAGACATTTAATCCATTTTTATCCATAACGAGGTATGTGTTTCCTGTTTTCGATCCGTTTCTATCCGGTTGTATTCGATTATATCCATTTTTTTAAACACGGTAGTAAAATTACAATTTTCGTGTAAAAATCACCCGAAAATAAAAGAAAATTTACCATAAACATATAAAATTTACAATTTAAAACGTGGAAATAAAAATACCAGTAATTATCGTGTTATATCGGTTGTGTACAGTGGTCCCCGTCCTAACCCATATGTTTCGTTCTATCAAAAATGGCCGCCCCCGTCCAAACGCATATCCTCCCTCAACCCCCACTACAGCAAAATTCTCTTTGCATTTATCACACTGAGCATGCGCGTGATGTCTCACTAGCAACGGTAACTAAGAACCGTGTTGTGGGGAGAGGAACGAAAAGGAACCTATGCATTTAGACCGAAAAGAGATATGCGTACGGGCATATCCGTTAGAACGGGGACCACTGTAATTAGAAAAATGTCATTTTACTTCGTCTTTGTAATATTACAAGCGCATGGTAAATTGTGCTATAGGGTAAGAATTTGTGAAACGGGCCAGCAAAAAACATGATATCTTCTTTTTCGTTCAAAATCATTTTTTCTTATAGAGTTTGACGTAAAAGAATATTGTACCAAAAGTTTTGGCAACAAAAAATGTTCTATTGTTTATATTAACAATTTAATTTTTTGAACCATTTTATTTGAAAATCGAATATCTTGAAAACTACTTGATCAATCTTAACAAATCAAAATGGGTTTTCTTTGTTATAAAATACAATATCAGATACAATTTTCCCATATAAATATATTGTTATTTACATTGTTTAAAATGCGATTGTTTACAAACAAATAATAACAAATAGGGTTCTCCATCGAATTACAACTTGAAAAAAAATTTACATATTCTTATAACATTTCCGAAATAAATCCCGTTTAGTAAAAAAAAAATGACACCCATATATTGATAGATTTATTTAAATATTCACGTTGCTACGAAAGACGCGGATTGAGCGACTATCGCGCCCTGCTGCTGACGCATGGTGCGTTTCAATTCATTATGGGGATAATATTTTCTAGCAAATTAGAAAATATATTATATAATGCAATTCATAAAGGAACAAAATTAAATCTTTATTAAATAAATAATTACAAAATTATTTTATAATAACACGCTTCTTGAAATTTTAAATAGACGAAATTTGTTTGCAAATTATGTGTTTTCCATCATCAGTCGGTTTAAATGAATGGTAGTTAAATCCATCTTTGTTATATACATCGTAATCATAATAAATTTCAGTTAAATTAATGAATTATTTTTCACAATTAAACTACCAATCGCTCATTAAATTAAAACTTCAAATACAATCTCAAAGTTAACCTGTAGTGCATAAATACTTGTAATACTTGACCTATATTTTCTGTTTTTTTTTTATCTATATTCTACGATTTCTCTACTTTCTGTATGATATTCAATCATCTTAATGATGAGCAATTCGAAAGAAGTAATAAATATATGCAAGTCCTGTTACATCTTTACATCTTGATTTACGCAAATTGTACTTTTTAAGAACATAAAAGCAAATGTAGAAGAGGAAAAATAACTTCTATATTATTTACCATTTACGTAAATCGCCTCACAAAATTGAAAACCTTCGACTAAAAAGACAATTTTTAAATTTGTACGATTTCGCCAGTGGATTTCGCCGATACTTCATTAAGTAAGAGTCCTGAAATTTTTATCGTTTTCAACACCATGGGCGCTAACTATCGTTTTTCGTATATGGAGAAATCTTTTGAG
Source organism: Trichopria drosophilae (assembly GCA_030407085.1). Classification (NCBI taxonomy): domain Eukaryota; kingdom Metazoa; phylum Arthropoda; class Insecta; order Hymenoptera; family Diapriidae; genus Trichopria; species Trichopria drosophilae. The sequence continues at coordinate 137,253,728 of CM059584.1, read as the reverse complement.
ACGTGAACTTTTAATTGAAATAATTTTTTTTTTTGAAAGTTTGTGGCACACTCTTTTTTACCGCCAATTATCATTTGTTAGCATAATACAAGTACATTTCAACCTACGTGACTCATATTTCTTAATACCTGCCCGATAGAAACTTAGACTAGAAACTAGTACTCCTGAAGAGAACAACATTTTTCATTGCACGGAAAACAGCTGAAATTTGTTACTCGAGGGTTTTCGGGGTCGCTGATCACGAATCCGACCTCGAATTTACAAAATTCAAAATGGCGGATCCAATATGACAGATATTTTCAAAATATATTTATTTGGGTGTGTGGGAGAAGGTTCAATGCAACTAAACATAAGAAGAATCAAATTTAAAAATTTATTGAAATTCATTATAACCCTAGTAAAAATTTCCTTTCGTGGGGCTTGCGTGGAAAACTCGCAAGCGCCACTCCAGAATCGTCACGTTTTGCCCGGCAGCGCCCTGTCTGCAAGTATGGCACTTACGTGGCGTGTCCCTGGCGATCGTTTCAAAGAAAAATCCATAATCATACAATAATTTCTGTTTTACCGACGAAGAAGAATGAGGTTATGTTACATCACTAGGATGGGCCATACATATGCCACGCAAGCGCCATACTTGCAGACATGGCGCTGCCGGGCAAAACGTGACGATTCTGACGTCGCCCATGCGAATTTGCCACGCAATGCCCATGCGTGGGGCGATTTTAGATTTTTACCAGGGAATGTAAACGAAAAAAACATTAAACAACAACAACAACAACAACAACAAATGAGACTGATTTGCCTGTACAATCACTTTTTTGTTTCCAATTTTTTTTGTTTCACTTCCGATATTTTCGTACCTTTTCTGATTTTTTTATTCCTACTGGAAACTTTTCGGTATCGTTTTCTTCTCTTATTATTTTTCCATCAGGATACCAGACATCGGGTGTCAGAGAAAAATGTATACAACGAAAATTTTCTAAGCGATTCCAAGTAAATATTTATTTCAATTGTTGCAAACAAATGATGATTTTAATACTAGCAAATATTTCAAAAGATTAAATAAATTTGTTAAAATTTAGTAAATATCTTCGCTGATTAAGAAAACATATGTTTCTTTTAAAGTCACCATTTATTTGCAAATATTGAAAAAATATTTATTTGGAATTAAAAATTTCTTTCAGTGGTAAAAGATATTGCAAATAGTGGTATCGAATTTGTTACTCAAGTATTTCGAGTTGGCTGATGATGAATCTGACCTAAAATTTTCAAAATGCAAAATACAGGATCCAATACGGTGGTCCGAATTAGTAAAAAGGTATTTTATACAGCTGCAAGTGAGTATTCAGATGTTTTCAGAATCGTACATTACGAATCTCGTATCATATTCATAAACAACGACCTACAAAAGACCCGTATACCCAGTTTCAGCTCTACAAAATACCTTTCTATTAATTCTGTACGCCATATTGGGTCCGCCATTTTGAATGTTTAACATTTAAGATCAGATTCATGATCAGCGACCCTTACAACCCCTGAGTACCTAATTTTAGCTTCATAAAATATGTATCTCGCATTTAATAACTGGCACACTTATTTCATACATCATTTTGTATCATTTAAACCCTCTAATTGAACGTCTGAAAAGTTCAAGCTTTGAAACAGAACGCTTAAATAGTTATGACTTGATAAAAATACCATTTTCAGCGAGTTACACCGTAAATTTTCCAATTTCCTCGATTTTAGCGAATAAATTTGTTATTTAAACCTATTATTTCATTATAAATATTGTTTACTGACGTTGCATATTTGCGCGTAGTGTTAATAAATATATAGGAACGAAGATTGTCATTAAAGACTGTTTTTTATAAGAGCAATATGCTAGTACGCAATTTGGGTACACCTCAAAAGATTTCCCCGTATACCCTCCAACGAATAAAAATTCTTTAATTCTTCTCCGTTCTTTCATAAGTGAAAACTTTCCTTTGTGTACCCTCAAACGATTTACACGGAGCGAATAGGTACAGTAGGACCTCTCTTATTCTAATTTTCCTCTTACCCTCACTTACTTTGCTTGCGAGCTTGTGATTCGTGGACAATATTTTTCGTTGACTTTTCGTGTGATAGTGGGAGAAGACTTGTGGGGGAACAATTAGAATAAGAGAGGCTGGACAATTGTCCAATAAGAAAGGCAATTAGATTATTACATTTGTAGAATAAGAAAGGCAATTACAATAAGAGAGGTCCTACTGTATTCGCTTAGTGCAAGACGCCGGCCACGCCGCTTGGTGGTGAATTTTGACAACTCGCATCTGCAATTTGTATGGAGAGTGATATGAAAAAGTGAAATATTTAGTTTTTTTTTAATTTTCTGCGGGTTTTCAAAAGCATTAGTACTTTGAGTATATTGTTTGAAATTCGGCCCAAATTTTGTACATTTTTGTTTGTAACAAAATATTATACTTTTTTAATTCCAATCATTTTGAGTTGAACAAAACGAGGTTAAGGGGCGTAAATGAATACGATAATCCAAACTTGGTTTGAATCAATCACAAACTCAATAAATTTTAATCCAGTAAGTATAGAAAAGGCAAAAAAATTTGGCTGCAGGATATGTAGTTCGTGTAGAAGAAGTATTTGGAATATGTACAGAGCATAAATTAATTCGTTCCAGTGTAATTCGGCAAACCTCAGTGACTCTTCCACCGTACAAAACTACATTGGAAATAAGAAAAATACCATGTTTATCTATTAACTAAATTACTAATAATGGAAAATTACAATATATACATAAATATAAATATATTTCAGCTGAATAATGAATTGTATTCTATACAATTTCGAACTCGGAGTAATCATTTTTTTTGCACAGTATAATATAAAATGAACCCTTTCAAATGGTTCTTTAAACGATAAACCTTACTTGCAACACTTGCAACAGATCGAAATAAACTTTAAAATGTCTCAAATTAACGAATAAATAAGAGCATTTTTAAATTGACTTTAATGGAAAAGCTCGGACGTTGCAGATGCGAGTTGTCAGAAATCTCCACGCTGAGCGCTGCCGTCGATTTCGATATCCCCTCCATCGCCATGCACGAACAACTGGCTAGTAACTTTTCTGCTCTCAGAGTAGGTATTACCTACTCTCAGGGTGGTCCTTTTACGCTGAAATATTTGACGCTGCATGGAGATCACCGTAATATACATGGCGTCCACATTGCGGCTGCACACTACGAAACGAACTGCCAGAAAACGGTGCGTGTCATTTTAGGTTATATTACGAACGCACAAGTATTTTTTCAATATGTATGAAGATTACAGCGACCAGGTAAGAAATTTTTGTCAAAAATCTAAATTATGTTAAGAAATTTTGAAATTTATTTGTTATTTACGTTTTAGTACGATACTTGCGACGATATTGTCACTGAAGAAGGCGATCTATACAACCGAGTTTACCGTCCGATTCCTGATGTTGTAAGGAAGTTTCTTGTTTATCTTCGAAACTGCATTAACGAAGGTCTGATTTTTGAGGTACATAATCTTTACGAAAACTCTTTCCCAAAACTCTCCGAGCAATTGTACGAGAAGTCATCGTGGCCCGACGCAGCTGCCGTTGCTCCCCTCGTAGACAATGATCCACTGTTCCTTACATTGTACAAAGAATTATATTATCGGCATATCTATGCTCGTATGCAGCCGACCCTAGAACAGAGATACGCTTCGTTCGAAAACTACTGCGATCTCTTCAATTTCATCTACAGCGTGACAAAACCAATTTCTCTGGAATTACCTGATCAATGGCTATGGGAACTCATAGACGAATTTGTGTACCAATTCCAGTCCTTCGCTCAGTACAAGTCAAACATTTCGAGCAAGTCGCCAGAAGAACTCAAGCAGTTGACGTCGGAAAACAAGGCTTGGGATATTTGGTGCGTTTTAAATGTTTTACATTATATGGTTGACAAATCGCAAATTAAACGGCAGTTGGAAGTTTACGCAAGTGGCGGCGATCCAGCATCTGTAGCTGGCACATTCGGCAGTCATTCTCTGTACAAAATGTTGGGATACTTTGCCCTCGTAGGTTTATTACGCCTGCATTCTTTGCTCGGTGATTATTACCAAGCTATAAAAGTTCTAGAAAATGTTGAGCTTTATAAAAAAAGTGCTTATTCTCACGTCCCCGGTTGTCAAATCTCAACCGCATATTACGTCGGATTTGCGTACATGATGATGAGAAGATACGCCGATGCTATCAGGACATTCTCAGGAATTTTGCTGTACATTCAGCGAACGAAGCAACTTTTCGCATCAAAAAGCTATCAAAATGATCAAATTAACAAGCAAACGGAACAAATGTATCACCTTTTAGCAATCTGCTTAGTCCTACATCCGCAGTGTATTGACGAAGGTCTTCAGCAAGCTCTGCGAGACAAAAATTACCATGAAAAGATGTACAAGATGCAATACGGAGACGAAGGAGAATTCGAATCGTGCTTCTTGTTCGCTTGTCCCAAATTTTTGTACTTGACGTCTCCGAATTCTGATATCCCCAACGAAGATTATGCGCGCGAAGCTACGAAGCATCAGACAAAGGTCTTCATGAGCGAAGTGATCCAACAGAAAATGCTACCTACTATTCGCTCTTACTTGAAACTGTATACTACGTTACCATTGAGTAAATTGGCAACATTCATTTGCAGCAACCGCGAAGACGAATGGGATTTGGACAAAGAAATGGAACAACTAACGATCCATCTTTTGTGTTTTAAACACAAAATGAAAAATATCGTTTGGTCGAAGGGACCTTCCGGCCTTGATGGCAAGTTCCAGTCAGGATCAGAGGTAAATTTACTTGATTTTATTTATTAAATGGGATACATATACATATAAATGGTGTACATTAATAAATACAAACTTAAACATTAAAAACAAACTCCAAAATAAAAATATAATAATTAGAAAATATTGACTTCGAAGGGAAGGTTAATATTTACAATCTGTGCAGTAAAATTACAAAAATTTAAGTAAAATTTGGGTTGGGTAGGAAATTAAAAAGTTAAGTTAAAAGTTAAAAAGTTAATTAATATTAACTTAACTTAATTACTTTTTAGATCGTTAACTTTTCACTTAACCGAGAGATCTTTTTCCATTTCCTATATAGAACCAATATAATCCATTTAATGTAGAAAAAAGCAATCTAAGTAGAAAAATTCTTGAAGATTTATATACATAAGGTTAAAGAATGACGTTCTATAAAATGATTCTATCGGATTATGGAAAAAACACTTTAACACTTCTAAAGGATTGGAAAACTACTAACAACAGATTAGCGGCATCAATTATGAGAAGAATTTTTCTACTTAGATTGCTTTTTTCTACATTAAATGGATTAATTACAAACAATATGTATACTTAGAAGGGATTACTCACTTTTTTCAAGAATAAATCTGAAGAGGACCTAAATCAATGGTCGAAACGTTAAACTTTTGAAAGTTATTTCATTCTAATTATTCTGATTAAGAAGAAATCAACAAAGGATATTTTCACTTACGATAACATATCAGAAAAGAAACTCTTAACTTAATATATTCAATATTTTAAGTTATCATATTTTGAAGAACCAATATAACTGTAAAAAAAATAATTTTCTCGTTTAGTGTTATTATTATAATCGTTATTAACAAATGAAATTGAAAAAAGTGTTTTTTTTTCGAATAGATTCATTTTTGCGAACTACACAAGGGTTTTTTTGCAATAGATTTATTTATAAGGGGTTTTGGGATCGCTGATTACGAGTCCGATGTTAGTTTTACCAAATTCAAAATGGCGGATCCAATATGGTGGCCAACAAATTTTTAAATGCCTCATTTTCAACAAAATCTGTTACTCGGGAGTTTTGGAAGTCATTGATTACGAATCCGATGTTAGTTTTTATTTATTTATTTATTAATTTTACACGGACATTATTGCCCTTATACAATAAAACAACATTTTGTCGCATAAACATTCGAAAAATTATAATAGAAAAACTTAGTAAATAAACTTACGAAACTAATAACACAATACATACTATAATACTAATCATTGGCAAAGACTAGATTTAAGATTCAAAAGATCACGGATCATAGAAACGAAGTTGGGATTTCCTACAACTAGTAACAAACTTGGCAAACGAATCAGAAGTGGTTAGATCACAACTAATAGTATTCCATAATCTAATAAGACGAGGCAAAGTTGAATGAAAACGCGCATTATTCCTATAGCTTTTTTCAAGCAGTGGACGAGAATTTCTACAGGTGTATATAAGTTCACGGTAGCGTAGTAGTGAAAGTAAGGCATCCGATTTAATACTGCCCAGTAAAATACTGAATATAAACGTTAAATCACTAACCGTATGTAGCGATTTAATTGTACGCAATCCAAAATATCTCGACCATTCACCGTAGTCATGACTAAATCTATGCATAGGACTTTGAGTTTTTAATGACAAATATCTAAGAAATTTCCTTTGGACTTTTTCAAGTGTAACTATGTGACAGCCAGCATAAGGAGACCAAATTTGGAAAGCATACATCAAATGCGGCAGAACAAGAGTCTTAAAAATGCAAATAATTGCCTTTGCATCAGTAAATTCTTTGGTAGATCTAAATAAAAAGCCTAACTGTTTTGCCGCTCTGCTGCATACTTAATTTAAATGTCCCTCAAAACTCAAAGAGCTATGAACATGGTGGCCACCGTCAGGGAAAACCGGGAAATCAGGGAAATTTCAGGGAATTTCAAAATTGGTCAGGGAAAAAGTAAATTGTAGACAAATCTTTAAAAAATGAAAAACATTATTTAACAAAAAATCGCACAATTTCATATTCAGAAAAATGCTTTATTTATCGTGTTTCGCATAAAATTCATTTAAATGATTTTAAATGCTTTCTCACAAATTTAAACAAATATTGACGTTTTTTATCAATAACATATTTCAGTTTTGAACATTTTCGACAGATTTCACCAAAAACCAACAATTTTGAGAAAAAAAATAATCTTAAATTAAATATATTTGTGGTACTGCTCAGTTTTAAACGTTCTGGTACATTGCAACAAAAATAAACACGTTTAACAATAAGACATTTCGGTATTGAATATATTCTAACAGATTTGAATAAAATTTAATAGTTTAACAAAAATAAATGCAAACAATTTTATATTTAAAGATATTTATCTTTCTATAAAGATACTTTACAGAATATTTCAAAAATATTTGCCATACTAATTCTCTATTTAAACAAATATTTGTATAAATAAAACCTTTTGAAAATGATAGAAAACTTTCATAAATTTTTTTAAATCTTCAAAAATCTTTGAAATTGCATAAAAAGGCTAAAAATCGTAGAAACATTTTTAAAATGTTGAAAACAGCACAAAACTCCCAAATTTTGAGAATATTAATTTGTTTAAATGATTATTTTACCATTTCTATTTTAAGTAGTTGATATTGGTCCAATAGTATTTGAAAAATATAAAATTTATGGAAATTTTTTGTTATTGTCAACATTCGTAAGAATTTTGACAATACTTTGAATATACTGTCCAAAATCGCCTAAATTCTAAAATTTATCAACATTTATAATTATTGTCTAACATATTACCGCAGAACTTGACATTTTATAACAAATTTTGACAAAAAACCCCCAACAAATTTTCTACTATTATTTTGAATTAAACACGAAAAATCCGCAGGAACATGAGTTTTTTTTCTGGATTTTTATAGATAATATGTTTTAGAATATACTACTCGTTGTTGATTAAAAAAAAAAAGAATTTATTGAAAATGTGTAGCTGTTTTTAAAACATTTTTATCCGTATTGTTTATTTTTAATAGATATCATTAAAATATTGGTCAGGGAAAAATCCAGGAAAAGTCAGGGAATTTTTTTCAGAGAAAAAAGCGGCCACCATGTATGGTCCATTGTACTACTAACGTCATGCAAACTATGATTAGAAATCTTATAGCTAAAATCAAATACTTCTTGTTTAGAGCTAAAAGAAATAGATTTACACTTATTAAGATTTAAATATAATCTATTATCGGAACACCAATTAAGAATAGTGTCAAGGTCTCGTTGCAAATTAGAGGCATCTCGGGGTGTTTTAATTTCTGCGAATAATTTTAAGTCATCAGCATATAATAACACCTGACTGAAACGAATAACCGTAAGAATATCATTAATAAATAAAATGAACAATAAGGGACCCAAATGAGAGCCTTGTGGCACTCCTGATGTAACTGTCACAGGTTCAGACAGTGCACTCTTGATCCGAACTATCTGCGAACGATCCGATAAATAAGAACCGAACCAAGATAATAAGGGACCGCTAATGCCAAATTTATTAAGTTTAACTAATAACAGCTTATGGTCAACCGTATCGAAAGCTTTGGCGAAATCAAGATAAATGGCATCAACTTGGTACCCATCTTTCAAGGAATTATTAATAAAAGCCGTGTATACTAGGAGGTTTGTAGTAACTGTGGATCTTCCTTTAATAAATCCATGCTGACACTGTGAAATCGAAGAAAGAACCATATCATTCAACTTATTGGCCACAATAGCATCCAAAAGTTTTGGTATGACGCTAATAATAGAGATCGGACGATAGTTACATATGTCATGCTTATTGCCATTTTTAAAAATAGGAGTAACATACGAGGTTTTACCAAATTCAAAATGGCGAATCGAATATACGGACGAAACAAATTTTAAAATGCCTTATTTTCAACAAAAGTTGTTACTCGGGGGTTTTGGGAGTCAGAATTTTGAATTTTCAAAATCTTACTTCAAATTCGTAATATGCGACTCCAAAAACCCCTGAGTAACAAATTTCAAGCGAATCCGATTAATTTTGAAAATTCGTCCGCCACGTTGAATCCGACATTTTGAATTTTCAAAATCTTACTTCAAATTCGTAATCAGCGACTCCAAAAACTCCCGGGTAACAAATTGAACCCCTGGCGATCAAAAAAAATTACAATTTTGAAAAGAATTTAGAAAAAATTTTTCAAAAATTCATTTAAAAAATCTGAAAAAAATCCACTATATTTCTCGGCGAATTCTAAGAATTTTTTATTCTTAGCATTTTTTAAAACAAGCTCATAATTGTTCAGTTAGAGCGTCCAGAAATTTTTCAACAAAATGTTCACTGAGGTCCGCCATTTTGAATCCGCCATTTTGAATGGAGAATTAATAACCATCCTATCTTTTAGTATAACTATTTACTCCACCAGATACATAGATTCAGCTTGATTCGAACACGGTTTCCTGTTAAAAAATACGATTATTTGAACAAATTTTTTCAAAATTCACGATTTTTTTATGTTTAAACCGCCATAGCAAAAAATGGCGGCAGATATGGTCAATCTGAAACCGGATTTAGAAAGTTCGAGAAAAAATACAATAGGTGTGGTTATATCAAAACGATTGAGTGACTTTCTCTATGAGAAAGCACCTGATGAAAAGAAATCAAAATTTAGGGCATTTCAGGATGAAACGGGTTAATATAACTTAACTTATTTTTCATTTTTTAAGGATTACAAATAAAAACGTCAATTTGTGTGTTTCAGCTGGACTTTTACATCGATCGTGACATGGTGCACATAGCGGACACAAAAGTCGCCCACCGCTACGGAGACTTTTTCATCAGAAAGATCTTGAAATTCGAGGAACTCAATAGGAAATTACATCATATAAAAATTTAAAATTTGCAATTTTATATTAAAAGTGGTGAGAAATAAAGACGTCGTACATTTTACTTGTTTTCTTTTAATGAATTCTAAGGCACTTCCTTTATCAAATTGTTCGGTCAAGATACACAGCGGTTACAAAGATTTAGATTGCACCGTAACTCCAGCTGTGAAATTCATGCACCGGCAAACAACACTTCCAGCGCAATATTCGACTTAAAACTATTCTGCGGAATAAGAGTGTAAAGGCAACCGATTACATTTGCATCTACAAAAGAATGCTACGTCATCAAAATGAAGAAATACAATATAAAAAGTTCTTCGCGTCTTGAATCCGACTTGAGAACTTACGTTTTGAACGTTATGAATATTGAAAACATTCTTATATATATCTCTGCTTATTTCGAGTAAGCTAATAAATACACTTTTCAAAAAAATTCAAAGATTCCTAGAGTCTTTGATCGATTTCTGTACATAATTCCAGATTAGTTCGTTTCAGAATCATCCTGGAACACTTTACACGCCGCTGTGAGAATACTCGTCGAGCGTAACGTTGCATTCGGCAGCTTCGTGCCCTGCAGATAATGGAAGAACCGATTGCCTCGTTTGGTATTCGTTTGATTACGAGTTTCTTCCATTCTACAAATCGTACGGATGCAAGGTAAATAATCTACGGCCATGGCTCTCCGATCCAGTGTCGTGGACGTAACTTGCGCAAGAGCCGAATCCACTTTGGTGATATTGCATTTCTTCGTATGTAACTGCGAAGTGTACTGGCCGTGTCGTTTGTAATCTGCAAGGTGTTTTTCATCCAAGACACGGCAGCTCAGCCATTCTGCAATTTGTGCACTCGTCGTGTCAGACTTTGAATAAGGCGTCAAATGTTCTTCCAGAGAAAGACTCGGTTCTAAATTCGAATTTCTGAGAGGCGAAGTTGGATCCTCTGCATCGCATAAAGACGAAAGAAGCGTAACACGATTCAAACTGTCGGTCAAATCTTCAAGGACGTCACAACTGTTTTTATTGGTCTTCTTCTTCTCTCTTTTTAGCGTTGGCTTGTAAATGCACGGTCGTACATCACTCCAGACTGTTGCTGGAGATTTTTGAGACTTTGGCAAAGAATGCGTCGTACTAGATTGCAGCAAGAATTGTAACTGCAACAAAGCTTTTCGCAAATCTCCATTTTGCGACAGCATCTGAAAATCAAAACATTTTTTCCTAAAATGTATCGTTTAACATTTAATTAATCATTTAAAAAATCAAGTAATATTTCACATTTATGTCGGCCATCTTGGATCCACCATTTTGAATTTACAAAATCTGACTTGAAATTCGTAATCAGCGAGCCAAAAAATTCCCGAGTACCAACTTTCGTCAAAATCAAGTAAATTTTTTACATTTATGTCGGCCATCTTGGAACCGACATTTTTAATTTTCAAAATCTGATTTCAGATTCGTAATCGGCGACCCCGAAAACCCCCGAGTAACAATTTTCAGCTGCTTTTCCGTATAAAGAAAAATGTGCGCCGCACATTTTAATAAATTTTGCAAATTTACAGCCGCCATATTGGATCCGCCATTTTTAATTCATTAAGAATTGTAAAAGTTATTGCAAAATATGATCCATTACCATTGAAGTGGTTAAAATTCATCAAGCGATATAGTGGAATTTTTTCAAAATTTTTTGATGACATTTTGAGAAATTTTTTTCAACATTTTTTTCAAAATTGTAATTTATTTACAAAAAATTCTGAAAAAAATTTAGTGTATTCTCTGATGAATTCTAAGAGTTATTTGTTCTTTGCAATTTTTTCGAAAAGTTGATAGTTTTCGAGGAAATGAATTTCAAATATTATAGTTTAGGATTTTTTCCCCCCAAAAAACTTTTGGAAAAAATTGCAAAGAACAAAAAACTCGTGGAATTCATAAGTGAATACACCAAATTTTTTTCAGAAACTTTTCATAAATAAATTATGATTTTGAAAAAAAAAAATTTCTCAAAATGTCATCACAAAAATCTGAAAAAATTACAGTATATTTCTCGATTAATTCTAAGAACTTTTCATTCTTAGCATTTTTTTATAACAGCATGTAGTTTTTGAGTTAGAACGTTCAGAAATTTTTCAAAGAAATTTTCATTGTTGACGCCATTTTGAAAAATTTAAAAAATGTTTCCTTAAAATTGAAGTATTTTGTTCACCTTTGTTCAGAGTTTCAATAGAATCACAATATTCTAATAGCTCGAAAAAAAATTGATAGGAATAAATAATTCCCAATTTTTTGGAATTTTTTTAAAAGTTCGGCGCCATATTGAAATTCCTGATGGCTGAAACTCAATTTTGACCTCGGAATCTTGAAGAGCGACCTCGAAAACAATAGGATATGCACCTTTCAATTGTTTTCAACTTTGATTTTGATATGAAATACAGTAGAACCTCTCTTATTCTATTTAGTAAAGTTTTTCAAGATGGGGCCGACCTCTCTTATTCTAATTTTCCCCTTACCCCCACTTACTTTGCTTGCGAGCTTGTGATTCGTGGACAATATTTTTCGTTGTCTTTTCGCGTGATAGTGGGAGAAGACTTGTCGGGGAACGGTTAGAATAAGAGAGGTCCTACTGTACTTGATTGATAATGAAGTATAAAAAATGCCATTTCAGGCGTTAATGGGTTAATAACCTTACATCAGTAAATTTATGTTAATTTTACTTACATCGGTGCAATTGTGAGGAAGTTTGCAACCAGTTTCCGCCAGTGAAATTAATTGAAGTAGCGCAGAAACCCGTTTACCGGTCGCTGGCTGGAAATGGATTCGTAATTGCTGCGGAGCTATTTTTGGGAGATGCGGACAGACATCCCTGGTCGTCATGACGATCGGTCGCTTCGTGTTGGACGCCAACTGGAATGTTGCAGACACGAATCCTTCGTCTTCGTCAAACAACAGATCGATATCTTCTATCAAAATCAAAGAATTTTGGGAAATTTTTTTTGGCAATTCCTCTTTCTTTTTTATTTCATTCGTCAGAGCCAATTTCAACTTTTTCACTCGGTGAGATTGCGTAGCTTCCTCGAAATCTTTCAGAATCTTTTTCCCTGGCCTCTTCGACGATGCATTAACCTCCAAAACCCTGTAACCGAGTTCCTCAGCGACGGCATAAACACTCGCAGTCTTTCCAGTTCCGTGCGGTCCAATTAAAACTGCCACTTGATTATTCTCGTTGCTGCTCGATAGACTGCAGTCGGAGGAGTAAAATTCATCGCTGCTATCGTTAGTAACTTTCGATGATTTCCAACCGTCGAGCCAATTTTTTAGTTTCAATGCACTCTCTTCGTTGCCCACAATTTCCCCGGCAGTTAGCGGTTTGTATTTGTGAATCCATGGACAGTGTAAAGAATCTTGAAAAGATTCCTGTTTCATCAGTCGTTTCTCCAAGGATTTTCGTTTTGATTTAGATTTCGGCGTTGTCTTCGGTCTTGTGCACTTCGATACAGAAGACACAAACTTCCATAATGTTCTTGCGTCCGAACAGTTTGTTTCGATTTCATTCAAAGTTTCTTCCACGTCTACTTTTACAGATTCCCATGTTGTGTTCGAGAGTAAATCTTTTATACCGGTTATCGCTTTAAAATCTTTTACATTTATGGACGGATTATAAACACTCGTACGTTTCATTGCGATACGAAATTCAGAATCGTCAGTGATTTTCTCCAGTTGAGTTACGTGGCTAACTCTTGGAAAAAGTGTGGGATGTTTGACGATTGGTGGCGGCTTTTGAGTTCTGTTGTCAACTTCGGTGAGGTCAGATTGTAAAAATAGTTTTCGGGCTGCTACGAATTCTGGATTTGGTTTAGATTTCTTGGTGAATAACGGAGCTAATTTCTCATTAGATTTTCGTTTCGCAGGATATTCTTCTACGACTTCTATTTCTTCACTGTCGCTCAATTCAATCCCGCAAACGAAAGGTCGGGTTCGGGGTTTCGGATTCTCTTCGGTTTTTGGTTTTTCTTTCTTGTTTCGGAAGCGAGGGCTTCCTTCCTTGTGCGAAGTATTCGGCAACAATATTTTAGGAATTTTTTCTGAAACTTTTATGTTTTCTTTTTGGACCTTCGAGGAATAACTGTCGTTACCTAAAATTTTAAAAGTAAAATTTTCAACATTTTTTAGAAGAAGTTTAATTAAGAGAATTTGATTTAAAGAAAGTCAGAGATCAAAGTGTGAAAATCATTGCCATCAACCAATTGGGAGACTCTCGCTTACGTTGTCATCATTAACCCTTTAAGTCCCAAATGTGCACAATTTGCACATGGATTTCAGCATCGTTTTATGTATAAAATAAAAATTGTTTAAAAAACGAAAACATCTATATGGGTGAATTAAAAAAAATGTGATACATTTTGATTTATAAAACTTTCAAATTTCAAAATGCGTTTTAATGAAATTTTATTCAGGGAACTTGTTAAGTATGTTTACATGAATGTAAATTTGGAATATTGCAACTACAACTTACTCCAAATAGTTTTTATCATGACTTGAGTGAATTTTGTGATGACGGAGTTTACAGCATTTACGTATTGAAAATTAGTGTCCTCAAATTTTACTATTAATTCACTTGAACTTTGTTTTACAATCGATTTTTAAAATTCATATTTAAAATTGTAAATCTTAAATTATATTCCTCTAAACACAGCGTCTAATATGACAAACTCGATTGTAAAAAGTGAGTACATTTGTAAAAGTAATTAGTAGAAATTACAATAATATGATAATAATCTTCAATACGCAATGTATATTAAAAACTGCATCTGTATCCGATTTTTATTTCAATTTTTTTTGTTAATTACCAATAAAAATGTTTTTGACAATAATTTACTAAAATAGCCCTTCAACATAAACATTAATTTTAATTATTTTTTTTTCATTACACCAATAAAAAATTTAATGTCTAAAAATTAATTATATTTATTGAACACAATTTAACATAACATGGATTTAACAATATTCTTGAGCTTCTGCCTTGCTAATTGTTTTAATTCGCGATTTTTACTTAAGCGAATTCTTCTTTTCTTTTCGGACTGTACTTTCTGCGTAATAGTAGGTTTCCTCTTTGATGAAACTTTTTTCAATTTGCTCTTAACCCGTTGCATTGGGACTCGTTTTTCCGTGTCCTCTATTATTTTCCTAGTTTTCATTTCTATATTTACAATATCAAAATTAAATAAAACGAATTTTTAATATTAATAAAAATACTAAAATAATTAAAATATAATAAAAATATTAAGTATATATTGTATTTTATAATTTAAATTATTCATATTCAAAACTTTAACGATTTTCTCATATTAAAAATAAGAGTATTATACAACTATGATGGAGTTTACAAACTGTCATATTATAAGAAATAATTTTTTGAATTTGAAACAGAATGTAATTTCCGCTTGGAGTACAAGTGATATTTACTAAATCTATCAAATCATCGTTACAAAATGCAGTTATATTGTTTAATTTAATGTATAAATTGTGCCCGGAGTTTTCAAAAATTTTTAACCTCACATTGACACTTACCTTTACCGTGGTATTATGTATATAATTTATTCGAAATATGTTAATGTAAATATATCGATTTTTAGTTTGAATGTATAAGAACTGATTAGAACGTGCAAAATAACTGAATCACACAAATATTACGTTAAAAAATATAAAAATAGCTTGTTTAACACTGTTTCCAACACGACTGTAAAAACTCGTGGACAGAATTAAAATCAAATTATAGCGAATTTAACAAACAACAGTTGTTTTAAAATTATATTAGCGTGAATAATAGATACACATATGTAAAGTTATATTACAAATGTTGGTTAATGTTCAAATACAGTGCTGGGGACACATGACGGAGTTTACATTTTCTCTATCTTGAGCATGAAAATGATGTCAAGCGGTCACTTATAACTTATAAATATTCATTGATATACGAGATTATACCCCGGTTTAATGTTTTGTTCCTTAATTTGTTAAAAATTTAATGCTAATTTACCATTTATGTACTCGGGACACAAAGGTATCACATTTTTTGAATTCACCCATATCCGACTAGCTTTGAGGTCGCTCTTTCGATTGGCGCTGTTGAAATTTTCTAAAAATGGCGTTTAACCCTTTGTGGCGCAGTGGTAACCCAGAATACCACCTTTTTAATTCACATCTTATCTGTCTAGTTTCAATGCTTTCGAAGCAATATTCAAAAAATCTTTTTACATTGGTAGAGGGGGCTTTTTAGTAAATAACGAAAAGGATTAAAAATGCAATTACGCAAAATTATTAACAAGTATAAATAAATAAATTTAAAAAATCGTCGATTTTTGAGATAGAAATTGTTTTTGAACGAACTAAAAGGTAAATTAGAATCAAATTTGGTACACGGGGGTTTTTGGGGTTGCTACAGTGGCCCTCCCCTTATTTTAACTTTTCGAGTCAAGGAAGATGGCGGCTTCTTCCCTTATTTTACCGCTTCCTCATGTGAGCGCAAGCGCAAACAGCAGTCCCCACTCTTTTGAACACTTTCAAATGGCGAATGGTGGGGGAACTCACGAGGGGAAGAAGTTAACATAAGGGGCCAAAAAAAGTTAAAATAAGGGGAGGGCCACTGTATGTGAATGTATAATTTTGAAGTAAAACGATTGGGAACACGTTTGTAATAGGTTAAAAGGTGATCTGAAACCAGTATCCTAGTTAAAAATGCATTTAAAAAAAAATTGACGCTAAAAAATCACATTTTTTTCAGAATTATTGTAAAAAAATGTGTTAAACACCATTTTTCGAAAATTTCAGTAGCGCCAATCCAAAGAGCGACTAGTCGGATATAGATGTTTCCATTTTTTAACATTTTTATTTTATACATAAAACGTTGTTGAAATCCATGTGCAAATTGTGCAAATTTGGGACTTAAAGGGTTGAAAAGAAAATGTTAAAAGTTACGAGATAAGATAATGTCATTACCAAAGTTTTCTTCGCTGTTCGATTGAAGTTTAATTTTGAGCGACCATCGAGGTTTATTTCTTTGTGGCGTAGATTTTGGTTGTTCGTTCTTTGCGGCTGATGGACTGACACATTCGGATCCTATAAATTGAATCTCGTCGCAGGATGCAAGAATTTGTTGAGAATCAATTTTCTTCTTTTTATCCGACATTGTTTTAGTCGATTTGACGGAAATATTTTTAACCATTCCGTTCGGTGTGTGTACATCAGCTTTGACGACGACTGTAGAGTTGTTAATTTTTTCCTTTTCGAGTTGTTCGGGAGTTGCTTTGCTAAAATAGATATAATTTAAAAAAATTGTATATAAAAAGATTTTATAAAATGTTACCTGAAGTAATTCAAAAGACTCCGAGATGAACATTTTTGTACTGGTGTACTGTTTTTCGAAACGTCCGAAGTTTTATTCGTTTCTATTTTGTTTGTGTCGATTGTAAACAACTTTTTTCGTTTATCTAATCTCTTTTCAATTTTTACGGCCTCGTCTTCCTCTTCTAATTTTCGTTTAGAATATCCTTTTTTGTCTGCCATCTCGATAAGTTTTTCGGTATGTTTTTGCTTCTTGGACGTATCATTCCCTTTCTAAAACAAAAAAAAAACTCAGTACTCGCCGCAAAAGTAATAAAAAGATAGAATCAAGGAAGATCTTACATCTGTATTCTTTTCGCTTTCAACAAATTCTTGATCAATTGTTCCGTTTAGTTTAGTAGGAACTTCTTGGTCTTGTTCATCTTTTTTAGAATCTACTTTACTACGTTTTGATTTCCTAGTAGAACTTTTAGAACTAGTTCTTGAAGTTTTACTTGACTTGGATGTTGTCGTATTGTCATCATCTTCCGTTAACTTGTTTTGTATGTCCGATGGACTTGATTTTTTGTTCTTAACCTCACTATCCTCTACTTTAGAAGAATTGTTATCAGTTTTGTCATCACTTTTCTTTTTTGGTCTTCCACGCTTTTTAGAAGTTGGTTTTTCACTTGATTTAATGTTTGTATCAGTTTTGGCGGGCTCTAAATTAACCTCTTTAGGCGGTGTGGGAGTTTTCTCGATTGATTTTCGAGGTTCGGAAAAATAATGCGTTATGTCCTTCATCGCGTTCAAAGATTTTCGAGACGAAAAGTCTTCGAGCGTGAGGATTTCGTCAAAAATTAGACACTTTATCCAGAAGTCAATTACGTGACACTACGACACGACAGCCGAACGTTTTGGCGCCATTCCGACTTTAAAGGCGCATTTTCGTGGAAATGTGTAGTAGTGGTACACAAATCATGCGAACTTCTTTAAACCGGTTCTGTCGATAAAGTCGTTTCGAACTCCGATGATAACAACAGTGTTAGTTCACCTAACTCCCTGCTGTCCGCTGGCGCTGCTGTCGAAACGGCCCCTCTATACAAACCATGAACTTACTTCATGATACAAACACACTCATTGATCGTTCATTTTCCTTCTGGGTAAGAATTTGGGAAATGTGAAATGATATCTTCTTTTTTTTTTTTATAATAATAATAATAATATTTATTTTCCAGTTGCATATTTACATGTATAAGTTTATAAATACAGCTATTTCAGATTTTATAATACAAATCCTTAATATTATTGGTAAAGTCTTTATGGTTATGCATAGCCACATAAGTGCAAAATGTGCACTTGTGTGTGGTTCTGGAGATAACGCGTGCGTGCTACATAAAATGACGCGAATAAAATTAAAATAATAACATAATATAATAACACAATATATGTAACCAAACTTGTCTCTTAAAGTAAATGTCTTTTATATGAGTGGCTGTCTCTAAAATTATTAGCAATTTCTGCACTGTTACTTCTACCAAACCATTTTTTTAGTATTTTTCTAAAATGTAAAAGATTGGTGGCTGTTTTTGTTGATATTGGTAGTGAGTTGTAGCAAAGTGTTCCAGAATAGTCGAAGCATTTTCTTCCGACCTCCGAGTTTCTTCTTGGCACTTCCAGAGTTCGATTTGCAGCATTTCTGGTGATTCCCATAACATAAGAAAAAAAATCACTCAACCCGTTTGATATAATATACCTGTTGTATTTTTTCTCGAACTTTCTAAATCCGGTTTCAGATTCACCATATGTGCCGCCATTTTTTTTACTATGGAGGTTTAAACATAAAAAAATTGTGAATTTTGAAAAAATTTCTTCAAATAATCGTATTTTTGAACAGGAAACCGTGTTCGAATCAAGCTGAATCTCTGTATCTGGTGGAGTAAATAGTGATACTAAAAGATAGGATGGTTATTAATTCACCATTCAAAATTGCGGCTTCAAAATGGCGGTTCTCAGTGAACATTTTGTTGAAAAATTTCTGGACGCTCTAACTGAACAATTATGAGCTTGTTTTAAAAAATACTAAGAATAAAAAATTCTTAAAATTCGCCGAGAAATATAGTGGATTTTTGTCAGATTTTTGAAATGAATTTTTGAAAAATTTTTTTCAAAATTCTTTTCAAAATTGTAATTTTTTTTTCGAAAAATTCTGAACAAAATTTAGTGCATTCTCTGATGAATTCTAAGGGCGCGTGCACACTGACAGCGAATCGCGAAATACGGCAAGCGAAATATACCCAAGTTTATAATAATAAAAATGTATTTATCGATATTTTTCTTCACACGTGTATAGATTTTTAAATTATTTAATTCTGCTCGTTCAATTTGCCATTATGTGCGATCCGCTTACCGTTAATCGTAATTCGCTTGTTGTATTTCGAGGTTACCCGCCCTGGTAAGCGAAACATAAAAATTAGGAAGTAAATCGTCAGAATTACAAGACTAAGTATAAAAATCTGAAAAAACAAGTAAATATCAATATTTTTAAACAGCAATATCAAAATATCGACTTTTATTATCATAAAATTTTTGTACCGCGATTCGCTGTCAGTGTGCACACGCCATAAGAGTTTTTTTATTCTATTCATTTTTTCCCAAAAGTTGATAGTTTTCGAGAAAGAAAAATCTTAAACTATAATATTTGAAATTCATTTCCTCGAAAACTATCAACTTTTGGAAAGAATTGCAAAGAACAAAAAAATCTTAGAATTTACCAGAAAATACACTAAATTTTGTTCCGAATTTTTCGTAAATAAATTACAATTTTGAAAAAAATTAAAAAAAAAAAATTTCTCAAAACTTCATTTAAAAAATCTGAAAAAATTCCACTATATGTCTCAATGAATTCTAAGAACTTTTCATTCTTAACATTTTTTCTAAAAAGCTCATAGCTTTTGAGTTAGATCGTCCAGAAATTTTTCAACAAAATTTTGACTGAGAACCGCCATTTTGAAGCCGCCATTTTGAATGGAGAATTAATAACCATCCTATCTTTTAGTGTAACTAATTACTCCGCCAGATACAGAGACTTATCTTGTTCCGAACACGGTTTCCTGTTCAAAAATACGATTATTTGAAGAAATTTTTTCAAAATTCACAATTTTTTTATGTTTAAACCTCCATAGTAAAAAAATGGCGGCACATATGGTCAATCTGAAACCGGATTTAGAAAGTTCGAGAAAAAATACAATAGGTATATTATATCAAACGGGTTGAGTGATTTTTTTCTCTAAGAAAGCACCTGATGAAAAAAAGTCAAAATTTACGGCATTTCAGGACGGAACGGGTTAAAATATCCGTACATAGGAGGTTACTTATAACCCAGCAAAAAAATAAAAAATATATATAAAATATAAATTATAGTACTAGTATTTACATTATTCTATATAGAGTTTATCCTATCTTATAACACTGAGATTATTAAAAATATTCAGGCTGTTTAAAACACACATAAAAACAAATTATTCTTCATTTTTCTTTTAGCATTTCTTGGGTATGTTCAGAAAAATTTGGTTTTCATCTAATCCACTATGAATCTGCTGATTATTGATTTAAGTTTTTTCTTGATTACTTTACTGTGTAGCTGCATATCTTTTAGTGAGTTAGGTAGCATATTAAAATATTCGACGGCATAGTAATCTTGACATTTTTGACCTATTGATAAATTATACTTTGTCGATGGTAAACTTCTGTTTCTGGTATTTCGAGGGCGTTCCTTGTAGATCTTCGTAAGTTCTTTATAGTTGTAAAGTATAGATTTTAGTACGAAGGTTTGTTTGATATTTAGAATTTGTATTTCATTTTGGTTAATGCCTATTATTTTCAATAGTTTTAATTACAGTCCTAATATTGGTAGGTATGATGCTTGATATATTCCACCCCATCCAAGTATTCCATAAGTAGCAATACTGTTAAATAATCCAAAATATAGGTGTAGTAGTTGGTTTTTAGACATTATTTTTTTAATCTATAGAATACATACATAAGATATTTTGTTTTATTGACTATGTTCATTACATGTATGTTCCATTTTATATTTTGGTCAAACACTCTTCCTAGATATTTACAATTACTAACCCTTTCTATCCTTGCACCATTAATAGATACCTGCTAAACAAAATAACGCTGCAGGAACATCTTTGCAACCTCCGACATTGGCAATGTGACGCTAGATGAAAAGTTGCGGGAACATCCCAGCAACCACTCGGTAACCCGAAATGTCCTCAAACCGCGATGTCCCCGTGTAATGTTACGTTTGTAACGTCGTTGCAACATTCGGGAAACGTTATAATGCTACGTTATACTTTCGTTGCATATGTTATGTCGCAGAAATACCATTAATGCAACAGATAATAAGTACATATTAGTTTTCTTCCCTTATGAAACGTTTCATTTGTGACGGTTTATCGACATTTATAGCGTTCTAAAAGCAACGTTGTAGTTGTAACTTTTATTTACTAAACGTTAAATGGATGTTCACGAATCTTCCCAGTAACCGCGCGAAATGAAATGTGGTTCTAACGTTACAAATGTTATATATGTTCCGTGTTTAGCGGGTATGTTCTTAAAAAGTACAATTTGCGTAAATCAAGATGTAAAGATGTAACAAGGCTTGAATTATTTATTACTTCTTTCGAATTGCTCAATTGCTTGATGTAAAGATGTAACAAGGCTTGAATTATTTATTACTTCTTTCGAATTGCTCAACCTTAAGATGATCGAATATCATACAGAAAGTAGAGAAATTGTAGAATATAGATAAAAAAGATAGAAAATAGGTCAAGTATTACAAGTATTTATGCACTTTGAGATTGTGTTTGAAGTCTTAATTTAATGAGCGATTGGTAGTTTAATTTTGAAAAGTGATTCATTAATATAACTTAAATTTATTATGATTACGATGTATATAACAAAGATGGATTTAGTTATCAGGAATGAGCTTGAAAGTCACTATGTAATAAAAGAGCCTCTGTAAGCCCCATGCCAAAAATGCCCCTTTTCCGTACCTCGAATATTGAAACTTTTTTTATGCCAATTGGTTACATATGATGACCCAATAAATCCTGCAGGTCCAAGAAAACGGATAGAATTTTCCGGTATGGCATGGCTTGGAACGGAATGACAAAGTGACCCGGATTAAATTCGGATTAAACAGGGGACAGATTCCGGATAGTCTCGGATAGCACCGGTTTCGGTCGGATTAAATTCCTATCCGGAACTTTCGCCAGGGTTTCTTTGTCGCTGCATTAAATCTGTTTTGACTCTACATAGGAAACAAAAGACAATCTAAAAACAATCAAAGTTTTAATGCATCGTTTAAGACATCTTATTTGAATCGTGGGCTTGCGAAAGTGATATAATAAATGTATCTTGCCTTGGTTGGAGTATTGCACCTTGCCTTTGTTGGTTGGATTTTTACAACTTGCCATTGTTGGTTGGATTATACTATCTTACCTTTGCCGGTCGCATTATTACATCTTGCCTTTGTTTGTTGGATTACACTATTTTACTTTTGCAGGTTGGATTATTACATCTTGTGTTTGTTGGAGTATTGCATCTTGCCTTTGTTGGTCGGATTTTACGATCTTACCTTTACCGGTCGGATTATTACATTTTGCCTTTGTTTGTTGGATTATACTATTTTACCTTTGCAGGTCGGATTATTACATCTTGCCTTTGTTGGAGTATTGCATTTTGCCTTTGTCAGTTGGATTATCACATCTTGCCTTTGTCAGTTATGGATTTTACGGTCTTACCTTTACCGGTTGGATTATTACATTTTGAACTCAAAACTTACATTCGCTATTTTCGCCGTACTCGACCTCAATGTAATTTTCAGCCGACTTCGAAAGGAAGGTTAACATTTGCATAGAAATGGTTATAAACTTTATGCATCAATTACATCACTTATTTTAATATTTTGAAGTTTTCTAAAAAAAGAATATACTTTTTCAGTAACAGATTTGTTGATCTTATGAAAATAACTTTTCCTACGGGCGTGCGTAAAGTGATTCTTTTTTTCATGCTATGCGCAAAAGTAATGCGCAAAAGTAACTTTGTTTCATACTGTATGTAAACTGAAATTTAATAAAAGAGTAACTGTGCGTTATTTCCGCGAAGTTAAAATCCAGTCGAAAGAAGGCAACAAACCGATCCGGCGTAAATAGCCCCTCCCACATTTCATACTCGCATTGCAGATTCCATAAACAATAAAAGTGTAATTTGTAAGCAAATAACCGATTCCATTTGGAAACGCATCCACTTCAAAATAAAGTGATGACGGGAATGAATGCGAGGAACCACCCACCAAAAACCGAAAACGATTTCGGCTTCAACTTCTCTTACACTTAATAATATTTGCACTATCCAATAGTATTTAAAACTTATTCATGAAATATTTTAAATCAAATTTGCAAGTTATTTATCAAGTATGTTCAATGCTTATCAAACTTTTCCAAAATGCAGGATTCTGTTCTTTTTTTTATATTCATTGAATGATTGCCATTTTTAATTAATTCCTTTGATATAAACATAAAAATAAGTTGCATAAAATATGTCTCTTATTAACATTTGTATCGAAACATTATAGAATACAAAATAAAATTTATTATTTAAATTCTACTCAACAATAAATATATAATTCTATCGGGGGGCTTCGCCCCCCCTTCCCCGCCACTCTATACACACCTGCATCCATAAGTTATCTTCTAGGTCGCAACATTTGTTACGTCGTTTGTAATGAATAGTACCAAAATTACCTACTCTCAGAATTCGCCCTGTTAACACCGCCGCTTACGATCTCTACCGGCAGAAGAGCGAACTATGCGAAATGATAGGGTCAGAGTAAAAAAATAACACTGGCAAGATGAGCGTAACCCAATATTTAATTAGTTTTGTAGATTTAATAAATTACATTGGACCCGGTTCGCGATGCTACATTGAAGGCGAACTTATTCTCAATGCAAAACATATACTGTTTTGTGCATTGACACACGTTTCCGATATTAAATGGGAAATTTTAGGTTTGTGTTTACAGACGTCGTGTCTCTCAGGAAGCCCACGTGAAGTTACACTGTGTATAAATAACGATAATTACATTATAAATATTAATTGCAAATGTTCATGCAACGCTATTCGGGGCACCTGTAAAACATAATTTATAATAATATTTTTAACATTATTTCTTTAATCGTAGTGAATGATTTTATACATATTTAAAATGGATTAAATTTACAATTCAAAATGTCTCTGATAGAAAAATCTTCACCAGTGTTCTTAAAAAAATCTAATTTTTCATATATTTTTGTTTTCTCTATGTGGCAAAATTGATTGCAAGTACGACCCTATACATATCCTTATCATCATTTTTCAGTTTTCCCCATTTGTGTCGAATGTCGGTACAGCTAGCATTTTCTATTTCATTAACAGGAATTCTATATTGTAAGTAATTAAAAGGAAAGTAATAATTAAACAAACTGTCATTTAATTTTTTCCATTATTATTTTCAGACACTGTTACCGATTTAAATGCATTAATAAGGATACATGACGTCTGTAAACACAACCCTAAAATTTCCTATTTAACATCGGAAACGTGTGTCAATGCACAAAACATTATATGTTTTGCATTGAGAATAAGTTCGCCTTCAATGTAGCATCGCGAACCGGGTCCAATGTAATTTATTAAATCTACAAAACTAATTAAATATTGGGTTACGCTCATCTTGCCTGTGTTATTTTTTTACTCTGACCCTATCATTTTAGTTCGCTCTTCTGCCGGTAGAGATCGTAGACGGCGGTGTTAACAGGGCCAATAACAATTTTACAATTTTTGTAGTAATTTACATTTGTCGTAGTAAAATACCCAACATAATTGTATGTAATTTTGCCTCTCAAAGATGCGATTTTACCATGTGAGCTGTAACAGTGCAGTGTAATTTTGCAATTCTCCTAGTGATTTTACACTGGCATTATTTACAAGTACATAGCGACAAAAATTTTTGTCCACTTATCGCGCAAGCGCAGTTTTTTCAAAATGGCTGCCTGCCGTCCGCGGTTTTTCAGTTGTATTTTCTGGAATATTTTTTTAAACTTTCAATTCGATCAAAACGGGTAGAATTTACATTGCACTCAGCTCAAATTCGTAAAAGTATAAGCGCTCCTTGTCCAACTTCTCGATAAGAGTAACAAAAGAGTGAATTTAGACAATTTTAGTTTACTGTACTCAGAATTCGTTCAAACGTCCCTTTATTACTTTTTGCTAACTGCAGGATACAAAAAATTATTTGATACTTAACTTAATAGTACTAACAAGATTTGTACACTGAAGCCGCTACCTTGGTCAACATGCAGCACTTCATACACTTCGGCAACACTTGAAACGTAGAAACATTCATCGAATATTGTAAGTATATTTTATTTTTTCGAATTAAAAAGAAGTACAATTGCATAAATATATACCAACTTGGAATTTATTAAATGTACAATTATGTAGGAACAATTAAATGTAGATATACCCTCGTTCGCTTATAAATATTTTAATCTATAAGCTAGAAATTACAATAAATCCCATTACATTGATATATTTAAAAACAAATATTTTTACATTAATACTGCACTGATGGGACCAGCCCAATAATGACTACTTCGATCATTTCCCGAGTAAAAGAATACTATCAAATCCTTTTTTGGACTATTGCGCATCGCTATTGCAGAAATCTAGTTGTACTTTCGGTTATCTTATAGTTTCGTTAGACACATCATCCGTGTCTATTTCTACGGTTAACCGAATATCACATTTAAAAATTTCTTGACACAAATCACCAATGTTTCCCTGAAAACAAAAATAATTTAATACATGTTTACAAATGTTTATTCAAAAATATTTATTACACCCTTATTCAGAACAATGCAAATTGATGTAAGAGCAACCATTAAAAAATCAGAAACTAAAATTTAGTTTTCTGATAGTTTAATCGTTGCAAACCTTACAATATTCCTCGGTAGTATATTTTAGTGGTCAGTATTCCAGACAATCTGTACTAATACAGTTTTATCATCATTTTATTCAAATTTTGTTTATATTTTTAACATAAAACAATAAAGAATGTGAGTTTCGTACCGCATGATAAGTCTCCAGCTTCGAGAGATCTGAAATGGATGTCTCTCCAGCGATTGTTTTACAAATCGGTGGAATAATATCTTTAAAGTAATCCTCTAACTCGTCTCTATTGTGTTTTACCTTTTTCAACTTCGAATACAAACTAAAAACAAAAAATTAATTAATTTCATACATCTATTACACATTTTTTAACATTTTCTTACCCTCGAATTCGTAATCTGGTTGGTTCGTCCCCGTACGTAATACGTAAAGTTCCGACTTGAATAACACCGACTTGTTTAAGTAATTTAATATAATCTTCGTTCTTCGGACGAAATTCTAATTTTATACACTGGATATCGCCAGCTTCTAAAACCAGCTCCATTGGTTTCACCACGAACTGACATTCAGACTTACAAAGTTGGCCTTTTGTTACAAGTTTCAGTTTTGCGAAAGATGCAATATTGCCGGTATTTTTCAATTTTATTTTTCCTTTAAATACAGTCTTTTGTTCCAAGTCTTTAATGATACATTTGTTAAGAGTCAACCACGACTTTCCACTCGTGTCTTTCGATGGTCCAGATATTTCTGTCCTACTGATACCTCCGTACCCACACAACTTCATCTACATTTTAAAAAAATTATTTTAATTATTATTCATTTAGAATTTACAATTTCACTTACTTCTTTCGGTAGAAAACTCTCGGTTCTTTTTTCATTCTTATCCGTGTAATGACTAATTATCAAGTTACCCGCAACAGCACCTAACGAAGTCGGCATAAAAGTAACTGAAAGAGTTACGATCTCTAAACTTTTTAACGTTATAACATCAAGAGAGTTCATGAACGATTTTCTACAAATCTGAAAAAAAGTTAACAATTTTCAGAAATTGCAGTTTGACTACGAAAATTGTAATTTTACTACGAAAATTGTAATTTTACTACAAAAATTGTAATTTTACTACAAAAATTGTAATTTTACTACAAAAATTGTAATTTTACTACAAAAATTGCAGTTTTACCACGAAAATTGTACGTTTACTACAAAAATTGTAATTTTACTACGAAAATTGTAATTTTATTAAAAAATTGCAGTTTGACTACAAAAATTGTACTTTTACTACAAAAATTGTAATATTACTACAAAAATTGTAATTTTACTTCAAAAATTGCAGTTTTACTACAAAAATTGCAGTTTTACTACGAAAATTGTAATTCTATTACAAAAATTGCAGTTTTACTACGAAAATTGTACGTTTACTACAAAAATTGTAATTTTACTACGAAAATTGTAATTTTATTACAAAAATTGCAGTTTGACTACAAAAATTGTACTTTTACTACAAAAATTGTAATCTTACTACAAAAATTGTAATTTTACTTCAAAAATTGCAGTTTGAATATAAAAATTGCAGTTTTACTACGAAAATTGCAATTTTACTACGAAAATTGTACGTTTACTACAAAAATTGCAGTTTGACTACAAAAATTGTACCTTTACTACAAAAATTGTAATCTTACTACAAAAATTGTAATTTTACTTCAAAAATTGCAGTTTGACTATAAAAATTGCAGTTTTACTACGAAAATTGTACGTTTACTACAAAAATTGTAATTTTACCAGGAAAATTGTAATTTTACTAGGAAAATTGTAATTTTACTAGGAAAATTGTGATTTTACTACAAAAATTGCAGTTTTACTACGAAAATTGTACGTTTACTACAAAAATTGTAATTTTCTACGAAAATTGTAACTTTACTACGAAAATTGTACGTTTACTACAAAAATTGCAGTTTTACTACGAAAATTGTAATTTTACTACGAAAATTGTAATTTCACTAAAAAAATTGCAGTTTGACTACAAAAATTGTACCTTTACTACAAAAATTGTAATCTTACTACAAAAATTGTAATTTTACTTCAAAAATTGCAGTTTGACTATAAAAATTGTACTTTTACTACAAAAATTGTAATATTACTACGAAAATTGTAATTTTACTACGAAAATTATAATTTTATTACAAAAATTGCAGTTTGACTATAAAAATTGCAGTTTTACTACGAAAATTGCAATTTTACTACGAAAATTGTACGTTTACTACAAAAATTGCAGTTTGACTACAAAAATTGTACCTTTACTACAAAAATTGTAATCTTACTACAAAAATTGTAATTTTACTTCAAAAATTGCAGTTTGACTATAAAAATTGCAGTTTTACTACAAAAATTGCAGTTATACTACAAAAATTGTACGTTTACTACAAAAATTGTAATCTTACTACAAAAATTGTAATTTTACTTCAAAAATTGCAGTTTTACTACGAAAATTGCAATTTTACTACAAAAATTGCAGTTTTACTACGAAAATTGTACGTTTACTACAAAAATTGCAGTTTTACTACAAAAATTGTACGTTTACTACAAAAACTGTAATTTTACCAGGAAAATTGTAATTTTACTACGAAAATTGTAATTTCACTACAAAAATTGCAGTTTGACTATAAAAATTGCAGTTTTACTACAAAAATTGCAGTTATACTACAAAAATTGTACGTTTACTACAAAAATTGTAATCTTACTACAAAAATTGTAATTTTACTTCAAAAATTGCAGTTTTACTACGAAAATTGTACGTTTACTACAAAAATTGTAATTTTACCAGGAAAATTGTAATTTTACTAGGAAAATTGTAATTTTACTACGAAAATTGTGATTTTACTACAAAAATTGCAGTTTTACTACGAAAATTGTACGTTTACTACAAAAATTGTAATTTTCTACGAAAATTGTAACTTTACTACGAAAATTGTAATTTTATTACAAAAATTGCAGTTTGACTACAAAAATTGTACTTTTACTACAAAAATTGTAATCTTACTACAAAAATTGTAATTTTACTTCAAAAATTGCAGTTTGACTATAAAAATTGCAGTTTTACTACGAAAATTGCAATTTTACTACGAAAATTGTACGTTTACTACAAAAATTGTACCTTTACTACAAAAATTGTAATCTTACTACAAAAATTGTAATTTTACTTCAAAAATTGCAGTTTGACTATAAAAATTGCAGTTTTACTACAAAAATTGCAGTTATACTACAAAAATTGTACGTTTACTACAAAAATTGTAATCTTACTACAAAAATTGTAATTTTACTTCAAAAATTGCAGTTTTACTACGAAAATTGCAATTTTACTACAAAAATTGCAGTTTTACTACGAAAATTGTACGTTTACTACAAAAATTGCAGTTTTACTACAAAAATTGTACGTTTACTACAAAAACTGTAATTTTACCAGGAAAATTGTAATTTTACTACGAAAATTGTAATTTCACTACAAAAATTGCAGTTTGACTACAAAAATTGTACCTTTACTACAAAAATTGTACCTTTACTACAAAAATTGTAATCTTACTACAAAAATTGTAATTTTACTTCAAAAATTGCAGTTTGACAATAAAAATTGCAGTTTTACTACGAAAATTGCAATTTTACTACAAAAATTGCAGTTTTACTACGAAAATTGTACGTTTACTACAAAAATTGCAGTTTTACTACAAAAATTGCAGTTTGACTACAAAAATTGTACTTTTACTACAAAAATTGTAATTTTACTTCATAAATTGCAGTTTTACTACGTAAATTGTACGTTTGCTACAAAAATTGCAGTTTGACTACGAAAATTGTAATTTTACTACGAAAATTGTAATTTTATTACAAAAATTGCAGTTTGACAATAAAAATTGCAGTTTTACTACGAAAATTGCAATTTTACTACAAAAATTGCAGTTTTACTACGAAAATTGTACGTTTACTACAAAAATTGCAGTTTTACTACAAAAATTGTACGTTTACTACAAAAATTGTAATTTTACCAGGAAAATTGTAATTTTACTAGGAAAATTGTAATTTTACTACGAAAATTGTAATTTTACTACAAAAATTGCAGTTTTACTACGAAAATTGTACGTTTACTACGAAAAAATTGTAATTTTACTACAAAAATTGTAATCTTACTACAAAAATTGTAATTTTACTTCAAAAATTGCAGTTTGACTACGAAAATTGTACGTTTACTACAAAAATTGCAGTTTTACTACGAAAATTGTACGTTTACTACAAAAATTGCAGTTTTACTACAAAAATTGTACGTTTACTACAAAAATTGTAATTTTACCAGGAAAATTGTAATTTTACTACGAAAATTGTAATTTTACTACGAAAATTGTAATTTTACTACGAAAATTGCAATTTTACTACAAAAATTGCAGTTTTACTACGAAAATTGTATGTTTACTACAAAAATTGCAGTTTTACTACAAAAATTGTACGTTTACTACAAAAATTGTAATTTTACTAGGAAAAT
Source organism: Trichopria drosophilae (assembly GCA_030407085.1). NCBI lineage: Eukaryota > Metazoa > Arthropoda > Insecta > Hymenoptera > Diapriidae > Trichopria > Trichopria drosophilae. The sequence goes on along the minus strand of CM059584.1, from coordinate 137,223,153 downwards.
TGTAATTTTACTACAAAAATTGTAATTTTACCAGGAAAATTGTAATTTTACTAGGAAAATTGTAATTTTACTACGAAAATTGTAATTTTACTACAAAAATTGCAGTTTTACTACGAAAATTGTACGTTTACTACAAAAATTGCAGTTTTACTACGAAAATTGTAATTTCACTACAAAAATTGCAGTTTTACTACGAAAATTGTAATTTCACTACAAAAATTGCAGTTTGACTACAAAAATTGTACCTTTACTACAAAAATTGTAATCTTACTACAAAAATTGTAATTTTACTTCAAAAATTGCAGTTTGACTATAAAAATTGCAGTTTTACTACGAAAATTGTAATTTTATTACAAAAATTGCAGTTTGACTACAAAAATTGTACTTTTACTACAAAAATTGTAATTTTACTTCATAAATTGCAGTTTTACTACGTAAATTGTACGTTTGCTACAAAAATTGCAGTTTGACTACGAAAATTGTAATTTTACTACGAAAATTGTGATTTTATTACAAAAATTGCAGTTTGACTACAAAAATTTACTTTTACTCAAAAAATTGCAGTTTTACTACGAAAATGGCAATTTTGCTACGAAAATTGCAATTTTACTACAAAAATTGCAGTTTTACTACGAAAATTGTACGTTTACTACAAAAATTGCAGTTTGACTACGAAAATTGTAATTTTACTATGAAAATTGCAGTTTGACTACAAAAATTGTACTTTTACTACAAAAATTGTAATTTTACTTCAAAAATTTCAGTTTGGCTATAAAAATTGTAGTTTTACTACGAAAATTGTAATTTTACTACAAAAATTGTAATTGAAAAAAAGTTTACAATTTTCAGAAATTTGTAAATAATTGAAAATATTTCATTTACCTTAAAGCACTCTTGGTCCTTATTGCTTTCTACCGAAACTTGAAAACGAATTTCAGTGTCACCCATGTTACGAATTGAAAATTCTTTTGTATCAGATTTTCCAATTGCGACACTTCCCCAAACTAACGCTAACCTTGTCGCTTTTAATGGAATGTCTTTAGCTATCGACAAATTACCTTCGGACTCCTTTAATAAACATAACGCTCTATTGTGGAATAAAAGAAATAATTAATTTCACAAGCAACAGTAAATTGCGATAATAAAATGTTTACCTATTACGATGTAAGTTGTGCGAAACTGTTGAAGATCTGACTTTCCTTAAATGTTTGGGAGTGTCGCATCGATGAAAACTATCAGAACCAATTCGATCTTCGTTTATTACATCTACATTCTTAACAATTTGCTCGGAATGAACACTAGACCTGTTTTAAAAATGTCATTTTTAAAATATTAAAAATATGAATATGAAGAATAAGTATTGTAATTACGGTAATTTCAGACTATATGGAGATTCAGACTTATTTGTTGAACGAATGAGCTCGGGTGGTTTCTGGCGAAAACTTTGCTCCGAATCAGACCTAAGGAAAAATTATATACTATCTTAAACTGCAACTATTTTATGATGCGATAAAAATTAAAAATATTTACTCTATAAAAGCCATGTTTAGGAACGACATTGATGAATCCAAATTATCTGAGATAATAGACTTTGAAATCTCATCGACGGATTCCAAAACATCGTGCCACTTTCCTACAAGAATTAACAATGTTAGTGAAATTTGTGTCGTAATGTAAATTTGTCAAAAAGGAAAAATTTGTATCTTACGTTTGAAGGAAACTTTGTGAGAAAGTAAGAAAATCTTTTGGAAAATACCCAACCCCACCATTTTCGGGTATGCTCTACATGATAGAATAGTTTACGATTGTCAAAAAGTTGATTTTCAATTGTTAATTAACAATTTAAGAAAAAAAATTACAATTTTTTTATGACAAATTTGTATTTAATCACAAATTTGAGTGCGATGGATTTTTTGTTATGTCTAAACAATAAAATATGTGAACTTTTCAATTTTGGTTTTTTATCGTACAATTTTTTTTTAACAAAACGGCAGCCAAAAAACAAAAAATAAAATTACAATTTTTGTAGTAAAATTACAATTTTTGTAGTAAAATTACAATTTTCGTAGTAAAAGTACACTTTTCGTAGTAAAATTACAATTTTTGTAGTCAAACTGCAATTTTTGTAGTAAACGTACAATTTTCTTAGTAATATTACAATTTTCGTAGTAAAAGTATAATTTTTGTAGTCAAACTGCAATTTTTGTAGTAAACGTACAATTTTCGTAGTAAAACTGATATTTTAATTACAACTGTAATTTTACTACAAAAATTATAATTTTATTACAAAATTGCAGTTTTACTATAAAAATTGTAATTTTACTACAAAAATTGTAATTTTACTACAAAAATTGCAATTTTATTACAAAAATTGTACTTTATTATAAAAATTGCAGTTTGACTACGAAAATTGTATTTTTACTAAGAAAATTGCAATTTTACTACAAAAATTGTAATTTTACTACAAAAGTTATAGTTTTATTACAAAATTGCAGTTTTACTACAAAAATATTAAACTTACTTCAAAGATTGTAATTTTACTTCAAAAATTGCAGTTTTACTACGAAAATTGTAATTTTACTTCAAAAATTGCAGTTTTACTACGAAAATTGTAATTTTACTACAAAAATTGGTAACCCAAAATATCGACCATTCACCAAAGTCATGACCAGGGGGGTGACACTCTCCTGTTTACTGTGTCCGCCACGTGATTCCCTATCTTATTATAAGCGTGTGCCCGGAGGTTTTGCCGGAGTCACTATAACGATAGATTAAATCTCAAAATCGAAAGATAAAAAGTTGTTATAAATAGATATACTTTTGTTGCCTCTTTAAGAACATCATGCATAATTTCTAGACGATTTCATTAACATAGCATTATTTTTGAGGTTTGTAAAGGTCGTTAAAAGTGAAAAAATCAGTACTTTTTCATTCTAAGGCTTCCGTCTCGGAATCGAAGCAAGATAACCTAAAAGTGCACCAAAACCTTTTTTGTAAGGCATGAAATTTTCTATAAAAAAGTCAGTGAGAGCATATCTCTACAGTTACTAGGTTAACCACAAAAAACGCTGGAATGTCAGCATTATAAAACTAAATTAAATTTGTTTCAAGTTCCAGCGTTACACGTGACGCTCGTGACTAACCTATTAACATTAGAGATATGCTGTCCATGACTTTTTTGTAGGAAATTTCATGCTCTACAAAAGAGATTTAGTGTATTTTTGCGTTATTTCGCATCGTTTTTGATACGGTAGCCTTAGATTGAAAAAAAGTATTGTTTTATTCATTTTTAACGACTTATATAAATCTTGTAATGAATATTTTATAATTATTAAATCGTATAGAATTTCTGCGTAAATTCTCTTAATGACATCAACAAAATTGTTCCCATTTACACTATTTGTTTTGTTGTACAATTTCGAATCTCAAGCGCCATTTTACGTTCATTAGAATCCCTCGCGCGAAAATCCGCAGACGAACCGGACACATGTTGCTAGCGCCACCGAGGGGTAATCTAGTAGGACACGGCTGAACCGTACGAGGCATAGGGAGTTGCACCCCCCTGGTCATGACTAAATCTAATCATTATAGGTTTATCTGTTTTTAATGACAAGTATCTAAGTAATTTCCTTTGAATTTTTTCAAGTGTTTTGTGAAACATTTTTAATAAATCAAAAATTTGAGTGGGGAAAAAATGGTTTAACTGTTGCAAATATGCATAAAATTGCACAAAATGTCTAAATTTTAAACCAGCTTTGGTTTTTTATTGTACAATTTTTTTTAACCAAATGGCGGCCAAAAAATAACAGCTAAAAAATCAAACTTTCATTTTACTGTTTTTTTTTCATTGGAATCGTGTAAATTATTCAATTATTTCAGTAAAGATGTACTTATACTAATGTAATGTATTAGACATTAGTCAGTTTTACTTGCGACTTTATTCCACCTTTCAAAAACAGTAAAATGAAAATTTGATGTTTTAGCTTTCTTTTTTTGGCCGCCATTTTGTTAAAAAAAAAGTTGTACAATAAACCAAAACTGGTTGAAAAGTTCAGATATTTTGTTGTTTAGACATAAAAAAAATTCCTTCCCACTCAAATTTGTGATTGAATACAAATTTTTCATAAAAAAATCGTAATTTTTTTTTCTCAAATTGTTAATCAACAATTGAAAATCAACTTTTTTACATTCTTAAACTATTCTATCACGTAGAGCATACCCGAAAATTGTAGGGTTGGATATTTTCCAAAAGATTTTCTTACTTTTCACAAAGTTTCCCGAGTTCAAACGTACAATACAAATTTTGCATTTTTGAAACTTAATGGGTTAATAGTTAAGAAATCGTATAAATATGGCAAATCGAATCATTTTTTAAATATGAAATAATTATTCATTTCATATAAAGCTAACATTTCTTTATATATAATGTAATTATGTCGGTGTGTGGGTCTTTTTTTGAAAAAATAAAATAAAACACCTTTCTTGAAAAAAATATTTATTTACTACGTTTTGGCCTCTTGTGAGCCTTCTTCAGGACTGAATATCATAAAATTTCAATATTAGGTATGTACATTACAAAAATATCACACTGCATATACATGTATTTACATATTATTGTCATTATTCATAGTTTGCTTATTGTATTACCGTAATCTATTACTTGTTGGATAATTATTTAATTTAGTTAGTTGGAAATCATGGATTTGTCGTTTTTTGTAAGCCAAAAAGGAAAAAGATTATAAAATTATAATGGTTATATGTATAATACAACACGCTCCAAGCGTGGAAATGTAACATGGAGATCATTTTTTTTTAAACCACACAATACTAATATCGGAGGTATAAAACCATATAAAGATAAATTAGACAACTTACATCATAGTAATGTAGTTTATATGATCAAATGCACAGGATGTAGTGCAGTATATATAGGAGAAACAGGAAGACTATTAAGAGATAGGATAAATGAACATAAAAGAAATATTTTTGCAGACAATTCAAAATTAACAGATTTAACTTTACACCGACTTAATACAGATCATATTTTCTATTTTCAAAATACTTCCATTTTAGCTACTGAAAAGAACACTAAAAAAAGGAAACATTTGGAAAACTACTTTATTAAAAAACATAATAACACCATAAATATTAGATTTGAAATTTCTCAATTACCAGAATTATATTTTTCATTATTAAAATTTTTAAATTTCAAAATTTATTTTATACCGTTTCTTAATTTCTTCAAATAAAGTTATTTCTAGATAATATTATTTTTCATTCATCTTTATACTTATTTGTACAAATTAAATATAGACTAACCGATTTAAATTTAGTACGATTTCTATCTTCAACTAGTTAACACTACATTTACTTAAGAATATAGTGATTTTTATTAATTTTTGTTGTTCTTTAGTTATTTTGGTGAGTTCTTACTTAGTCTTTTACAAAAACTAAAAAGTTTTTTTTTTTTTTTAATTTCTTTTCCAGAATGTATTTTACAATATCTCAAACAGTTACCAAAAATGGATTGTACTCAAAATTATTAAATATTTTTATATATGGGCCTTTTACACAGATTTCTTTTTGATTATGAGATAAAGATTCACAATTATATTTTTTATTCTGTCTGTATTTGATTTCCTCATTTTTCATCAATTGTATTTATATTTCATTTTTATTTTATATATTTTTTAGTTTTTTATCCTTTTATTTATGTACATTTTTTTGTTAATAAAGCTGATAAGGACCTAAATCGTTGGTCGAAACGTGTACTATTTGTTTTTTAATTTATTCAACGCATCCGAAGAAACGTTTTACAAAATACATACCTATATTAAATGTTTTCGGATAAAGAAAATTTAAAATTATATTGTTAACATGGAGATATGTAGAATATTTTTTAGTGAAATGTTGTACTGCGTTAGTACACACTAATTCTAGTCGAAAAAGTGGTAAGTTTTTATTATTGGTTTGCATTTTTGAAAATTGTTAACTTGTACTAAACGTTTTATTAATTATTGTAAGTAGGGAGACAAGTGCTATTTTCGCCCAATTTTGACTAGTTCAGTACCGTTCGGAAGTCGAATAATGCTTTTTTATTTGTGTACGATACTTGACAGAATTACGTTTATTTCAAAAGTTGACATCATCGAATTCGATGTCTATGATTTTTCGGAAGTCTAATAATGGCTTATAACTTGTACGATAATGAACTTTTGACAACAATTTCATTGAAGTTCTATTACCTAGCGTAACCAATCAAATTCTTTCTCTCGAACATTTATTATATATTTTTCTTTAATCAACATTAATTTTAAGTAAATCTATTTGTTAATTCTGTACAAATCTTGCATATAACGACTTGAAAAATGTCATTTTACATAAGGTACCATGTTGATAGGCACAAAATGTTTTTCATAATTTCTCAACTGGGGTATCCAAATGACTCAACATTTTCAGGGAAATCATTTTATATTCATATTAAGGTTTAGTAATTTTTTGGTCAGAATCTGTTTGTTAATTCTTAATCATACCAACCTCCATAACAGTCACAAAATATAATGGTTGGAGTCGAAAAGCATACTAACATAACCTCAAATGACAACACGGATGTTTTGTTTGGTTTCTTTTGAACAATTGCATTGTTATTGTGAAATGAAATATTATTTAGACATCTTAAATATGCGCGTTTTATAAACAAATACAGCGTATAAGACAAATGTCCCATGTCTTATTTGTGAATTTGCACAATTGCCAAAGTATACATTTCTTAACTATTAACAAATGGTCAATTCTGATATAAGAAATAAAATGCTAATATTGAATGAATCACTTTTAATATTACAATGCCATCTTTACATTAAAAAAACCGATTTCAACATTTCAATTAAATTATATTTCTTTACAACAAACAATCCTTTTTCTCGCTGTAGACTCAACTTACCTTTTACTTTATTCATTTTCGCAGGTTAACCCGTGGTCCTTAAAAATATTTACCGATATATTGTACAGATTGCATTAAAAATCTGAAAATTGAAAAAGTCAAAATTATTCAAAACCATAAAGAATAATTTTACACTATAGCGTTCTGAAATATTTGCAAAAGTTTGCAAATATAATTTGGAAAATAAAACTCCACTTGTGCATTCTTTATATTTTTAAAAGTTGCGAAGAATGATCGCACTTACGTTATATAAAAATTAGATTCGTATAAAAATACCATCGTTTTTAAACCTTATCATGACTGGAAAATGAAAACAACTCGGTGGAATGGTGAAATGCAAATGCATGGATGTTGCATTAAAAAATACAAACAGAAAAATCAGCCATAAAGTATGAAAATTCTAAAGAAAGGTCGCGTCAAAGGAGACGATCGTCACGCCACACTAATTCTCCTAATTCATAACATCAATTAATTTCTGAAAATTATTTCCGAGTTATAATATAGCAAATCAATTAAATTAATAATGTATTTGCATAAATTGTTGATAATTGACTTAATATGCACATGTATATTGATCGTTATGTTGTGCGCATGCTTAACGAAAATTTAACCGCAATTAACAAATAATTACGATGGATTAATATAGATTAAGAGAAATTCGATTTCTGAAAAATATGTGGGAATTGTGACAGAATTAAATTATTGTAAATTGAGTTTCCTAACTCTGAAATTTACATTTTAAATAGGAAACACAGATAGATTGTTTTTTCGAGCGGGTAAATTTCAGTGATTCGAATTAATCAAAGAGGTCGCTGCGATCATTTTACAGGTGCAGCAGCATCTTCGGCGATGTTCGGTGTCTTCCCGATCGTCCCGATCTTCCCCGAATTACTGAAATCCATAAACCAAGAAAGTTGTAGATTATCCACCACGTTGTGTTTTTAGATCCTTTTATGAAATATGTCCATTCACCAAGTTAATTTCATTTTTTATACGTTATCAGGCTTTAAAGTAACGAAACTTCCTTATAATAAGAATTTTGATAGTTTTAAGATTCGGCGATAATGCACATTGTATATATAAAATTTTTTAATTCTACGGTAAAACGGAAAGCGTATCGTAGATTAAAATAAGAGGAAAACTCACTTTTTTCTGAAAATTCTCGATCAGTTCTCAATTAATTTCTTTGGTATTATCTAGGATACCATCTATAATAATTAGAATCACTCTTTCAGAGCCCGAATTTTGAAAAGTTGATTCAATCATTTTTTAATTACGGTTTTTAATGAAAAATCCTACCTTATTGACGGAGCACTTTAGAACTTCTTTAACCCTTTAACGCCCAAATACGCACAATTTGCATACGGATTTCAACATCGTTTCTATATGCGATCAAAATTTAAAAAACATGGATATCTCTGTTACTCACTAGTTTTGAGGTCGCTCTTTCCGATGGCGCTGAACAAATTTGTAAAAAATGATGTTCAACACTTTTTTTTCAAAAACATTGAAACAAAAAAGCCATTTTTGAGCTACAATTTTTTTTAGAAGACCATTTTTACTGTGATACCGTTTTTGGAACGTCCTCATCAGAAACGTTTTCCCAATAGTTTTGATTCGAAACTATGCTCACACATATTTTGATTTTTGTTGATTTGGATTTTAAAACGGCGTCTGAACAACAAACAATTTTTAAAATTGCGGAATTGTCTACATTTTAGATATGTACAACAATAATTTAATGAGCATGTTTTACAATATTTTCTGGTTTTGATTTTATAGTTTGAGGTGTTTGAGGCAGTACCATATCGAAATAATTGTTCCTAGGTCGTTTCATATGCAATTCGTATTGATTTCCTGAAATAGTTTTTAGCTACTTTCACTGCTCAATATTTTAAACTTACATTTACCTTATCGTTTTCATGATAAATATTATATAAAATCGTAACGTTAGTAATTCGCGTAGATTTCCCCACACGCACCCGCACGCACACACTTTTAAACAAAATTGTTTTATCAGAAACAATTTTAGCTCAAAAATGGCGTTTTTGTTTCAATGTTTTTGAAAAAAAAATGTTAAACATCATTTTTCGAAAATTTCACCAACGCCATTTGAAAGAGCAATCTCAAAACTAGTGGGATACGGAGTCCTCTATATTTAAAAAATTGTTATTGCATACAAAAAATAATGCTGAAATACGTGTGCAAATTGTGCACACTTGGGCGTTAAAGGGTTAAAGCTGAACGTGCCTCTTGTATTAAAGGGGGAGGGGGGGGGGGGGGGTAAAAATAGCTTATATCTATTGTTTGCATGAAACCCATGAAGATCGAACTTAAGAGTCATCCTTTTTTTCAACGGAAAAGCTCATAAAGTTACCCCGACGATCATATCCTGAAAAAAATGGTGCATTGGTCAAACGGAAACTAAAACTGCCCTGTCGACAACTTCACTTCCTAACCTAAAATATGCAAATTAAACTTTGCCATTTTGTTTATCTCTGCATAAGACTGTATAGGAAATGTTTTTACTCTTCCTGAACGCTTATTTTCACATTTCATACGTCTCATTTGCGTTCTGAATTGCTAAATTCATCTTTTGAAAATGTCTGATTGTATATTTTTACCCAAAAACAAAAACCTGATAACTTTTTAAGGATTATGTAATGGGGGGTTGACATAAGTCGATTAATTTGAACACAAAAATAAAAAACCTCAAATCTGAACTATCTCAACAACCTCCCTGGTAAAAATCTGTCCAGTTTTCTGTTACACTGCCCATTTTCCCTATACATGAGAAATATCAAAACTGGACAGAAACTAGCCAAAAAGTGGACTCATTTTCTACTAGGCCTCCAGAAACACAAAAAATGTTATTTTGTGTAAATCGTTTCCTTCTCCGTGATTGTGCGTATGGAATATTTTTTTCTTCTGAATTTCTGGATGATTTGATAATATAATGAGGAAATTCTCAATCGAGATCTTAGCCGATTTCTCATTTCAGTTATGAGATTTTTGACACTAGTTCTTATGTATCTGATCTCAAATCTTGTGAAATTTACGCAAATAAATATTATTCGACTATTCAAAAGGAATTTAAGATATGATTCAACTCCAATCTCACAATAACACCAATTTAAGAACTCCGCATACTTTCAGCACATGAAAATCATAATAGTGTCTTAACAACAATTTCCATAACTTCGTTTAAAAAATTCGTATCGGAATGACTAAAAAAGCATTTTAAAGCTGATAAATAACGCTTTAATCTGTTTTTTTTTGCAAATTGTGGACCAAAATTTTGTTCCGCGACAAAAACTTACTGAAAACGATAAAAATCTGTATTTTTTGCAGTTTTAGGTTAGCATATCTCAAAATCTTGATGTGATAGATCAACTCTGATAGAAAAGTATAGGCCGGTTTCTGGGTACGGAGATCGGCTTCATTTTGTTGGCCGGTGTTATTGAAATAGCAAATCCTAGATTTGTTTACATAAAGCGCTGGACTTCTTAATGACAATATAATCTTATTCTTCGAAAGATTGATCGCATCTTAGATGTAACATTTTCTTATCGCTGATTCATCAGCACCATTGATGTAGGTGACCTAATTAGTTTCTTTGTCACATGTAATTCAATGCAATTTGCAATAATATTGCAGAAGTGTTAATATCATTATTATTTAACGGCATGGATTATACTAAATCATTAAAAATGTACATCTTTTAAAATGTACGCTACTAAAGACCCAAAAACGGAAGGTTTAATGTATAGATTGTCTGAATGTCTGCAGTACTTTCACCTTTCCCGCCCAAATCTCAATCAAATTTACAATATCATGACCGTGCACGGCCACGAGCCGTTTATTTTAACGGGTTCCCCATCCCACTCTGGACATCTAAGGATGAAAAATGAATCGTAGCTTTTCTTCCCCGCACCAATGCATGTAATCATTTTAACGGTGAAGGCCCGATTTAAAAGAATCCATTAAATTAGAGAAAAGAACAACGTAAAAAACACGACATTCTTAAAATATAAAAGTCAAATTAATTTAGATATTTTTGTCCGCCGTATTGAATCCGACGGTTTTAAGATATGTGTATCTGTAGTTCGGTTTCGCACCGACTGGCGTCGCAGAGTGTGGAACAGATTTTTTTCGGTTCTCGGAGTTCCACAGATATTAATTTTTAATGGATTTATTTATTTGTATGCGCACAAAAATGATGGATTGAAAATAAAACCACCAACAATGTAAAAAATATATATATTTTTTTTTAGTTGGAAACTATTTATTTGAGTTTTTCGAGGTTCGCTAAGTGCAAGCATACTATCAGTCAGTAGATTTCCGTAATTTATAAATTGGTATACCATGAAAAAATTATGTAAAATTTCTAACAAATTAAATTAAATTTGAGATTCCCCATCTAACCTTTGTGTGCATCCCAAACATCGGTGATCTCCTTCAACGATTACTGCGCACGACCCCCAGGCATTTCTAGTGCATATTTCGAACTTTCCAGGCACCTTCACCCACTGCTACTAATAACCGTTACAATATCGTTACGGCCATATCATCTGAAAACGGAGATGACATATTTTACCCAACCCAAAAAACAACTGTATTTTTTCAATAAAGTACACTTCAAAAATTTTGACAATTTTGAAACTTCATGGAGAATTTTTTGTTTTCAGCAATCCCGACGTTTCAGAATTTCGAAAAATATAATTAAATTTCGAAGATCTGAAGTATAATAACACTAAAGCCTTATATTTTAGGAAGAGAAAATTTCAAATTTTCGATATAGTATACATATAATAAAAACACACAAATAATCTTAGAAATTTTGGGAATACACACATTATTCATATGTCCAGAATTAATAATTAACGTAAATGTTAAAATAATACGTAAGAAATTGATTTTAAAATTAACGTATTTACTAAACTAGTCTTTATTAATACATTTGCAGGAAATTCCAAGATACTGCGAGAAACTCAAAAAAGGACTCCATTCTTGGTGTTGCACCTTTTTTGTATTCACGCAACAGTTAAAGGCCATTGCGCGATCTGACTCAGGAACACATTGGTTACAACTTTAACCTCGCAATTTAAGGTTGCCGAAGTGTATCCGACTAAAAATAGGAATATCATTATAGTAATATGATCAATTAAGAGGTAGAGAAGTGTCAAAAGTTATGGTAATCTTAATTACATTACTTTTTTAGAAATAAACTTGTAATAACATAAACATAGTTGCAGGAATTCGATATCACCTAAGGATTCTGTAGTTACAGATTATTTTAAATATTCAGAATCACCTTATCTATACACGGAGAAAAAATTCCCAGAATTTTTGTACGGAAATGTCCTGAAAATTTACCGTGCAGTCCCATAAACGCAGTGCATGTTGTTGGCAAAGTAAAATTTACATTGCTATGCTGAATTTTTCCAAAGTAACATGTAAAATTTCGGATCAAGAGCATAGTAAAAATGCCTGTGCCACAATACAGCAAAAATTCCTGTGCCACAATACAGTAGAATTTCCTGGGTATAGCATAGTAACAATTTTTGGCTCACAGTTCATTCCAAAATGAAAACAAATCGAATGCAAACAGAAAATACGGGAAAATTTTGCACACGATATCGTTTCTTGGGTATAGATGAAACAAATTGCAAGCCTACAAGTAATATCAATAGTTCTTAAAAGCTTAAAAGTCTTATCGACATTTACTTTCAGCTGACAAGATATATCAATGTTTGTTGTATATTATTTGTACGCACGAAAAAAATTTCTATTTTACTTTCAACTTGAAAAAGTAATATTTAAAATTTAAAGCAATAGGAAAAGGACTATTAATAACTGCTTCACATATTCATATTACCCTGTATAAATTGACCAAACTTGCTCAAAAGAAATTACTGCAACGAGAACAAAAACAGTTAATCACGAAACTACTCGGTTCGGACCAGTTCAGACCCGTACGTCGGACTACTCGGCCGCCATATTGGTGCCCTTTTGTTTTCACCGCAGTTAGACTCGGTAGCATTCGGATATGTTCGGAAACTTTCGCTTCCACTTCGAGAAGTGGCATAGTAAAAATAATTAAGCAACATATTATAAATTCTTCAAATATTGTGGATTATTTGACTTGCACTAACTTAAAAACTCAATGTCCTGTAAATTTTACTGTGCTACACTGAACATTTCGACTAGCTCGTACATAAAAATATCTAGCCGTTATTGCAAATATTCCTGTCCAGAAAAGCAATATTTCTTGTCTGTGCGTTTTCAGGTGACTAGCACGGTAATTTTTCAGGAAATTTTTTCTCCGTGTACAGAAACGTTATCGTACTGAAAAAAATGACCAACCCATTGTGTTATGGAAAGCATTAATAACACGAAGAATCGAAAGTAAATTTAAAAAACACAAAAAGGTTTTTTCTCTACATTTAGATTCATACTTGGTCTCATTTCAATTTCGTCCCGATTTTCGGCTCTAATTTAAGTTGGCAATATTGATAAGAATACATATTCTAGTCCTGGTAAAACAGGAAAATCGAAATGTCTTATATCATGCTGATATTGGATGGAGACCCAGGTAATGTTGAAGCTGATGGCGTTAACGAGGATGATGAACACGACAATGAAAATGATAATAATGATGATAATGATGACAACATGGAAGACATGAATGGCATTAAACAGATGAACGGAAAATAAATGGTTTCCATTGGTGGGCTATGAACCTATTCAATTTCTACTTTCTGGAGTTAAATTAGTTTCGTACTAAATAAACATATGAAGTTAACAATAAAGAGATAAACAATTACGATTACGAATTATACCGTTATAGGAAACTACGAATTAGGACGAAAAAAGGAAAATATGCAGGTGTAAGTACGATTTTTAGTTTAGTAGTAGTAGAAGATGTTTAGATTTAAATAAAATATTTAACATACTAATTACTGTTTGTAAATGTTAATTTAAACATTTCAAATTTGTTTGGAATGTTTTAAAATTTTACACACACCGTTTTCTTTTTTCAAGTTGTCAAGGGCCTGTTCCGTTGGATTTTGATCTGGATAAATTGACCAGGATTAAGTTCATTTTTAGTGTGACAGTCTTCAGCCAGCTTCTGCACAGGAACACCCACGTTCGTCGATACTTTCCACCGACTGTCTATGTTGTCACATGAGAACTTACGTGAAAACAAAGACCGAAGGTAGAACCAATCGATGAACGTGGGTTAACATCACAGCCCGTGATCATCAGAAACAAAAGGTTCATTCTTGGAAGTAATTCTAATTATCTTCCTTCAATAGCTGAACATCTGTAATACTACTTCTTAAATTAATACCCATGTATACTTACAGCACGTGTTAAAATGCATATCTCTTTTATTGTTAAACGATTCTGTGGATGTTTGTTGCACAATAGAGAGATACCTCGATCTATGTTTTGCTTATTTTTAGGTACTTGCTTATTACTATTTGCTGACAGAAAGGTAAATAAATATACGTGTACAATAATTGTTCAAAATGTAATTTTATGTCATAATACAACGATAATATAATGTATAAGAAGTGAGATTGTTGTAAAAAAAGTGTAAGATCAAATTCATATTCAGTTGACCGAATATTCTGACTTTAACATTGTTATTAACATTCCGGAGAACCCAATCTAAGATTTCCAAAATTTGTTCAGAAAAAAATGTCTCTTGCAAAAATGATATTGTGGCAACTACGTTTAAGCTATGTTGAAAGAAGGACGATTATGTTTTATGCAAATAATTTTAAATTGATTTTTTGTAACATTTGCCTTATCAATCATGCTTTTTGACATCTTTTTCTACCCAAACTTGAAATACAAATTTCTTTCCGACGTACTCCAGTACCATTCTTCGAAAAGTACATGATTTGCATCGATCCCCAAGAAAAAAACAAACGCTCCGACTGAGAATTGAACTCCGGTCTCTTGCGTATCAGTTTCGAACATTACACTGATAAAGTTTTCCTTGGAAAAAATTCCATATCGTCTGGTTTCCATAGGATATACTGGTAATAAGCAGGTATTTAATGTTTACTGAAAATTTATTTTTGAAAAATATTCTGAAAAAATAATTTACTGGAACGAAAATTTCGGTACAAGTATTCTCATAATTTATGAAGGGACTCCAGAAGGCGCCCAGTATTAGTGCGAGGATATGGAATATGCACTATCGCACTCAAGAGTTCAAAATGTACGTTCGATTCACCAGATGGAAGCGCACATACATTGTTGTTCCAAGGGTTTGAAAACAAAAGAATAATCTGGATGGGGAGGGTACATGCGCTGTAGTTTTCTGAAAAGTCGGTAAGGATTCAGGGTTGGAGGAAGCCGATTTGTGCAAAATGAATGTTCAATGTTTTTTTTTAGATTTTACACGTAGATTTATACAAATATAGAAGGGGTGTACGGAGGGTGGAAATGGTGGAGGTTGAAGAGTGGCGGAAGAGAGGAAAGCGATGTAAAGTAAGGGATAAAGAGTGGGGTTGTAAAAGGGTAAAGAGGTGTGGTGGGAGTGGGATGGTGGGGAATTAAGGTATTTCTATACGATGGTATACTTCAGAATTTAAATTTCAAGTATATTTTTGTTCTTTGGTTCTGAAATGTTTACAATTTTCAAATGTGTGTCTGCTAAGTTTTTCTGTATGGATTGTAGATATGTCTATTTGTCTTGTAAATTTCACCCATTATTTCTCATTTCTTATTTTTTAATATTTTTGAGTTTCTGTATTACTCGATGAAGCAAACATTCTTTAACAACAAAAGGAATGCCCAAACATACTATGAGCTTTTATTGTGATGATATGCATGCATCTTTCACCTACTACGAACAATTTCTATTTTGGTAAGTTTTATACACTGAAGACAAAACAGAATTAAAAAAAATACGCCTTGGCGACATCTTGTGCAAAAATAATTATTTTCATTAAGTAAACCAAGTTTTTTACGCCCGCAGGTGATCAGCCGGACCTAGGGGTGGAGAATGTATCAACAGCACCTGGCGATTATTGTTCTAACCGCAAAACGGGAGCTATTAGTTTGTAAACTAAATCAGCAAGTATATTTATGGGCTTCCCAAATCATCATGAAGAATTCGCAAGTTTGTGGATTCAGAATGATTGACAATTTCTCACGAAATACTTCTAGAATAATCAGAAAGCAATCACCTTATTATCCCAACAAGTATTTGAAAGGATTCAAAGCATTTGCGTCAATGCGTCATTCGGAATTCATAGTGAAACATTCGCGTTATAATTTACATGCAGAAGCATGGAAAAGAATTCAAGAACAAAATAGTCATTGCTTGCAATAGTATCTACCATTATTGATAATAGGAAATTATTCACAAAATTTAACAAATCAAATTCAAAGCTCATAAGAGAATTTTCAATAATTCTGATTCGTTTTTCGTTTATTGGGTTACTGCCTTATCAACTGACCACTTTAGGACCCCTTTCAAATCTGAACTTCAAACAACGTTATGCTTTATAGTGGCGATAGCTCATACATATTAAAAAAAAGTTCATAAAGTAATGGTTCAAATACGCCCGACAATGTCCTAAATTATAGCGACCACAGTTATGACCCTGTCCTAAGTTCTACGCGTGCGTTCTCTGAGCTTTTATACTCTTTTCTCCACCTCCATCGCCTTCTCGTTTTGCTGTGCTGCGCGACACCCCCTTCGTTAAAGTGGAAACAACGGCGGGGTATAACTAACAGGGCAATCTCTCACCGTTTAATAAAAAGGGTCGTATAATTTAGGACAGGGACTCCAGTACAGTAGTCCTCCCCTTAAGTTTACTTCCCTCAAGTTTTATACTTCCCGTAAGTTTTACGAGTTTGTTCCCATATGTTTTGCCGCGCATGCGCACGGCGTGCAGAAGGGTTCAATATATCTATACTCCGTGAGTTAAACTTAAGGGAAGAAGCCGCCATCTTGAAAGCCCAAATGTAAAACTTAACGGCAGGACTACTGTATATACATTTTTTTTATCTTCCACAATTTTGGATGGAATCGCATGAAACTTGATACCCCAAATACCTTGGCTTTTGTTTTCTTAGTTATTATTATATAGTATTTGCCTTTTTCTTTCTTTTTGGATTTATTATAATTTGTCTTTAAATTATATTTGCATGCTAACAAATCATATTCATATACCAGTCCGTTCCAAGTAACTGTCAAATTGAAATTTTATTAAGGATTTTTAACTTTATAGTTATGTTTTTTCTTTCTTTTTTTTATTTTCCGTTGTTAACTAGTTGAGATTGTAAATATTTACAAAGTTGAGAATCCGTTTAGAAATTTTCAAACTATAGCATTTTAACATCTAATGCAACTTGTAGGTATAAGCCGTTAACTATATTAACCCCTTAACTACCGCCGATGACGAAGATTTTGGCCACGAAATATTAATTAATCTAACAAAGTCAATAATTTATGTAAATTTAAAACAAAATTATTTCTAGATAGTCTTGGGTGTACTACATAAAATGTCGGTGTCTGTTTTTGAAATTATTGTTTAGAGTAGAAGATTTAAAGTATTTGAAACTACAGTTTTGACAAATTTTTCAAAATCTTCGTCATCAGCAGTTAAGGGGTTAATTGATACCCCAAAGTTTTTTGGATCACTGAATCTGATGTAAAAATGGTAAAATTCAAAATGTTGGATACAATTTGCTAGATTTATTTTGATATTACTAAACACCGCCTTATGTGTATACGATTAGGATCATATCACCGTGAACTTTTCAACATTTCTGTCACAGGTTCGTGTCGATAGCTTTAAAATTGTCAACTTTACAGTCATTTTCGCGAAAAGATCAAATTTAGCAAAAAAAAAAGAGTTCATTTTGGCATATAATGAAGTTTTCATGCATTTCTTCGGTACTTTCGGGCGGTATTTCGTAGTTTTGGTACAACTCGTCGGAACACGCATTTCCTAAGTATTTTTTGGTGCTAAGGCGTTAGCCAAATTTTCCTGTCAGGTTGCACTTTCGAGAAAAATGTGAGCTTAAGTGTCATAACATTTTTTATTTAGACCATATTTCAGATGTTTGGGATTTAAACTCATTTTTCTCGAAAACGTGACGTGACAGGAAAATTCTGCTAACGGCATCGTTTTCGGCGTCAAAAAATACTTCAGAAATGATACTTTGCTTCTCAAACGCCCCAAAAAAAAGTCTGTCAGTTTTATGAACTTAAGATGAAGATTCTAAAATTAAAAATGGCAAATCTGAATAGCGACTGAGCGGTAACGAAGAGGATGTGGAAGTTTTGCACTCGTTTTTCTTTATATATATATAGGGTAAGTGAGGATAAGGTCGGCCGGTCCCAGTAGTCGGGCTTTTTTTTTTTTTTGGTTTTTGATATAAATTTTAAATTACGTCAGTAATTTTTACGAAACACGTATGGTGCGCACGTCGTAATTAGTATTATATCACACGCTGTACTAGTAGCCACTAGATAATTGTGATACATTAGTCTTTCCCTTATTCTAATTGTTCCTCTTCTCCTATTCTAATATTTCCCCTCGCGCGTCCCTTGGAGTTCCTAAATACAAATAACGGCGCATGCGCAACAAAAGAAAAAAAAGACAAAAGTGAGACTGCAAATCTAAGAAGTGGGGGAGGAGAAAATTAGAATATAGGAAGGACTACTGTACTTGACAATTTTAACTGATATACGCATAGCCCCATTTTATGACAAATGTCGTCGTTTTTCTCATATTTTTCGTAAGAAAGTAATAATTTCTTTTAGAAACAACTTTTTCCGAAGTTACAAAGTTGCGAAATGCTGAACAATGGATTACTTAATTTGGTTAATTACGAATTATAAAGATACCTTACAGCAATAAATAAAAAAGTCCATTCTTTTAGACGGCGGCCGATCACTGCAACATTTATGGTTTTCTTGTTTTTTTTTTATTTATTTCGAAAAATAACGAAATATAATTATACATGGCCAATGATTTTGAAGTATACAGGTGCCCTATACTAAACAAATTAATATAGAATACTACAGAAATATTTAAGAACTAACAAACTATACCCCCATCTGCCCTACGAAGATTCTAAAATTAAAAATGGCAAATCTGAATAGTGACATCGGAAAAGATGTGGAAGTTCCCTTTGTAAATTGTATTTATTAAGAAAAAAGTAACTAAATACGTGACTATTAACGTTATAGAAATGTTGAAGGCTTACATTTTTATTAAAAACTTCCGTCAAAACTTAAAAAAGTAAGAAATATTGCGAATCTCGTGTAAAAAGACCTCGTCTTAAATTTAACTTTGTATGGTTTTTGCACCATTGTATAGTTTTTACTCCATACAAAGTTAAATTTAAGAAGAGGTCTTTTTACACGGGATTCGCCATATTTCTTACTTTTACAGTTTTTACAGAAGTTATTAATAAAATTGTAAGCCCTCAACATTTCTATAATCAGGTATTTAGTTACTTTTTTTCTTAATAAATACAATTTGTATGGTGTTCTGTATGTTTTCTGAATCGTGCTCTATAGTATTTTTTCGGCAGGGTTTTGCACTGTTTTTTTTTAAATATTTGTTGTATTTTTCTTTCCTTGCGTTTTTTTTGGTTTTTATTTTTTTTCTGTGTTAAATTTTTATTTATTCTTACACTATATGGTATATTTCATGAAAATATGGAACCCTGTTTTGGCACTTTCCCTTTCAAAACGCCTACCACTAAAGTGGTTAATCAACGTTCAATGTTTTATAATTGCACTCGTTATTACCGCTCTTCAACTTAAATGATAAGACAACTGGCAAAAAAGAAAAGCAAGACGCTCTCATTGGAAAAAGTGAAATGCGAATATCGTCAGATACGTAAATAAAGAAGAGTGAAAGATAAAATAAACGAAACGGACGTGAAAACAAATGCAGTAAAGTCGTATATACTAACGAAGTGAAAAAAAGTCTGAGAGATGCAAGTCGAGAGTGCAACACAGTTATGTTTGAATACATATATAGGTGCAGTTAAAAATAGGAGAGAGAGCATCCGCGCCTAAGAGGAAATGTCGGATGTGCAGACGAAAAGGAAATCAGAACGATAAGTCCATAGGAAGAACTAAGAAGAATCAAAAATCGATCGCGTGTATCGATAGAAAAAGAGGAAGAAAACAATATCAAGGAAAAGAAGATCGAAGAAGAGGGATTATGGAGAAAGGAAGAAGTCGGGAAAGAGAAGAAACGAAGGAGAGAGACATCAAAGGAAACTGCATATACACAATAAGAAAAGTACAGATAAGAAAAAGGAACATGAAGATGGAGAGAGAGAGAGGAAACGGTATAGGAGAAACGAAGCAGGGAGGGAGAGAGGCGACACAGAGAGAGGGCGCTACGTGCGCTTTCCGAGTTAGAAGAAGACGAAAAAACGAGACAAATTCGTTTCGCGTTTCGACACGCTCCGCGTCGTCAGTTTTCTCTGTGTTGTGGCCAGAAATCTCGAGGATTCGTTCCTTCCTCTAACTTTACTCGCGTCAAGTGCACTTCGGATGTATAATCGCGACGTTATCCACGGAAAGATGGGATACGAGGTGTCCCCAGGTCCCTGATGCTCCCCCGCCGTCCCGCTGTTTGACTGGGGCGCCCCCCCACTTTTGGCTGGTCGTCGCGGCGCGGATTCGACCCACGCATTATAGAGGCCGATTTTCCGAAAACCCCCCCGTCGGCCTCGGCGCGCAAAAAGGGGAGCGCAAGGTGGAACGAGGTGTTCCCTCTTGATCAGCTGCGCGGTGATGGCCGGAAAGCACGCCTCGAAGGATTCCTGAGAGTTTCGTGACGATAAGGAACCCGGGTAGCTCCCATACGGGAACGGAGAGTCGCGAACCTCGGCAGTCGCCATTTTACGATCTCGACTGGTGTCGTTTTTTTTTTGTTTTCCAAACCTCGAAATCGCTGTCTTTTGTCCCCCACGCGTGGGAGCCGTAAAAAAAAACTAATCCGTCATTCCTGGTCTCTCTTTTTCTCCGGGAAATTCGAGCCGCGAGGAGGTAAAAAGGAAGGAAAAACGAAGCGAGCGTAATCTTCGCTCGGTCGGGTCGTGTCGTCAACAAGAACAGCAGCGCCACCGTGTTCCCGTTCGCCTCGACGTCGCCGTCTAGTGTTTGTTCCCTTTCCATCGGCGGCAACAGCAGCAACAGCCATTGTGGTACACCTCGGGGAAAGAGAAAGAAATAAATGTCCGTGAGTCGACGGGCAGCACCGCCATCGAACGTGGAGGCCCAGAAATTCCCCTATGTCGATTTCTAACCGCGAAAGGCGGAGAGGCCTGGTCGTTCCAACGGGACCCCCGGGTACACGAATGTCGATTTTGGCACAGGCCACAAGGATGGAGCTGCGCGTCGGCAACAAGTACCGGCTCGGACGGAAAATCGGGAGCGGTTCCTTCGGCGACATTTATCTAGGTAACTTGAACATAAAACCTCTCCACCCAGGGGCCATCTTCCGCTGGGTTACCGTTGAGCGGAAGGCCCCTGCCCCACCATGTCCGCTCCTCGTTACGTCCGTCTCTTTTGTTGTCCGTCTGCTCCTATCTCTCAACTTTGCTCCGTTTCTTTGACTTTCCTACCTTTCTCTCCTTTTCTCACTTTATTCCTCTCCCTCTCTCTCTCTCTTCATGTCTGTACGTTGCTCTCTTTTCTTCTTGCCCTACCCCCCCCTCCCCGTGCATTTTTTCCTTCGAGCTTCCCCTTCAATTCCTTTATTTATCTCTTTTATGGTTATCGTCCTTCAATTTTTCATAATCGATGATATTTTTCATCCTACAATGACAAAAATCCATGTTACGACTGTCGTTACACAAACGACCTGCTCGAATATTTCCCAATTACTCACCTGCTTTAATATTTGTGTACATTATTAAATAATACTGTGTTTACTTCCTTTGTCAGCTGTGAAAAGTGATTTTCAAACGTGTATTCAATTTCAAATACAAGACAATGTATTTTGTATCGTCTCCTTTTCAAACGAGTTGTGTTATTGATCACCATGTCAACGAATTATAATTCAATTTTTCGTAACACTTTTGATTTCGAGCAGAATTTTAAGATTAATTTCTTGGAATTATGCGATATAAAGAACTCGAGATACTCGTGATTAAAAAATGTTTCTAAGAAATTTATCATCATGCTAAAAATTTATAGATGTCACATTATAGTTAATGTAGAATCTATAGATGTTCGCATTTTGAGAATTTATAATGGAATGGTGGAAATTAAAATAGTAATGAAAACGGAAGTATTTTTATGTGTAATCGAACAGATACAGTTATGTTTTCATGGAATTAGGCATGATCGTATTCGTAGGAACAATTCATGATCAACTCTCTCAGTGTCAAGTGAGACGGTTGCAAGTAGGGTGGGGAGAGCAGGTGCAACCCCCATCACCTAAATTTTCTGTACACTTGCATGTTCGCCATGCTTTTTTACATGCAAAACTAGTAAATAGTACGAAGACAATTAAATTACTGCTGGTATTTTTATTTCCACCAATATATATTGTGAAAAGTAAAAGTAAAATTACATTTCTGAGTTTTTACAGTTTTTATTTATTTATTTATTAATTTTACACAGGCATTATTGCCGTTATACGATGAAATCCAAATATTGTCGCATAAACGAATTGAAGAATTTTAATAGAAAAACTTAATGAATAAACTTACAAAACTAAATAATGTAAAGAAACGTTGTGTTGAAGAATTTACATAATAATATTATAATACTAATCATTGACAAAGAAAATTACAAGATTCAAAAGATCAAGGATCATAGAAACGAAGTTGGGATTCCCTATAACTGGTAACAAATTCGGCAAACGAATCAGAAGTGTTCAATTCACAACTAATAGTAGTCCATAGTCTAATAAGACTAAGTTTTGTTGAAATTTTCTGTTATTTTCATAGTAAAATTACAATTTTGTAGTAAAATTACAATTTTTGTAGTAAAATTACAATTTTCATAGTAAAACTGCAATTTTCGTAGTAAAAGTACAATTTTCATAGTAAAACTGCAATGTTCTTAGTAAAATTACAATTTTCGTAGTAAAAGTACAATTTTTGAAGTAAAATTACATTTTTCCAAGTAAAACTGCAATGTTCTTAGTAAAATTACAATTTTCCAAGTAAAACTGCAATGTTCTTAGTAAAATTACAATTTTCCAAGTAAAACTGCAATGTTCTTAGTAAAATTACAATTTTCCAAGTAAAACTGCAATGTTCTTAGTAAAATTACAATTTTCGTAGAAAAACTGTAATTTTTGTAGTGAAATTACAATTTTCATAGGAAAACTGCACTGTTCTTAGTAAAATTACAATTTTCGTAGTAAAAGTACAATTTTTGTAGTAAAAGTATAGTTTTTGTAGTAAAAGTACAATTTTTGAAGTAAAATTACAATTTTCGTAGTAAAATATATTTTCGTACAATTTCCGTAATAAAAGTACAATTTTCGTAGTAAAACTGCAATTTTTGTAGTGAAATTACAATTTGTGTGGTAAAATTACAATTTTTGTAGTAAAATTACAATTTTTGTAGTAAAATTACAATTTTCATAGTAAAATTACAATTTTCATAGTAAAACTGCAATTTTTTTAGTAAAAGTTTTTTTAGTAAGAGCATTCATATAATGCGGTAGCCACTACATTCCAATTACCAACACTTGCTTCAGTACGTGCTGCAAATGATGTGATACTTTTACAGAAAATTATAAGTAATACTATACATTGTGATCAATTATATGACATAATTCCGTTCAACACACGAAATCACACCTTACTCCGGCACATGGACATGTTTTATCTACCTAACTCAGCCAAAAACTTTGTAAGAAATGATACTGTATACAGAATATGCAAAACATTCAACGACGCATATAGACAACATAAAATTGGCCCGGACATCTTCGAAGATCAAACTAATTTAGTATCTAGGAAGATAAAATCTATTTTTTATAATTTTTAATAAGCTTGTTTGTAATTATTTTCACTTTCATATTTATTTTCACTTTTATACTTATTTTTATACTGTTACCTTATACTTATATACATTAAATTTTATATTATGTTGCACTTACTTATCTAATGAATTTACTGTATTGCTATATGAGGTTGCACTATGTTGTAATTATCTATTGTTTTTTTGAAGGATGTTTACATCCGTTAATAAATATAATAATAATAATAAAAAAAAAGTACAATTTTTTTAGTAAAAGTACAATTTTTGAAGTAAAATTACAATTTTCGTAGTAAAACTGCAATGTTCTTAGTAAAATTACAATTTTCGTAGAAAAACTGTAATTTTTGTAGTGAAATTACAATTTTTGTAGTAAAATTACAATTTTCATAGTAAAACTGCAATTTTTGTAGTTAAAGTACAATTTTCATAGGAAAACTGCAGTGTTCTTAGTAAAATTACAATTTTCGTAGTAAAAGTACAGTTTTTGTAGTAAAAGTACAATTTTCGTAGTTAAAATACAATTTCCATAGTTAAAATACAATTTTCTTAGTAAAACTGCAATGTTCTTAGTAAAATTACAATTTTCGTAGTGAAAGTACAATTTTCGTAGTAAAACTGCAATTTTTGTAGTGAAATTACAATTTGTGTAGTAAAATTACAATTTTTGTAGTAAAATTACAATTTTCATTACAAGACTGCAATGTTCTTAGTAAAATTACAATTTTCGTAGAAAAACTGTAATTTTTGTAGTGAAATTACAATTTTTGTAGTAAAATTACAATTTTCATAGTAAAACTGCAATTTTTGTAGTTAAAGTACAATTTTCATAGGAAAACTGCAGTGTTCTTAGTAAAATTACAATTTTCGTAGTAAAAGTACAGTTTTTGTAGTAAAAGTACAATTTTCGTAGTTAAAATACAATTTCCATAGTTAAAATACAATTTTCTTAGTAAAACTGCAATGTTCGTAGTAAAATTACAATTGTCGTAGTGAAAGTACAATTTCCGTAGTAAAAGTACAATTTTCGTAGTAAAACTGCAATTTTTGTAGTGAAATTACAATTTGTGTAGTAAAATTACAATTTTTGTAGTAAAATTACAATTTTCATTACAAGACTGCAATGTTCTTAGTAAAATTACAATTTTCGTAGAAAAACTGTAATTTTTGTAGTGAAATTACAATTTTCGTAGTTAAAGTACAATTTTCATAGCAAAACTGCACTGTTCTTAGTAAAATTACAATTTTCGTAGTAAAAGTACAATTTTTGTAGTAAAAGTATAGTTTTTGTAGTAAAAGTACAATTTTTGTGGTCAAACTGCAATTTTCGTAGTAAAAGTACACTTTTCATAGCAAAACTGCAGTGTTCTTAGTAAAATTACAATTTTTGAAGTAAAATTACAATTTTCGTAGTGAAAGTACAATTTTTGTAGTAAAACTGCAATGTTCTTAGTAAAATTACAATTTTCGTAGTAAAATTACAATTTTCGTAGTAAAATTACAATTTTCGTAGTAAAATTACAATTTTCGTAATAAAATTACAATTTTTGTAGTAAAATTAATTCGAAAATAGAGGAAAATTTACCATAAACATGTAAAATTTACAATCGAAATGTAAATTTACAACGTCACAAGTGGAAATAAACCACGGAAAATGTAAAATTACAAGCTCACTGTAAATTGTGCTACAGGGATTTATGTAGCTGCTCCTCCCTCTCGCGAGTTGCACCAATAATCGATTGACGTCTTATTTAAGTGCAAATGTAAAATCACATTGATAATATAAGAATTTTACCACAGCGGTGTAAATTTACCATAATATTCACTGGTGTTTTAATTTCCCCACAGAAAGAAATTTCTAACTTTCGTATCACGGTTTGTTACTATATGCTTATGTTTCACAGCTTTCTCATGCTCTAAAAGGATGAAATATTCCTCCAACAGCGTGATTTCGTGCTTTTTAGTCATGGTCCACGTTTTGAGTAGAAAGGAAAGCCTACAAAAGCTTGACGCAAAACCTAGAAACTTCTTTCCGTGCACCATTCTTTTTGTTTTCTTTCATTATTTACGAGAAAAATTGTAACTCCAAAATGTAATTTTACTTTTACTTTTCACAGTACTCGTCGATTTTGAAACAAAATCTGATCAATGGTTTTTGCGAACTAAAATATAATGCCATATTTTTATTCACTTGTTTTGTGACTGATTTGAATTGTAATGGTACTGTTTTATATTATCTTGAATATTATGGATCTTAGGTGTAACATAATATAGTTGCTGAAGGTTGTATGGTTAAGGATTAACAAACAGATTATGACAAAAAGATTACTAAACGTTAATATGAATATAAAATGAATTTCCTGAAAATTTTGAGCCATTTGGATATCAGTGATGAGAACTTATAAAAAACATTTTATGCCTATTAACATGGTGTATTATGTAAAATGGCATTTTTCAAGTCTTTATATGCAAGATTTGCACAGAATTAACAAATAGATTGACTTAAAATTAATGTCGATTACAGAAAAATATGTAATAAATATTTGAGAGAAAGAATTAGATCGATTGGATACGCTAGGTAAGAGAACTTCAATGAAATTGTCAAAAGTTCATTATGGTACAGGTTAGAAGCCATTATTCGACTTCCGAACAGTACTGGACTAGCCAAAATTGGGCGAAAATAACATTTGACTCCCTACGTACCATAACAACCTCCTTAAGAAGCACCACTGCGTATCTCATTTTTCGCAACTTTTCAGGGGAGCCAAAAAACTACTTTCTATCTTTTAAATTCTTATCTTTATACTCTATCTTTTTAAATAAATTAATTATTTATGTATATAATGTCAAAATTACAGAAGATGTTTATGAGATTTTGTAAAAGTATCGGTACATATGAAAAAAACCGGATAATGGTAAATACCATGAGATACACAATGTTGCCTTAAAGTTCAAGATACGAGATATTATTCTATCTAGTGGTCAAATGAAAAATCATTTTGGCCAAAAAGTGATTGACATGGTATTGCTTCTTAAGCGACGAAATATGAGTATAAAAGCCTTCATGAATTGTTGCGAAGAATCGCCTGGTATAAGAGAATATGACGCTGTCATAAAATATTGAATATAACAAACGACTGGTACCATCACAACAACTTTTTCAACAAAGATTTCAAATTTACATTTTGCAAAAAAATAGGAGTTGTTTGTAACCAAGTCTTTCATCAATAGTTTCAAGTGTCATCATTTTTTTTTCTGATTTCAAGATGAAAACAGATGCAACTTTGTGCGATTGAAAAAGCTTATAGGGCAATCTAAGGGACAAAAATCTCTGAATTTCCTCTGTACCGTAAAAAAGAGTAGTGTGAAATTACTACGCTCAACGAGGGTATTCAATAGAACCTACTTTGAACATGACTAAATCCCTAGAAACAGTGTGAAATTATCAAAAAAAAGTGTAAACATACAATGAAATGAAGTGATTTTACACAGATGTGAACTGCGAAGGAAACTGTGCATGTGCACACGTAACAATTTAACACAGCCGTCACATACTTTCACAGCTGAAAACGCAATTTTACACAAAATAGTGCTTCAAAACTTAGTAAAATTACATGGTTCAGAATAGATAATTAATAAGACCCACTTTGATCATGACAATTTTACAATTTTACAGTAAAATTAATATTTTTAATTGTACAATTTCAACTACACAGTGAAATAACCGAGGAAATCATATTTTTACCACTTTCAAAGTAAGAATTTCCTCTGAGTGTACATATAACTGTAGTATGATTTTACAATGCCGCAGTAATTTTACACTGGTCATTTTTACAGTGTGTACAGAATTCTGTGCAGTCAAGTAAATTGTTTTTAAAAATGTAGTTTTATTTGTCAAACATTTTGGAAGTCTTGTTATAAAACTACTGTTCTGATGTATATTTTGTTATTAAGGACGTTCCCGGAGAAAATGAAAAACTACAGATTTTTCTGAAACGTTGCTAAAATGTTTATTGCGAGATGCTTTACCAGTGATTAAAAATTCAGTATAGTAATCTGAGTTAAATTTTGAGAAATTTGATGTAAAAGTTGCAAAGTTTTATATGGGTGGAATAGGAAAATGCGGTTTCGCGAGGTAATTTTTTAGAATTGTGAAACAAATATTCTACAGAATCCTTTATAAAACTAACATGTGTTTCAGAATAGCATTAGGAATGTTGTGTTGAAATCCCGAGATGGCTTACCTAATTAAATTAAAATTATCAGTGTGTAATATTTTTAACTGAACGGTATTTTCATAGAGTCCTCCTCGAACATTTTGTTTTTGTCTAAATCGATGACATTACATTCGAAAACAACAGTTACAATAACAAAATTTATTAAAAACACATGCAGTAGTTTCGATTTCGCACTTCTGCGCATATAAGAGAGCGAGTGAGAAACCCGCACGTTTATTAACTCTATCTCTTTCTCATTGGGGAACGTTCTTACGGATGTTCCTGTATAAGAAAGAGACAAATGTGAAAATCTGGTTCATTACAAATTTTTTAATAGCGAAATATCTAAAAATAATAGGGGAAGATGTTCAGTTATGAACACCCTTTCATTTTTGGCTCATAAATTTTGGTCAACTAGATATTATGCAGACATATGTATGGATAGCTAGAGAAAATTTGGGTTAAACATTTAGTAGAGTTGTTATTTTTAGCATACATTTTTTTGTTCGGTTGTGAACACCACTGAAAAATCTACTAAAAATAGGAAAAAATGAAGTAAAACTATCTCAGATATGTACAGAAATGATAATTTATTGATTTCAAAAACCTTTAACAACAGAACAACAGAAGATAGCACTATTGATACCTATTGTTCTTCATCCTCTTCACGATGTTTATATTACCAGTAGCTTTTAAGCATTTTAGCACACTTAAAATGCGCTGGCCAAAAAGTGAAACAAATGAAAGCCGATCGGAAGAAACTTAGAAAAACAAGGATCGATTATAAATTATACAATACATACAACAATATTTTATGAATTGTAAAAAAAGGGGTGTAGCCACATTAAAACCTCACAACAAAAATTTTTTTTGCACATTGTGGTGGTTGTCGCTATTAAATCACTAAATATAATAAATTTACTATACATTTACATGGTGCACTTATAATAGAATTAATTAGTTAAAAGGAGACCATTGTATTCGCACAATGCTTTTTTTCAATTTTTTCAGATAATCTGAATGAGTATCAGATACTTTGAACTTGGTCCATGGCTTGCTCACTGTAAAAACCTAAGCCAGTTCTTGTTTTGTCACAAAAATCAGAAATATGAAAAAAAAAAACAGCATGCATTTTAGGATAAGTTTAGATCCAGATATCTGCTCATCAAATGCTAGATTATTTTTTCAAATACGAGATCATATGATATCAAAATATTAAAACAATTCACGATCATTGTCCTGACTATATCACATATAAATAAAAATCCTGAGATTCGTAATATCTATTATGAAAAAATCATGCAACTCAAATTTATTTAAGGTTTTATGAACTTTATTTATTTATTTATTTATTAATATATTAACGGACATAAATGTCCTTGTTACAACAAAATAATAATGGTCACTTGATACATTCTTATATTCATTTGTATTATTC
This sequence comes from Trichopria drosophilae, assembly GCA_030407085.1. Taxonomy (NCBI): domain Eukaryota; kingdom Metazoa; phylum Arthropoda; class Insecta; order Hymenoptera; family Diapriidae; genus Trichopria; species Trichopria drosophilae. Next base: position 137,193,547 of record CM059584.1, on the reverse strand, counting down.
GCACTTATAAATCTTATTTCTAAGTATAAATTGCGATAAAGATGAGTAGATCTTATTTCCTCAGACAGACGAGTAATTCTATTTATCGTAGAGAAATAAAATCTGCTCGATTTACAGTGTACCTCAGAAAATGGACGGTGTAATTGGCCGAAGAGAGAATAAATTATCAATTTCTTGAGAGTTAAAGGAGTTGGTTTATATTATATAATAATTATATAAATTGCAAGAAAACCTTATACACTAAAAGGGAATCTCTAAATTCATGAATTGATTGTATCATGCGTAAATTAAATATCTTACAAAAAGGTTCATAATCATGTCAGAACCGGTGCATAGGATTCTTAAAAACTTCCTCTAAACCGCCTCCAACCTATTGATGTTGTTTTTGAAATAAGGATGCCAAATTTCTGATGGATATACAGTAGGACCTCTCTTATTCGAATTGCTTTTCTTATTCTAATTGTCCAGCCTCTCTTATTCAAATTGTTCCCCCACAAGTCTTCTCCCACTATCACACGAAAAGTCAACGAAAAATATTGTCCACGAATCACAAGCTCGCAAGCAAAGTAAGTGGGGGTAAGGGGAAAATTAAAATAAGAGAGGTTGGCGCCATCTTGAAAAACTTTACTAATTAGAATAAGAGAGGTCCTACTGTACACAATGGGAAAAAAACTATAGTTTTGAAAATGTGAATTGTAGCCTAAAAGTCAGTGCAAAGCTTTGTTGATCTAAAAAGAAAACCTAAACTTGTGTTGGCTACTTTTATAACGTAGTCTAAATGATTAGAAAAAGTAAAAGATCTATCAAAAGTGTCACCGAAGTCCCTAATCGTCTCTGAGCGAACTAAATCGATCCCATCAATCTGATACAGAAATTGCACTGGATTATTAGATTTACTAAAGTGCATAAATGTTGACTTTGAAGCATTTAATTGTAAACCATTAATATGACACCATGAGGCAATACCTGACAATGGAGAATCAATAACACAATATAACTTCAGATCGTCACACAAAATCCACAATATCGTTTATAAAAATTAAAAACAGCAACGGGCCTAAATAAGACTCCTGCGGAATACCAGAAGGAGTTTTAAATGCTGCAAATATTTTCCTTTTGATGCTGACAATCTTATGTCTATTGCACAGATATGACGCAAGCCAAGCTACGAATAATATATAAAATTGTAACAAGTTTATACATTTTTAAAGACAATGAAACATAATAAAACATGAATTTATTTCTTCGTTTGAACGATTAACTGACTTGCAAGTAGAAAAATTAAGGAATATAATGTGTTGTCGATGTACAACTACTTAAAATGTTAAAAAAAAAGGAAAAGGTATTAAAAACGCAATAAATGTTGGATATTATTATTATTATTTACAGTGCAAATTATTATGGCAGCATTATTATTATTTACAATGAAACACTTTATTAAGTTGTTAAAATTACATTTAGTTCCTTTTTTTATCAAAATGTATAATTAAATTTCCCAAAAAATTAAATAAAATAGTTTTTTGCACCTGTTTTCTCCCTAGAATAATTCCAAATTTGGTATCAAAATACTTATTGGGCTTCACTGCAATGATATTTGTAAAAAACAGCAATGGGTCAAAACTTTTGATTTTAAACTTAGTTCAAGCTCACCGTGGGTATTTTATTTTTCATGGTTTTAATTTTCATTTTATAACAATTTCAATAGAATATTTAAAAAAAAATGATGTTAAAAAAGTCATTGTCAGTTTCAACCTGTTGACATTTAAATTCGTTGAAAAGTTTCTTGTTTAAAAAAATTAATTTAACAATTTTTCATTTCTTCTTAGTATTTATCAGAAATGTAATTAGACACAATGGACCTATATCTTGACCTAGCGTTAAGTAATTATGCGCCTACATTAATATTTACATATGGTATTAAATAGTAATACCGGTTTTGCCTATTTTTTTTTAGCCATAGCTTGAAAAACATTCACTAAACATACAGGGTGAGTACTTCAAGGCCAGAGATAGGAAAATGCATATTATAGCCAGAGATAAGTTATTTATATCTTGCGGTCAATGACAATCAAGTTTCAGAGATTAGGTTAAAAAAAAAACAAAATTTTAAGCATATGTACAAATAAATTTCTCACTCCAAAACGATTGTTCTTTACGAATTATTTTTAAAACATGTTGAGATTGTATTTCAATCAATCGTAATATCAAATTTTATTTGTATAAGTGATGCCTGATACAATACAAATTAATAATTGAATTTCTTCGTAGTGTATTCCATTACACATCTTCAATAACATTTTATACTTTAAATAAATCAAGAAATATTTATTTGGAGATTTTGTAGGTTCCATTAATTAATTTGTTGGTCCTCGTTTGTCACTGGATTTGGTGTCTGTTATGGACCTTAACCTTAATTAATACAGACATTTTTTTATTAATTCATCATCAGACAATTGAAAGAGATTTTATCTATTGAAAAAATATCCAGAGATAAAATCTTTCAATTGTCTGATGAATTAAAAAAAAATGTCTGTATTAATTAAGGTTAAGGTCCATAACAGACACCAAATCCAGTGACAAACGAGGACTAAAAAATTAATTAATGGAACTGAAAAAATATCCAAATAAACATTTCTTGATTTATTTAAAGTATAAAATGTTATTGAAGATGTGTAATGGAATAAGTACGAAGAAATTGGTATACTAATTTGTCTTGTATCAGGCATCACTTATAAAAATAAAATTTGATATTACGATTGATTGAAATACAATCTCAACTTTAAAAATAATTTGTACTGAACAATAGTGAGAATTCTATTTGTACATATGCTAATTTTCTCTAGATAGTTTTTCAATAGATAAAATCTCTTTAAATTGTCTGATAATAAATTAATAAAAAAATGTCTACTAATTAAGGGTAAGGTCCATAACGGGCACTAAATCTGATGACAAATGAGGACCAAAAAATTAACTAATGGAACCAAAAAATGTACAACAAAAAAATTTTTGTTTTATTTAAAAATAATCACGGTTTGAAGTAACAACAAAAAATATCTTGCAACTGTAATTTAATTCTATTTTATCCTTTAATAATAAAAGAAATAGTGTTTTATGATTAAGTGATTATATAACAGTACAATGTAGAATAATCAATGTTGAATAATAATGTATTATTTTATTTGTATCTTCCGTTAGTCAAAGAAGTTTTACATTTATGCATTTCACATTTAATGGTACAAAAGTAATTTGTGATTACATATTAGGAAATCATAAACAATGTTTCATTTAAAATTGTGTAATCAAGAAATATTGTAGTACTTATGTAAGAGTTAAATTGTTAAAGGATATTTGTATGAAAAGCAATCTTTTATCTCAGTATAAAATGGTTTGAAATGTAAAGCATGGAGTATTTATTCGGATGACGATGATCCAAAATTCATATTTTGTAGTTTTGTATTTTATGCTGACCGATTGGATAGTTACCATTTGCACACAAAAAAAAAGATTCTCACTATGATGAATGGTCAGAAATATAACAAGAAATTATGCAATGCTAGGAAGGAGAATTAAAAACAAAAAAAAAATAAAAAAGGAGAATTAAAAACAAAAGAAAATAAAAAAGGAGAATTAAAAACAAAAGAAAATAAAAAAGGAGAATTAAAAACAAAAGAAAATATTAAGTAGCTGAATTAATTGTGATATTTAAAATTTGTAGATTTAATTTTTATTATTTTTATTTTCTATCAGATAAAAAACATCTCAAAAAAGCTTATCGAATAACTGAATAGTTAGATGTATAAGAACTATCAGTTCTTTATATATATTTCTTTTTTATTAAATGGTTTCAATGCAGCATTTTTAATAGTGGTCTGAAGTTAGTAGTCGATAATGTAAACATTTATTTAATTGCAAAAGGTCTGAATTTCTTGCTTCATTTACAGTAATTAGAATAACTGTTACAACACCAAATGTTACATACATTACTACCTTATTGTTCTATGCTTTTAGAACTCCCTTAACCCTTGATATTGGATAATGTTATAGCCATGAAAAAAAATGTGCACCCAATGTTTCTTACTTAAAAAAGGCTGCTCCTTTAAATTCTGCAAAAAGAATTGGTCCAAAACTCTTTCCAAAAAAGATACAGCTGTTTTTATAAAAAAAAAACGCAAAATTTTTAAATATTTGTTTCATAAATCGTCAATTTACACCGGGAAACTGCAAAGCAGAGGACTCGGAAATGAAAAATATCGCGTCTAAAATGTTTCAGCTTCAAAATGGTACCTGCGATTTTTCAAAATTTCAAAATGGCGGTCTAAAAATGGCGCCCAAAGTGCAAAATTTGTATATTGTTTCATTTTTAGCCAACCGATTGAAGTTTGGAAATCGGCAATTGCTCAATAACTGCAAATTTATGTTTTTTGAGTCGCTGATTACAAATGTGAGGTTAGATTTTCAAAATTCAAAATAGCGGATCCAAAATTGCGGATGACATTTTTAAAATATTAACGGATTTTCTTAAAAATGGTCACTAAAGGGTTTTCGTGGTCGCTGATTACAAATATGAGGTTAGATTTTCGAAATTCAAAATGGCGGATCCAAAATGGCGGATGACATTTTAAAAATATTAATATAACACCCAAATGCACAGAAAGTTTACTGCAACTTCAACGCTCATTTTCAATAAGAAATAAATTTCGAAAAAAATAAAAACTATCAGATTCTACCATTTTCAAGGCCGCTCTTTCGAATAATAATAAGAAAATTTAGAAAAAATTGAAATTTATCTATGATTTTGACATATATATTAGAAAAACGTGATTTTTTCAAGACGCAATTTTTAGAAATATCGAATTTTCGATACAGTATCTTTCTTTGAGCGAGGGAAAATATATTGCAAAGGTGCACTCGATAGTTGTACTTAAAAGAATTTTAGTTGTCAGATTCCAAAAGGCTGCTGCTTTTACAAATTCCTTTTCAAAATTGAACAATTTTTTTTCTTGAAAACTATGAACTTTAGAGAAAATTTCATAAGAACAATTATGTTCTAAAATAAGTCGAAGAATACCTTCAAATTTTTTCAGAATGTATTATCACAATTTTTTATTTTTGAAAAATCTGAAAAACCGAAATTTTGAAAAAATTCATTTAAAAAATCTGAAAAAATTTGATAGTACTCTTTAACCAATTCTAAAACATTTTCGTTCTATGGACATTTGCTTCAAAGTTTATAGTTTAAAAAAAAATTATTAAACTTTTATGGATTTCAATATTAATAATTCATTTTCTTGAAAACTAGAGTTTCGTGAAAATGTCCTTAGAACAAAAAGTCGGAGAATTGGTTAAATAATACTGTCAAATTTTTTCAGATTTTTTAAATTAATTTTTTCAAAATTTCGGATTGTTCAAAAATAAAAAATTGTGATAATACATTCTGAAAAAATTCAGGGGTATTCTTCGACTTATTCTAGGACATAATTGTTTTTATAAAATTTTCTCTAAAGTTCATAGTTTTCAAGAAAAAAAATTGTTAAATTTTGGAAAGGAATTTGCAAAAGCAGCAGCCAATTTGAATCTGACATCGAAAATTTCAAATATACACCAGTGTTTCTTTTAAGTACAACTATCAAGTGCACCTTTGCAATATATTTTAGCTCGCTGAAAGTAAAATATAGCATCGAAAACTTGATATTTCTAAAAAAATGTGTCCTAAAAAACTCATGTTTTTCTATTATTTGTGTGAAAATCATATATAAATACCAATTTTTTTAAAATTTTCTTACTACCATTCGAAAGAGCGGCCTGCAAAATGGATGAATGTGACGTGTTGTTATTTCTTCGAAGTTAATTGTGTATTGAAAATAAGCGTTTAAAAGCTACATTTATATTTTTCTTACAAAACGGTCATTTTTGTTTGTTAGATGTTTACATGTGGGAGACATAATCAAATTCATTCCAGTCGATGAACAATATTTTGAATTTAGTTTAAATTTAAACTGTATTTAGTATACTTTCTTTAGTATATTGAAGATACATAGAAGGTCACTAAAATACAAAAAACACATTTTCAAAATGTAACAGAACTGAAACTAGTAATTAATTACATTGACGGATGTTTGTTTATCAAGCATAATTGTTTATTGTTTGGTATAAATGCTCTATTCATAAATAAAAGGATTGCAAATAAAATATGTCCATTCTTCCAAATTTTATGTCAGTTTTAATACTTTTTTTGATACTTTATGTAGGCAAACATGTAGAATATGTTTTTTTAATTTTATAGGTACAAATATTTCAACTGGCGAAGAGGTTGCTATAAAATTAGAATGCGAAAAATCAACCCATCCACAAGTATTTCTTGAGGCGAGGTATTACAAGTCGATGATTGGAGGAGGTATATACTTTAAAGACAGTTATTATTTAAATGTTTTAGAATTACAAATTGTCCATAATGAATGTAATAATAGTTGTATACGTAAAAAAGTAAAAAGATAAAAATAATATTAAACTCGAGGACTCAGGCAATGTTCATTTTTCTTAGTGATTTTATTAAAGACCTGTAGTCATTTTAATTTTACTTATACAATTAAATTTCGAAATGTTCACAAATGCCATTTTTGTCAACATTTAGTCGGTATTCCACGGGTAAAATGGTGGGGCCACGAAGGTGATTACAATGTGTTGGTCATGGAGCTACTTGGTCCATCCTTAGAAGATCTCTTCAACTTTTGTTCTCGAAGGTTCAGTTTAAAGACTGTATTACTTCTTGCAGATCAATTGGTAAGTTATTTTTTACATACTTAATAATAGCAATATTTTTAACTCCATGAATCCAATGTTTAGTTCATCCATTTCATGCAATGTACAAAATTTAAAATAATATCTAAATAAAATAGTATTTTTTAATTTCTCAAAAAGTTTTGTTTTGCTTTGAAATTATGAACTGCATTAAAGGTTTAAGTTATTGATATGTACTTAACATTTTCTTTGTAATGATAGAGAATAAAAATCGAAAGAAAGTTTTGTTTCTCTGAATGTAATTGGTGAAAATGCTATTAAGTAACCAAAAAGCCGTGAACAAAAAATAATTAAAATACGAAAACGAAGTATTTGGGCATGAACAGGTAAATAAATCAATTGACCAGAAATGCTTTCACTATACTAAGTGCAGACTCGATTTTACTTATGTTATGCTCCACTTGATGTGCCTTCCAAGTGGGTCACTCTAGTGACAGTCTAGTAACTTTTTTTTTTTCGGCGAAATCCGTTACATTTCCCAACTGGTACCGCGTATCGAATTACCAAAAATGATTTTTTATTAAAAAAAAAAAATGCACATTTTTTAAACTGCTTCGTAGTTTTTATTGAGTAAAATAAAAATTATTAGCAAAAATCGTACGTGCCTTTCACTGATATCTTAAAAACAGTAAAAAATATTAATAAACCTAAGCAGTTTTCACTCGAACCGATTTGCGACAGAAAAGTCTGAAAAGTATAGTGTTTGTTTTGTGTTTTTACGTTCTGAGTCATTGAAGAAGACAGTGTTGATAACTCGTTTGTATTCCACGTTTGTAATCTGAAAAATTCAAATAACTTTGTTTTTTAAAATGAATATATAAATGTTTTTTTTTCTGCGTATTTTAAATATGTTTTTTTTCCGAAGTTCAAATATTACTTTACGCGCGGTATATAAAAATTTACCGATTCTATTTAAGTATTCGGACCGTTAAGATTTTCATTTATTGCCGGATAATAAACGACGATGATCTGATTAGATCACGCGGGATTAATTTTATTACCGTCGCTCATTATAATTAAAGACGGTATTTTGAAAAAAAAATGAAAGTATATCTTCAGGGTTTATTATTGATGATATACGAGTACTCCTTTCATTTGTAGATTTACTTTCTCGACGTCTAGATTAGACGAAATCTGACGGGAATTTATTTATAGCAAACGATATTAGCAAAAATGATTAAACTAGTAATAGATAGGTTTAAATTGGTCTCTTATGTGTAGTTTAATAGATTATGGCGATTTATTACTGGTCAAATATTGGTATGAAAGTTTGCCTTTAACAATCATAATTTTGGACTTTTACAAATACTTAAAGAAAAATTGTTAGAAAGATATTCAAAATATTTACATAAGTTCGATTTATAAGTGCATTGTAAAGCGACGATATATTTTTATGAGAAAAATTATTTTCCAAGGTTAAACGCAAAATAAAAAACGTTTATCAACTTAGGAAAGCGGGAAGAGTTTTTAAAGAGTATGTGACTTGCTTGTTTTAAGAAGTATTTTAAAAACATTCATTTGTTTAAACAAGTTGCTACCGGCGATACTAGATCATGATTCAGAAATTCCATTAGCAAAGCCAAAACAAATGAGGGCAATCCATCGGCAATCGAAAGGTTCCGGGTTCAAATCCGGCGCATCGAATTTCGGTCGTCACTTTTTTTAAAAATAAAAGAATATTTTTATCGAGAACACTATTTACTTATACCGATTTTTATAGTTTTTAACATCGAAATTTGTCAAAAGTAATATTCAATTGTCGGAACGGATTTTAAAGTAATAATAAAACACACTTTTATAGTTCTGGAACGAAATTTTTGTACATCAATTGTTTAACCCATTAACGCCTGAAATGACAATTTTTATACTTCATTATCAATCAAGTATTTCATATCAAAATCGAAGTTGAAAACAATTGAATGGTACATATCCTATTGTTTTCGAGGTCGCTCTTCAAGATTCCGAGGTCGAAATTGAGTTTCAGCCATCAGGAATTCCAATATGGCGCCGAACTTTTTAAAAAATTCCAAAAAATTGGGAATTATTTATACTTGTCAATTTTTTTCGAGCTATTAGAATATTGGGATTTTATTGAAACTCTGAACAAAGGTGTACAAAATACTTCAATTTTATGGAAAAATTTTACTTTTATACCCCACATGATTGCAACGACCTCAAAATGGCTGAAACAATGAAAATTTGTTTGAAAAATTTCTGAACGTTCTAACTCAAAAACTACGTGCTGTTATAAAAAAATGCTAAGAATGAAAAGTTCTTAGAATTAATCGAGAAATATAGTGGAATTTTTTCAGATTTTAGTGACGACATTTTGAGAAATTTTGTTTCAAAATTTTTTTCAAAATCATAATTTATTTATGAAAAATTCTGGAAAAAAATTGGTGTATTCACTTATGAATTCTACGAGTTTTTTGTTCTTTGCAATTTTTTTCAAAAGTTTAATAGTTTTTGGGGGGAAAAAATCCTAAACTATAATATTTGAAATTCATTTCCTCGAAAACTATCAACTTTTCGAAAAAATTGCAAAGAACAAATAACTCTTAGAATTCATCAGAGAATACACTAAATTTTTTTCAGAATTTTGAAAAAAATGTTGAAAAAAAATATCAAAAAATTTTGAAAAAATTCCACTATATCGCTTGATGAATTTTAAGAACTTTTCATTCTGGGCTTTTTATTTTAAAAGTTCGTAGTTTTTTAGTTAGGGAGTCCAGAAATTTCTCAAAGACATTTTCATGGTTGACGCCATTTTGAGGTCGTTAGAATGATGTAGGGTATAAAAGTAAAATTTTTCCTTAAAATTGAAGTATTTTGTTCACCTTTGTTCAGAGTTTCAATAGAATCCCAATATTCTAATAGCTCGAAAAAAAATTGATAAGTATAAAAAATTCCCAATTTTTTGGAATTTTTTTTTTCATATTCGGCGCCATATTAGAATTTCTGATGGCTGAAACTCAATTTTGACCTCGGAATCTTGAAGAGCGACCTCGAAAACAGTAGGATTGTTTTCAACTTTGATTTTGATACGAAATATTTGATTGAAAATGAAGTATAAAAATTGTCATTTCAGGCGTTAATGGAATAAGTCAGATTTTTAGATTAAGATTTTTTAAATTAAAATTATAAAAAATTGTATTTAATATTTTATAAAAGAATATTACATTTATTATATATTAATTCGTAAAATAATTCCTTTTATTCCTTGATTTTCTAAAAACATTAAATTTATTCTTTAATGTTAGTATTTTTTTTTGAACCATAATTAATTTTGTTCGAAAAATGTAATTTAACTACTACAAAATGATTTGGTTGAACGTCTAAAATAAATGTATTGTCCAATAAGGACGAAAAATGATTCATACATTTGCATCGCATGTTCAACTGAATACAAAAATATTTAAATGTACTAGGTAGTCTATGAATAGCAAAAATCAAATTTTTGTTAGCTTAGTGTGGTTTAAATATGCAATGAAGAATTTATGATTAACAACCAGTTAATAAAAAAAATGTGTATGTGTCACTGTGTCAAGTTTTACAGAAAATTCATAAAATGTGAGTCATCAAAAACAGTTTGTAAAATGAAAATAATAATCACTTTTTCAATCTCTTGAACACCTTTATACTTTTATCAATTAGTAACAAAAACAGCTTTGAGATTGAACGTGTTTGTTCTTGGCTTTTTCTTTATTTGTTGATATTCTCAATGAATTTTATAATTTTTTTTTGATCCTTATTCAATGAGAAAACGAAATTGGTGAGATTACTAATTATTTGTTATCCTAACAAATCGCAGAACCAATTCGGTTCGTTGTCGAAACAACGAAAATTATTGTTATGTTAATTATTAGGATGACAAACAGAATTGTTGTGCGGAATTTAAGCATTACAATGAATAACTGAATTTTACAAATTTCTGCTATTTTCATTCTGTGATCCAAAGAATACACTACACATTATAAACAGAGAAAAAGGAATTGTCTTTTCAATCAAAGAAATACAGTAGGACCTCTCTTATTCTAATTAGTAAAGTTTTTCAAGATAGCGCCGACCTCTCTTATTCTAATTTTCCCCTTACCCCCACTTACTTTGCTTGCGAGCTTGTGATTCGTGGACAATATTTTTCGTTGACTTTTCGTGTGATGATTTTCGGGGGAACGATTAGAATAAGAGAGGCTGGACAATTAGAATAAGAAAGGCAATTAGAATAAGAGAGGTCCTACTGTAGATTTCAACGAATGTTTACGCGTTTTAACGCTATTTTATACTTTGCAAGAGGTTAGAAATTGGGAAGCGTTTGCGTTGTAAGAAAAGCGATAAAAACATGCGAATGATCAAAGTTCGAGTTTTATATAAAACAAAATTTGCAATTCAGAATGGCTGTTGTGCGGTGCGCACTCGTCTCACATATGATAATTAATAAAGGCAATGAACTCTACGATATTATGCGTCGAAGAATGAGACATAAGTACCAGTAATGCGCACATATCTTGAAATGACATAAACGTGTGTAATGTCATTGTAAGAGTGTTAAAAAAAAAATTGAAGAAACGTTGTCCCGATAAAGAGTAGGAAAAGAAATCGTTCGGTGAAATATTTTTTATAAAAGAATTATGTTATCGCATTTTACAAATTAATTCGCGTCATTTATTACTTCAGATCAGCAGAACGGATTACGTACACAGTCGCTACTATATTCATCGAGATATCAAACCGGATAATTTCCTGATGGGTCTGGGAAAGAAGGGAAATCTCGTGTACATTATAGATTTTGGATTAGCAAAAAAATACCGCGATCCAAGAACCTACAAGCACATACCCTATCGGGAACATAAAAATCTCACTGGTACTGCCAGGTAATTATAACACAAAACTTTGCTCTTTTAATATGAATTATAATTATTATTGGACAATTGTTATGACATAAACGATTTTTTCTTTTTTTTTTTCCCCAGATATGCGAGTATGAACACACATTTAGGAATCGAGCAGTCGCGAAGAGACGACCTCGAGTCTTTAGGATACGTACTTATGTACTTTAATCGAGGCAGCTTACCATGGCAAGGCTTAAAAGCCGCGAACAAACGACAAAAGTACGAACGCATCTCGGAAAAGAAAATGTCCACTCCCATTGAAGATCTCTGCAAGAATTATCCAGGTAATTATCTTTTTTTTTTCAATCATATTTCATCAACCCTTTTTTGTGTTTATATCTATTAATAAATTAAACATTCCTCCTCTGTTTTATTTATTTAAAATCTCTTATTAGACCGAACCATCACGTAGGGCTTTCGCGATCGCCTTTCTGACGAGTCCACGCGAAACCCTGGGACGAAACGTGTATCTACAATAGACATTAGTTATTTATTTTGTCACTAGAGGAACACAGAATCCATTATTAGTTAAATCCTTAATTTTACATATAAGCAGTTCAGTAAATCGAAGATTCTGTAGCTGGCAAAACTACAAAGTCCGGCTCATACAACTTTCATTTCCCATATTCGGTGGCTCTCGTCAGAGCCCCATTGTTTACATTAGCAGTTTGTTTTTATTTTTATTTAGTCCATCGACCGTACATACCAACAATTAGATTATTACATAGAATTAAGTTTCAAACGGTCAATAAATTAATTTATAATACATTTGTTCATATTTCATAACCATTTCATATTACAACTTTAAATATTATTGTCGCCGAATCGCAGTGTCGAAACCAAACCTAACCGAACCTAACCTAACGGACCGCTACGTAATGTACGTCTCTGTAACAAACTCCTCTTTCTTCCACGTGTTTTCATAACACGGTAAAATTTGTAAGACTAAAAAAATGGCCAAGACTTCTTGAAATTCTGGAGATTAGGTCCTTATTTTGAAAAGTTTCAAAGTATTCCGACATTTGACGTAATTTATTGTATAAATAACAAATTTCAAGTTCGCAATTTAAAAATGACTGAATATCGCAACCTTTTCTATAATTTTGCAATGGATCCATTATAAATTTTTTCCTCTCTGTTAAAACGAAAGAATTAAAGACAGAGCACCGTTTTAAAGGTCACATAAAGGATAAAAATAGACGCGTTTTAACGATGTATATCTAGATAAAAATTCGCAGTACAATGTACGACACGATATGTTTTGGCAAAGAGTCTCAATTAAGCGCTTATGCTAAAGTCGCGCAACTTATTTTTTGTTGTATGCATTTTCATTGCTGAGAACGTAAGCGCCAATGAAGGTTATACAGCTTTTCTTAAGGATAATCCGTAGAATTGCTTAAGGAATCACTAAAGTTATTTAATGTTTAAAAGAATGAATTATATGCTTCCAACCTTAAACGCATTTTTCAAGTACGCGTCAAATACAGATCTCAATTAACATTGGTACGATCGAGTTCAGTGAGACTTCTGTGTTTGTGGTATGCAAACAATGATAGTCATAGTTTTTACATCACTTAAACTAGTTACTCATGTACTAAAGAGTTAACTGTTGAAATGGGATGGAAGTTTTTATTTACAAACCTTTAAATATGAGACTACTTATCGAAGAAGAATTTCGTTAAACATGCGAATCATCAAATCAATAATTGTTGTAGCTTAATTAGTCTTCCGACGCCATTTTAAAATCAAAATCGACAAAAATCGAAATAGGTGAAAGCATATTTTTGACGTAAAACTATCGGGAAACCGGTAACATAGTGAAAGTTGCCTTCAAAAAATATGTTTTATCTTTTTCAATGGTTTAAAAAAGCAACCTCAAAATTAATTGAATTCGAGCGTCTCCATTTTTTAAGTTAATTAATTGGTAAAAATCATTATCATCACGCATTAGTATGTTAAATATTACAACTAAAGGATAATAACAATTTTTAAGAACTTAAAATAGTACTTTTAATTAAGTAAATTGTTTTTTGTTATTGAATAATAAACTGAAAACCGCTACCGTGACTATAAAGAAGTTCAAAGTTATCTTAACTTTTTCTATTGAATTTTATGATGGAAAAAGTTGACAAGTCGGAGAAGAATAACAAAACCGAAGTGTGCGCAAGGCATGGCTAAAAAATACTTAAAATAACTGGATGAACTAAAATGTTACATAAAAAAACTGTGATATTTTGAATCTTGTATAAAAAAATGGAATAATATGTACTTGCAAGAAATGTATTCCATGTTATTAGTTATTAGGCAATCATTTTTGTTGGTAAATATGAAAACTATAAATATAAAAACTATTTTCAAGGTTCTGCATTACTGAAAAATAAGTAAAATGTTTCGAAAATATTGTTTATCTGACGGAAATCGACTCATGACCGCAGCTGTACTTGGTATAGGTTTCTCAAGTTCCTACATTTCATACACAAATGTGAAGTATGGCGCCATCTTCTTAAGTCGATCTGCAACTCTCGCAAATCTTAATTATACAGCAAAAATTTACTGAAAGAGCGAGTCCGTCCGTATTAAAGATAATAAAAAATAATAAATAAAAATGTCAGCACCGCCAGTATGTCTTTCGAATTTTTAAAATCAATTAGTTATTCAGCACAGAATCTTGTTTGTAGGGAAAAGTTATTGGTCGGAAAATAACAATGAATAAGAATTCAAGTGATTATCGTATGAAGTTTTACTCTCATGCTTTAATTACACTGTACAGAACGACTTGAATTTCGTTTACGGTTTTAAGCATAATTATGTTAATCTATAGGTTTTTCAGTATTTACATCAAATTTGTGTGACTATTTCACAAGATATCGATGTACATTGAAAAGTTAATTGCAATAAACAAATGAGCATTGATCGAGGCAGTCACTGAATGTTTTCGAGACACAAACGGTCTCCAAATTTTAAGCATCGGTCACACAAATCATTGTGGTCAGTATCATTTGTAAGTACAGTAGAACTTCACTTTATTGTCCTACTCGGGGTTTTGCCTTTCACTTTGTTGTCCGAAAAATGCGCATCGTCTGTTGCGCACCTTCCAGCCGTATCGCCTATCACAGTAGGCACGACACTGTAATTACGAAAGAGGGATGAAGAACTAACCTTACCAGCGCTAAATACGTGAAGTGAATCTCGCTAATAATGTGAAGAAGCTATCAAAGTGAAGGACAATAAAGTGAAGTTCTACTGTAAAAATTTGTTTGAGTGAAGCTCCTGTCGTGCGAATATATAAGTTACTTAGAACTTTCGTAATGCAATCGGAAAATATCTTATGAGCACTGATTATTGTATAAAATAATCATAAACATGAATTGTCAGTACCGCCGTAAAGTTGAAGTAAATCCAAGTATGATACAAATTTTACTTAATCTGGGAATGCGTCGTCGTTTTTAATTGTCATTAAAAATATCACAGTTTCTGGAAAATTGCTCATATATAAAATAACACTGGAAGAAAAAACAACCCTAGATTAATAACGCATTACATTTTTCGTTTTTCAAAAGTACAGTAGAACTTCACTTTATTGTCCTACTCGGGGTTTTGCCTTTCACTTTGTTGTCTGACAAATGCGCATCGTTTCTTGCGCACCTTCCGGCCGACCCAATAGTGCGACACTGTAATTACGAAAGAGGGAAGAAAAACTAACCTTTCCAGCGGTAAATACGTGAAGGGAATATCGCTAATAATGTGCAGGCGCTAATAAACTGAAGGACAATGAAGTGAAGTTCTACTGTACCAGTGATTACTGATACGTATTCACAGATATATTTAGAGTATATTTAACTAGCTGGGTGATTTTAAAAGAGTACAAATATACAAATTTGCTAAATACATCACGATCAAAGTATTTCAGAAATTTGGCTGCAGTATTTTCTGATGTATAAGCAATTATATGCGCCAAATCTACAGAAGTTTTCATTTTTTATTACTGTAACTTATTGTTAAGAAATGGCGTAAAAAATTAAAGAGGATTAAGAAATATTTGTTTACACACTTTGATTTATTTCAAGTAGTTAAGCTAAAGTAAAAAAGCTGTTTTTTCTTTGCGAAAATGTTGCGATATAAACTCAATTGATTCAAAGTACGATTAAGTTTATGATCACCGATAATATATGATGGAATTTCTTGGTATTTATCAGTCAATTAATTTGAGTTAAAACTGTAAACAAATAAATCTATGAACGCATTACTTTATTATCTTCTTGTATGTAAAATTTTGGATTCGATACCTATTACGTTTGATATTAAACTGAAAAAGTAGAAAGTAACCCTCTAGCGCTTAAATTTGAACTATTGTGAAAAATGCGTTTCGCCCCAGTCATTTTGTGCCCTTCATATTTAATTCAAAATGGTTGATAAATAAACAATTATTGACGATTTCCTAACGGTTCCCCATTAATACATTGAAAAAACGTTTTGTTTATCGCAGCGGAATTTGGGACGTACCTGCAATACTGCCGAATGTTAGGCTTCGAGGAGAAGCCGGACTATGGGTACCTGCGCCACCTGTTCAGGACGCTGTTCCACAATCAGGGCTTCACATACGATTACGTATTCGACTGGAACATGCTCAAATTCGGGCATCCGAAGCAAGCTGCCCCGGGTTCAGCGCAGCAGGCACCAGCTCATCCGCAGCCGACGAACGCGGCGCTACCTTCCGGAACCAACAACGACCAGGAGCACCGACCAAGGTCAGTATCTGCGTTGAATGCGCGCGGAGCGTTCCTCGCGTCCAAGTCTTGATGATGCAATAAAATCAACAGGAAAGCGACGACGAGCGTTCCCTGCAAAAAAAAAATAAAAGAAAAAAAAAAAACTGTTTTTTTTTTTTTCGTTTTCTTTACGCGATCACAAATATATTTTGATCTCTCACATCACCGCCACGAGAGCGCGCTTTATTTTTTGGCGGACGCGTCAATGAATCGGGGGCAACTTGGCGCGAATACGCACTTAGATGTCAGACGCTTGATATAATGAATGCCGATCAATTATATTGACGGCAGATCTTTATTATGATTTTTTTCGTTCTTTTCCTCGATTTTATTTCCCATCATCGAGCTGTGGCGTGCCGAAAACGAAATTTTTTCCTTATTTGTGGCGATGTCCGCAATGGCGCGTATGTGAGCTGTCCTCGCAAGTTTCAGGCCCTACACACGACAATGTCAGGCGAACAAGTTGGGTGCCACGGTATTTTCGTCGGTGGTGCGCAAGGACAAGATCGACTCGATCAACGCGCGTGGCGAGCCGGACAGCCAGGACAAGAGTGACCTTCAAGGTAAACAACAACAATTGTACCAACAATGCCGCACGAGCGGCCAGCAGAATCCTCCTGCGAGCGAGCGTAAACAGACGGTGCCGGTATCGGTAGCGGCGAATGCGGCGGCGACGTCGGCGGCGACGACGACTCCGGCGACTGGTCGTTCGCCGACCGATTCAAGAGCGAACCCTTGTCAATTTAGTACATTTAAATCCACCGGGGAATGTGGCGGTTTAGGTCAGAATAGGTACCGGGCGAGTTCACGTAGTCGCGACGATTACCAACCCCCGCAGGCGGTGCCCGAGGGCAGTCCGAACTCGCGGCAACTAGACAAACAGAGCTATTTTTTTCATGGGCATAAAACTGAGAAAGACCTAGAGCGTGAAATGACGGATTTCGACGAGGTAGATGCGGCCGAAATGATGCCTATGGAATTTCGAAGGAAGGACGCGGCTAGTCCAGCAGCAGCTTCGAGTGCCACCATGAACTGCTTCAGTAGCATGGAGCGCGACAAGGATTACGCGGAAAAGCGGCACAGCAAACGCCGTGGTGCTGGAATTTCCCGAGATTTACGTCGCGATTCCGGAAATGTCGAGTTCACGGAGAAAGAGGGCGAAATTTTCCGGAAAAACAGCGCCGAACTCCTGCAGGAGGCCTCGACGTCGAGGCGTAAAAACTTTTCGTTCCGGAACAAAGAAAAGAGTCACCGGAGTCTGGAGTCGCTTGACAAGAGCATCGATTCGCCCATCGCCGACGCGAAGAGTCTCGACTTGTTACCAACGGACCGAACAAAAACCTCCTTTTTCCACATTAAGCAAAGAAGTCTCGATTCTACGCACAAATCCAAAAAATCTATGGCTCCGGGCGATAAACCTGTCCAAAACAAGCCCGGTTTGTTTCAGCGCATTGGCAGAAGCCTTAATTTTTTAGCCAAAGATCGCGACGGGAGTCCCAAAGTCTCCAAAAAGACGATTTTTAACCGGACACCGTCATACGAATGTCGCAGGACCTATCGCGCCGAAGAAGACCAAAAATTGAACGTTGATTTTTTTGAGAATATCGCTCGGGACGCGTCGATGGAGCCGATCTTCCCCGACGTGAAATTGGCGGAAGTCGAGCCGCCGAAACCCGGAAGTTCGTTTTACGCGGAACGGAAGCCCGGCGAAGGCGCTTCCAACGACGGCGACCGCGAGAAGCCGACGGACTCGGCCGATTACGACTTTCATCCGGCTCCCAGCGACTTGACCACCAGCGGGAACAAAGACAGCGTCGAGATTGGCTACTCGATCAGTCAGCAGGGAAAACAGTATCTTCAAGCTGCCGGCCAGCCTGACAAATCCAAGAACGTCGTCTACGGGGAAAGCTGGGACCTGTGCCTCGGTTGGATGAGCAAGGTCGACCTCGAAGCTCTGAGTCGCGGCACGAACTCGAGCGAATCCCGCCGACGCTCGAAGCCGCAGGGCAAACTCGACATCATCAAGGGCATACTCCTCGACATCTTCGTCGACATCTGCCTCTAGGTCGAAAGTTCGCGGATTTACCGATTTGATTAACTCGCCAGCGTTCCCGAAGTCTCCAGCAAACTGGTTACGCAGTCAAATCAATTCTAACCAATTAATTATAAATACCTAGTTAAGGGCGTGTATGTGTAAACTCGTGTGCGTGTGTCCGTTTGTGTATACGGTTTTTTTTTTTTTTTTTAAGTATAGGGGTTTTAATCCTAAGCATATACGTAAAACTGTAATCGATAATGTTAATCGCACAAATTGCGCGCCTGATTCTTCATGTTTATCCGTCGCTGCATATTAAATATCGCGGGACCAGGAGTACATGCGCGCGTGCGCGCGCCTTTCCCCCTCCTTGAGATACGTAACTTTTCTACAAATTAATCATTTCAGCGAGGGATTTTGCAGTCGACTGACGTACGGTGCTTTATACAATTTTATATGGATGCAAATCGCGCCATCTGGGACGAACGTACGAACTAATGGACACTTTCCTCGTACAGATGGCGCAGTTTTTATACCGATCGATGCGAAAATATATCTTTTAATATCTTCGTCATTTTTCAGCGATGTATTTTAATCGCGTTTGTGCGCTTGGCGTCGTTAAAGGCGCCCCACGTCCTTTCATGACTTACCACTGCCATTTTTACGAATAGTCGCGTCATGTACTTTAAAAGGGCAGATCCTCCAATCGCAGACTGACCGTAAAGTATTAGGTAGACTGAAAAATGCGAGGACAACGCAATACGTTTATTCGACGAAATTTTTATTTTCTATTTTTCGAATTCTCAGTTCTTCGCACCTCGAACAAATTTTTTTTAACGTATTGACGCAACGATTCGACCGATCGCATATATTTTTTCAAATCGATTTTCGTCGTATCACTTCCCCGACGCCCGAATTTGCTTTCGTTATTGCGTGTCGCGGATGGCGATGAGAGACGAGGGAAAGAGCACCGAACGACTGCACCTCCACTACGTGGCGCTTTACCAAAGTTTAGATAGACAACTGCCGAAAAATCGTCGTCGTAAACGTCGATCACTTTCGTGGCATCTTTCCCTTAAAAGACTCGTCGCCGTCCGAATTGGTCTAATCTTTTATTTAGTCGTCTTTCTTTTAAGTACTCGTCCATAGACTAATTTTCCGTCATTTTACTTTTTTTCCCTTGAGATTTTTGTTCAATTTCAGCCGTAATTGAATATTTTTTTCATTACGTTCTTCATATCACAATCTTATTGTAATCACGTACGCAGTCTGTTCTAGAACGATGCTGAGAAGAAATTAGAAATAAATGTTTTTCCATTCAAGGACTGGTCTTTTCTTATTTATCTCACACCACTTTCGGACCCCTGTGTCTCAAAATTTTTTTTTCTCACTTGGCTTGAATGGAAAAACCCCCGCGAACGATTTAATGTCGGGTTCCTCGAAGGTCCCCCACGGAACTTTCGACGAATCACAATGAAACTCGTAACCTCACGGTTTTTTTTGGCATTTCTGTTTTTCTTACGGCGTCTGAGTGTTTTTTTGTTGTTGTTTGGTAACGTTCATTGCTCGGCTTTGGTTCATTACTATAGTCGATTCCTGGTTTTATTCATTTTTCCATTTCAACGGCCAAGCGTGAAAGCTCGATCTTCCAGTTCTTACGAAGAATGAGTAAAGAAACGACATTTGTTATTGTATAAGCATGAATTCAAAAAAGTGAAAAGTAAACAGTTACTTTAAACAAATTTCTTTCTTGTAGCCAAAGAATTGTTGGGAAGGTTTCAAACTTGTTGGGCAATGACAGTTGACTTACGGACGTATTGTTGACATAACAATTGACATGGCACAAAAAACGAACTTTTTTCTGAATACCTCATCTTAACCTATAAATCCAAAATGTGCAACATTTTTTGTTGGTTTTTGAGCTTCGTTCTCAACAGGAAACTAGATTCATATTGAAAGTGATCATTTACTCAGGATTTAAATATCTGAAAAACGTAAAATGCTGAGATTCAAATACAAAAAAAAAAAACAGAACAAAATTTTGTTTCTATGAATTTTTATTGGATTTTTTATCGAAGGAAAATCACGCTAAAAAATTGGTTGGAATTGAAGTCGTGTATCGAAAAATACCACAAGTTTAAAATTAACAAAAATTACGAGCATTTATTTAAAAAAAATCCAGATTTTTTAGGATTATACTAATAAAACCGAAAAAACTAATGGGCGTCTTTCGTCTGTATTAATCCTTTAAAGACCAAATGTACATAAATTTAACGTAAAGTTCAAGAGTACTTTTTAGTAGTAAAGCGGAGTAAAAAAAATGTCGAAATTAACGTTTTTTATTGTCTAAACTTTGCTCTTTCGAATGGTGTGTAAAAATTATCGCAAGTTTAAAAATTACGAGCATTTTTTTAACAAAAGTCAAGATTTTTAGGAATTTTTTCATTTATCGTTATTTTTTTATTATTTCTCGCATTAAAATACCTCGGATATAAATAACGCGTCAAAAATGTTTGGGCTAGAAAATAGAACTAGTGAAAAAAATTACATTTCAAAATGGCGGCTCAAAATGACAGCTAAATTCAATTTTTGTGTGAAATTTATAGTCGTGTGTACTCAGTCCACTAACCCGAATGAAATCACTTCAAATTTGGTTCCCGGTTTTTTTTTGGGTTGCTGACTCCAAATTTGAGGTTACTTTTAAAAAAAATTAAAAATGGGGAATCCTTATATGCAAATTATTATCAAAATTGAAAAGAAATTAAAATCTGTGTCCGCCATTTTGAATGTGTACGTTGATTCATACATTTTTTAACAGGGATTTATATAATTTAGTTCAAGGTTTGAGGTTATACAAGAAAATCTTATTTTGCAATCATTATTTCGGAAATAACGAAATAGTACCAATATTTTTGCAATCAGCCGCCATATTGGATGTTAATATCGTGAAATGAAAAATTTTGGCACGTACATTTTGAAGTTTAAGGTCCATAGACGCTTTTTATTCACTTTACCGACATAAAAAAAAATGAAATTTGTTAAAAGACTAAAATACAGCGGTTTGGATTTGATTTTTCTTAAAATTTAATTCCAGACGCGTCAAGTTCGATTAAATTCTCAGCAGAAATGAGTGGTCTGAAATTTGTTCAATCCCGAAAATATATGACGAACGTTGAAAATATCCATAAAAAAATATCCGTTTGGTTCTTAATTGCTTAAGTTATGTATAATCACTTTTTTAAGGTGAAAGTTTTGTTTCCCCGTTAAGAAGTGAGATTTATTAACACAGTAGTGTAAATTACAGGTTTAATTTAAAGTATAAATATGGATCCGCCGTACAGTAGTACAGTAGTCCTTCCCTTCTTCTAATTTTGTCTCGTTTCCGATTTTAATATTTCCCCTCACGCGTTCTCCCCACCGCACCTTCTACTTTGCTTAGAAGCACATATGACATATAACTGCGCATGCTCTGCGAAAGAGAAAGAGAGAGGAAAAGCGAGACAGCAAACGTTTAGTGGGAGAGAGGAGAAAATTAGAATAAGAGAAGTTAGCCATCTTGCCTGACTGGAGAAATTAGAATAAGAGAAGGACTACTGTATTTAACAAAAACAACGAATTTTGACACTCTTACATCGTCATATAAAGTAGGTAGCTCTTAAAACACTAAAAGTTGATATTAAAGTTTCATGTTACATAAATAAATAATAATAAACAAATAAATTTGAAAAAACATTGATTTTGTAAAAAAAAACCGTTGGTAGCAATACAGTGACCCTCCCCATATTTTAACCTTTCGAGTCAAGGAAGATGGCGCCTTCTTCCCTTAATTTAACGCTTCCCCTCATCCCCACGACTGGCAGTATGAGAGAATATAAACAGAGAGAAAACATAGTGGCGTCTAAAAAGTTAAAATAAGGGGAGGACTACTGTATTAGTCTTTTATTTCACAGTTTCACAGCTGCTGATTACGAATATGAAGTCAGATTTGAAAAATTCAAAATAGCGGAACCAATATGGCGGACGAAATGTAAAAATGCGTCAGATTCGCTTGAAACTCGTCACTTGGAAGTATTTGGGGTCGCTGATTACGAATATAAAATCAGTTTTTGAAAATTCAAAATGTCCAAAAAATCAGAATTTCTTTTAATTAAACAGATTCGTTTAAGTCATTCCGGGGGTTTTGAGATCGCAGATTATCAGTTGTCGTATCTAGCGACCCGAACGACTTTCAAGTAACAAGTTTCACGCAAATTTAATAAGTTTTTAATTTTTCGTTAGCCATATTGGATCCGCCATTTTGAATTTTTTGATAACTGACATCGGATTTGTAATCAGCGACCCGAAAAATCCCCGAGTAACGAGTTTCAAGTGAATTCCATGAATTTTTGAAAAACTCGTCCGCCATATTGGATCTGCCATTTTGAATTTTCGAAATCTGACTTCAGATTCGTAATCAAAAACCTTGAATACTTTATATAGCATGTGTTTTAAAGAATAACGCTTTTTTTTTTTTTTAAGAAAAACGTGACACAAAGGGTTAAGTTCTTACAATAATTCTTATTTGTACGCCGGAAGTTCATCATAAATGTCCATTAAACTTGGTGTTATGATAAACAAAATGGCGGTACATCATGGTACTTCAGCACAGTCCAGTTAGTTCCTTTATAGCGCAGTAAAACAGCACAAATGTTTTGTGTTAATAAAAACTTCCAAAATATCTTAATTTGTTCATAAATCGTGAAAAAAAATGAATTTTACTTCCTTTTTCTGGAAATATCCTCATTTATATTAAGTTTACGAGAAAACATGAGATCGAAATTGTTCGTGTCAAAACGGTATTGTAATTTTTCTTTTTTACCAACGTCATCGATCACGATGAATTTCATGAAAAAAAAATTATAAACGATAGATTAATAGCATATTTTAACCAGTTTTAAATAAGTCAAAACGTAAAAAAGGCCAAAATATTATGACATCCTGTACGTAACCAGAAAAAAAACGCATTTTCAAATACATAACCTCAAATATTTTATAATTGTGTTGTGACGGGGAGGAAATTAATTCCCAAGATCTTTTTTAGATTTATCAAAATTCTTTCGGATCTGTTTTGCTTCCGCTGTATTGAATTTCGATATTCCACGTACAGATTCATAATTAGAAACGCAAAAAGCCCCTGACTAGCAAATTTCAAATGAAACGCATGTAACGGAAAAGGATTGTATGAACTGTTTTTAGTCCCAAAAAGTATATTTTTCTGATACCGAAAAATTGCACCCATGGACTTATGACCCACCAACATTACCTAACGCATTTGAAACCTTCTTTGCAGATCTGAAAGGTTAGGAAACCTCTAGTCTTGTCATTTCACACGACAAAATATAAAAAATCTTTACCATTATTTTCGTTTGAACAGAACTGGAAGTTCGTGATATTATACAGTACATCTAAGATATTTACTTCGATTTAGTGTATGTTTCTATTCAATTAGGCAATTAGTATCGCTGCTGCATGTATACTTTAGGTTTCGAGATAATTGAACCAGAAAATTTCCTTCAGTCTTTCTTAAATCTTTAAGAAACGATCAAAAGTGATACATTTACTACTCACCGTTATTAATGGTCACATTTAGTCGACAAAAAATTGCTGTGCAATTTTATTGCCAGAAAAATGCTACTAAATCACTATTGACTATGGTCAGTTGTAATTTATGGTGCTCGAGCTTTTGTTGTTACGGTCTTAGTCGGATGGTGTGGTATGCTTTTGGGAGGCAAAAGTAGGTAGTTTTGCAACTTTTTTATTCGGAAGGAAAAGACGGAAGTTTATCTCAGAAATAAGTTAAAAAACAAAGACAGTTTGTGGTAAGAACACATTTTGTATTTTTTCTGTCGCTGCTTATCTAAAAATTTAAACTTTAGCAAAATTTAGGCACTGCAATACTCTCAACTTACATAAAATTATTTTAAAATGCAATTCCAGTATTTTACGCTTTGTATTAAGGTGATTTGGAGTGATGTATCACATTCATCATGATTCAAAATCGAAACTTGTTCCTTTTTCACGATGCCATAAAAAAAGTAGAAAGTAGAAACATTTTGATACCTAATCCTCGACCATCATTAACAATCGCATGGTAAATAAGAGAATGAATTAACAAAATTGTATTTTATTACTAATATTCATTGTCGACCTTACAAAGCATCCGCCCCTTTAAGAAACAACTAGAAATTAGGTTATAAAAGTAAAGTGAAGAGTGTTTACTTACTAAATTGTCGACTGAATGGGATCCGCACCTTTTAGTTGTGTGAATCAGAAACGGTGGGTATACATTATTCTCAAACAGACTTTTTCTTCGCACTTTGATGTTCGATGATGTCACATTTCCATACATCTGAACTGTGAAGTGAAATTTTGCCTCACTAAAAGAAGCACGAATTTGCCAAATTGGAGATTTTAGAACATGACTTGATTCTATTGGTCAATGCGGATACATGTAACGGACCATTTTTTCGACAATCGGATTACGTAGGGGATATGTTTTACATTCTAATTTGGAATTTACGTTTCAATGTCTTTTTTTTTTATCAGTATTTTCAAAGAATGTCGTTGATCGAAACTGCAGTTGATTAACAAAGAAAATCGAGGTGCGCGATCGCCGACGACATGGATTTTCGTGGAAAAAATGGGTTTTTCATAAGTTTTTTCTGATGATCTCTTTTCAGCAGCGGGTGTCGGCGGCCAGGAACGAAAGGTCCGAACCAGGTTGTGCCACGATAGTGTAGCGGCAACTGCTAGCGACATGCCACAGAAATCCACGTGAGTCGAAGTCCATTTATTATACACCATTGCTTCAAAAAATGTTGTAGTTGTTAAGTTTTACCAACTTTTAAAGGGTAACACCACTTTAAATGCCTGAAAAGCTTTTTTGGTAATTTTATTTTCTCATTTTTACGGTGGTGTTATCTTTTAAGTAGAATCGCTTGTACATACGGAAGAAAAATAGCCTTTAAAAAAAGGGTATTCTGGCCACTAAACCATACTGGATAAATTTACCAAAAATTATACAAAACGCAGTCGATAACAAAGGAGTTACGACCAAATAAAGGTTATTTAAAGTCTTAAGGTTGTTTAGTTTAGGAAATCACCTTGAAGGAATGAAAAATGTGTACAAATGTAGCTATTTATAGAAACTCACACACATCGTTACTCCTTACGTGGATTGACTGTCGTTCATTTAAATCTGACGTTTTTCTTCAATTTTTTAATAAATGCTACTTCGTGTAATCGAAATGCTTACATTAAAAGTACGAATTTATGATAGTGACGAAAAAAGTTATTATTTGATATTTTTGTCTTTCTCGTCAAATATCTTTTAAATTAATTCCTCTCGCAGTGTTTACCTTGTGAAATTACTGGACAAAGGAACACGTGCACATTCATTGATTAGTTAATCAATGCACGTCACATTTCGAATAAGTTTACGCGTTAAATCTTTACCATATTACGTCATCTTTCAGGGATTAATTTAAAAGAATTTTCCAGCGTCGATTTTTAAATCGTGCAATTTTGCTGTAATTTTTGGTCGTTCATCCATTTTTTAATTCAAATTTTTTGTCGTGAAATAATATGAAATAATATGAAAAAAGGCGTATTTTGAAAAACTGTCTAAATATATGAAACGATGAAGAAGTTTTAGACATAATTTTGATGTGCATTTTATATTCCTGCTTCACAATGGCTTGAGGGTCTTAGTGTTTTTACAAGCTTGCAAAAAAAAAAATGTTTGTTTAGGAGGAAAATGACGTTGAAAATGTCTCCCTGTTTCCAAAGTAGAAAATACTGCTTTCCTCTCGTGAAATACTAATAAAACTGTGGTACTAATATTTGAATGATGGACATCTTGCGCTAATTGCAACTTCGCTTCTTTATGTAGTCACATTTCCCTAAATGATTTTTGGTGATTTTAATGATATTAAACGACAATGAACATTCAAAATTAAGTAACAATTGATTTATAATTTTCGAGTTTATTTCTCGGTAAACACGGTTCTAGGACGTAAATAATTAAAATAAAATAATAAACGAGCTTGGATATAAGCTACTAAAATGCAAAATGAAAAATTATTGAACGAAGCCGGAGTTTTGTATGTTACCGTCTCCGAAACTTTTGATCTATGGAACTGCTTTAATCTAATTAAAAACCCAATATTATAGTAAGATCGGAATCCCTCTAACGGCAACTTTAGAAATAAGAATGGCTATTGTTTGTAAAAGCGAACGTTTGCATATTAGTAGCTTATATCAAAGCTCGTTTATTATTTTATTTTAATTATTTACGTCCTAGAACTGTGTTTACCGAGAAATAAACTCGAAAATTATATTATATAAAAGCGGTTAAGAAATTATGATTGTTGTTTAACAACAAATTAAATAACAATTGATTTTCCAAGAATTTATTTCTATTTGTTTAAATTAAATTGTCAATTATTGTATTTTTTGTTTGAATTATTTTTATATTATCGCGGTAGAATAAATAGAAATTATTTTTCAAAAAGAAGATTAATTTGCAGTTAAAAATCACTAATTGAAATTTTTCCTACTCGTGATCTAACAAAGTTTGACAATGCACGCTTAAATTGTGTTAAACACCTTAGTAGAAACACAATGAAAATGCATTATTGATTTTCTAATGTTTGCTAGGGAAATAATGATTAATTTTCTTTTTTTAATGTTTAAGAATAAATTTAACATTAAAATAACTTTTTTCACAAATAAATATCAAGATATTTCAAGTAATTCATATTTCTAATAATTTTTGTTTCACTTTATTTGTAATATACAAATGATTATTCTACTTCTTATTAATATAGAATATATCCATTTTCCTAAAACATATTTTTATCGTTTTTTAAATTCAATCTCCCTAAAAAGAAATTTAATGGTTATAAATTAGAAAATCAATTAGTGGCATAAGTTTGTGCATGAGAGAATTTTTATCAAATGTACATTGTTAGTGTGCTTTAAAGAAGTTCTGCTTTTTATCGAGAGTATAGGTGCATTTATTTTTCAAGTCAATTTATGCTCAATGTTTTTAAACTCAAAATTAGAATGCGAATTCTGAATTTAGTAAGGAATAGTAACAAAATGTTACTTTACACGTCAATTAGTCCTTATGTAAATATCTTTTTATTCTACCATTCTTATAATGGTTAAAAAGTTGCAATTTTACTATTTTTTGTTGAAAAATATGTAAAAAACACGATTTTCACAAATAACTTTTTTTTTTTCAAATCGCTGAATATCAATCTGAGGTTAGGTTTTTTTTTATTCAAGATAATCCAATATGGCGGACCACTACATTTTAAATAGTCATAAATCATTGTAATTTTCAGTATATTTGTATTTTTTAGTCGCGGATTACAAATTTGTCATTATATTTTCGAAATGCGATATCTCCGTATCGACCTCTATTTTGTTAATAACACAATAAATAAAAGAAATTCTAGTATAGACCTTTAGTGGCCGCATAAAGCGCACGTTTAAAGTAAATAGAATCGCATTTTGATATAAAAAGTTTATAGAAATTGAAAAAATGATGTTTTTTCTTTACATATTTTTGAAAAAATGCCAACAATAACAGCTGAAATCGAGATACAAACGCAAGAATTCAAACGTAATTAGCAAATTCATACAGAACATGTTTAAAAATGTTTAATAGTTCAGAATCTCCCACAGATTTTAAATGATCTTAACCTCGATAAAAAGTAGCTTCAAAATCTTCTGAATAAGCTCGCTTGAAACATTTCTGACCAGTATATGCGTTCGAAAGTCAATTAAAAAACGTTTCGTGTGTACTTTCCCTTCATTTTTCAGGTAGGCCGAAACCTAACGAAGCAAACTGAATTGCACGCAGGGCAAAAAAAAGAGTGATATACACAAAAGAGAGCGAAAGAGCAAAAAGCGCGAGAATCGAAGTTTAGGGAAAAAAGGGTTATGGAAAAGGGACGACATTTTCTCGTTGTTGTACCCGAAAAAAAATAAGACCCTTTGTACCCGTGCCACGGCCCTCGTACGGTGGTAATTGACGCGCAAGCTTCCCTGAGTACTGCTCGGGTTCTCTGTGCCTCCGTCATTTTGACGTAACGTGCAATTTCACATTTGACGCACGCTTGGTGCGCCGTCGATGCATTTCTTTGTTGTTACCGTAATACAAGGGCAGAAAAACGGAGACTACGGAGAAGTCGAGGGTATACCAGTCATTGTACGAACAAAAGGACATAAAAATGCAGCATCCAAGATGCGAAACCTCCACGCGAGAGGTGCCATGGCGCTTCAATGTCGCTACTATTGATATGTCTTTTGTTTTGGGAAGCGCCAATGCGACGGGAATGGTACCACCCATCCTGATGTCCAAGAGGGTAAGCGTTCAGCACAAGTGAATCCGAGGCAGCCACAACCACAGCAGCAGCATCAGCAACACGTTCACAAGGCGATCGCAGGCAATCGATGCTCGTCGTCGTACCTGCCTGCCAATCGACAAAGACGCAATTAAAACTTACAGACCAGGTGAATGTGTGTGCGTGAGTGTGTGTGGAAAAACGACGGAGGAAATAAGCGCTGGGTGGACAAAAACGGCGATGAAACGAAAAAAAAAAAAAAACAGCGAGAGGATGTTAAGGGACGATACAAAACATCACCCAACAATCATGAAAAGATTCACATATATATGTATACGAGACACGTACACATATGTATGTAAATACGCGTATAAATAGTTAGGCAATTCAATTGATGTATTGGGAGAGACTGGACAAGTCCCGAGGCTCCTCTCCTGAAGGTGTGTGCGTCCGCCGTTCAATGAAAAATAAAAAAAAAGACTACTTGCCCATTTTTTTATTGAAACTACGATTTTTTCGCGAAGTGGTATGCCTTGTGAGAAACACGAGCCCCGAAAATATTCGTGATTTTTGCGAGACCGTTCATCTTATCCCCCCCCTCCCCCCCCCCCCCCCGTACATAGAGCGAAGTTTTAACTGTGTACGCTATTGTACAACCTGAATGTTTGCAAATTGTATCAGTGCGTGCGTAACGTTACGTGCGTATGCGTGATTATATCGGTAAGTATAATCGTGGCTTTATTCTTAAAATGCGAAATGCACGAAGCAACGGCCAAGGCGAAATCGCGAAACAAACGGATATGTAGTTTTTATTCGTACCATTTTTGTTATTTTATATATACTTTTTTTTTTTAGTTGTGTATCTCGGACGAGTTGAGTCGAATTACGCAACGAGGCGATGGTTTACCTCGTAAAAAAAAAAATTGAATTTATACGTATATTGAAAGTGTTTGAAAGTTGAAAATAATCCGTGCAAATAAAATTGAAACGTTTAATAATTAATTTCGGTGGCTTATTTATTTATTTAAATTGACAGTTGTTTTGTACTCGGCGACGTCAAGGCAGATGATTCACGATGATAAATTCAGATGTCAAGAATTCAAATTCAGAATTATAAATAAAAATTCATTTAATTTCTTAAAAATGACTAGAAATGAATTGGGTATTATCTTTCTGAATTTGGATTCTTGACGTCTGAATTATGTTTCGTTTACTGGGAGTTCGGTCTTGAAAAACTTATGTTTCGCAATCGATTAAAACCACGTTAATGCCGTTGCGTAAAACAGCCTCACCGGATTCCGAGTGCACAAGATTCTTGTTTTACGAGAGGTAGTAACCGCGAGGCACAATTGTACCGTCCATTCGGTTTTATTCGGCCACGAAAACATGAAACGTTTGTCAAGTAAAATTGTATCACAGACGCATCTCTTGTTTTGGTTAATATAAAATAAATTTATAATAAAGTGACAAAGAAAACTGAAGCATTAATAAATAACTGACGCAAACATATGCGCACACGTCAACAACCGTCTGGACGACCACGAAATGTTGCATTCTGTTTCTTTTTTTTTTTCAAATTTCAAACGTAATCGTTGACTTTTACTACGTAAGTACGCCGAGTCTCGAAACAATGATCTGCGTCTCATATAGTATTTGTTTTCTTTACTGTTCGGAGTAGAAGTGACTCTTTCGATTGTAGTCTATACTATCCGTATAATGAAAGAGCGACTAAGGCGTCATCACAACGGTGGCAGTTATATAAATTAATGCCACGAATGCAGACTCGCCAGCACCAAGTGAAAAAAACGTGATAAAAGTTACGCAAAGTGTCCGTTAAACGCTTAAAAAATTAAGCAGATAGATCAAAGACACAAATTTTTTGATGTCGCTTAACGGACGCTTAGCGTAAATATATTATATTGACACGTGTTTTTCTATG
The DNA here is from genome assembly GCA_030407085.1 of Trichopria drosophilae. NCBI lineage: Eukaryota > Metazoa > Arthropoda > Insecta > Hymenoptera > Diapriidae > Trichopria > Trichopria drosophilae. Next base: position 137,162,723 of record CM059584.1, on the reverse strand, counting down.
TACTTTTGTTTATAGGTAATATCTATATTATCGCTATTGCTGTACTATCATCTCCTTAATTATATGTATGTAAAGTGTAATAAACGTACCGGCCACCTCGAGAGTAAGCAAATCTACCTACGATAGGTAAAAAAAATGCTCTGCACACCTGCCGACAGTGGGCGGCCACGTATTTTTGCCAAACTTTTCTTCATTGTAAATAAACGAGAAGCTTTGGTATCGATTGTGCGAATCGCTAACAAGAGTCGAGAGAGAAAGAGGCGCGTGGTATCTCTAGGTCGTTTTTTTATGTCATTGGCGAAGTCGTTTACTTGCGCGAAATTCGAAAACACTGCCAAGCGTCACGTGCTTTCCCCCACGCGTTCTTCCTGTCTTATTTGACATTGGTAGTACAGGATACGGAGAAGGTTTTTTGAGTTTTTTTTCTCCTCCCCCACTCCACATGGAATCTCGAGGCGGCCGTAGCTTTTGCGACATCGCAGGAGTTAACCCAATTTTGGGAATTGTAGACTTTTTACGAAGGTGAGAGAGAACTGAAACTTGAGCTCCTTTTTTCGGGAATAGCACAGGTATTTTTTTAAATGGACACCGCCTCAATGAGCAATCGATGTAGGTCCCGCAAAAGGCTAAAAAATGATTTTTTTTTCTCTCGATGATATCAGTTACGTAATAGGTGTAAAGCGTAAGTGTAAATATCATTGGTTCCACACTAAAAGACTTCCGTCTGCAAGCGGAAGTGTTCGATGGATATCTTGAAGCCACCGATTGACAATTAGCGTTAAACCATTTAGACGCGATGATCGAATCGGCATTCTCTTCTCAAGTTCCGTTAAATAATCAAAAAAATTTCATATCGAACCCTTCCTAACGGCAGTCGGCGAAATCGATGTTCCCCCCGATGCAAAAGCGAATTTAACGCGGACGCAGAGCGACTTGGTAAACTTTGGGAAGTTTCAGGGCGGTGTAAATAAAATAAAGTTTAAGTCGACGGATGTGGCAGCTCTCGCACGACTGGGTCTGAATGGGTTATTGAAGGATAGCGTTTATTTGGAAAATAATATAAATTAGACAATAACATTTTTTAATTAACGAATTCAGGTTTGACAAATACTCGATGATAATTAATGTATAAGCTTTAGAAAATATTTGTAATTACTCTATCAACTACCAAGCGCCATAAAGCATTCGATGGGCAGTTAAATAATTTATCCTTGTTTCAGTTAGCAGCCGCGTGCTGAGTTTAAATATTTTGAGTTGTCGCGGTGACGAGCTTCGAGAAGCGTTTTTCAACCGGAAAGCGTTTTTTGAGTTTTGTCGCACGATGTTAATTGACAGCTACTTTTCGGCAAACAGATCGATATAAAGACATCGATTGCTTCTTGGGCTTTACAAATGACGTCGTCGTTTGCGGTGCTCGAGGAGATTGAATGTGAACGGGTGTTTTCATTCCCGATCGATAGTCATTGGCGAATAGGAAAAGGAGAGCTTTTAGAAGCCTTCAGCGCGAGAAGCGAGCGTCTCATCAGTGACCGGCCTAGAACTCGAATTGCGAGCGATCAGGCGGAAGCGACAAAAAAAAGGTGCGGTAGAAGAAAAGAAAACGGTGTCGCTTAGTTTAAAGCGTCATGCGCGTCCGACGTTTCGTATTATGTATATACACTTATTCTAATCGCGTAAAGATTTATGTATCAAACGAGAATGAAGCGGAAGACCAGCTGGAAGGACGCTGCCCAGCGGTGAAGAAGCAAACTAAGTTCTGTGACTTTTGTGTACGATAACAAAAAAAAAAAAAAAGCCCACGGAAGAACAAGTTCGTCAGGGCATAGTGACTCGTCGATTACTGTTTTATTTTATTGCTCATGACAGCGTTTTTAAGCGACGAATGTGAATTCGCGACGCTGATGACCCTGTTTCTTTTCGTCGATCCAATTTCGATTTCAAACGACGACCCCTGTATTTTTCGCACTTACGTAGTATGTAAGGTCTTGTAAGTGGCAAATGCGACGCCACAAGTCGAATGGCGAATCAATGTCGCCGCTAAGGACGAGGCCGTTCGCGGCGGAAGTGTCTTCCGACATATCGCAAGCGTGCATCTCACGTACGGGAGACTCGCGCAGATTTACCGCTGCTGTGAAACATATTTCGTATTTCTATATTTTCAAGAGGGTTAGGATGTACTATGTAAAAGAAACCACGAAATCAGGGCAATTTCTGCCGCGACGGTCTCCGCGCCCCTCCTTCGAGGGGTTGAACGAACATTTTTTTAATTAAATGAGACAAACGAAGAATTTGACATTGAATTTGTGTGTTTTATTCATCCCTTACCACAACAGTTTTAACAGGTCCTTATGTACATTCTTTTTAACAGCAGATTAAACGGAGACATGGATTTTTGTTATACTCAGGATACGCCAATTGTTGGAATTTTGGAAAATTGTAAAGGTATAAGTATAGTGCAATATAAATTTCAGGGTCATTAATTACGAAAAGTCTTGTTTATTAATTAAACTACTGTACTAGATGTACAAATTTATGATTTTTTTTTATATGATAAACAAAGATATATTCAAGAAAGTATCCTGAAAATCATTCCCTCACTATCTTCCAACTAAATCGCTAACTTGAATCGTAAAAGTCTTTACTTATTTTTTTGTTGTCTTACTTTTTACTCATAAAAATCGAGCATTAAAACAGTTTTAAAACAGTCGTGATTTATCTAACTACACTGCATTTTTTTGTAGTTGGCAACATTGGCCTTAACAACATACACTATAGCGGGCAGTTGAAGAACAGATGTTTTGTTGAAACTAATTTGACAACTTTTTTGAATATTACATTTTTCAAAGTCGTTCCTTCATGTGATGTAATCAAAAGGTAAGCACTTTTTTATTTAATAATCATAGCATATTTGTATATGTTTCCGGTACTAATAAAGTACTGCGCACAGTTCGTAAGAAAGTAAGGTTAATGATTTTGAAGAGGGAATGATGTATTTTCTAATAAGTATAGGATATTTATGTTTGTTTCATTGGTTTCGTCGAGAATTGGAAATTTTTTTATCTTTATATTTAATTAAAGCTCGAAAAAGTTGGGGACCACTCTAATATTTTTATTAATCAAGATAAACTAACAATTGAGCAAACAAAATTCGATAATAAGTTGAAAACAAAATTATCAACTTGGTAAAACTAAATTCAACTTTTTTTCGAGAAGCAGCCGCATATTTCTTAAATATGTGAGTTATTAGCTCTTTCGGTTGTTAATTTAAAGGAAAATAATTATCCAAAAGATTTGATACATAAACAGGTTAAGAAACGTATCCTATTGAACAACAATGATTCTTCATCAAACAATTCTGAAGCTGATAGCGAGAAATTTTATCGCAAGTTCCCGTACATCAATGGCATTTACCATTCCTTACAACACAAATTGAGACGTTGGAAAATTACAACTGTTCCTTCTCTTATACATAATTTAACATCAATTATTGCAAAAGGTAAAGATAAGCTAAATATAGGAGAAAAAAATAATTCCATGCAACGATTGTGACGCCACTTATGTGGGTGAGACGAAAAGAAGCATCAAAACAAGAATTAGCGAACATGATTCTAATATCCGTAGAAATTCACAACGTAATTCGGTCATTACGGACCATCGACTGGAAACCGACCATGACTTTAATTCGACGGATGTACAAATTTTAGACACCGACAAAAATTGGTCCAACAGAAGAATTTCTGAAATGCTGCGTATAAAATTGCAAATAATTGCATTGAATAAAGTTGAAGATTGTCAAAACTTAAATACCATATAATGACCTATTACTAACAAGGGGAACCCACGGTCGGGGGGTCACGATTTTTAACGCCAATTTTTGTACGTATTTTAGGGCGAAAATAAAAATATACGTGTTTCAGCGTTTTAACTAATGGGCTTTGGTTTTTATACAATAAATTATTAAAAATCACGTTCTTATTGCCATATATATATCAACTTTTAAACGTCAGATACATTCCCCTTAAAACATTCGAATGCCTGACGTCCGGATCATAACTCCGCAGCGAATTCCTGTAAACATTTTGAAAGTCGAATGCGAAGCATTTTTATATGAATTAAATTATGATTTTTGGGTCCTTCCCTCCATTTAATCAATCCAATTAACACGCAGCGGTAAGAAAAGATTTTCTTTTAAGTTCTGTAATATACTATTCTTATACCATTTTGAAGTATGCTGGACCTTTTCCCCTTTTGAGAAAATTTAAAAAAGAATTGTTTAAAGTTTTATAATTTAAATATTGCAAAGAAATATGATTGTATATTTTTAAAAATGTTCCTATCATATGGAATTTACTGCATTATTGCATTTTGGGGGTAATGATGAATGTGAAAAAATACATAATTACAGACTCACAATACATTGAAAGCATCACTTTAAAATTCATGTATTGTTTTCGAAAAATAGTGAAAATATACATTTATATGAATATAAATATCTCTCTTAATAACAGTTTGATTTCATGGAAAAATATTTGACGCAATATAAAATACGAAATAGAGATGCTAACAAATAGAAGACTAGAATTATCTCTGTTGCAGAATAATTGAAGTTATCACGAATATCATATTCTGCGATACTTTTAATATTTAGGAAACTGAACAAAAATGTTGGTATTATAGAACAAAAAAATTTGTTTCATATAAATCGGATGTAGGAAGATATCGTACAATAGCTTTGTTTGAGGGAGAATTTCCGAATGAATGATGCAAAATACCTTATTCAAAATATATAGGACAGTCTTTTACAAGAATCTTTAGAAATAATGAATTTCATTTTTTGTATATATACATATAAATGTATCTTTATGCTACTTTCCGAAAACAATACACGTGTTTTATGGTATTAATTTCATTGTATTATGAGTCCGTAATTACCCACATTTCCATATTCCTCATTACCCTCCAAAATGTAATTTTATTTTGTGAAATATTATTTCTAAAGGTTCTTTTAAGAAACTGCCCTATATTTTTTGTCTTTCGGAGAAACAAATGAGCTTTTTTAAATAAGACCGCAAAAATTTATTTGTCCATCCAGAATACCAAACTTATCAAGTTTATGTTCAGTTTCCTAAATATTCAAAGTATCGCGGAATTATTCGTATACATATTAGACTAGAATATGGTATGATGCGTCAAAAAAATAAGTGGTTCTATAATATTAAATTCATGATAACTTCAATTATTCTGCAAAAGCGATAATTCTAGTCTTCTATTTTATAGCATTCCTATTTCGTATTTTTTATTGCGTGAAATATTTTTCCCATTATAACATTTTAAATACTTCTTTTTTAAATTTTCTCAAACGGGAAAAAGACCGAGCTACCGTACTTCAAAATAGTATAAAAATAAAGTATATTATAGTACTTAAAAGAAAATATTTTCTTGCCGCTGCAGTTTAAACTAGTTTAAAGAATTTCAAATTGGGGATTACATTTAAATGGAGGGAAGGGCGCAAAAATCATAAATTAATTCATATAAAAATGCTTTGCATTCGACTTTTGAAATGTTTACAGGAATTCGCTGTGGGGTTATGATGCGGATGTCAGGCATTCGAATGTTTCAAGGGGAATGTATCTGACGTTCAAAAGTTGATATATATATAGCAATAAGAACGTGAATTTCAATAATTTATTGTATAAAAACCAAAACCCATTGGATAAAATGCTGAAACACGTATATTTTTATTTTCGCCCTAGAATACGTACAAAAATTTCCGTTAAAAAACGTGACCCCCCGACCGTGGGTTCCCCTTGTAAGATTGAAAACTTACTCCCCACCTCCGTCAAATTTTGAGTATATAAAAACACCGACCACTTTCAAATTTCAATCCTAGAAAGTCTTATTTTCCCCTGAAGAGGGACCCAAAAGGTCCGAAACGTTGGGACTATTTACTATCCATAATTGCTCGTGGTAGTAGGTGGAGGTCTACTATCCGTAAGCAATTACTTTGTAGGTTAAAATCCATCCCTAATTTTATTATTTTAAACTAAAGCCTGCATTACAACACTATCTTTCAGTTGTTCATTTTTCTTTACATGCAATTTACGTAAGTTTTTATTGTACAACTAAATAAGTTTTTCTTTTCATTCCCCTTTTTTGTAAACAATACAATAATAATTATTAACTTTTTATTACAATAAGCTACTTCCTCAAGAAATTCTCCAGTCATTTCCCAAAAATGACATGTCAGAAATTCTCAGTATCGGAAGGCTTCCGAGCGTTTTCTTCCACCCAATTCCTTTGTCACCCGACAATTTCTGGAGCTGGAAAGAAGTCTATTGGTTGGGAGCACCGCCCACACAAGGAAAATATTTCATCCACCAATCATGAAGTTTTTGTCAGGAGGATTTTCCTTTTTTTCTAATGTTTTTTTTCTTGTTTTTTTTTCTGAACGGTTTTCTTTTTTCTAAACGTTTGCCTTTTTTCCTTTTTGCTGTATTCCATTGATTCGATAGATCTCCTTTTCACCCTTCCCTTGCATTTTTGTTGATTTTCCTTTTCTCGTTTTCGTTTATCGTTTCTATATATGGTGTTTTCCCATTTGATTTCATTTAATCTCCAACTGGTTTTCTGGATAGCTGGGCAGTAATCCCCGGTCACTTCATCCGGACTCTCCGCAGATATTTTGGCAAAAAACATTACAGAGATCAGGTAAGAAGTACGAAATTTCTATTTCAGTCATTTAATTAGTGTACTTTATATTTAAATATATTGTTGCAAGTGCTTTGTGTAAGCCTTCGATGTTTGAACCCACCACTAACAATCGACATGTTATGAATGGTACAGGAGGGGAGCAACTTGCCAACGGAAATAAGGAAAGCTTGAAATTTAAGGGAGATTGTTGTATAAATATGTACAATAAGCAAAGAAATAAGCTGGGAATCGGATGTGATAATGAGCGAGCATTAGCGAGTGAAGATATAAAGCTAGTTAATATTTTAAAGTAAAAAAGTAATAAAACTTCATATCTTTCCTAGAAATGACGTATCTGAAAATTGACTGTACAATGTTCTATAGGATATATAGACTTTCTAGCCTTTCATTTTCCACATGTCCTTTCGAATAATTTATGGAGATGGAGAAAAGTCGACTGGTTGGTAGGATTGGGACGACTGGTAGGACAAAGGAACATCTAAGTATCCTCAGAAGTACGGGGATGATTGGTCAATGACATTTTTCTTTATACATTGCCACCCCTCCTATTATTTTTTTAAACCTGATTTTGTTTCCGCCACTCAATAGTTGTCCTGAATCCAGCATGTGGTCCAGGAGCAATAATGAAAAGAAATGTACTACCAATATGCATGATGATTTTCCTTTTCCTGAAAAATTTTCCATTTCCTGAAAAGTTTTCCTTTTCCTGACAAATTTTCATTTTTCATTGTTCCATTACAATATTGGCTCCATTGATCTCTTTTTCATTATTTTACTCCATCATTTCGTCGCTTTACCCGAACAAATCTAAGAACACTGCCTAAAAGTAATGGAGCACTACATCAAGTGTGCGAAGATCAATGCACTGTTGAACTAGCTGGTCAACGTGTTTCCTAGGAGAGAATAGAGGCTAATGTGCTCAAAGATTGTTGAGGCAATACAAGAGTTCCTGCCTTCTCATCGGAGGCTTCAGATGGCCTCCAACTGGGAAGGCAAAATTACTTTATAGGTCCAAAATGGACTACATTGAGCACAGAGATATGTTAGAGAGCAGAAGAAGTTTACAAAATGACATCCGCAATGGCGATCTGAGTAATTTATAACACTGATAAAACTGATCAAGAAATGAACATATTAGCATTAAATAAAGTAAAACGTCAAATTGAAACTGGTTCAGATACCAGGATTGTATTAATCTTGCTCGCGAGATTAAAGAACTGAATAGTCGAATCCTCCTGCAGCTATCAGATACTTGGTAGTTTAGGCGTAATTAGACAAAGCAAAATTACGAAATGTGCAAATGATCCAGTCGTTAGAACATGCTTGGAATCGAAGTACATTTGGGTGAAAATTTTATACTTTTAACTTCTATGTATCTCCGGTTAAGTGCTTTATAAATTCGAAAATGTACGATAAATTAGTATAGCTATTTTTTTCTATATATATTTAACTATATATACTATATTAATACGTCTTTCAGATAGACGTACAAGTCTTTCTAAAATTGAAATTATATTTTTAAAGGTGATAATTTTGAAAAAATCGCTTGTGGCACATTACAATTTGACATCTTTAGTACGTTTTACTAGCCGTTGCGAATGATTGCACAAAATTGTTGGAATTAATAAAGTTAATCGTCGAAAATAATAAACAACTTGTTTTGCATTCGTGTCCCGATTTTCTGTAACTCGTGTCCGATCACGTTGTGGAGCTAGTGATAAAATACAACTCTAACATTTAGCTTTTGTTTTCGCATAATACAAGTCAGTTAACATTCAACTACAGATTAATCCTAAAAGAAGTACATAATGAAGCTGTTTGCAATCTTTGACGGCATATCAGGTAAGAAACCGTGATTGTCATTTGAAAATGTCATTCATGTCTCTTTATTTTTTAACCCTTTTCATGCCGAAAGGCCGCAATTATTTTGTGATTTTCAAGTGAATATTTATCTGTTTAATGATAAGCAAACAAATTTCAAACCCATATTTTCTGACGTACTTTTGTCCGTACTTTTCAAATCTGCTATTAGTTTTGTTCTATCACTGATTTTTTTCAAAATGGCGGCTAATTTACAAAAAATCGTGATTTTAAAAATTTTTTTATTTATTTAACGTACTGGCTAATAATGTTCACGTTGTCGGATCGGTACAAACGTCTGGATCCTGTGGAATAATAACCACTACTAAATTTTAAGCAATGCAGGCCGTCGAAATTCAAAATGGCCGATCCACTATGGCGGCTTTTACAAGCATTTTTAATGATTTTTTTGTATGTTTTTTGTCCCTGATGCTTACTTTTTGAATAGTTTTGTTATATTTATCTCAATTTGATATCGATTAGGAAAGAAAATTGAATATTTGTTAATTCGATATCATATTGTATTGTTATTTTCTTGCATAATCGATATCAAACTGAGATATACATAATAAATCTATATTATAATAAAAATATAATATTTTCAGCCATTTTGAGTTCAGTATCATCTTGTATTGCTATTTTCTAACATCATCGGTATCAGACTGAGATAAATATAACAAAACTATTCAAAAAGTAAGCGTCAGGGACTAAAAACATACAAAAAAATGAAAAAACATTAAAAATGCGTGTGAAAACCGCCATATTGGATGGGTCATTTTGAATTTTGACATTCTGCGTCGCTTAAATTTTAGACATGATGATTATTCCACAGGATCTAGACACTTGTGCCGATCCTACAACGGGAACATTATTAGCCAGTACGTTAAACAAATAAAAAAATTTTAAAAATCACGATTTTTTGTAAATTAGCCGCCATTTTGAAAAAAACAAACGTCATAGACCCAATAGAATAGCAGATTTGAAAAGTACGGACAAAAATTCGTCAGAAAATATGGTTTTGAAATTTTTTTTGTTTATCATTAAACAGATAAATATTCACTTGAAAAATATGACAAAATTATGGCCGTTTGGCATGAAAAGGGTTTATTTAATAAATAATGATAATTTTTGTCCACTTTTTCATTTACATGTCATTCCTAACCTTAGTTATGTATGCTTAGTGTAATATTTATAAATGCCTAAAAAACTAGTATTAATTGTCAATATACTAGTAAGTGTCATTCGTGTCCCATGTCATTCATGTACTACTTTCCTGTTATATTAACTAATATGCGTATTAGGACTAAAATAAGTTGTGAATTTTATTTTATGAGTATTTTATCAGATTTTTTTGTAACTGGTCCCATTATGGTTTTTGTAGTTGCTGATGATGAATGGAAAGTTAGACTTAAGAAATTCAATATGATGGACACAATATGGCGGACTAAATTAAAAATATTACGCGAACTCGTTTGAAACTTGTTACTCGGTTATTTGTGGGGTTGCTAATCATTAATCAAAATTCAAAGTGGTAGATCCTATATGGCGACCGAAATATTTGTAATTTACTCGAATTTCTTTGATTTTGTTACCCAAGGGATTTCGAAGTCTCTGATTACAAATCTAAAATTTATTTTTCGATACGGGTAAAAATAAAGAAGGATATAATTTTATTAATATCAATTGTATTCTTACATTAAAGCCTCTGAAATTGGCTACAGATATAATTATAACGCCCAGTTATTAAAATTTACAAAAACGACGATTATAATTCCTTCACTATTAACAGTGATTTTTTAATTTTTCGTCGAAAAATTCATGTTTTGAGGTTTAATTTAAGCACTACTAGGAATTGGTATCACGTCGCATTTTTTACACATAAGGATTCAAAAAATGGTGAAAAAGCAATTTTTGTCGCACTTTTATCTCGATTTGCATGGAACTGACCGAATGAAAAAAGTTTGTAACCTCTTTTTTGGTTCACTGAGATCTAAAGATTTAATAAACATAAGAATTTTAAGATAAACAAGAATCGACTTTTTTTTGTTACCCATGGGTAACCCAGTGTTATGAAAATTTGGCGAAAACAATAAAAGTAATTAAAGAATAAGATGTAGTTGGTTCTTGGTACTTTCGCATATGAAAGTGTCATATTCAGATTTAAATCCGGATCGATATTGTTCGATTTTCTGAACGAAAACACCTTTGTTTATTAATACCGCATTTTTCAAAATCGTAAAAAATTGTACACTTTTACAGTTAATTAAAGAAACCTGATAAATTGAATGAAACCAATTGCACAGATGTAAAAATCTTTCATATATCTCTCTCACCATGCAGTTTCTTTGATTTTGTTGCCATAGAAAAATTTGAATAATTTTACTTTTTAAAAAATGTCACTTAATACCTCATTTTACGGTACATGTATTTTATATTTACTTATAGGGATTATATATACACCTCGCTTTCGAATTGAAATGCTCAATAACTTCCAAGCTCTTTACATAAACACCGCAATTAGATCATGAACACCTGGCCCTCGGCATCTGCCTAAAAGAATTAAAAAAGCAAAACCTGTTACCGCAGCAGTCTTCGTAATCGGTGATCCTAAACATCTGGCTAAAGGAATATCAAATATTTCTAGATTTGAGCAAAGTCAAGACAGAATTTATTTATTTGAAACTGCAGGAATTTGCCTAGAATGGGTTAAAAAATATTTCTTTTTAAGTTACATAATTATTGATCTTCTAAATGATATTTTGCTTTCATTCAGTAAGATGACATTCCGTTTTTTGAAAATATAATTTAGATCTCTACGTGGCTCACTCTTTTATGTAACTACTTTATGACATTATTAGCAACAATTTGTCATTGTTAAATAATTATGAACAACACAATATAAAAAAGTTTTCGAAAAAACCTGACATTTTTTAATTTTTTCGTTTTTTAATTTTCGCACACAAATTTTGCATTTTTTTTACAAATTATTTCAGATTTTATCAACAAAATATGATTTTTACAATATTTAATTTAAAAGCTCGGAATTATCCCAACCTTTCGAGCCATGTCGGGGATTCTTTGTTGCATTTTTCGTATTTTCTAAAAATATGTACCGAAAAATGAAAAATGTTGTTATAATGTCGATTCGGTACATTTAAACAGCAAAAGTGAAAAGTCGAACGAAGATGTCAAGATGTCAATATCAGTTTTTCAGTGTGTTTCGGAATGTCAGCAGGTTAGGGTTTCCGTTTTTTATTTTCGTTTGGTCGATCAAAATATAAATTTTATTTGGACCACCACTCGTGAACACCTTCGGTAGAAATTTGTCACGTTTTATAGAGCACATCATCGCTCATAGCATAGAAAAACATTATCATGTTTCATAATTAGCAACAAGTAAAAAAGACCCAGAATAACTCGAAAAATAGCGGGGATTTAAAAGTGTACATAAAATTTTAAAAAATAATCTATCAGCTAGTGAAAAAGTGAATTCTTACTCTTATCGAGTAAAAATTCATTCTTCGTGAATTTAAAATTTACGCTACACCCCAATTGTTCTCTAGCTGAATGTTGATTCTAAGTTTTTTCACTCCAAATAATTTGGAGAGATAACAAGTTTCGTGAAAATTTGCAAACTTTTTATTGAAAATTTCTTACGCGCATGGATTTAACGGTTGTGTACGCCTTATTCAAGATATTATCGACTCCGATGCTTACTGTAAAAGTAAAAAAGGACAACTTCGCAGGAGAAAGGTGGAGTACTTATGGCAGAATCATATTAGCCTTCGTTGTTAAACGTATAGTGCATATTCTATACCGAGTAAACAGAGTGAATGACTGGCAAGAAACAAAATCAACAAGAATATATAAGTTATGAGAAAGGCAAAGCAGGAATAACGATGGAATAAACAACGTGACAAAAATATAAACGATACGTGCAATATGATTCATTATTTATTTCTTTGGCATAAAGAAAATATTCTATTGATAGTGTTAATAATAGAATATAAAAAATAAAAAAGAATGGAAGTTAGGTGCATTTTCATCAGTTTAAAAGTATACGGAAATACCCTCTGTTCAGACTTTGATAGAACAAAGTGGATGGGATGATAAGAGGAATATAAATTTCATATTTTCACCATACGAAAAAGATACTTAAAGATACTTTAAAAAAGAAATTTGTGGTCAGTTTTAATGAAATGAGTTGAAATATATCCTGAAAATTATATAAAAAGTAAGGCCTTGATACCAGCTATAGAGTATCTTTGATACTAAAAAGGTTACATTTGTAGTCAATAACGTACCTAGCGTTTCAAATTATGTTCTAACTTTATTTTCCTTGTTATTTGTCTTATCGAGACTTAAAAAATATATCGGTGTAATGTTATGTTTTCTTTTAAAACCAAACGAACATCTACATTCATCCCTTTGATGTTCACCAATTGGTACAAGTTATTTAATTTTTCCATTATCCACTTTAAACGATGAAAACCTGAAATATTTCTAAAACAATTCGCTATAAGCAACAAAATGAAAAAAATAGCGTCGTTATATTCTAGAGACGAATCACAGGACATAAAAACATCGATTACCTCGTTGAATTCTACGTGAATTTAAAAAGGACGATTTACGCTTCCGCAGAGTAACTCGTTAGTAATGGATTGAATCGAATGTATTATAAAGAAACGTTCTCACACCCAATCATCCTCATCTGGAAATCGTTGAAAACCTAAGAAATCTTCCGGAAATGGAGGCCATCACGCCGTTGAACAGGAGCATTTTCGAATTTCCAGAAAACTTCGTTTTTGATTGGTGCATAAATTGTCCGCAACAATCGTTATCGATTTAAAATCGACTACTTGCTATTCAGGATCGTCACCCAGAATGCGATATACCAATAAAAATCATCGATGCAGAACCAGACGCGATGCTCGTCTTCCCTCGATTTCAAATAAAAGACCGCGGGATTCCGGTCTTGGAAAACGATCGTCTTTATTTCATGGACGGCCTCCTGCTCGGAATATTCTTGTTATGGTCGAGTGTTTTTTATATTTCGTATATATATAACATGGATTACAATGGTCTTCGTGATAAGTGCGGTATGCGGATGCCTCATTCCCAGCGAACTGTTAGACGCCGACCCGTTAGATCTTATCGTAAACTGTAGGGCGTATAGGGGTCGATATGTCGCAAAAGTATTGTTGCAATTCACGATCGGCCTTAGGACGAATTCGCCTTTGAACTGGTAAATTATCATAAACGACAACTTGGATGCAGCCAGGCCTACCGGAAATCAGCAGCGCCTCAACGGAGCATGAAGGGCCTAGGAAGCAACTTCCTCCTTCGCTATCCGTCTCGGTTAATAGCCACGGATAGATTGAGGGTGACGGCCACATGCGATGCATATACGCGCGCGTTAATTATTTAATCTTCGCCATGAACGCGTTCTCGCCGCATCTAACGACTCTGCCCGCATACATCTCGTCAATTCCGGGTTTAAAGTAAAAAAAAAAATTACTTCGTGTAAGATTTTTCAGACCCACTATCTTGCGCTCTTCCAACTGCGGCGTCTGATTCATTACCTATTCGTTAATCACTCAAAATACTCAAAAGAACAGAAAAAAAGGATAAAATTATTACGTTCAAATCCCTTCTAATCTGATCTACAATTCAAATGTACAATTTTTGGTTGTTTTTAGCATTATTTATGTTTTATCCGATCAAATAAAGTCAGTTTGTATCGGTATTGCTTGGAAAACATTGTAGAGATGTATGTATGTCATCAGCCGACATTTGAGTTTCTTTTTCTTCAAAAAATATTTTCCTAGGTAGAGTGAGGGGCTATAAGACCGAGAAAACGGCGCGATTCAGGTTTGTTCGTTTGCAGCCTTTTCGCGATTTTTTTTTTTGCAGAAATCGATTCCGCGTCATAAGATATCCCTGGTGAAGTAACGATTTGTCGCTTAGAAATAAAAGAAATCAAACGTGAAAATTTCACATCATGGGAATGTCATTAGGTTAGACGGAGATAAGCGTGAGGCTAATATTTTCAAGTTGATGTTCTCCTACTCATAAGCGACAAATCTTTACAAAAATACTTCACCTGGGAGTCCTTGTGATGCGGAATCGATTTCTGCAAAAAACACAATTTCCAAAAAATGGCAAACGAATAAATCTTAACCGCGCAAGTTTTTTCGAATTTGACAACCCTTTACCCCACCTTAGGTCGCTGGAAGGCCCTTAAACATTTCTCAACATGTTTTACAATATCTCGCTGATAGTCGCAAAAGTCACCGCTAGGTGACGAGAACTCCGCCGAAATCTATATCCAAATTGACAGTAGGTCATTGACTTATATAATTAGATTCGCTGCAGTAACAAGATGAACCCAAAATAAAGTTCAGAACGAGACACTGATAACATGGTGTGACAGTGAAAATATACTTTTAACGGGAATGGTAGACCTTGTCAGGAATGAAAAACTTTAAATATTTTTTGAAATCTTGTATATTTTGCATGAGAATAACAAGACATGTACGCTGCAAAGAAATGCCAGGGATTCAACCCCCAACTATCACCAAATAGTCCTTGGGATGCAGAATTTATTTCTCCAAAACAGAATTAACAAAATCAGGATATTGTAGAGGCCCCTGAAGCGTCTCGGTCGATAAAATAAATTCCTAAAATAAAAAATGCAAATTAAAAGGAGACTAGATATATTTGCAAGACCTAATCTATTTTAAAGCTACTTTTCGCAATTTTCATGAATGTATGACAAATATCAACGAAATCGGTTCAGAAACAAAGGAAATTCGCTAGAATAAATGTCTGTAATACTTATACAATTCGCACTAGCTACGACATTTATCATTGCCAATTTTCGCTCATTTCTGATTAATCGTAAATTCATAAAAACAGTTTTAAAATAGTAATTTCATGTGTATTCTCCCTGCAACATATACACTCCAGAAAAAAAAGTTGTTGGAATGACCAATTTTTTGCTGTGAATCATAGTGTGAAACAAGGACTAGGCATGGTAATAGTTAAGGTAACTATTCTAAAATAGTAAAGTTTAACTATTGTCTCATGATTCAAAATGCTACTTATCATAATAGACAAATAGACTCAACTATTTTGAAATAGTCATTTAAAAAAATTACTACCTTCACTGAGAGAAATTGTATAAGAAATTGTCATAAAGAATATGAAAAGGAGTCAATATTTACTTTTTAAAAATATTTGTAAACTATATGTTCTTAGCATACGAAAAGTCCACTTTTCTCCCTTCGTTCTTTGTTTAAGATAAACAAGGAAACAAAGAGAAAAATAAAAAATCAATACTGCTCTAAGTTTGTGAATGTCACACGCTAGCCAGTTAAAAAATGTATTATGTAATGCCATTATAAACAGAAATACGACGGTCCTTCTTATGACCAAATGAAAATCCACTTCAATAGCGGGACCCACGGGCTCGAAGAAAAAAAGCTGCGAACGCCACCTGGCGGCATCAAAACACGCGGGGTGCGGCAGTCTTTACTATGGATTTATAGTAAATACAATCTTTAACTATGAATAATAGTAAAGATAAAGATTTACTACGAGACATAGTGTGAAATGAGGACTACACTAGATTATAGTTATCTTAACTATATTTGTCATATTTATGTAAATCATTCTACATAGTTGATTTTTTAACTATGAGGAGATAATTGGCGTAACAAAATTATAGTAAAATTGACTATGAAAGTGATAATTCACAGTAGTTTGAACTATATTTTTCAAACTATGCGATATAGTCAATTTAGCTATGGATTTTTTCTCAGTGTAAACAAATCCACAGAACCGGCCGATTTACACTTTTCAAAACGACTTGTAAAAGATGAACAAAAACAAAATTTTATTAGCATTAGAAAAAACAATAGAGATATTATTAGACCACCATTCTGGAATCCCGTGATCAGAATTAGCTGAGGACTTAAAAGAAAAGGTTATGATCATTTTTTCAAAAAAGGCATCCAGTTCTCAAGCAATAATAACCACTGCGAAAGGTACTGACAGCGTTGTTTTGCTCAGCTTTCTTCCTCCGTCATATTTTGGCAAAAAAACAAAATTGCGGATTCAACCTTAAGTCTGCAATTTTACGTTGTAATTTTGCATTTTCTCATACAAATATCGGTTATTTTACCCTGTAACGACCGAAAACACAGTGAATTGGGAAGAAAAAGTTATTATCATCATTTGTGAATACCTTATCTCGTGATAGTTCATTCGTAACCTCAAATTGTATAAAATAGGTCGTTACCGATTTTTTACGTGATTTTTACTCAAGTCCCGGTCGTTATTTCCGCGTGAAACTGAAAAGGAAGCCTTTTTTTTGATGATTTGGATTTTGAAAATCTTAAATAATATAGAAAAAATTCTACGCATTCTTTGACTAATTTTATGAACAAGCAACTTTAGCAACATTTTTTCCGAGTGTCTGTCATATTCAAATAAAAAACTCCTGACCTTTTCGACGATTGCTTCGTGTTTAATCCGCCATTTTGGATGCTTTCAATTCTACTTTCAAAATGTCAATATGCACATTTTAACGTTCAAGTTTGAGGCCACGATTGCTTTACTTCAAAAAAGGAATTCCGAAACGCTCTCACTGCGGAAAGACGAGGTAAAATCAATATTTTTTTGAAAATAATCATATAGAGTTTTTCACAGTTACATTTTTTGAAAAATCTAATAAAACATTCTGAAAGTTCACTTAATTTTAGGTCACATATGGTTAGTGGAAATTTTTTAGGACTTTTTTTTGCCCAAAATACAACCTCCGAAAGTAAAATAGTAACGACAATTGTGCAGGATACGGAAATGTCTATCATACAAATTATAATGAAATGAATTTCATGAAGAAAATCATACTGAAATGTATAGTGACAATTCGATGGAAACTGAAAATTCAGAGCCTGAACGTGACATCGACAACCACAATAATGAGGAGTATATAATTATTGAGCCAGAAGAAGTTGTTCAATTACGTCAGTGGATTATAAATTTTAATATTGCTTATAAATAAAATGTAATATTCCGTTCAAGCCCTGAGTGGAATTCCAGGACAATTTTATGGAGAAACCATGAAAAATTAATATGGGCCAAGTTAGATCTCTGGAACAGATCCTATCTTTTTGAGAGCGGCGGTGGCTCAGTTGGTAGAGTATCGGCTTCGTAATCAGAAAACCCTGGTTCGATCCCGGCCTCTGCAATCTGTCATCGGGAGACCTCTATATTTGTTTATTTCTAATAACGCCAAAGCTCAGGTGGTTCGGATTCCGCCTTCATAAACTGCAGGTCCCGTGGCGATTTAGTCCCATTTGGGTTCACAAAAGTCGACGTAAATTAATATAAAAAAAAAAGATCCTATCTTTACTTGGGGAAGAACATCCAGGCCCAGGATTATTCCGAGGCTAAATTTCTACTTGGGAAATATGATATATATATATTTCACAACTAAATATGTAACTGTTGGATATCCCGTTTTTATTTGAAAATACACGAACGACCCTTTTGAAGGCTCGATTACGTCACGTTCCTCTTCGCGTCACGTTCACGTAATTTTGTAGCCATGTATATTCCATAGTCCAGGATTTAAACTTGGCGTATATTACTGTTATACATAATGCAATTATTACGGAAACCCGTAATTGCGCGCGTTACCTCGGTCCCGTGATTCTCTCCAGCAATGGCGAACCCATTAAATCATCTTCACCATCGTTTGCATAAAAAACTACTCGGGCGCGATTTTTTGTTCTGGTCTTATATACACGCTCGGAAGCTCCAGAATTGTTTTTCGTCGCGATAATCGCGATAATTGCGCCTCGCATGATCTTCTTTTCAAGCAGGCTAGTTCCTTCTTGGACCCCACTATTCCTGATGAAGCCTCGGTCAGTCGTCCTTCGAAGGCTGCTCACGATGCGGGCTATGAGTTTCTTCCGAGATCAACGATATAATCGGACCCATGTTAACGCATGGGGTCTATACGTGTATGCGATCATCACATACATACGATGAGGCCGACGAGAGCCACCGCACGTTACGCGCCATAGCCGCGGTCAACAGTGCAGGCATTTTTAGCACTCCTCGAGATAAGGCCGAGGTCTAGAATTCAGGAAAAGTAACGAGAGATCAACGGGACTTTAGGTTGTGTCCGGAGGAAAAATTGGTTTCGACTTTTTTACCTAGGAAATGGTTCGCCGATTCACCATTCGAATTGTACCGTAAGGTTGCGTTGCGCTCCAGGGTTTTTCGAGACGCGATCCTTCTTAACGATTGCGGGTGATGAAATTGGTTTGTCTACATCGAGAAATGTTTATGTGACAGAAGATAGAGATAATCAGCACATCAATTCACTCTAAACAGCGTTTTATTTAAATTTTTGTGTTGTTGGAATTCATTATATTCTTAACAAGAGTGTGATGAGGACAACTGTTACAATGACTCTGATCCCATAATATACAAATTACTAATAATAGCGTAGGTGGAATAAACAGAGTAAAAAAATGATGGCTTATGCCATACCAAAACATTGGAAATTAAAGAGAAATATTCTTTCAAGAACAATAGTATCCAAATTTGTGTCCCGTACACCAAATGAAACTTCAAAGAAGGAAGGGGTATTCAAAGGTCGTTTCTGAAATTTGACCCGTTAGGTTCCACATGCTGTCTATTTTCGAATAGTTCCTTTTCATGCTGTATTTACAATAATATAATAAATGGAAAATATGATATCCGTCGTAAAATTTTGTTTTTTTGACATTATTAGTGGGAACAAGTTAAAACAGTGGTCTGAACAACAATAATTCTTAGCTTGGTCAAACTGAAATAAAAAAGACACTACACTTTAATTACAGACACTACACGTTAAAATAGTAGTTGGGATAGCAATAATTCGATCTCGTTAAAATAAAGCAAGACACTATATACAGTAAATTATGTTAAAATATAACTTAAGCAATATGGTGGGAAAATAGGTCATGTTAAATTTTTCAAGCTGTGATGACCCAAGTGACAAAAATGGGAGACGCAAGTAGTTGGATGGCCACAAGATGTACAGCCCTCCCTCCGTAATTGTTGTTCGGTCGGGGCCAGAGTTCCCCTTATGCCCCCATAATCGTTTTTCTGTCATTCTCGCCCCTGCTTCCCCTTCACCATGTATTAAATAGTTAATAGAACATACGTGCGCATGCGCGAGTGTGCTTTTCTTCTTACGGTGCACCCGGAGAGGGGAACCTGGACAACAATTACGGAATCATTTGGGACTACAATTAGAGATGGAATTAGGAGGACAACGAATATAAAGGGAAACTGCAGATGGCGTTGTTCTCAGTGAAACATGATGTTTCCCTTTAATAGAAGATTTCAATAGAAATAAAGCCTTATTTTTAATCCTTTCAATACTTTAAGTCAAGAAACTGAATTGAAGAATATTAGAATTTCGTATTCCGTTTAATTCTTTGTTATTTGCTGGCTACATTATCCCAAAGAATTTGAAATTAGCACTAACCCAATCATAATTATCATCGTACTGAATAAAATATATCACAAATAATTTGTTATAATTTCAGTGTTAATGTTTTTATCTTCACCATTTTTAATAGTGTATTTTTTAGAAATGTAATTGGCTTTCAGCAACTTCTGAGTTTAGAAAAAACTATTTAAGAGTCTTAATTGATACGCTGTGATTATTCTCTGTCTCTCTGAAATAACTTATTTTATAAATTAATGTTTCCCAAGTACAGAATGCGAACTACACTAATTTTACACAAGATTTATTTTCATTAAAAATACGTAAATCTACGTTGATTTACTCTACCCTTTTGCGTCTAGTTTTAAGTTAATTCAAGCATAAACAAAGCAAATTTAACTTGCAGATTTCTCCGTATCATAAAAATTAATTACATATAAAATCAAGACGATCGGTATCCGTAAAAAGGCTGGTATTATGCTATGCAAATTTTCTGAAGAACTGTTCAATAACGTGTAACGCAAACGTTATACGAATAAAAATAAAAATAAATATTGTAATCAAGAATACTAATGCGTGCCTAAATAACGAGAATTAAGTTGTCCCGTTATTAAGTAGCCATTTAATTATTATTAAATTAAGGCAAGCCTCCGATAACAATTATAATGCTTAGATACCGCTGCTTTAACTGTGGTCTAAATAATATCTAAATTCTTAACTTTATTTCTCTATCACAGTACATTTAATTCGTATTTTCATCGAACATTGATTGCAGATAATTGTACATTAGCAGTAATTGAACGTTACCAAATAATTATTAATTTTATAATTGTTTCTCGAATCCACAGAAATTGAAAATTATATAGGGTGACATGGGATACTTTTTGAAAAATCATTTTTCACATCGCACATGCTAAACAATCATAGGTATATAGTGTATATTATGTTTATTTGATATCTGAACCATAGGATTATACAATTTATGATTTATTTTTCGCTGTTTTTCATCCGTAAAAGTAGAATCGAAGAAAAAATTTGGGTGAGATGAGCACCATCAAAAAATGAAATTAATGTAGTGTTTTGTTGAACTAATTTATTAATAATAACCACAACGATAAAAATAAACAATTTTGTATTGAATTCGTTCAACTGACTCGTTCCTAGAAGAAAGATTCCAATTTTGTCGATTAGAATGGCATCTATTTTTCCGTTTATATGTAGTACCCAGCAAACATAAAAGAATGGCGAGGAATTGAAAATTTAATTTCCTGTTAACTCCTGTTTATTCCATTAATGACGGGATTCAATGGAATTTAGTGGAATATAAGATATTTGTTTCCGTTTCTTCCCTTTTCCTATGAATTCCTGGAAAAACTGCATCTAATGGAATTGAAAAGAATAACAAAACTTTTTTTTATTCCCTCGAATCTTTCTGAATTAAAGTATACGGTTCTTTTGCGGGTTAGGTAAATGAAATAAAAATATACCAGTATATTCCTGTTTGACATTGTGCGTAAAATGCGATTTTACGCATTTTACTTACTTTTGACATTTTAAAAAAATATTGTTCCGCTATATGAACGTAAAATGTTTTTTAAAGGTATTTGCATGCGTAGAAACAACTTTTACGCCTATCGAAAAATACTATTTCGTTATAACTAGCAATGTAATAGAAGTTTATTCGTTTTGAAAGCTTGCAACCGTTTTGAGTAAACAATTAAATAAAGTCATGTAATTATTAAATTGATTAAGAAGTTAGTAGTAATATTACTAAGGTCATGTATTTTAGTTTAATGGTTTTTGGTCAAAATCATTATAGCCTGGATTTTATGTTATGGCAAAAATTTGATGACATTAACAATTGATTTCTGAATTCCGGTATAGGAATTAAAAATTCCATGGAATTAATCACAGAATAGGAATTCAAACCCGTATTCCATTTTAGAAATTCAAAAGAATTAACACTACTGGATGGCGAATTTCAGTGTGAGAATTAAAAAAAATAGATAACCTTACATTTCGTTGTGTAATTAAAATCAATTAAAATGGCTGAGTGGCTATTTTTTGATCGGAAATTAAAATATTACCATAACCTTATTTGTCAATCTCGATCTAGGAATAGAAAATACGACCCTAACCTTTGACAAAATTTCAATTCCAGATTGTTATTAATGTGATTCGAGACGTATGCTCGGTAATTCTTTTCAATTTCTCTCAATTCCTTAAAATTCCTTTCTGTTTGCTGGGTAGGCACCTTTAATTCTGAAGAAAATATGAAAAAAAATAAAACTTTAAACTTCGAAAACTCGACCTCTCGTTAAAAAACGCACCGAGAAAATTTAGTACTAAGGAAATCGAGAAAAAAATGATAATTATTTTATTGAAGCGAGGAATGCCCAGTAAACGAAAATGGAAAGAAATTTATTGAAATTAATTGAAATTTTTACTCGCCAATCCGGATTGTTGATTTTAGCAAATCTATTTCAATTCTGAATTCGTTTGTATTCCTGTACATGGATTGCCCTGCTTCGATTTGTATTCTGTGAAATCAATTACAAGATGGAAGTTGTAGTCTATTGATTTCAATTCCAATAAATAGAATTCGCCAATGTTATTTGAGATTCAATTGAATCCTTCGTAAAATGAGAGGTTATGTCAATTTATTTGAATTCAGGACGTAGAATTGGAAAGACAATCTTTCAATAATTGTGTATTTCTTTCAAAATCAGATTACTTTTTATTCTTTTAACAGAATAGGCAACCCTCTCCTGTATATAATCCAATTATTAGCAGAAATATTGTAGAGGAATTCATTTCAGTTTAGTGTGCGGAATTGCTGATTTTTGTATGTATTGAAATCAATACCGAATGAAATAAATGTGTGGAAGGGAATTCCTCGATACGAGAATCTATTCACGACAATTCTTTTAATATTTAATAATGTGAGCTTCGTCATTTTAATTATTCTTTGTTATTAAATAATGGATATAACTTTTTTCTAAGTAGGCGATTATCACTTTAATGCGCATAACACATAAAATATGATAAATAACCAATTATTGAAAAATATTAATATTATGAGAAAATGTTTTTTCCGGGTTTCGTTGGAAAGTTAGTAATATACTAATTGAAACATAAATTTTAACACCGAAAATATTGTGAACGAAGAGGAATGGAGCAAATAATGTTACCATGTGTCTTAGTGTGCAATTTGATATACTGCAATCCATCGATGGAGAAAACGTTTTTAGAAACATGAATTTACTATATCCACTGATCGGTATGCACAAAAGTAAATAAATAGAACAAGAGTAATTTTTTATATTCACAATTTATTCTAGTACCTACGTAATAACAAAGTATATAAAAGTTATATTTATCAAATATTATTTATTTACAAAGTAGTTAAAATGTGTTGATACCGACTGACAGGTTTAGTCCGCTTCGAACACATTTGGTATATGTGCGACACAAAAGCTTGTTTTCCTATTCTCAAATACATAATTTTGCTGTCGATATTCGTAATTGGTATAAAGAAGATATCGCTTTCTATACACTTAACACTTTTTAAGTGTATCATTTCTGATTAATTGATATTTTGAATCTTTTCCAATGCCAAATGATTATACGCTTCAATTACCCAGTATGAATAGAAAATTATTTAACCCTGAACATTCTAATTTATTTAAATTCTTTACACGGAATTAAGAATCCGGATTCAAAAAAATTCAAATTTTCAATTTATTTTAATCCATTTTCGTTTGCTGGGTGTACGAACTGTAAAAAAACACCTCAAATACAAGGTCAATAAACCAGACGCAAAGCCATTTTAGGTACCAACGAACAATATAAGTATCAATTAAATCAACAGCTTCGTTTGTTTTAATTTCAAATTAACATGCAATAATAAAGGGTCCATTGTACAAGTAGGAAATAAATGCTAGTTTACTCAAGACTACTACTACTGTTTTTTCCGAATCGAAATTGATTGGATTAGGAGGATGGAAGATTCAGGCTTCAGGCTTCCAAAAGAACACAGGTTGGTCCTTTTTTATCACTACATTCATATCCACTTCACCACTTAACAAAAGCTAATTAAACCTTGATTATTCATTTGTCGCGTATTCAAAATTTGTTTAGAATTTGTCGTGTTCCTTTCAAGAACGAACATGCGTGACAGACTGAAAATTCGAGGTTCCATCATCGCACTAAAGTCGCTGAGGGCGAACAATATAAACAAAGCGTTTGTACTTCGGAGAAATATGTAATAATATTGAATACCTATACTATCAATTGAAAAATTATTTCTTCATATTTCTTTCAAAGTAGTATATCAAATGTATTTTATTCGCTTTCAAATAGGATTCAAATATATAATTTGATGATATGATCATTATAAATAGTCGAAAAATATTGTTTCCAATAACCTTGACACTGTCTAAACTCACTCGTCAAAAAATGTACCATCTCACCCAAATATGAACTGTGAGCTGTTTTACAGTGAATTCATGCTAAAACGAATCAAAGTACTTAAGATTTTTATAAGAATGAAAAACAAGATTGGTTTATTTTCAGTAGACTCAATCCTTAGTTTCGACGGTTATTTTGAAGCTTTTTTTCTCCCACTACCTGGGTCAAATATGTCCTGCCGTTTGAAAATGCTTACAGTTGTGCAATTTATAAAATACAATTTGAATTTTCTCTGGGTCGAAAACGACCAGGCGTCGGGATTAAGGGTTAAATATATCCTTCGGTCATGGTAGATTTTCGGAAGAACGACTTCGATTTATTATTGCATTCATTTCCATGATTAATAATCGCAGGTCCACAAAAAAACAGTGGCATGTACTTTTGACCGGGCATACATATTTCTAAGTATTTTTCGATATTGAATCCGAATTTGAAGCGAAAATATGGGGTTCCGAATCGTTTTGGAGAGATAAACGCCAAACCCATGATTTTTCGCGTTTTTGTACGGTTTTTCGAAATAAAAATAAAACAAAGAGTGTTACGGTAATTTTTACTGCATATTTGGATTATACTGCTCAAAATACATGGATAACCATATTTTAAATATTTTTTTCTTTCGGTTCAACCCATGGTACAGCTTTGAAAAGTCAAATACTCGGTTAAAAGCTGTAATTCGGCGCAAACGCCGCAAAATGATATAGTAATTTTCTTTATACAAGGTTTACACAAACTATAAGGAACTCAAAATATACTTCGAGGGTTTTTGAGGTCGCTCAAGGTGAATCCAAGGTCAAATTTACATCTTCGCAGCTCTAGAGGATTAAATACTGATGGGCGTATTGTAAACTTTAGATCACAAAATCAGGTTCCTCGGAAGTAGAATGATCAAGTAAACAGTGTTGTAAATTTGAAATGGTTTTAAACATATGATTTATTTTGTTTAAAAAATCAAAATTTGCAATTCCGATTTCTTTTGATTATTCACAAGTAGTTAACTAATGCAGCTGTGAATGCAAATAATTGCAAACTCTCGGAATGAAGTGAACACCTGAGGAATTCATGCGGAAAATTTGATAGATGGGTAGTACACTCTGTCAAATAAATAAAACCTTTCAAGATTATGAAAATGATTTATTCTTTAACATTTTGATCTTTTTTGACGAACGTTTCTATAAATATTGAAATGCAACCAGATGTCAAAATCTCCCGAAACAATTAACAAAGGAAAACTCTTATCATTTTGCAAATGTGCCCGCTTACGTGGAGTTGTAATATCTCGGAAGTCTTTCAGGGTCGATAAAAAACGGTAATTTCCAATTACCCCAGCTCACAAATGGCGAGTACAATTTGTGCAATGTAACGTAATAATCATTTAAAACTTCATGAAATCGAATCTTATTTCCGAGATTCACTAGTCTCGACGTTCGCAGTTGCTTTTTACTTTTTTTTTTGCGACTTACTAGTTACCGGCGGCTTCTTCAACGTTGGAGCTTAAATGATTTACTCTTCCTTGTCTTTTTTTGTCCCGTCTGCGCTATTACCCATTAGGAAAAACGACTATACTTTAGATCGCAGGAAGCGCGGGACACTTGAAACATCTTCGCAAGGTGCATTCGAGCTTGGCAATGGCAATTCAAATGTACATAATGGTACAAGGTATACCAAATGCCGTCGGTCGCACAAGTTACGAAGAGTTTCAAGCAGTCTCCAGCTTCCTTTCGATCGATTTTTCAGAAGCCACCTTACGCTAAGTAAAGTAAATAAAAAGTGATTTTTCAACTAACAAGTTCTTGTTATAATTCCATGTTGATTCTTATTTTGAGGTAATTTACAATAAAAAAGTATATCTTCGCTCTGTTAAAATTTTATTGAAATCAAGATATGATTGGTTTCCTTATTTTTGCAATATACACTGAAAACATACACTGAAAATTAATTTACTGGTTGTACACTCCGTTTATAGTAACTGTATCCCTTGGTGTATAAACTAAAAAAAATTAGTAGATTGTGAGGCAAAAATACAAGTAAGCGCGCCGTACAGTGGACGAAGAAGAAACTCATCATCATTTAAGATGTCCAAAAGATATCTTGCAGACATGCACTCGTGAAAATCTTTTTTGGGGTTATGTTATTAACATTATTATCAGTGATATCAAAATATGACATAAATATCTAATATTACCTAAGATCATCATTTGAAATGATCAATTGTCATTCTCATCACCGTTTCGTATCCTCCTAGCAGGACATCATTTAACATTACAATCCGACTCCTATTATTGGAAATTATTCTGATTTAACACTGTTATCAGCGATTTTAACATCTAATATATCACTTAAAATCATGGTTTGGAGTCATAATTTGACTTTTGTCAAAGTGTTAGTTACTCTGATTGAAATACTCTATATCAGCTGACAACATCGCTATGAGATAACATCATTCAAAATTGCTTTTGATCTCATCATCGCCGTTATCATTAGTTACCATCATTTCCCAAGCAACAAAACAGGGCGAAATTACCTCTTTTCGACCTTCCATTAGGGCGAGATATTTTCTCGACCACACAATATTTACCTAAATTAGAAGTCGAATGACGGTAAGTGGGGACAAAAGTGGAAGTAAATTTATGGTCGAAATTAGGTAATGGAGGGCATTTTTCCCAATAGGTCGAAGTCCGAATTTGGTCAAATGGACCTATAAGTCGACATTGTTCTCCGTGTAGATTATATTTTTTTCCTTCGTGTTCGCAGTTGACAAGCCTGTATATTTATGTTATATATTCTCATGATATGGCAGTACTGTAAAACTCTAAAACTTATCCCAATGGCTCCTCCATGCTTGCACCAAAACACAAGCCAGCAATAAAACAAATAATTACGGATGATGGTAAGTAATTGCAAATGAAATTGCGCGTTATTTATTGGCAAATTTTCGTGCGATTGATAATTTCTCGATCAGAATTTTATGCTACCCTATTAAATGCGCCTCGAGAAATAGTACATTTTGAAAATTTTTGTAATTGTTGTGAAAAGTATGTCAATATTATTTTGCATTTTAATCATCTGGTAATGATTTTTTCGAATTTGTACAATGAAAATGATAAAAAATATGTATTATTTTACTTGATACGTTCAACAGAATATCAGAATTATATTATTTAATAACGGGTGAATATTACAGGTTATGTTCGTTATTAGATGACGGATAATGATTTCCTGGCGTGTTTATGAATTTCGACCTGATAGTCGAAGATAAGACCTATAAGTCAAATTTCCTTCCTCAAAGTATAAATTACTTGCCCTTGAGGTAAAATTTACGTATTTAGGGAATTTTGACTTCAAAGTTCATAACTTTGGCGAATTGGCGACTTATAGGGAATTTGCGTATATATATGTATGTATGTATTCGATTACTTTAGTTGATTATCGATTATAGTTAGGTAAATCGTTCTTCTCGCGAATGTTGACATAACATTAGACGTACATAACCTATGAACTTCGTAAGTCTTCTGTGCTAAGAACTGTATAAACAACGTTGTTATAAAGAGGGTAGAGTGCTGGTCATGAGTAAAATGGATCTTTTCACGATAGTGGCGTTGATGAAGAAACGAGGCAACAATATGTGCATAGAATACTGCTATGTTCCACATTTGTGGGTTAAAAACAATAATGTATATTGGCCTCCAAATCAATCATTAACGCTTTTTTCTATAAAATGTAGATGAAAATCGGAAGGGTTTTCTTCGAGTCATCGTGGTTTGAATTTTAGTTCAGGCTGACGTATGTACAGTTTGAGGTTAGGTTATTTTGTATAAATGTGAGTTATGCGCATTATATATATATGTCGTCGGCTAACCTTCTTAGTCGAAATGCCCTATAAGTAATTTTCCGCAGTAAATTCAACTTTCAGGTTAAAATCTAGCCAGGTTATGAAGTCTTAGATTCCCAATATTGACCAATTAAGACATTTCGCCCTAATGGTCAGAATAATGTAATTTTGCATGGTCATATAGTCTTCCAAGTGGACTCTAATATTGACTTAAAAGTCTATTCGACTATGAAGACATATTTTTGGTCACAATTTGGGAATTTTAACCTCATTTATAACTTTAAAGTCACATAACTTTCTAGGCATATTTTAGGGAATATTTACGTACTTTTCGCCCTATATTCTCGACTATAAAGACTTTTTGACTTTTAAGACAGTTATTAGGTCGAAAATTGGTCAATTTTACTCCATTAGGTCATTTTGACTTTGGCTTGGTCGAAATGACTAGGATTGCTGCTTGGGTTAGTATTGCAATTATCACCTGAAATTTTCATCCGACATCGTATATCATTAAATATAATTCGCAGTCAATATTATTCTCAGCAACACCATAGCTTGATGTAACTATGTCATACTGATGGTTGAAATTATCGTCGTGACAAGAAGAAATTATATACATCACAACTTCCAACAGGAAAAATGGCAAGTTGTAGGGTATTGAAGATTTGTCTTCAAATTATGATCTGAGATGTTAAAATTTCCAAGACAATTCCTCGTTCATGAATATAATTTCAAAAAATAAAAAATGCAAATAAATGAATCTGAACTCTTCAGAGACACCTAAAGTGCGAATGTTGTTGCGCAATAAATGAATTTCATGATTAATGCGAGTACGACCCCGGACACTTTTCTCGGTGGCCGTCATAAGTACATATTAAAAAATTCTTTGAGCGTGCAGCGATCTTCACGGTTTGATTATGTATACCGCGATCGCCTCCGAAGTCGAGAAGTTCATAATTTACGGCGACGCGGAGCCGCTCGGAAAAAAAGTCGCAGGTGCATATATGCGGAATTTACCGTAAGTGGTAATCGAATAATTGCATAACTTTATTTCCTATTGCGGATATTACGTTACGTTTCAACGTATAGTTGAACTGCGGCATTGACCCACAATTACAATGGCGGAAAAGTCAGTAACCGCTTAACTCATTCGCCTGTTATACATATCAGAATCGCATAGCGTTTCGCGATCCCTGGACCGGAATGCCGCGGACAAGTGGGAGGGAAGTGCCTTCGGGATGCTAAAATCATGGCGATCCTATCATCCTATCGAATATACGCGTATACGTGGGAATTTTCGAAACCTGGCCCCGAGTCACATTCGTCTGTGTTTCAGTTCCAGAGAGAAGGTTTCGTTCTAATTAACAGTACTTTTCCGATTACCGGAAGTATCAATTATGCGAGTCTGCTATATACCGATCGGAACTATCTAGGGCAACATTTGTATTGTTTTTGTAAACACTTTTTTAGCGAACGGTTAGGCATGACTTTCGTTACTGAGAAACGCGGATGATTATTCTCAAAGTCTGGGTGTCTTCATTTATCCTAGTCATCATCATTCGCTTCTTTAACATTAGCTTCAAACACCATCATATATGGTGCTATGATACGAAAGAATATTTTGATGTGACGTTATCATCTAACATCTTTGTCTGACATCAGCAATCACTCTTCTAGTTTTATATCATCATGCACCCTTAAATATTGTCTATTCAAATATCTATATTAAATATATAATCATAATCTATAAAGAAACATCATTGGAAACCAGATTGCGACAGACATTATGTTTATTGGGTATTACAATTGGACTTTTATCATTAAATATTATCTTTAACCAAAATTATTATCAAGAAATATATCTGAAAAATTTCATATCCGCTGTCGACATCATCGTTAGATAAGTTCATTCAAATTAGCTTTCGATTCTCGACAATGTATTATAAAAACACCATTTAATAGCATCATGGACGATGTAATTATTAATTTAATCGTGCAAGGCTTGACCATATATCAGCAGTGGACATCACCATGAAAAAACATCATTCAAATTAGCTGTAAACATCATTGAAATTGAGATCTTCACACGAAAACGCTATTTGACTGCATTTCCATTATACAATAGGATGTCACCAGTTAACATCGTAATTCAATTTCGTTATTCTACGTCAGCAAAATTATGCCTATCGTCGTCTAACATCTGGGTTTGAAGACATAATTCGACGTTTATCATTAAATACTATCTTCAACCAATACCATTATCAGTTGATATCATAATTTGATACAAACATTTTCTATCAGCAATCAGCACCATCAGTAAATAACTTGGTTCAAATTAGCTTTTGACATCACCACCATCTTTATCACAATCGATAGCATCATTATTTGTCATTAAAGATCTTCTTTTATAACATCCTATTAACATCATCATCTAATATGAAGATATCTCATATCAACTGCCGACATCATTATCAGCGGTATCGTAATGGGAGACATCATTTAATATGATCATTATCTCCTAACACCCTTATTGGACATCATCATATATCTTTAAGTGTAATACGCATCTCTTATTATCAGGAATATCTCAATCGGATATATTTGTCGTATATTATATCCCGACTTAACTATCATCGGCATTACATTAAATTCATTAAAATGATTGAGTTTCTTGGTTTTTATCGGTCACCATACAATTAGATGTTTAATAAAAATATAAACCTGCAACTAAGTACAGTTACTAGGTTTAATTAAAATTGAACGTTTCGTCCTTGGGGGCGCATAGGACTTGTCAATAAGGTTCTGCGCCTCCATCCTTAGACGTTCAAAAAGTTGCTAAATTTTGGATTCAACAATGTGTTGAATATCATCGGCATTATATTCAGAATTTATCACTTGATAGCATCATTACATGCAAGTATCCAATATCGTCTGCAGGCATTATCGTATGAGAATATCATTCAAATAAGTTCATCCGAAACATCACTCGTCTGTATCATCATTTCGCATTATACCATTGAATGATTTCATTTAACATCATCATTTCATTTCATTATTTAATATCAGCATCAGCGCCGGAATAAGTTACCACCATAATCTGATTTACATTATTGGAAATTATTGTTATCTAATATTATTATCAATAACATAGTAACGCAAATATCTAACGTCAACTATCATCATCAATTGGAATTGATATGACCCTTTACAATCATGGTTTGACATAAATATTCAAAATCAGCGTGCAACATCATACTCATTATACATCATAATTCGAGTTTCATCCTTCAATACTATATTCAACATCCCTAATCTGATATAAATATTTGGCAAGAAAACACATTCGGAAAACATTATTTAATAACATCATTAATTTACTAATCAACCTCTTCATCTTACATAACAATCCAGGATAGAATGTAAATTAGCATAAGAAAATATCATTCAAATACACTTCAGACATCGTCGTGATCAGTATCATGATCTCTGGTCAACATTCAATATCACTATTAAACAATACCATCTATAATAGTTTTCGTTATCCGAATAATATAATTAAATATCACGGATATGCTCGTCCAAGCCTATTTTGTCGTAAATCGAAAATTATATAACATTTTGTGGTCGACGACCTTTAATTGTTGCTTTTATAATCGAGGATAAAGTTTCATAAAATTTTTGGTATAGCCAATTACGAATATGATCACAGATTTTCAAAATTCAAAATGGAGGATCCAAAATGGAGACCGAAATATAAAAAATTGCTTGATTGAGATGAAACTAGGTATGCGGGAGCTCTCATGGTTACTGGTTACGAATATGCCTCCAGATTCAATATTCAAAATGTCGGATACAAGATGACAGATCCAAATATAAAATAAAACTACAAAAATTTAAAAAAAAAAATAGAATGCAAAAAGAATTAAAGAAAGAGAAATGACGCTACATTACTAAGTCTACGCTCTGAGTTATGACAAGGGTAAGGATTAAAAGGTGGCAATATCTCGTACTAAATTTTTCGTTTAACATTTCGGTATTTCGTTATTCAGTATTGATCAGATAGATCACAATTTTGAATGACAATGAATACCTCTTGGTCTTGATTTGTTCTTGACTCCAAAACTAGATGACACCTAAAATAATATTGTGCCATCATGTTTGTTTATTGTATATGCCTAAAATATTTGTATATAACCTGTTAAAAACAATAAAATTTATTCAATAGGTGTAAAAAATAATTAATGTTAATGTGAAAATCAATTTTATTATCAATTTTTTAGTTTGTATGTAGATTTTTAAGGAAAACGTTGTTTTGTTTCCTGTTTAACTTATACAAAATTCGAAATTTTTTGCCTGAATACCACAAATCAACAAATGTGCAACTTAAGGTTAGTAAAAATGCCGAAGGATAATACCCACACTGAAAATCTCGGTAAAATTTATTTAATGTACTATAAAAAACGAAGTTATTGTTTCCACTTGATGGCAAACTAAAAGAACTTGTGGAAACACAGTTTGAATACAACATGTTTGATGAACGTTTATATACCATTGTATGCAATTCCTGTAAACGAGATTTATATCGCATCAAAGACGATGTTGATTTACCACTTTCAAGAAGTGAAAATTTAGGAGAATTTATACGTGAATACCTTTGAGAAGTTTAAAGTTGTTGTATGCCTGCTGTGGTTACAATTTAGATCCTTGTTTTAAAAATAAGATTGACGTTTTTAAGGAAAGCTATTCACAGCTAAACAAGCCAATTACACCAAAAATACAAGCAGTATTTTTCCATGTTCCTGAGTTCTGCGAGAAAAGGCAAAAGGAGCTTGGACTTTTTAATGAACAGGCCACGAAATAGGTACATGCTAATTTTAAATCAGTATGGCAAAACACTACGTGTCTACGGATCATCCAAATTATTCCTAGAGGTTGCTTCGTGCTATTTTCGAATACAATAGTTTGCATGCATTTAAATGCAATTATTGGTTCCAAAGTAAGTTTTAACTTTTTAATATAATACGTTTAATGAATCTTTCTTTCTTTTCTGACTCTTTCTTAAGTGAAATGTTCTTTGATAGTTCTTGTATTGTATGTCAGATTTAATTGGTGTTAAATAAATTTGACTGTTGACGTTTCGGTCATTTGTTTTGACCCTCTTCAGAATATATTTCTATATATAAAAAATTACAAAATAATATAGTGAAAAAATTACAATAATAAAAAAAGATATTTCTGAAAAACTTGTCAATCCTTTTGTTTATGGTTTTAATGGGATTTTGAATTTAAATTTGATTGATTTTGTTTCTGCTTACCTGTGGGAAATTGTTGTGTTGCTATTGTTTTTCTATTGTTGTGAGCCGGTTTTGAATTTTAGAACTGTAAAAAATTAAATTGT
Source organism: Trichopria drosophilae (assembly GCA_030407085.1). Classification (NCBI taxonomy): domain Eukaryota; kingdom Metazoa; phylum Arthropoda; class Insecta; order Hymenoptera; family Diapriidae; genus Trichopria; species Trichopria drosophilae. The sequence goes on along the minus strand of CM059584.1, from coordinate 137,128,943 downwards.
TGAGTTTTCACTCAGTAAGCAGAAAAAAAATGAAAAAATTAAAAGAAGAAGTATTAAAAAATATCACTGTAGTTTTCAGAGAGACAAAAAGACTTTTGTGTGAATATTCACGTACTTATTCTTATGCCGTGTAAAAGGAGACTGAAAAGTTTTTCAGATTACATAATATTCTGTGTACATTTAGTTGTCGTTCTATTTCTATCTATTGTTTTGATTTTTGAACTTGAAGTAGAGGTATATATGTGTCCGGTAAGTTTGATTTTTCAAAGCGGATGTTTACTGATTTATTATTATTTTTGATAAAAAAGTTTTCTATATGTTTTCTTTTGTATTTGTTTCTTTCTATTGCTAAAATTTTGACGTTTGAAAAATCAAAATTATGTCTATTAATTCTATGTGTTGTAAGTCCTGTATATTTGTCTTCGTTTAAGTAGATGTTATGTTTATGTTCGGTTATTCTGTTTTTTAAAAGTCTGCCTGTTTCACCTATATAGACTCCATCGCAGTTGTTACATTTAATTTCGTATACTACGTCTTTTTGATGTAATTTATCTGTTTTGTCTTTGAACGGTTTAATACCACCAATATTTGTGTTCGTTGGTTTGAATACTACTCCAATATCGTTATTTCTGAACTTACTTCTTATATTCTCTGAGATATTTTTGAAATATGGAATACTAATGGTTTTGATATATTTTTTGTCGTTTGATTTCGTATCAAGGGTGTTGTATATTTTGTAGACTCTTTTTCTCAAACATTCGTTGATTATGTATGTGGGGTATCCGTTTTCTGTTAATATTTGTTTAACTAGTTTTAGATTTTTTTCTCTAAATTTAATATGTGCTAATCTTAATGCTCTGTCTATTAATCCGAAAGCTACTCCTATTTTGTAATGTAATGGATGGTTTGAATGGAAGTTTAAATATCTTCCAGAAAATGTATTTTTGTGGTACCAATCTGTGATTAATGTATTTCTATCGTTTATAACGAGTACATCTAAAAAACTAATTCTTTTGTTCTTTTGTTTGTACATAATACGTTTAATGTATATATGTATTAATGAATAAATGTAAAATAAACAATAACTAAAACATACTTACAAATCTTCATCTCGATTTTAATTTTAGTTTTAATTGTAATTTAATATTAATCTAAACATCTGATGACTCTCCAGTATTAGTGTTAAAATCATTTTTTATATGTATTAAACATATTTTATTGTTCTTATTAATAAGATATATAATTTGAGCTTTCAAAATTAAGTTGAAACTATGTTTGTAACAATATTTATATACAGACTACAAAAAATGATATTAGAATTAATTTCAACATTAAAATTGATAATGTTTTACATTTATTGAATATATTTTATTGTTTTTATTAACAACATATATAACTTAGACTAAAAGAATTCAAACGCGAACAAAAAAGTAGAAATATCAGTATTTTTTAATACAAAAATTGAGTTTATTAAAAAATCCTCCTGGCGATTATTTTCGTATTAGGCTTAAAATTAATCCAAGATAACCTAGAAAAGATATTTGAAGAAAAACCCGAAGAGCTCGACATTTTTTATTTAAAAAGAATAATAATAGATATGACATCACAGTAAATTGTAGAATATAATAGTTCCTAAAAATGACAATGCGTACATTTATATCTCCAAACAACGTTAAACATAATATTCTGTTTAAAATGTACACTTTCATGTAAATATTTATGACAGATCCTCGACAGACAAGACAATTATCACGACATAAATAATATCAGATTATATATTCAGAACGCTTACCTAGCATTTCATCGTCGGTACAAAATCGTGTCAAATAATTTTTGTAAAAAATTAGACAGCGAAAGGCTCGAATCCTTCCGCGTTCGGCAATAAATAGAGTGAGTTTAATACCATCGCCTCACAGCTCTATAATTAAATCCTTCGTTGTTCAAGCGGCGTTTAAGCATTGCAGAAATTGGCCGCTTTTAATTATAATATGTCATGAAGAAAATTTATACCACGAATGCTGAAAATTCTGAAATTTTCGTGTAATCGTTTCTAACGATCCAAAATAATGAAATGACCCATACCGTTAGCACTAGTAACCGTTCGAAAGCATTTTCTGTAATGAACTCTGGTACGAAAATGAAATTACATCTATTGTCTAAATTTTATTCGCTCGAAACGAGTAAAATGTTTCATGATGGTAATGTTCATGTAAATAAATAAGTTGTGTTCATGTAAAAAAAGTTAAGTAATCGTTTCTACCGTAATGGACTTTGCCGTTATAACTACTTCGAATTTTCATAACAAAGATCTGCTTCGCAAATACTCGTTGCAATTAACTGTAATTATTGTTCGGTTCAATCAACTCATGTAAATTAATTTTTACAATTGCTGTTAACTTAAATAATTCACAGTTTCATAACTGTCAAATTATTTGATTCTTTATTAATGTTTTAAAATAATTTGTTTATTTGAGTAAATTATATCGAAAAATTGAAAGATCTGAAGATAAGTTGGGAATGATCTTATGAATTTAGATGGTTTTTGCAAGCCAATTTTTCCGGGTGTAACCATGGTGTTAATACTAATAATTACCTTCCGCGAAATGGTAATTTAGTAATGAATACTAACGAATAATTTTACACGATGAAGACATCGCCCTAACGGACTAACTTCGCGGAAACGTGAATAAAAATGGATAATACGTTAGGTAATAGTTGGTTTTACATATTTTTCTAAACCTGTAAATTTTTCTAAAATTTTACAGCGTGGTGGCGACTTTAACAGACGGTAAACAAGTATGAAAGTAACAACAGTGCTTAGAACAATGCATGATATATTAACCGTAACTGCAGTGCACATAATTGCACCATAATTTCACGTTACTTCGTTGTAAATTGCGAATAAAAAGACTAATACGAGTCCGAAATCGAATGTACGATACATTAGTAATGATTTTTCATTTACAAGAAATATTATTGGATAACTGTAACGAAATTCTGTCATTAAACTGTTAATGATCAGTAGTTATTAATTCCTTTGTTCCTCACATAATTATTAATAATTAATCATAAGATTTACATAAAATTATAATGTTAAGATGTTTTATCACGTTATACATTTTTTCATTATTATCACTAATTAATATAAGTAAAAGAAATTTTCTTCTTGATTAAAATAAAATGTTTTTAAAGTTTACATTTGTTTGAAAAATTTGTAAAAATTTTGTTGTTAAATGCTAAAATACTGTGGATGAGTAACTTAAATTTACAAATTACTGTGTTCTATTCTTTCAGATTCACCGAATGACCCAGATCTCCTAGCGGAAACTTCTTAGAATTTGATGCAGTACACATTTTGCGACCAGTTTCGTTTGCACAACGACCACATGGAAACTTCCGCTTTTAAATTGCATCTTTAATTTTTCTTTGTGTACTTCTTGATTCGTAACAATTTAAAAAATGTGTAATACTGCCTTTTTTAATGGTAATTACACTTTGTTTACCTTCTCTACAATGAACGAGTTAACGGTATTCGCTTTGATAAGTATAAAGAGATATTAACTACAGATTTTTCAAATTTACTTAGTAAACAGTAAACGGGATGTATATATTTCATTCTGATTTCATGTATGACATTTTATTACAATCGCAGACGTCGCGTCGTCGTCGAGGGATATTATACACGAAGTCTATTAATTATTATCAATGAGGGAAGTGTTTCTTGAATTTTCTTGTATGTTATGTCAGATTTAATTGGTGTTGTTAATAAATTAGACAATTAACATTTCGGTCATTTATTTTGACCCTCTTCAGAATAGTATATATTTCTATACAAAAAATAGAAAATAATATAAATTACAATAACAAAAATTTAAATATTTCTGAAAAACAACAAAATAGAATTAATACAGGACATAACTTTGATTTTTCAAACATCAAAATCCTAGCAATAGAAAGAAATAAACACAAAAGAAAACATATGGAAAACAACAAATCAGTAAATATCAGCTTTGAAAAATCAAACTTTCCAGACACGTATATAACCTCTCCTTCAAGTTCAAAAATCAAAACAATAAATGTAAATAGAACGACAACTGAATGTACGCACAATATTATGTAATCTGAAAAACTTTTCAGTCTCCTTTTACACAACATACGAATAGCAGATACGTGAATATTCACAAAAAAGTTTTTTCTTTTCTTTTTTCCTCTTAAAATTATAGTGATATTTTTTGTTTTTTCTCTTTCACTTTTTTTCTGCTTACTGAGCGAAAACTCAAAAAAATAATTTTTGCTTTGTGTCACAGTTCCATTATTCAAAACCGACTCATACAAAAACAATAGATTAAATCCTACAGGTAAGCAGAAACAAAATCAATTACATAAAACCCAAATTTCAAAATTCAAATAAAACGGAATATAAAAGATTACGAAAAGTTTTTCAGAAATATTTATTTTTTTTATTGTAATTTATATTATTTTGTATTTTTTGTATAGAAATATATACTATTCTGAAGAGGGTCAAAATAAATGACCGAAACGTTAATTGTCTAATTTATTACCAACACCAATTAAAGCTGACATAAAATACAAGAAAATTCAAAAACATTTCACTTAAGAAAGAGTCAGAAAGGAAGAAAGAATTATCAATTAGGGAAGTGTTTTTAAAAATAAAAACCCTTACTATATGAAGATCAGAACTAATAAAATATGTTAATTTATAAAACAATTCTACGAGGTCTTTTTGGAAAGTGCTAAGGACAATCTCATTAATAAGTATGTGCTGTTTGGATCTTTACAGAACTAGCACAAAGGTAGAATATCGAATAAAGATAGTATTTGTTACTTATTTTCATGTATTATATACTGATTGGAATGTAGGCTCCATCATTTAGAAGTTAAACATACAATTGGACAGATGAGAATCTCTGATGGTAAAAATGGTATGTGCAATAAGATATGGTCAATTTTACTATAAAATATAATCACTTCAGCTGTAACACAGGTCTGCAAAATTCACTTTTTTTTTTTTTTTTTATACCAGAGTGATTTCCGACGTATTTTTGTACGCTGAACACGAATCTGAAGACGAAAAATGTCTATCGCGTCATAATTTTCAGAAAAGTGGGGACAAAAACACCAAAAAACGTGTTTTTGGGTGTCTTTACCCCTAATTTTCTCAGAAGCCTGACGTGCAACAGATCTGAATTTGTGCTCAAATTAAAGCTTGATTCTTCCCCTACAAAAATCATATACGATAGTTTTAAAAAAATTTTCATAGTTTTGAAAACAAAAAATTGTCTTAACCTTGCTAATCCTAGTGACTATGATGAAAATGCAAATTATTTAACTACATTAAGCAGAGCTCATAGAAACCACTACTTGACTGTTTTCGGGGTTGGTGTTTAAGAATCCAGTGTTGCTTTTATAAAATTCAAAATGGCGGATCCAAGATGGCGGACGTAAAAATAAAAAATTTAAATTAACCTCATGAAAATCAGTACTCGGGAGTTTTTTGAGTCGTTGATGACGAATCCAATTTTAGATTCACAAAATTTAAAATAGCGAATCCAAAATGGCGACTGCAAAATAAAAAAATATACTTAGGATCTTAAAATCATCACTTCATGTTTTTTTTTGTTCGCCATTAGTAATACCAGCGGTTGTTCGATTTTGTTTGCATTTTCATCATAATCACTAGAAATAGCAAGGTTAAAACCATTTTTTTTTTCAAAACTATGAATTTTTTTTTAAAACTATCTTATGATTTTTGTAGGGGAAGAACCAAGCTTTAATTTAAGCACAAATTCAAACCTGTAGCACGTCAGGTTTCAGAGAAAATTAGGGGTAAAATCACCCAAAAACGCGTTTTTTTTCTTTACCCCCACTTTTCTCAAAATCACGACGTGATGGGCATTTTTCGACTTCAGATTCGTGTCCAGGGCACAAAAATACGTCGAAAATCATTCTAATATTTAAAAAAAAAAACGTGCAGACCTGTGTAATTGGTGGAAATTTGTTTGTCAAAACTGATCCCAGGATTCGATGGAAAGACAAATTGTAAGTAAAAAATAATCTTTGTCATTTTTTTGTAAAATAAAGGCTATTGGACTTACCTGCGGTTCAACATTTTTTTCATGCAAAAAATAGATGCTTTTGATCGGATTTCACGAATAAGTACAGAATTTTAAGTGTTTGCAAAAAAGCTACAGAAAACAAAAATGAAGGTAATAAAATAACGAAGTGATTTTATTTAATATTCTACGTGCTCTAGAACCGGAGTTGTATTAACGTCAGAAAGCAGTAAAAAGAGATTCAAATAGAGAAAAATATTTTTTAAATAAAACTGAATAGATCTATTTTGGAGTGTGGCTGGAATCAACCCTTTCAAAGTTAGACAAATTTAATTTTAATGGTGTAGTCTATGGAATTAAACATAGAAATTGTAATGATGTTTATACAGGTGCCAATTGGAGACTTAAAAACTCGAATTTATGAACATAAACATAATATTCATAATTTTCATAAATAATTCTTTGTTTAGAAGGCACTACAAAAAAATGCAATTAAGAAAAGTTCCAAAATGGTTAGGTTAGGTACATGAAATGTGAGATAAAAAACGAGGTGTAAACAAAAAAAAAATTGAGTGTTAATTGAGGCGTTGGGGTGCAAAACCTGCCGCTAACAATAGAAAGATAGCAGATTCATAAGTGTGCAGCTCAAATTTTAAGGGTAAACATTTTTTTTGCATATACACAATCTGTAAACATTCAAAGAACTATATATAATGTATGTTTATATGATTATCTCAGTTTTTTATTTTTTTGGACTTGGCAGGTTTTGCACCCCAACGCCTCAATTGTTTCCAAACGAACCTTTTCTACTGTTACATATATTTGCTTAAAAGTTGTTAATTAATTATAGGTTCTATTTCCCTCTTCCCTATAATTAATTTAAAACTTTTAAGCAAATATATATAGCAGTAGAAAAGGTTCGTTTGGAGACAATTCACACTCATATTTTTTTTTTACAACTCGTTTTTATCTCAAATTTCGTGTTTTCCATCGAAAACCATTTTGGAATTTTTCTTAATTGTGTTTTTTATGTGGTGACCGTCTAAACCAAGAATTATTTATGAAAATCGAAAGCAATCGGTCGAGAAAGAATATTTGTTGCTTATGCAACTGTTTACGTTATAAACATAATATGGTAGAACACAAAGAAATGATGACGGATCACTTACTGATAGAATTAATTTTGATTATAATTTTAATTTTATCACTATTTTAGCTAGTGAATAAGATATACACAAACATATCGAAAACTTTTTATAAAATCTAATAAAATCCATGTAAATATTAGCCCGAGTAGAAATTTATTAAGGTCCTGATCAGGGCCTGACCAAAAGCGTTACACCCTTATCAGGGCCTGGACAAATTTCTGCTCGGGAGGTTTGAAAAATCACAACTACATTTGATACTTATTTCACACCTAAGTCTTGCCCATACTTTTGCATTACATGTAATCATTTCATTTCTTACTATGTAACGGTTGAAAATAACTTTAGTAACTATGCAAAATTACATTTATTTTTAATTCCTAGATTCTATTCTAACCACGCTCATGGGGGCACTTTTTTCAACACTTTCTCAGAGTTCTCTAGATGGGATAAATTTGGGCCTCAAAAATGTCTGAACATATGAAATTGATATATTTTTTATCGATTTTTCCAATGGTGATATCCAAAAGTAGTAAAAAACAAATTATTACTAAAAAGTTTAAGTGTTGTGAGGGTCTTCCTCACCTAATTTATTTAGATAGACCGAATTAAGGATAATTTAAGAGAAAACACTGTCACTTTTTTTTATATATAAATTTAATTATAATTATTTCAACTTACAATAAAGTGAGCAATGCTCTCGAAATCGACATTTTTTATGTATCGACTTAATATGACCGACAACGGAGAACAATACTCTCAAAAAACTAGCGAAATTATTCGGACTTATCGCCGCAGTTGTTTCCCACTAAAAAGTGGGACTCTCGTAATAGAGTCCTTAAACCGCACCGTTATAATCGAGATCTTTATTAATTATTCATGCCGAATTACAAATATGTCGTCGCCGAAACAAACATTCAAACCAAAAGCATTAATCGCACGCAATTCAATGTATCGGCGATCGGAAAATCATAATCGGCGGTAACCAACAGTTCGAGTAGTGACTCAGTAGTGAGTCGTGTGGCGAATGATCCGTCACAGTGTAAAAATTACTGAAATTTGTTTTTTTTTCTTTTAAATTGAATGTTGTATCAACTGTTCGTTATAGAATCATCTTGAAACTAATTTAGTCACCTGAATGATACAAAATCCGACTTTACGGCCTGCTTTTAGTCCGTAAAATTAAATTTTACAACAATAGAATTTTCGCAGAATTTTTTGAAAATTTTAATTCTTGCATTTTTTTTGTGTTGGCAAGGTACTTATTGCTCATTTAGGAATTTAAAACATGTAAATCGGGCCGGGGAACAAAGTTCCGAAAATCAAAACCCCGAAAGGCTAAAATTTGGATATTGCGTGAGTCTAAGATATTTTAATTTGCTTTTTTTTTGCCAAATTTTCAAAGACAAAGTGAAAAAAATCACGCTGGAGCCATGCTATATCGAAATTCTGACCTTTCGGTGTGTTGATTTTCGAAACTTTGTTCCCCGCCCGTAAACCGTACATGATATATTTAGAAATGTTTGGTACTTCTCCACAATATTATTAACATGTAGGTATGATATTTGTGAAAACTTTCTAAAATAGCGTTTTTTATCATAAAGTTGAAATATTATCAAGATCATATTATACACGAGATAATCTGTGGGCCATTTATATATAAATCACACGAGAGTGTAGTATGCTGCACTGAGAGTAGGATACTGCACAAAAGACAACGTTAAAAAAAAAGGTACACTACCGCCGACCGAGTTTCCTTCGAAACCTATTCCATAATGTGCGGATTTGAAAGAAATTACTCATCATTTTGAGTAGCATTCTCCACATTTTTTTGCGCAAGAAGAATAAAAATTCTACAGGTAGCAACGCAATCGACGAAATCCATGCAAGTTTTTGATATTTCATTAATGTAGGAAGAAGGAGCATTTTGTCCTTGGCTTCGATTTGGTTCTCTTTATTGCTGTTTTTCGATATGAACTGAATAAATTTATCCCGAAGTATATATCGGGCGTGCCACATCGCGAAGCCCCTATTCCATAAGTGGATTAATCCAAAATCACGGAGTCGAACAAGAGTTGCATCAAAATGATCAAGAAATGGTAGAGCTTTCTCGGCACAAATTGATAGCATATCAACTGGTAAAGTATTATCATCTAGACATTCGAACGTCGGATAGTTAAACTGTTCACGTAAGAATATTGCAGTAATCCTGTCATATACAATTGAGAGATTTCGGTACCAGATTAACCCGTACAGTTCATCAGGGTAGTGCTGAATGCGAATAGAATTGTTAAATAACTTCTTATATTCCTCTTTTTGGCAGTCATCATTTTCACAACATCTGAACTTCCCTTTATGGTGTTTCACGAATGTTATTTTTAGATCGACAATATCCTGTATTGATTTAGCTCTAACCTCCTTTACTTCGTGGATCTCACCAACTAAAATGTTACCAATTATTTCTGTCGAATATATAAATGATGCTATAAGAATTGATGTAAAAAAAAATTGTCCTGTCCATCCACGCGGTTGAATTCTTACTCCTATGCCTATAATGGTATCAAACATATTCATTAATGACCAGTGATCGAAAGTGAGCTTCAATCCGTGCGAGAAACCCCATGTCAGGGGTATTATAATTACGGTACATGTGGACAACTTCCAACTGCTTGTAGGTACGGATATTTCATAGTCATATAGTATGGGTACTGCAAAACACAAGCTTCTATCAATAGGATTTGTACATGTTTTAATATTTCCTTTAGATTGTTGCAATGCTCCAGAATATTCAAATATATTTGGCCCTTCCATCTCAGGAGGATTCCTATCGGTTGATGGTGGATGAATACTCGAGTAATATACTTCCTCAAAAAATTCCTCGATAAAAAACTCAGGTGTAAAATTTAGAACATGGGCAAAGTAGTTTGTAATATCTGCATCCAAACCACGTACATGCATAATGCGCTTCCGTTTGTTAATCGTCATATTGAAGTTATACTGCGTGTAATGAATGTTATCAGGCACCAACACTCGAACTGAAACGCCATTAAGATTTTGAAGTTTATCTGGAAACCAATTAGTTCGCGAAGAACAATTTTGCTTGCTATGTTTCGTAGTAAACAAATTAATGTAATATATGAATGCATTATTATGTATTTCAGTCGAATATTGATCTGGCGTATCAGATGGAAACATGAGAACTGTTACGTCATAGTAGCTGTTTTCCCATAGATTAACGAGATATCGATTTAAGTTATGCTTCCTTTGTGGTAACCAAATGATAACAAGTACCTTAGGGTAGAACTGCCGATGTTCTTTGAAAATGAGTTCCCGTGTCTTCTCTAAAAAGTTCAGCACGGCCACAAAATAATTTTGTAAGCAATCATTCGTATTTTCGGATTTCGATTGACCCGTGGAAAATGAATAAAAGATGTAAAGATCAAACTTTTTATATTGATGAATTATAGACCGTACTCTCTTTGATACTTTCAGATTCGAAGTTAATGATACAAGCGTCGAAGGTGCACTTTTCATGAACACATAATTTATTTGCGGCAATATGCGCGGAGGATTTGTTGGGTTCCGTTCAGTTATAACAAGTATATCACGAGGTCGAAGATCCGATGAAATATATTTTTGCAAATGATTTATACATTTGTGCTGTATTTCAGGATCTGCAGTAGATAAAACGCAGATCATTGTAAAAATGCAAATACGAATAATTAACAAACAACCCATCATTCACTACTAAAATATTTCAGCTCGCTAGACCTGAAACTGCTTATTCTCCCTTACAATACATGCTTTATAGTTTCTTGTGTATTACGTTAATATATTGTCGACAAATTATTCATTGCAATAATGTTTTAGCTAATCTGGCAATAGTTACAGTATTCAAATATAAAGTTCAACAGCAAGTGCTTTTAGTTTAATTTAGTCAAATTAACTTCAGCTAGAGTACCTATTTATTATTTAAAATAGTAACTATAATTGTCATCATTTGTAATTAACTCTTTTACCAGGGTCGCCTATGTATGACGTTATTTTTACGCTTTTTTCCATGGTCGACTATTTAAATTTTATTGATTCATGCTTCTGCGACTGTTTTGACTGAAAAAAGACGAATTTCACATTGTTATTGAACGTACAGTACCAATCAGAGAAAGTTCTAAAAACGTTTGAAATAACAAGAACGACAAAGGACAAGGAATGTTCCTCCGCTTGAAATATATTTTTGCAAATGATTTATACATTTGTTCTGTATTTTAGCATCTGTTGTTGATAAAATGCAGATCATTGTGAAGATGCATATAGAAATAATTAACACACATCCCATTATTCACAGCTAACATATGTCAACTCGCTGGTCATGAAACTGCTTTTTCCCCATTTCATTACATTCATCAAAGTTTCATTTCGAAACTTCAATGCCGATATATTATACGCATGCTTTTGACGTTTTAGGAATTTTGTTATAAAAACACTTATTAAATCGAATTTAAACATAATCGGGAAATGTTATGCTATGCGTATGATAAAAATTATAAACAAAAATGAAGAAAGTTATTTTAGATTGTACTTACTCAGATACAGTCAGTAATGAATATAATCAGGAAATTAATATACGGAATGAGATACATGTTTTGGGAACTGCGTACTATGTCAATAAATAAAGATGGAATAAATAAAAACTGTCAAATATGCATCCAAATACGCTTCTTACCAGACTCGAATAAATAAAGCTGACAGCTCCGGTACCAACTACCAATTAAACATAATACAATATATGAAACACCTTTAGGTATAAATAATCATGTATCAACAGTTTATTCGTTGCTTACCAGACTCGTATAAATAGACTTGACAGCTCTGGTATCGATTAAATAAAATACGATATATGAAATGTCTTGAGATGCAAATAATCATCAACAAAAATTTATTCGCTTCTTACCAGAGTCGTATAGAGTCGACAGCTCTGGTAATAATTAGGCTGAGAAGTCATTGAATGTAATGGATGTTACTTTTGCTGGATTCGTAAAAATGTAAAAAAGTGTTGAAGTGATCAGAGAAATGTCCATTTTTTGTAGGTTATTTAGTTGCATATAACATGTCCCAGAAGTAAAACAGCTCTATAAACGTAAAGGGATTCAAGAACAATTCTGCGTTGACTTTACTTAGAATAAGAATCCCTTAATGTTATGAAGATTTGTTAACAATTAATAAATGCTTTGGTTTGGAAAGTAGATTTGTTATTATTTAACAAACCTTTTTAACATTAAATAAACATTTTCTCAGTGTAAGAAAAACCATTTAACTTTGTCCAGCGGTCAAAATTCCGAAAGAAAGTTTTATTACTGTTTCCAAACATCTAGGTCATCCTTTGTATGTAAATTTATTGTGTACCTAAATTATTATTGTTCATGATTTAAAAACGCTATAAGTTGGTATATTACTATGCTATAATTAAGGAGCAAAGTAGGTGGTATATCTCATGGTGTAAGATATAGAAGGTGAAGTTTTGCGCATCAGAAGAAGAAGGGAGCTCTATTGAGCCAACGAAAACTGGCCCAATTATTACAAACAGGATCTCCATACCTCTATCGGCATATTTGCGTTGTAAAATGGTAATTTAGTATTGGTTCACTGCGCTCCCACTATTTTTAGTCTATTGCGTATCTATGGGAACGCTTCACCTTGTATCATTACACCATGGTATATCTAAATTATTTCGGTTTGTTGGTTTTTCCCAAGTGGGTTATTAACTGCTATTATATTTTTGTATTGCAACTGCGGGGATGTTTTTGCGTATTGCAAAAGTAGTTGTTTTGTCTGTACTCTGTGTTAGGAAGTTAAATGCACAAACACTAATAAATATTACACGTTGTATTCTTCTGAACAATGTAAAATGTGAACATTTTATAACGAATAAAAGTTTCATTACCTGGATTTGCAGTACTATATATATAAAATATGATTTATAACAATCATCAACAACATAGAATTTTTTATAATTTTTGGTCAATGCATTGTAATATTGTGTAATACTGTATTCGCAATGATTCTTTTTTTGCATGAACCGACTTTGAACCGGTCCTATATGCATTCAACTATAAATCGACCGTTAATTGCTACGACAGTCTTGACATTAATGAAGTTTTATAGCACACAACATTGTAATCAAACAGTAGAATAATAATTAACAAGAATCAAATATTTTTTTAAATCTTTTAAAAATCGCAGAATTAGACTGGTGAAATCAGTCAACAAATTACTTAGTTCTAAAGAATGATTGTATGTTAAAGTAAATATTTATGTTAATACTATCAAACAAATATTTACCTCCACTAGAAAATTATTGTTTTCATATTTAACCCATGTTCTTTTATGTTAGTGAATCTTTCTTCATTTATAAAACACATTCTTAATTGAATAGTACATTAGTATCATACACGCAAGTATTTCTCGAACGTACCCAGAAAAAAACAATTAGCCCACATTAGAATTTTCTGGAGATAATTATTAGATACTTGTAATGCATTTTTGAATGTCTCAGTTAAAAATGTTGATATTTGATCTAGTGATGGCGACATAATGGAGGCAGTTTGAGAAAGAAAAGTATGGGGGGGGGGGTTATCGATTAGTCGTCACTAGATCGTCTCCTACACAAACGATAGACAAAAATCTCAAAGTAAATGTAGGTTGCAACAGCCACCTTTTGTTATAAATCATATATTAAAATATTTAACGAGTATTTAAATTAAAAGATACGATTGTTATATATACAATTAAGTTTTTCACGGTAATACGGTCCTTTTACTAATTCTGAAAAGTAAACAAAGAAAAATATGACGTAACTGGGATATCAGTTCACGTCTCGCGCAATAAATCATTCGGTACTTATATGTAAAAATTTTGAATCACCTACTATTGGATTTAATATTTAAAACCATCCCTCTAGCGCTTAAAATTAGAACTATTGTCAAAATGCGTTTCGCACCAGGATGCCATGTTGTGCTCTTCAGCAGGGCTTATGGCATCCTTGCCCTGGACGCGATGTTTTTAATTTTAAGTTTGTAAATCTAATTTTCATTTCATACTGCATTAAATGCCGGGATATAGCATTTAAGCAGTGATAAAATGTAATATATATTCTAGACTTTGATATTAGTACTAGAACGTTGTGTAACCGATTATAACAAATAAGTAAGTAAGTAAATATAGGATTATTTCTTGACCGCTTTAATTAAATATACAATTAAGTTTTTCACGGTAATACGGTCCTTTTACTAATTCTGAAAAGTAAACAAAGAAAAATGTGACGTAACTGGGATATCAGTTCACGTCTCGCGCAATAAATCATTCGGTACTTATATGTAAAAATTTTGAATCACCTACTATTGGATTTAATATTTAAAACCATCCCTCTAGCGCTTAAATCCTGGTGCGAAACGCATTTTGACAATAGTTCTAATTTTAAGCGCTAGAGGGATGGTTTTAAATATTAAATCCAATAGTAGGTGATTCAAAATTTTTACATATAAGTACCGAATGATTTATTGCGCGAGACGTGAACTGATATCCCAGTTACGTCATATTTTTCTTTGTTTACTTTTCAGAATTAGTAAAAGGACCGTATTACCGTGAAAAACTTAATTGTATATTTAATTAAAGCGGTCAAGAAATAATCCTATATTTACTTACTTACTTATTTGTTATAATCGGTTACACAACGTTCTAGTACTAATATCAAAGTCTAGAATATATATTACATTTTATCACTGCTTAAATGCTATATCCCGGCATTTAATGCAGTATGAAATGAAAATTAGATTTACAAACTTAAAATTAAAAACATCGCGTCCAGGGCAAGGATGCCATAAGCCCTGCTGAAGAGCACAACATGGCATCCTGGTGCGAAACGCATTTTGACAATAGTTCTAATTTTAAGCGCTAGAGGGATGGTTTTAAATATTAAATCCAATAGTAGGTGATTCAAAATTTTTACATATAAGTACCGAATGATTTATTGCGCGAGACGTGAACTGATATCCCAGTTACGTCATATTTTTCTTTGTTTACTTTTCAGAATTAGTAAAAGGACCGTATTACCGTGAAAAACTTAATTGTATATTTAATTAAAGCGGTCAAGAAATATACCTATATTTACTTACTTACTTATTTGATACGATTGTTATCCTAAAAATGCTATTTTGTTCCTCTAAAATTGATTTCTATGAAAAAGACAAAATCATTTAGATGGCACGAATTTGATCGGTATAGAAGAAATAACCGAAACAACTGATTTGCTGAAGTTGCAAGACAAGCCCTCCCTCCTAGTCCTAACTATCTGAAAAATAGTTGACGCAAAGAAGAAGTTAGTAGAGGTAATAAAATAATATTAGTGAAATGAACTATTATTACTATTTTTAAGTTTTAACTAGAAATTTGTTCATTTATTTACTATTTATTTACGGGCGAAGTCACCCTAAAATAAATATAAATATCCGAAAATAAAATTTTCGAATGTGTAAAATTCCGAAAAATAAATTGTACAATGCTAGTGGTAGTGATTGTCCACTTGTAAATTTATAATTGGATTTCATTAAATCAAGCGATTGGGATTTATATTATGCATTGTCTAGGGATCATGCAAAATAGATAAAAGGTTAAGCTCGATGACGTCTCCTACTGCAAACAAGTATTTAATTGGTAAATTCCTAAATGGGTAGTACCCATCCAACACCTTATATTTTTTTCGGCTTAATGATTTTTGGCTCTTTTAAATTTCCCAATACTTTTTTTCGGAATTTTCTACGCTGGACAAAGTTAAATGGGTTTTCTTACACTAAGAAAATGCTTATTTAATGTTAAAAAGGTTTGTTAAATAATAACAAATCTACTTTCCAACCCAATGCATTCGTTAATTGTTAACAAAGCTTCATAACATTAAAGAATCCTTATTCTAAGTATATAGTCACTGCAGAATTGTTCTTGATGCCCTTTACGTTTACTGAGCTGTTTTACTTCTTGGATATGTTGTATACAACTAAATAACCTACAATGAAATTGACATTGCTCTGACCCCCTCCAGTCGCTCGTGTGATTTATATATAAATGGCCCACAGATATTATTATCTTGCAATATGATCTTGATAATATATCAACGTTATAATAAAACACGTTATTTTAGAAAGTTTTTACAAGTATCATACATATATGTTAATAATATTTAACATGTATGAAATCATGTGGGAAAGTACCAAAAATTTCAAAATATATCAGGTAAGATTTACATATTTTAAATGAACGTTGAAAAAAACGTTAAAAAAGCTTACGTAATCTGCCGTTCTCCATCATGACCTATAAAATGTAGTTTTTTGTCGCAAAAGCAGTGGTGGAGTTTTTCGTACCAGCTAGTAATGAGTCCATAGAATAGAAATAAAAATTACCACCATCATCCTTTATACTGAACGCTTTCATCATGTAGTAAACCTCCCAGTAAAGGAAAATGGATTCATTTTAATGTTTTTGAATACGTGAATTCGATTTTTTTAATCCCTGCGAATCCAAAAATAACATTAAAATATTATCATAATACTATTTTTGAATTGGCAGGGTTTAGAATCCCTCAACAGGACATTCGCTTGGATTGGACATGTTTAATTTTTTATTATTTTATTTTTGGATTCGCAAGGATCTCAAAAAATCAACTTGAATCCTTCAGGAGGAATTGGCATGGATTGATCATATTTCATTTTTGGTTCTATTATGTTTAGATTCGCAGGAATTGGAACAAATTTATTCGAATCCCTCCTCAGTGATTCGCATGGATTGGAAAACGTTTTAATTTCGGTAATATTATTTTTGAATTCGCTGTGATTAAAAAAATCGAAATCACGTATTCAAAGACGTTAAAATGAATCCATTTGAATCCATCGCCAATCCATTTCCATTTACTGGGTTCGTACAAATATCAGTAGACCCGATCAAAATAATACTTTTTTTAATACTACCATTTTATGTATTTGCTAAAAAAACTGGGTTCCTCATTCGAAAAAACCCATTTGGCTTTTAAAATTACCTTCATGGAGTATGACCAAGGTCATGATGAAGGTCATATTCGGATGACAATTTTTTTTGTCACTTAAAATATCAAAACGTAAAAACGTAAAATGTGGGTTTCTATTTAATAAAGTCAATTTGTCTAAGAAATGCATTCAAAATCATATTTGTGATCAAATCGAAGATCACAATTGAATAGTCAAGGGAAAGATCTCATTTTTGTCCAAAAACTTTTTCGTAGATATATAAAAGTATAACTGCATATAATTTATCGATTTACGAACATCTTAAACAATTATAAATATTGTTGGTTAAACGGCAGTTAATAAACAAGTAATTTAAGCACTAGTATTCGTAAATTTATTTCGGTTGAATTTTATTGACCATATTGAACCTTGATTCTAAACATGACTCTTGTCCACTACGGTTGCTACCAGTCCACCGTTAGAGTTCCGCAACGATGTGAGTAATGTTATTAGTTTCAATTACTGAGATGACACTACGATTTTCAACATAACAGCTTACAGGACACTGCTAATTATTAATCCAAGAGTTGACTTGTTCTTAAGAGCCTTTAAGTAGTTTGTAAAAAACGAAAGATGCTTATAATACCAAATGGTTATAAGTACCAAATAAAGGACATTTGTATGGTTTTTTATCACATATTCTCTACTGATATAATCATATAAAAAGTTCATGCAATTAAGATAAATGCATCATTTACGTAGACAGGAGCTAGCACAGAATCGTCACGTTTTGTCCAGGTTTGGTGCAATGTGCATGTGTGTCTAGACAAAATGTGACAATTCACTGCCACCTCCTTTCCAGACAGCAAAATAAAAAAAGAGTTCAGAATGATTTCGAAATGTGCTCTAAAAGAAGTCAGATGTCCCATTTTATGAGGGTTTTCAGAACATGATATCATTATAATATTATGAGATCTTTATGACACATGTTCAGAAAACCTTCAGAAATTGGGACATTTGAATTATCACAACGTATATGATATAAACTTACTTACTGATTATTAATAGTATTTGAGGATTAAATATACAAAACAGGCTTTACAAATTCCTACCAGCACGACGGATAGTCTTGATTGGGCAATATTTGGCCGGGGAACAAAGTTCCAAAAATCAACACACCCCGAAAGGCAACAATTTCGATGTAGCATGGCTCCAGCGTGAATTTCGTCACTTTGGCTTTGAACATTTGGCAAAAGAAAGCAAATTAAAATACTTTGGACTCACGCAATATCGAAGTCTAGCCTTTCGGGGTTTTGATTTTCGAAACTTTGTTCCCCGGCCCAATATTTCGGTTAATAATACGGATCCATTTAGGCGAATGGAAGATATTATTTTATACACGGAACAAACATTCGTCGTTTTACCAACTTTTTTTCATTTCCTTCTTTTTTAATTTTTTTTTTTTTTTTGTCTCATACCCAAACAACATAATCCATCCCGGTATGTCCCGACGAACTCGTGAGGACGTCCAACTGTCCGTTTTTGGTCCTCGGGAGTTCCTCAGGAGCTCCTGATGGCATCCAGAGACGGGCTTGTGTTGTTTCAGTAATTACCATTTACCAGGTCTATAAAAATGACTTGAATATGGTATAGTATTCGTGCGTGTGTGGATGTGAGCCACCATATTCGATTTTGAAAAACCTGCATTATATTCAGCGATGTCCAAACCTGACTAAAATGGTAATTGTTAGATTACAATTCTTGTTTATTCTATAATAAAACACGAAATATAATGCACTTTTACTAAATGAATATAAACTGCCATCTTGAAAATCTGCAGCAATGCCTTATGTTACCAGATATGTCAATGAAGTACGAGGGTTTAATAAATTATTTTATACGTGTGTTTTATTTAATAACCTACGAAACCTGAAATCCTAATCGAAAAATTCAGTGGGAGAAGCGGTGCTCCCCTTCTTTTGGTAAGTATATCGAGATAGGAGGGGAAGGCGAGGAACAAAGCGGGCTAATATACCGGGACTCTACTGTAATGCAATCGGGAACGCGTCTCTTATATGGTTAGAAAATGATTAGAAACCAGGAATGATCACGAAATGTCTTATCTTATATTTTTTTGTTCCCTAAATTCGGATCTTACTTGAAAATCTCAAAATTAAAAATGGCGGATGTAATATGGCGACTAATAATTTTACATCTTTCAAATTCCTCAATATTTTTTTATAAAACTTGTTATGTTATTGTTTTTTGAGTCGCTGAATTTGAATCTGAAGTCAAAATCTTAAAATTGAATATGGTGTACGTAACATGGCAACTGAAAAATTATTTATAAAAACTTCTACATTTAGCAGCAAATTTGCATGAAACCGGACATGTGGTAATTGGAGCCATTTTTTACCTCTGCAGTTGGTAGGTGACATTTTCACGACCCCAGAATGTACCGGCAAGAAAGTTTGCGGAAGGAGTTTACACTCCATTTTTGTTGTTTTTTCATATTTATTTATGCATTGTTATATACTAAATGGAAACCCATTTCTACAAAAGAAAACAGCGGTTACACCTAGCGGTGACTTTTGCAATTGCTCTCATGATCCACATTTCGACTGTAAAGACTGGAACCAAATTGGTGATATAACAAAAATACTTAAAACAAGTAATGCTGCTGTTATTTTTTCCCCCTTAGGGATGTTTGTGAAGGAATTCAGTATTCAAAAACCCAATGGAAAAGATTTTGGGGAATTTATTTAACAGCTGCCGTCTTCCACTTTTGACACCACTTGGAAAAAAACCTACTTTTAACTTGTTAAAAGGTTCAATCATTTTGATGGTAGTGATACTGGTCCATTTAGAAATCGAATTTACTCAATTGATGAAGCTACAAGAATCATGAAAATTTGAAAAAACATTTCTAAACTCCGACTTAGAAAAAGACAATCATTCCAATTGTTCTGGTTTCTAATCAACCACTCCTCTTCCGATCTTAATATTGATCGTTAATCCAGAATCTTAATAGCGATTTTACGCTCACAAAACAATCGTTTTTCCCAGGATTTCCTCGTCCTGAAGACGTGCTACCAGATGCCCGTGGTGTCTTTAGGTTAATCCATGTCGGGACTGAAACTGTGTCAAGGTGCAATTACGGATGATAGGATGTTCCTTCCTACGGATCCAACGAAATATCCAACGATTCCGGAAAAAGTAGTTCGCCGCGCGCTGGCGGTACCTCAAGGTGGTTGAGGATGGTCGTTAGCCGAGGCACGGGCCATGCATTAACAGTACTCTCGGTTCCCTGGATCGGACCGTTCCCTCCTTCGCCTCCTGGGGCTAAGAGTGGCCATTCTCGTGGGGAACCTTCGTCTCCCCCCATCCTATACCTCTAGTCGCCGCGGTCGCTAGTCTTCAGTCCATCGGGAATCCTCGTCAAAATTGTTTCTCTAGAGAAGACCCGAGTTCGAAAAAATCCACGCGAGTTCCCGGGCACGGTCCCCAAGACTTCATCGTCGTACACCCTCAGGCCATCCCCTGGCGCCGGTCAGCACAGGCAGAATGCGGTGGTTCCTGATTGCCGGATTTTGCACGGTGTGTTATCAATCATATTCAACATCTCCCAGTGTCTCCCCAACGGTGAAATGTGTCGAAAATATTTTTTTTTTATATTCGATTTGAAACGTGCTCAATGTCGGAGGGTGACGTGAGTATGTAGGATACTAAATCTCAACAATTTTGAAGTGTCACATGGATTCTTAAAATTGAACATGACATAAAGTGTTCTCCAAGCGTTCTCCAAATGTCTCCGCAGTGTTCGAAGCGTTCACGAAGAGTGCACGAAGTGTGAAATTAGACGATTTTCGTGTCCCACGAATAAATGTATTCACAATGTTTCATCTGTCAAACCAGTGTTCATATAATAAGAGTGGCCTACAAGTGGACAGTTCAAAAATAAGCAAAGTGAAACCAGATTTAATTTCACACTTTGGACACACTTCGGAGTTAGAGTATATTAACGGTATGGAATTGGATTAGATGTGAGCGCATTAAATTAACACTTTCCTGAATGTTCAATTTTTAGTTGGGTTCGTTAAACTATTTTTACTATATGTCTAGAAGATTAATATTATTTTATGAATATCGGACGCCTCAATTAAAGCAACAAATATTTTTAATAGTCTTGACTTTTGGGCGATCAATTTTCATGA
Source organism: Trichopria drosophilae (assembly GCA_030407085.1). NCBI lineage: Eukaryota > Metazoa > Arthropoda > Insecta > Hymenoptera > Diapriidae > Trichopria > Trichopria drosophilae. The sequence goes on along the minus strand of CM059584.1, from coordinate 137,107,482 downwards.
GCTTACAATAGCTAGATTGTTTTTTAAATTGGGAATGATTGTTATTTTAATAAATATGAGAGTCTCAATGGTACTAATATTTCAGATATTGATCATAAATATGATTACATGAGCGGCTAATATCAGATATCCATTGTCATCTTCTTATCATCTAGTTTTCTCTGTGTATGTAAATAATTTCTTCATTGTATTAGTCAATAGTCATCAATATTATTTTTCATCTATTTCTTCCTTGAGTTTTGACTGAGAACATATTCTTAGTAATTGGAATGTCGAGATCTAGTAATAACATAACAAAAAGAGTATACATTTTTCTCCACACAAAACAAGGGTACATGTCAAAATACCGAATTTCAAAAATCCGAAACATTGAAAAATCGACATTTAAAAAGCTGACATTATTGTTTTCTTGAATGTTTCAGCTTTATGACAGTCATTGTTTTCAGTGTCGGCTTTTTAAATGACAATTTTTCAATGTTTCGGATTTTTGAGGTGTTCCTCAAAATAATTCTGCAATAGAAAAAAGGGGTAGTTTAGTCGATTTTTACAGATAAACTCAAATATTGAAAAACTCTTTTTGGTTGTATCATGTTAGGATTTGCCATGGTATCTGTTAGTTTGTTGTTTTTTCTGATACCTACTGTAAGTCTGCTACTTATGCTACTACCTAACATCGCTATTTACTAATTAACTTAATTAGTAACTAACTGAATACCCGATGATAATTTCTAGCAGTAATTTTTTTGTTAATATCAAATGCTTACCATAATGATTACAAATTACGTTGGAAAACAATATTGTTGAAATATAAGTTAATATTTCGCAGTGGCAACAAGTTATTTTAGAGTTGTTATAGTTGCGTATCAGTAAACTTAGTTGATACAACTTTATTTTAGTTAGTAAAGCCACTGGGTCACTCACCATGTAGTTAAATTTACTCATTTCATTCTTAACTTTTTAACTGATAAAACAGAAAAACAATTGGAGTCTGAAAAGAATAATTAGGGAAATTTATTATTTGATTTCTAAATTTGTGGACCAGTTTGTAAATATAACATTTGTGTAAAACAAATGTCCTAGAACATTCATAAAACAGTTTGTAAAAATAAGAACAAAACTACTAACTACAAAACCTTTTTTATTTTAAAATATAGTATAAAGTAACTATCTTGAAAATATCCATTGATCTGTGTACTTTTTCATAGTTAATACTGAAATTATTATTACAGAGGAATTTGGTAATTTCAAATAAATATTTGTTGTAAGGAAACTTCTTAAAATCAAATTAGATTTATTAAAAAGATAAAACATTTGAAAATAAACACTGTTAAAAATAATAACATTATTTTAATGAAATCATAAGCCTGTACGAAAGAATAATAACGAATCATTTCTCATCATTTATTTCGATTGGTTAAAATATTTTATTGTATAGTAACAATTTTTACTTTATTTAGGAATAATATAGTAAGAAAATGGTTACTTTACGAAATATTACTCACTACTGAATTCTATATAGTTCTATCAAACTATAGGATCATTAAATATTGAAGAATTATTATTAATAACAACTAGCTCCTGTGTGCAGAAATATTAACTATTTTTCAAGGAATAATATCTTGTGTAGATTATTAACCAATAGTTCTGAATAGTGCTTAATTCCGACATAAAAAACAAAGAACTTTTAATTCAGTATTTGGAACGATATTAAACTATTAGCAACTATATGCAGTTAATTCGACATTACATAATATTATAAACAAAAACAATTCCATGTCCGAATTAACTACGTAAGACAAGAAGGTAACTATTTTTAGTTATTAAGGTACTATGTTTTCGTATGGGTAATCTTTTTAACCCTAACAAACTATATAGGTTATTTCCAAAAGACATGCGTTTTTCAAACTGTTTTTTTCTTTATATCGTTTTATAACTTTGAAATAATTACAGAATTCTTGTTTGAAGTAAAAAAATCGGGTCCTCGAAAAAATGAGCGGAATATTCAGGAATTTTTTATTTGAAAATGATTGACATTTTCAAACAAAATATTTCTTCATAAAAAGTATTTAGAATTGACCAGGAAACACGTTGAGATTTGTCCAAATTTTTTTAACAAATCAAAATCAGTTTCAAAATCCTAAAACTTTGAAAAATTGTAAAGTTTTGAAACAAAATTGGAACAAATGTCCGGGTATTTCCTGATTTTTTAGCAATTCCAAGAACTTTTTGTTTCCTAACATTTTTTCAAATAAAAATTTCTGAACATTTCGCATATTTTTTTGTGTTTTAGCCACTATTTTGGATACTCTCATCTTTATTGTCAAAATGTTACTATACTCATTTTAAAGTTTCAGACTCGAGGACACGATGTCTTTACTTCAAACAGGAATTCTGAAATTATTTCAATATCAAAAAACGATATAAAGAAAAAATAATTTGAGAACAGCAAAAAGTCATCTTCAAGAGCTCTTAAAGTGATCTTTAGGAAGATTTATTCTTCGATTTTAAGAGCTCTACAACACCTCTCGAATATGAGGTATCAGAAAATAGGTCTTATTTGAGAACTTTGACATATAAAATAAATAATATAAATGAAAAGCCAATTTCTGAAAATTATAGATTATATTTTTGTACCTGAATTATTGATTTATAAAATGTTTACCTGAGTTCTTTTTTTACTGTTTGCATAGATATATATTGGGTGGTGATTACATTCAATAGAAGAGAGATCGAACAATACAACACAAAATTGTGATAAAACTTGCTAAATATCGTAAATGCATTTGAAGTAAATATCTCGCAATTTCGCTGTTGGATTCAATAGCCACCTAGTGTCTCCGGGACAAACACAGTTCTCATATCTGGGAATCCCTAAGAGAGATGGTCCAAAACGAGATAGATTTAAGACCACAAACATAAGACCTCTTCGAGATTACCATTATAAGAAGTTCTAAGTAAGACATTTTTAAGAGCTTGTTTTATAGATTATCACAATTCATATCTCATCAGGACGTCTTTTTGGAGATGTCTTTGGACTGAGCCTTGGACGACCTCTTTAAGAGGTATATGCTCTATGGGATGCGAATATATAAAATACACAATTTCGTATTTAAATGTACCAACCATAAATTTAATATTCTTCACCCGAGAGTACTGATTTCTGTATCTTCCATAACAATAGTATTAATTTAAACAATAGTGAACGTAAAGGGTACTAACCCAGACAGCAAAATAAAAACGAGTTCAGAATGATTTCCAAATAATTTTAAACAATACAGTTTCTCGGCCGCTTTTAATAATTAGAGATAATACGAGTATTGATGTTTAACGGCAACAATTAAAAACAAGGGGTTATATGTGAAACAAGGAGATGATAAAAATAATAATAATAATAAAAAATTAATTGAAAAGTTTTTTTTTTTTTTCTAAATAGGGGGGGGGGGGGGGCTATATATTAAAACATAAAAAAGCTAATAATGAATTAAAAGGGGAAATTTAGCTTGACGTTTCGACAATACTCGTATTATCTCTGATTTCCAAATAAGTCAGATGCTCCACTTTCTGAGGGTGGTCTGAATATGATGACTTTATGAGATCTTTATGAACACATGTTCAGAAAACCCTCAGAAAGTGGGACACCTGACTTCTTTTAGAGCACATTTCGAAATCATTCTGAACTCTTATCTATTTTGGTGTCTGAAAACCTACTACATTCTAAATAATATTTAGAAAAACTGAAGTTTATTAGTTTATTTAATTGAATTATTTTAAGTGAGTTTACTAAAGATGTTGTATAGTTTAAAAATGTAGGTGTATGAAAGACTTTTAAATTTTCTCAAAGACTGTTCATTTATAAAACGTATACATAATTTAGTTTAATATTCCTTTGTGAAACACGTTAATAAAACGTCGAATTTATACCATACTTAATTGAAAATATGTAAACCTCCATTATTCGTTTAATATATGTTTTGTACACATACATTTTTGTTGAAGTCCCACAGGTGTAAATTTATGTTCTTTTTTAAGTAATTGTATAGCATAGCGGTCATTTTTGTACTCCGGGGTCCAAGGTTCAAAACTGCGACGGAACATTTTCGTTTATTTATTTTTTAAGATCGCTAAGAGATATGTTATATAAATGAATGTATGTTGTACAAGAAAAAAAATATAAGTACCTCCCACTGCTCTCTATAAATTTGCTTTCTGCATAAAGTGCATATATTTCCGTAAATATTTTTTTCTCAATCAAACTTTTTTTAATAACGTTAACCACAGCTTAAATGATTTTTAAACGATTACCTACATGAAATAATCGTTTAAAATAAGTGTAAAAAATTGTATATCAAAGTGTTTCATACACTGTAATTAGGTAGTATAATTGTAAAGTAATTGTAAATTAATCTTAAAAATTGTAAGATACATTATAGTTTTTAACATTTTTAAATAATATAATAGACTTCTCAACTATAGCTAGTTACTTTATTATGACTAGAAGTGAATAATGTATTATTACATAATAATAAATGATGTTGTGAAGTTGAACAAAGACGAAGCAAAAGACTTGATGAGATACAACTAAGAACTGAAATTGAAAACATTTTATGTAAAAGAAATACTGTAATTCCTGAGGAGATAGTTTCAAGCGGTTACCTCAAAAACGCATCAGAGCGAAACCGTTCGCAGCTACTCCATCGATGAACATCATTTTACGTTGCAGAACAATAAAACTCACATTCAGCAATTTATATATTACAAAATTTTTGAAATGTCACTGGTACTTTATTTTCTATTGTCATAAAAAAGACTTAGTATTTGTTTACTAAGTATATTTTTCTACTGGACAATAATTAAAACAATGACAAAAAAATTAGTAATATTGACTAAATAAGCGGTTATTAATTAGCAATTTCCTATTTAATCAAGTAAGCGAAAATTATAATGGAATGTTTAGAATTGTAGAAATTCCAAAAATGTCTTATTAAAAAAAACACTATTTTTTAATTGGCCTTTCCTTACCCTAATGTCGATGGGCTCCAAAAACTGATCAAATCTATGTTTGACTACATCAAGCTAAGTAATTAAGTAATAAAAAAACAATACAAAGCATTGGTCAAGCAATTTTTTTTCATTTTCATTTTACTTTTACAACATCACCGTTAATTTTACGAAGAAAATGCGTAAAACCTGTTTTGTAAAGAACTTGATGCTCTGCGGTAAACGTTTTTTTTGTGTGAGTTGTCTTTTTGAAAATAAGTGCAAAAATCATGTTTCAGTATTTTAAAAAAATTGTCCGCTTAATGTATTGTCGATCAACCACAAAAAGTAATCAGATCATAGTTAGGATATTCCAAACTTTCCGTTTTGGGTTATCGAGTGTACAAAAATTGAAAACAAGTCCTATTTCAAGTGCCAAGGTCATACACATTTTTGTTTAGTGATCTGTAGGGTCTACAGGGACACACCTGTTACTTCAAAGATACAAAAAATGTTGCAAATTTATAGAATATTATGTAATAAATAAAGATGGGAATCAATACAAACTTTTATATACAAAAATTCACCGTCACATTAATGCCTCTTTTAATACACAAACAAGTCCATTAGAATAATCGAAACTCATTTTATTCTTCATTTATCAGCATAATATACCAGACATAAAGTGTAAATTAAAAATTGTGGGAAGTTTGATCCAAATTTAAGTTCTAAAATAAATGTATCTACCGAAATAATTTCAATAATTTTACAACAATTACGAAAAGTTATCAGATGTTGACTGAAGTTATGAATCTGGTGTTCATAGGTTAGAAGCGGGTATATTTAAATACCCGTTTTTAAATTTTAAATATATATCTAAATTTTCACTAAACTGGTTCAATATCTGAATTATAACAGGCAAACATTTTTCTTATATTCAAAAATGACTGCGTTTATACTGGTAAAAATACGGGTCTTTTAACTATTAAAAGATAGATTTATACCGACTACGAGATGTTTTAAAAAGCTTTATCTTTTAACCTGTAAAAGAAATATTTTTGTCATGTGTAAAAGACTCTTTTCTCAACTTATATTATTCTTAAAGATCTAAGTGAATAAAATTGAAATTCAATGTATGAAATAGTTGGAACATTCTACATTTTAGATGTGTTTCATTAGTGTGTAAAACCATTAAAAATTATAGGTTTCTAATTACTTTTAATTATTATCGTATATTAACGTTGGTAAAAGTTCCAGTTTCAAAGTTACCAGATTTGCAAATATGTTTATTATATGAAAATGGTGAAAAATATTGTATTTAAAGTATTTTCCATCACTAGCTACACATTTCTCCCATCTCTCTGGCAATTTGTGAATACCACGCCAAAAAAGTGTTGCCCTTTTGAGGTAAACCAATCATCGAGCCATCTTCGTAAATTTTCGTAAGAAAGTTCGGCTGTCATCCACGTTTGTTTCTCACATCGAAATCGCCACTTTTTAATTTTTTAAACCACTCATAGCGTTGTGATTTACCCAGAGCATACTCACAGTAAGCTTCAACAAGCATTGGATGAGATTCTGCTGCTGTTCTCTTCAGTTGGTAAAAGAAAATTAATGCTGTCTACAAATCTTTTTTGGAAGGCACAAAATGAACATGAATAAAAACTACGTTGTTATAAGAAACGTCTATTGTTATGAATCAAAACTCAAAAGTCTTTGCTAAATGTAAACACCAGAGAAAGTCACTGGTGTCGCGGGTTTAAAATAACAACTTTGGTAACTACAGTCATCTCTGATGAAATTCCGATTTTATATTTACGGACCTGGTAAATTAATCTGTATCCTGAATATTAAAAGTTCAAGAGAATTCGTCATGTACATTTTATCATAGATTACAGGGCTCTGAAATAATCAAATATGTTTCGAAATAATCAAATATCCCGAGTAAATACAAATATATTTTAGGGATATTTTCAAAATCTTCAAAAAAAAAAGTTTGAAAGACTCAAAAGGTATAATTAAAAATTGCTTGAATTATGCTCTTTTCCTGAAAAATATTTTATAAATCGATTAAAATCTTTTTATGTTTACGTGAAATCCCATAACAGAAATTCCCATGCAGTGTATAATCCAGATTTTCCTATCTATAGTAACAGGTCCTATTTCAAGTGACTGTTTAACCGTAAACTTGATTCGATTTCAGGTTATATTCAGAGCAGTGTTGTTAAGAATATAGGATAATAAACTTCGAAATATAGGGCATAATAAAAAAATCTAATAATAGAGATGAATTCAGCCGTTATTTAACTTCTTAAAATCTATACATGGGAAAAATGAAATGTACTCACTAATAAATGTCAAGTTAAATCACTGAAATAGAAAATTCGGAACTAAATGAATTGTGAAAGATACTGTTATATATAATAAATTCACCACATCAAAAAATTCCTGCTATTAACTGCTGGGTATAAATTTCAGTTCTTTCAAAATATTCTTATAATTTATAAAATAAAAAAAATTCTTTTTCTAACAATCGCCAAAACAGAATACAAAGTTGACGTGCAATATTTTACGTATGTTTCTTACATTTTATGACGTGCAATAATGTCAAATTGAAATAGATAAATTGATGTTGACAGTTACTTGCATGTTAAAAATGAAAAACTGATTGTTTATTCCATTCGTTTATTTTTATGAAATTTATCAAAAATGCAATAGATTTTTTTTAATAATAAGAAACTAATAATAACCAAAAGTATATTTATAACGAAATATGCTATAAAATATATCGAATGCATGCTTGTTATCATTAAATTTAATATGTTTATATTTTAATAATAATTTTTTATACGCAGACAATTTTAAAAAACAAAGTCCTATGGACTTTCATTACAAACAATTTTTTCAACGATTCAGTATTCACATTTAATGCAACCATAATAATTGTAAAATTGAAAAGTTTATTTTATAACATTTACAAAATATATACTTTTCAAAAAATTACTGATTTTGTTAAGATACATCTTCTCCTGTATAAAAAAATGCATTTAATCACCTCTAATCTGTTGACCTCATAAGTAACACTAATACATTTAGATAAAAAAACGACAGCGTGCAAGAACAACGGTCATTCGTTCGAAAGCAAATTAAAACTTACACTTCCAGAAAGAGCCGTAACGAGCGAGGTCAAAATGAGACATAAAAGTCTGAAAGATGCAGAGATATAAAACGGCACGCCATAAAAATAAAATAACAACCCAAAATCATTGCGGCTCGCATTTTTGGGACGGACACTCTTTTTTTTTTTTTTATTAGTCCAGTGCGACATTTTTCGAAAGTCATTCGTCGATCCCTTAGCGGTGCGTTCATCTCGGCGATGGTCCTTTCAGGCCGTTATATTTCCACTTCCGTTAGGATTCGTCGCTTTGACTTTCCTGATCGTCTTCGCGTGATCAAGCATAACAAATATTTACCGCAATTTGCAACGAGTGGAACGCAACAGATTGGTCTTCTGGAGTGTCGATACAAATCGACTTTATCTCGCCAGAAGCATCGACATTGCCTATTGTGTTGCTTGCAAAAACAACAGTAACATAAAGGAGGACGTGTGCAAACTCCAAGTGATATAAGTAGACCATGTTTTCCTGCTCAAAATTGTTGAAAAATGAAAAAAATCGAATATTTTTTATTATTAAATGATATACATATGATAAAACAGAAAAAAAATTAATGACAAACTTTTTTGTTGTTTGTGTAACAAATTTAGGGGACAAAATAAAGAATTCAAAAAATGATTGTATTTCGATGACGCTTGAAAATTTTTGCGAGTATCAAGGGATTTTTTTTTGTAATCTCCCAACATTTCAAACGGTCCTTCAGTGCTGCTGTGATGGTGACCTTAGTCACACCTGAAAGAAAAAAAAACTGCATGAACATTGAAAAAATTGCACTCGATATAAAAACTTTTTAATTTAACGAAATAACGGAGTTTTAATCAATTTAATTGAATTTGTAGTGATTTTTTAGTGATTTTCGCAGCTGCAGTCATGGTACGGAGAAACATGTATAAGATAAGAATAAAGGGGTAGAAGAAAAACTATTTGAGAAGTTACTTCCCCATTTACATGTATGAAACATTTAATAAAACATACGTACGCATGCGCGAGTGTCCCTCCTCTTACGGTGCACCTGGAAGGGAGAACAATTACGGATGGAATTAGGAAGACAACAATTATGGAAGGAAACAATTATTGAGGAAGGACTGCACTATGAAAAACATTTTTCATCAAAACTATTCAAAAGTAAAGCTAGTAAATCTAAATAAAAATTAAGATGGGGGTTAAAATTAATCCGCTTTATTTCACTATTTCAGTTAAATTTTCAACGTATTCAGAGCAAATTTTCACTCGATCAGATTGTAGTCTTATAGTCATGATAAACTTAGCAATGAATAGCATTTTGACGATAATCTTTTGCATAAGAAACCGTTAATTAAAAGAGAAAAACGTTTGTTTAGCAATAAATAAACTTTTCAAAGATATGAGACATAAAAGTCAATAAAAATTTGAAAGTCGGGCGAAAATTGGTAATTTGTTTTTTTGGCTGAATTCGAATCCATAACAGAAAATGCAAAATTCAAAATGGCTGATACAATATGGCAAATGCTAATATATAAAAGTCATCCAAACTCGATATTCGGGTTGTTTTTCGGGTTGCTGAAGATGAATCTGTGGCCAAAATTACATTATTCAAAATGGTGGCATCCCAAATGGCGAATTTTCATTTAGGATAGACATGATTTGACTTATTTTCATCTGTACTTTCGGTATTTTTAGTCTTTTGTAAACACATAGAAACTTTTGTATGCCACTTTATTCATGTCTCCAATATCAATTTGAATTACATTTTCGCCATCTGTATTTATTACTGTATTAATAATAATATTAACTTTATATTGACAATCATTTTAATTGCAAATTTTAAAACGAATCCTGAAATATGACGCTTGATGTTTGTTTACATCTTCCATTTTTTAGATGCTTTAGCCTAAGAAATCGTACCAGTCAAATTTTTTAAATTTTGCATTTTTTGTGGCTGATTTATCTTCAGCAACTCCAAAAACTCTAGAAATACGTGAGGAACAAGTTTTTAGACATTAAAATCATTTTTATAAATTATCATTTGCCATATTGGTTCCGCCATTTTGATTTTTTCGAATTCAACGACAAGAAAAAAGAAGCAATTTTCGCCCGACTTTTAATCTTTACTTATTCTTATTCTTTCATGATTTCTCATTCTGTATGTTTTTTGGGTCGCTGAATCTGAATCCGAGATCGGTTTAACCCCAGCACGTTAGGGTTTGATCATAACCTAAAAAAACCGCAGGTTTACAGCTTTATCGGGTTATGAGTTCCGTTAAAAAATCCCTGTCTTACCTCGTTTTAGGTTTAAAATTAAAAATAATAAAGTTTACGATTGGTTTAACAGTTTTAATTGATTTTTGATGTTTTTTTGAGGTTACGGTAAAAAATGACTTATGGGGGTTAAACTGACCTCGGATTCCGATTCAGCGACCCCAAAAATATACAGTATATGCAAGCCGAAAACAAATTTTTTAGTTGATTTTGGAGTTATTTTATATACCAAATCCAAGAAAAATACAAGCTCTACTACAACAGAAATACTCAATCTTGCAAAACTTATATAATATCGTCTTGACAAGAGAAGTGGGTGATCTTGTATTGATCTTAGCCTTTGTCTTGGCGATAAATCAAGAGGTGAGCAAAACAACTATTGTGGTCTTGTGGAGTTAATTAAAACTGATCTAATTTACGTCTTTCAGTCATTTTATGAAATTGATTCGCCTTGAATTAATAAAATTGAAACACGGATTAAACAAAAATGTTCAGTCAAATCTTCGATTTTCATTGCTGTTTCCATAAGATGAATAGATCCTACTGTTGTAAGAATTTAAGTCATTGAACAATTTATGCGATTTAAATTGAGTTAAATTACTGTAATCGTAAAGTTATGTTTTCGAATCGTACTATCAGATAATAAAAAAATGTCTAACATTTTCAACCAATTCCTATATCGAGCATTTTACTGTTTAACAGTATCATAACTATTAGAATGTGCAGGAGATAGGGAACAGAAGTAAGTTGCGGTGCAAATAAAATAAGAAGTGCACACAAAGTAGGCTAATGTGATCCGATAGAAATACACAATTTGGCCATTTGTATTTGTTTCGAGTAATGGTGCCAGACCATTCAAGCGAGAATATATGATATTTCGTTCGAATAAGATTACAAATTCTTAATCTTTGATGCTGCTTAAAGTCCTAGATAATATGAAACCGTAAAATTGCAAAATGATTATTTTGACTTACTTTTTATTGATGTACGTCTTTGCATAGAGTATGCAGTGTTTTACATTCATTTTGTAAAAAAATTTAAAGATATTTATTTGAATTTACCTCTATCTACTACTTTTACTATTAGATCATTTCCAAGTAAATTAACAAATGAAGACATTATTATAATAGTCACTATTGACTATGATTTCGATGTCTTGACATTTAGCATATGCCATTATTTTTGGGGTCAACGATTCCGAATTCGATTTACCAAAATCAAAATGACGGACAAAAAAAATTAGAAATGCCTCCATTTAAACACAATTTATTAGTCGGCTCTGTTTTCTGAGATGGGCTAGCCTAAAAAAACCGAACACATCGATTTTTGCCTATATTTGAAGTTTTGTACGTTTGTATTTTTTTATTTAATAAATAAACTGTAAATTTGGCATAGTGAAATTCCGATAAAATTGTTAGAATATCTCTCTTTTTTCTCGAAATAGTTTAAAACTTTCACTGTTACGAATATATTGTACGTACTTACTACAAACAGGACAATTTCAAAATTCAATATTTCAACAGGTAGATGCTTACACTTTATCTTGTTGTTTATAGTATTTTAGTAAAAAAAAACAAATTTGATACTACATCACCTCAAAAATAGGCCATACTCGATGTTTGCCCTTTTAGGTTGGAATATCTGAAATCTGATCGAATCGAGAGATTTTGACTTTGATTCAGAGGACCGAAAATCTTGGGGAAAATATATTCTCATCTCTGAGCCGACATGACATGTCGGTAATGAATTAAGTGTAAATATTATTAAAAAATATTCTAACAGCATATTATTTATGTTCAACAATCGGAATAATTTTTTACGTATGCATTTCATTGATTATAATCCGTTTCAATGGAGGAAATCATGAAAAATTTTAAAAAAAAAAGCCCTAAAAATCATGGCACACTTACATTGTATTTTGCAAAATATGTGTATAAACAATTGTTTTTCTTTTTATTTTCTCACAGAGAATCGATGGACCATACTTAAAAATTGTAGAAAAGGTATCTTTAACAACATTTCTTTTCATTTTGGGTATAAAAGGATTAAATTAACATAACTACATTTTCTGATACTTTAAAGAAGTAATTCTTTAATGCCACACAGGAGGACCTCAGACGCTTTTGAATTATATATTTTCCAATGTACCAAAAACGGAACTTATAGTTAATTCTACAGTTCAGCATTTAAACTATATGTTTGAGTACTTATCACTAGTTTGTTCGGTCATAGCAACTGTTTAGAAAGTTCAAGTTGGGTCCAAAATACCCTAACACGTGTCCTCAACGTACTTTTTTCGTTTTAAATGGTGAAATCCTTGTTGATTTTCCGTGATGTTTTACCAATTTTATAAATATAGTTGTGTAGGGCATTAATGACTTTTTGGTGTGTTATTGGATTCGTTTATGAGTAATTCCGCGATACTTTTAATATTTAGGAAACTGTATATTTACAAGACGAATTTAATACAATTGATAAATAAAAAATTTTTTTTGATATGAATTAAATGTCGGAAAATATCATACAATAGTTTTGGTGGATGAAGAATAATTAGTTTTGCGTGAAAAAAATTGAAATTCGTCATATTTTAAGATTTGTGCAGGAAACTGTCCTATATTTCTTTTCTTTCGACCAAAAAATAAAATCTGCTTGTTTATGAAAGACCGCAAAACTTTTTCTGTACTGTCATTTGATATTGTACTTTCAACCCATGTCATTTTTAGGAAGGTGCCTGACTCCTGAAATGAAATATAAAAACAAAAATAAAAGAAACTAAATTTTCATAAAGAAAACATTTTTTTACATTTCATCGTTTGGCAAAAGTGCGTTTCCAGATTTCAAAAAAAAAGTAAAGCATGAGTGTATTCCTTACATAAAAACGGTTCAAACCACTCTTTTTACATTACCGTGCCACTCTACCGGAAAAAAATACGAGGCTTTGAAAAATGATATCACTTGCGCCGCTGGTACCGAAAATTGTTATTTTTTACTGGCACACTTTCTGTACAGTTTGAAAATCCCAAAAACCTATTGCTGTTTTTTGTTTGGTATATTTCTAAGCGTGTATCACTAGTCTCAAGTCAATATTATTTGTACCTGTCTGATAAAAAGACTGAACAAAAAATAATTTTATTTTCGGTAATTACTGCATTATATTATTTTGATTATTTTGGCAGTAATAAATAGTATATTGTTATATTATTTTTGATCTTCAAGAGGCAAAAGTCCCCGAACTGATCAAATCGGTTAAGAATTACAGATTCAACAAAGTTTTGAAAATGGATAATAAAATTATTTTGTTCAAAATTTTAAAGTTGCTCCTACAAAATGTGCGTTTTTAAAAAAAATGTTGGCACCATCAAATTTTTGCTCTTCGTATTACCTGATGTGAGAAAAATAACTTTACATGTGGGTGCAAGTAAAAAAAAAAAAAATTTTTTTTAAATGCCAAATATTAAAAGTATCGCGGAATTACTCTTATACGTTTTCAAGATCACCTTTTCAAATTATTTTTTTAAATTAGCTCCGACACCTTAAATTCGTCGGGATATGAAAAGTTGCAATACTTACTTACAACTTTAAAGTTGCAATTAAAGGATAAGTAAGATGTGTAAAAAAAAATAAGAAACACAATATTAATATTGCTTTGGCAAAAAAATAACTCCACACCTTTCATAAATATTTACACATTTATATTATAAATAGCATCAGTCCATTTACATGCTTAAATATTTTGCAAATTCCTTGTCGCGTGTATTTACTCTGAAAATTTTACAAGAATGTGCAGTTTCCGTCATGCAACATTCGGGTGCATTTCTAAGCGATAATTCGTATTCCCTATCAGCGACATAAACTAACGGAAACCATTAATTGAGAGCTAAATCGTGCCTACATTATATTAATCAAATTTAATTACGACAGTTAATATTGAAAAGATAGTACTGTTTATCCATCTAGGATTAAATGCGAGTAATTGAGGTAAACCAGAATCTCGTAAAACGAATGATAAGAATCAAAAGGATCTCAATTACTATCCGATTATTATTTCTGGTCGCGATTAATTTAATTACGATAAGCATTTAACCTTTAATGCAGTTTCAAATCATTTATATTAAATGAACACAAACAGACGTTCTGCGTGTAGCAACTTACGTTTAATTAATTTTTCGTCATTTATTATTGGCATTGTTTTATTAGATTATTGTTTAACAATCTTTTTTATTCCGCCTTCATGTCCCCATTGTAATTGTCTATTTTATATAAAAATAAATAACGTAATTTGTTTCGTTACATTCCAGCAATTTTAAATGTTAATATTAGATGTGGCTGTTTTTAAACAGGAGGTAGAAATCAATTAAAAGATCTGTTTTATTATAAAATGCAGTTACTAAATTAAAAATTATGTTTGCAATTGAAAATTGTAAAAAAAAATTTGAGGTTATTTATGAAGAATTTTGCATTCAAACTTTTCAAAATTTTTATTTGGATTGGACTACCATTAGAAAAAAGAATATTCTAATTTTTACAATTTTAATCGCATTTATAATTGCAGTATAATTAAAAAACAAGTAATGTGTTCCGAAGTTTTCGTTCGATTGTAAGAACTTTTTATTACTAATTTTTTATGTCTACAAAATCGATACTTCGCATCCTTGACAGTACCTTATGAAAACTGTTCGGTTGCTACAATCGAATTTTGGTTCTTGGAACTAAATAGTTTGGTTGATAATGATTCAACGTAGTTGGCTTTATACGTAATACTTACGACTTTGGTATAGTTAGATTACGCCAACCCAAAAAAAAAACTTCATCATAATGCAACCAAACCGGTTTGGTTTATAGAATATGGGTTGAATATTGACTTGATAATATGGCCGATAAATTACGCGAAAAAGGCGAGACTAAACATAAAGACAAATGAAGATTGTAGATCTATATGTATATGAACACAATTCCAACAGAACTGTTTCGTTTCACAACCGAATTATTTGGTTACCTCAAGCGCAATAGTTGTCTTATATATCGAACCATTTGGTTCGAGTAAACTGAACAGTTTAGTTGTAGCATCCAAACTCAATTGGCACTTACTACCGAATCGGTCTGATTTTTATAACTAATTGTTTACCGACTCCGATCAAACCGTAAATTTGTTCCTTTCCAAGTGTTCAATTGAAATATTTTCGATAATTACACAGGTCAAAATGGTTTTGTGCGTAGAATCCGAATCCGCAATCGGACGGGGCCATCACGTCAGGATTTTGAGATATTTGAGGTTATGTACACGAAAAACGCGTTTTTTTTGCTATTTTGGGGGTTAGTATAGAAGACACAACATTTTTTCGAATTTTTCCTTTAGTTGGATCATATGGTATTACTCTTTTTCTTTACTATGAGAGACACAGTATTCCATTACGACTTTTCTTCACTAAGTATGCCAATTTGAAATCACGATATACATGTAAACACATTTACCTTGCAACGCCCTTGAAGAACAAACTCAACGTCAAATTTAATGTGATAAAACCTATTAAACTAAAAACACGTTTAAATTCTGTGACTGTTTTTTTTAATAACATTAATGTTATATATTTCGTATTTTCAAAATGGCCGTAACTTTTTAAGAAAAAATCGCAGGTGATCGAATAAGGTAGTACTAAAATATGCAAATAGTACAGAAGGCCAATAAAAATTACTAACCAATAATAAGTAACCCTGTCAAACATAGCAAAACAACGCGTTTTTCGAGTACATAACCTCAAATACCTCAAAATCCTGACACAAGCACCAATTCTGACTTCGGGTTCAGATTTTATACACAAAATTACGTCGGAAATAACCCACAGCTTCCCAATAACATCCAAAACCACCTTTTTTTAGACCTGTGTTATAAACAAATTTTTTGAAAAATTTTAAATAACAAAAAATTTGAGCAAAATGACAAATTATGAACTTTAGCATATTAATGAAGGACATTTCTAAAGTTAAGTTTAACCTCAAAATCGTTTGGCATTAGAAAATACAAATTGCATTGGGCGTTACGCGCATTGCGGAACATAATAAAAACATAAATCGATGATGCCGCGTTCCCAAGCAGCAATCGTAAATCACGGTTGCTCCGAAGAGAAGCGATTAGTTATTATTTTTTTCGCCGTGTGCAATCAATCTAGGCACGAGTTGGCCATTAATTCTCTTAGCGTTACTTTTATCCTATACGAAGTTCGCGATAATAAATAGTATCAGTAACAGTAACAAAATTCAGAGCAAATACATCATCTTTTCAAGCAATTAATTGCACTTTTTCATTTAATCCGGAAGCATATTCGAATTCGCATTTGTAGATAAGATTCTATTTTAAATGTTATCAATCTTCATTATTTACGGCTGTCGGTGTACTTCATCAAAATTTCATCGCTGAATAATAAATACTTATTTTTTAACTAAGAAATCAATAATTAGAATTATCATTAAAACTTAATAAAAATGTGTAATTATTTTTATATCTTGTATTAGAGAATCTTTAACTCGTATAAATATCACGTAAAAATTACGCCAGAAGATAGTACTATTAAAAAAATTTAACGTCAAAAACGGCTACTATAAAGTCTTTAGGATATCTGATCGCGAGGTCAAAGTTATCGTTCGAACATTCATAATGAACAAACGTGAGTTCATAAAGAGCTCATAATGACATCATGTTCAGAAAACCCTCAGAACGTTTCGCATTTCGCAACCATTCTGAACTCTTTTATTTTACTGTCTGGAAATAATCGATAAATGACCGCGTAGAGGCAAATGTAAGACAACATTACGTTACCGTAAGTAAGTACTTCCTACTATTAGTAAAAGATAGAAAAAATACTTGAGAATTGCATGAAATAAAATTGACTAAGAATATAATTAAACAAAATAAACAAAAAAAAAATTGGAATGTTTAGAAACTTACTTAAGGTGATATCCGTTTTACTTATCGCCATATTTATTAGATAACCATCTTTCATTCACCTAAACCACATTTTAATTTGTTACTCGCTCATGTGCAGCCAACGTTTAAAAAAGCGTACATAACAAATTTTTACAATATACTAAAACTTGTATACCGTACATTATTCACGTAGATACATTATTTATTACAGAATAGATTAAGATAAGTATTTAATTGGGTATCACCTGTCGAAAGGATGCAACTTAATTTATGGAAAAAGAATACATTTCCAATTGAAACTTTCCACTTGAAATCTTTTGAAATGTGAAACTTTTTACTTTATTAAACTGTTAAAATAAGTTACGGGGAACTTTTTCGGCAAAAGGATAATGAGTGTGTACACGTGTCCAAAGTGGGCCTACCGTTGGTCGTAAAATAATACAATAAATAAAGGACGTCGAAACGGCAAGAAATTTAATGGCAAAATGTCGTCGTTTAAAATCGAGGACAGCGTAATTGCATTAAAATTACTGTATTTTATTGTACCGTGCACTTTCAAGCCCGCTCTGATTTTACTGGGAGTGGCTATCCTTTCTTGTATGTTTTAAATCCGACTGCGATTTTTTCGATTCTGAAAATATTTCATACGATTAGTAAGGTACGGCTTCTATAAATAGAATGAAGCAAGTATTTCATGTAGTCATGGACAATTTTTTGTTTGTACATCGGTTTTTAAACATAAATCATTAATATTTCTTTTATATGCATTTTATCGTATTTATTGAACGGAAGATATTTTTATAGAATATCATTCACTTTTACGGCACACAATGCAATAACATTTGTGATTTAATATTCATTTTTAAGATTTTTCGTATTAAATATCTTGATTTTTACACTGATTGGTACACGTTTTCCAATAACTGATATGTCTGTGATAGTTGATCTGATTCTCCGAATACGTGTTTAATAGTTGTTAATCCTTCGGAGTCACTTTTTAAAATTCAAAACGACACGCTTAAAATAGTCTTGTTGCAAGCGAAATCCACTTGTGGCAAGCAGAAATCCACTTACCGTTGTCACTAGATCATATAACAAGAGGATTTCCACTTGCTGTAAGAAGATTCCTTTTGAGGCAAAAGGACCACTCAAATGCACGGAGAAATTTATTTAGGAAATTTAACAAAATATTGAGTTACTCAGTGGGGACTAGTTATTTTATAGCTGCATACAGTTCTTATAATTATACGAAAGTTGTATAAAATGAAATGTAGGTATGAAACAAAGTAGGGGATTTTTATCAAACTAAAAACGAAATATCAAATTTCTGGTTGAAACAGATGCGTATTATCGCGAAACCATTTTTAATAAGATTCCTAAGTCAATACATGCATTTTCGCGTTCAGTACAGCTACTCGTAGAAATATACTGTTGAAAAAAGTTGTCAACGTATTGAGTTCATTTCAATTGAGTACTAAAAAACATTATTAAAAGAATTATTACTTTTTTAAGGTAAGTTTTATTTTTTTCTTGTAAATTAAACATTGAAATTTATCATATCTGAATGGTTTACAAATATTTCAATGCTACGAAAAAATTTCATGCATTTTAATTTCGGCTTCCATTTCCACGAGTGGACCACTTTTTGTATCCATAAGCGATCCACTTGTTTTTATCAGTGTAGAGATTATGGTGCGAAAGCATAATTTCTGAGTGTAATTTGACATTTTGTTTTTGAATATAAATAAGTCATTAAAGTAGCGTTTAAGTGTTGTATTAAACCGGAATACATATTAGAATTATTGATTCGATGGTTTTTTCACAAAGTTTCTTTTTTATGTTGACCTTACCTTTACTCACATTTTCTCCATGTATTGCACACAGTAAAAGTGTTCGAAATAAATAAATTATCATATGAAAATTAGAATTTCGTTGTATTTTGGCTGTTTCTAGCCATTCTAAGGGGATTTGAACGAGTGATCCGCTCATGGATACAATTTTTTTAACCAAAAAACGTCCCTTCGTATAAAAGGTTTAATCAATTTTATTTAACTGCAGAAAGTAGCATTTAATTTATACCTAGGGACAATATCTACCTAACGGTGTATAGAAGACTTAAAAATTCCTTTATTTAATTAACTTTTTACACTAAATTAAAAACGTGGTACACTCATGGATACATTCCACTATTAAAGATTTAGTTCCCACTAGATAACTGACCGTTTAGTTTAATGTACTAAATATTTTTCTAAAATATTGGTAAAAATTAGTTTCGAGGATTTGTGAGGTTGTTGATTCCCTGTGTCAGGTTTTTTAAAATGAAAATGTCGGATTCAATATGCGAATTCATAGTAGAAAATCCCTTTGGAACGGGAAATGAGGACAAGGAGGATGTAGCGTAAAAGAAAAACATGAAAAAAAAACTCGAAAATATAATTTTTAACGCTCCGGGCTTCAAACTCAACTTTGTGCCCTTGTTACACAATACACTATTCTTTGTTTGAGAGAGTCGGTAAAACTTCATTGTTATTGTTTCAAATATATTATAAACATGTTCTGCTTAAACTTTGTGGTTCTTAAAATTTCTTCTATGATGGATCACTAATTACGAAAATGAAAATGGCCAATATAGCTATGGCAATTCAAAAATACAAGTAAAGATTTTAACGAACCATTTAGGCCAATCAACTTTACAAAAGTTCGATTTCTCTGGGGTCTCTCAACAAATCTAACGTCTAAATTACAACATGCAAAATGACAGACACCGAGACGCTAATATTGATAATTATTGTTAATCAAAATTTCGCGAAAATTGGTGTCTGTAAGTTTTTGAGGGCTCTAATGACGAATCTAGAATTCCTCAGAATTGCATCATTCAAAATAACTAATTAGAGACCTACAAAATTTAAATTGTTTTTTTGTGAAAGTTTTCAATAAATTTGACTGTTGCAATTGTAACGTTAGATTTGTTTTTAACTTCCCAAAAAAATGAAGGAAACCTATTTTGGTTAATATCGACAGTTTCGAAGGTTGTTGTGTCTAACTTTATGCTGTTGGCATCTTTTTTTGTACGAACATTCATATTAGATCAGTAAATTTGAATTGCTCCATTTCTACTTTCGATAACATGAAAATGTTACTGTTTACTGGTTAAAAGCACGTATATCCAAAATCGCACCACTGTTCCACCGTATGCGCTAATGGGTTAAGTAATGAAGACTTGTGATACGTTATCTCAGGCAAAATCTCAATTTACACTTTAGCTCGAACATTAACACACCCTGACTCTTAGAATTTCCTGGTTTTCTTACACAATATGTTCTCTATCCAGATTCTTCGAGAGATCACCCCTGCACTAATTATGAAACCGGAACCCAGCTTTACCACCGCCCATTCTGAAATTCATGAACGAAAATTTTTTTTCATCCCATTCTAGTTATGATTCTTTATTTTTGTACTGGCGTAGAAAAAATGCAAAACACTTACACCTATGTTCAGAATACAATTACATACATAAGTTTATTTTATCAATTCTTTATTCTGCTACCGTAACTTCAAATGACAATTTTACATATTATTCATGAAAAGTTAACTTTATTCATTAATGTTTCAAATATGTATTGAAATGCTTTACCACCCTTTTTGTTTATGTTCGTGACTATAAAGTAATGTTCACCGGGTAGATCCATTGTTGTCATTCCTTGTTTAGAAGTGTGAAAACATCGGATTATTATGAAAATACTCTGACAATGTTAGAAATCAGGATTCCGCAGAGACAGAGGTGGTTTGGTTTTTGAAAATCCGATATCGGATTCGCAATCAGGGACCCCAAAAACTTCCAGAGACAAAGAGGATCTCCATAAAACGTCGAAAAACAACCACTATTTTTGAGCCTAATATAACGTCTGACCAACAAATGAAAAATCAACAAAATACAAAGAAAATTTATCTACGGTCAAAATGTCCAATTTCCCATCCTCATATATTGAGGAATTTTTTAAATTTTATAGGAGTTGATAGGGGTAAATTGGATACTACATAGAATACCTTGTTTCATTCACTTATATTCGTTCGTTCAGTTATGTTGGGTTCAAATATTATGGCTGATTTTCAGGACACCCTTTCAACTTTTTTCTATGTAAAATAAAATGTAGGTTAGAAAAGGTCTGATATAATCATCTCGAATTAGATATAAATTGCATAAGCGAGATCTTAAATATACCCAATTTCGGATCACCTTTTGTTCAGCAAAACGATCCGCATTTTTCAAGCCTGAGTGTCGTCAGAGATAGATGGCGTTCAAATACAAAACTGAATTCGTGGGACATTTACCGTATATAGGATCAAGTAATATTTATTATTTAAAACATACTTTTATTGCACTCGGAGAACAAAATACTATTTTGTACCTTATATCGTGGGCGCCAAATACATCCTAATCAGATAAACAGCAGTTTAACTTGGAACCGGAAGAAAATCTCGGGTGCTGGTCGAAAAACCGACAAATTAAAAAGCCGGAAGGCCAACAACCCGGCAATCGAAAAGTCTACAGTAGAAATCGACAGTTGAAAACGTCGGGTGTGTGTCGAATATCCGACAAATCAAAAAGCCAACAGTCCAAAAAACCGACAGTCAAAAAACCGACAGTCAAAAAACTGACAATCTCAAAAGCCGATAGTCAAAAATCGACACATGAAAAAATAGAGGGTGCAGGTCCAAAAAACCGACAAATTAAAACGCTGACAGGTCAAAAAATGACTGTCCGCTTGTCAGTGTGTCGATTTTCTTGTTTGTCGGCCTTTTGATTTTTCGACCCGCACCCTGTCTTTACAATTTCTTAAAGCAGGTGTCGGTCGAAAAACCGACAGGACAAAAAACTGATAGTCATAAAGCCGACTGTCGAAAAGCTGACAGTCAAAAAGGCGACACAAAAAATATATCGACAAGTGCAGGACAGTCATTTTTTGTCGATTTTTTGATTATCGGTTTGTCCTGTCGGCTTTTTGTCCAGTCGTTTTGTCCATTTTTCGACCTCCATCCAAAAAATCATTTGACCTTCACAATCCTCCACAGGCAATCCTCCACATTATGTTGATTTTTCATCGTTGCCGTCAGGAATCTTTTACTTGTCAATTCTCATTACGTTAATGTCATGAAAACGCGAAGGATACTTTTTCTGAATGACTGTTGGATGAATGAACTATGGTATCAGTTTTCTTCATCCTACGACGGCTGTTCCAAACGGAACCCATGGACAAAAGCAAAACGAGTCCCGCAAGTTTTTAGAAAATGACGTTGTATTTTTCCGTAAGTCGTCCTCCTTTCGTCTTCAATTTGTCTCGACCAAGAGTCGAGCACACGCCAAAACAAGCGTCCGCACTTTTGAGTGCGCGCGTGCAGAAACAGTCGCGGAACCTTAGGTGTTCAGCAGAGCAGCACCTGGCACCGTTACTTACGTTCAGTCAGCACGTATTATACGTATAGGCATATATATATATAACCCTGAAGTTAAAGATCTAAAGTACCAAAGCGTTCCTTCGCCATGCAAGTACACCGGCGCGATACGTAATGGTCGAAACGTTCGGTACACGCACATGCGTACTCGGCCGCGTGCGATACCAATACGCAACCGTACGGCGTTTGGCACGTGCGTAAATGATACCGAACGACTCTCGTACGGTTGCGGAAATTACCGTAATTAGTGCGACGCGGCACGTGCTGCTCTCGCGCGTTTTCCATTATCTTTCTTGATTTCGAGAATATTAATGGACCGTCGCATCTCGGGTGCGAGAATTCTACGGTTAGAACAACAATAATTGCAACTGAAGTCATTTTTATCATTCGATCGAAACGCGTAATTCTGTTGCATACGGAATTAGGGGACGTTAATACCTTGTTATGAAGATTTTATGGCTGCATTTGCATTTCTATCTCCAACCGGATTATTTTTTATGGGGTGGAGCTATTTTTATTGCATTTCCGGGAAAAAGGTTTTATGCAGGCAGCTAGATCTCTCGAGTGCACTGTACGTCCAGGCCAAATAGTAACGTTCGACGGATAACTATCGGGAAGATCTAAAAAGTCATTAACATTGGTATAAAAATCATATGTGATAATTAAAGTATGAGCTCTAAAAAATGGTTTCTTTTTAACATCTTGATTAAAATTGGAATAGACCGTCTAAGGGCAAAATTCAGTTTTCATAGTAAAATTCTGTCTTTGATGAAAATTGACTTGAAATTTAGACCTTAATTCACAACAAACATCGATAAAATAATCAGATTTTGAATTGTGTTTAATTATTTTGAATTCTATTTTTTAATCATTTTTAAGTAATTTGTCTAGACATATTGATATTCTGTTAATTTCGTTATCATTTAATTTCTTTGTATTATAAATCTTTTGTTGAACTGGTTTTTTCAAGAAAGGGATCTTATATTCTCTGACCCAATTCAAAACTGTTTTATTACTTGTAATTTCTGTCTACTCAGAATAAAACATTCTATTCTGCCAGCAATACGTACGTTTTCTGTTAGTAAAATCTCCTGGGTTTCTCTCCAAATTTGTTTTCTCCTCTCTTCCTGGTGTTTTTTTGGTTGGATTTCTGTCCATTCGAGTGGAACCACTGTCTCGTTGGACGTTTCAAGTTTTTTGCCGAAGATAAAAATTTGGCGCTGGATTAGGATTTCATTTGTAAATCTTGTTTGGTTTTTCCAGAGCCTTTGCTGATTTGATTCGATTATCCAAATTTGATGCAAAAAGAAATTCATCCGGCTTTGTTGTAATTAATGAATCTCGAAGTGACAGGTTGACTTTTTTGGCGATAATTGTTTTTCTTGTGTTATTTTCTTCACGAAAACAATGTCGTGTAGCACGACTTGCGTCACTCAGGAGTTTAATCGAGCCAATATTCAAGAATATAAGAATATAAAAATGGACAATTGCATCGTCCAACTTCACCCCATACACTGCAAGCCAAGTCGCATAGTAAAAAGTATTTTTTCAAAAAATGTCTTCCATGTCATCCTTTTCGAGCTCAGACGAGGAGGAGAAACTGAATATATTTTTGAAGGTGAGTACCATACATGAAGTTTGACATATACTCTGATTTTTCACAGAATGATGGACCATAGCAAAAGGCTTTGGGGAGGTTTCTAACCTTGTCAAGATTCTGTGAAAAACTACAAAGGTGTCAAGAGCATTTTAAAAAAGAAATTGTGAAAGACAATTTGTTACTAATAGTTTTGACAATACCTTCTAAAGAAGGTTATAATAAAATTACAGATAATCAAGTGATTAATAATCTCAGTCATGAATCTGAAAATCTTTTCAAAAGCTTTTCAAAAGAAGAAAGAGAAAATCACTTTTCTCATTGCAGTAATAGCAACGACTAGCACCTTTTGTTTATTTACTAATCGTTTGTCACTTACCAGTGATAGTTCAGGCAGTGTGCAGAAAATTTCCGCTTTTAATTTTGGTGGACTTAAATATTTACAGTTTTTTGGTAATTTATATACCTTGAAAAATTCCTCATTCATTGATTCAGATGATCCTTTTTGAACTTTCTCTTCCTATCGCATTTTTACATACTTCTGTAAAGATTCTGACCAATCATCTTCTTCAGATGTGAGTTTACCTATTACTTCCAACGCTTGTACACATAATGATGGACCTTCGTTTGTAAATTGTTCATTAGTTTTTGATTCCGTTTCATTAGTTTTTCCATTTTCATGTTCTGCAAAATCCGTATCATCTTTATTATTGTTTCATCAAATTCATCCTCATATACTGGCGACAGATTCGTGCACAGCTTGATTATCTGTAAAATTAATCTTTTATTATAACCTTCTCCTTTAGAAGGTATTGTCAAAACTATTAGTAACAAATTGTCTTTCACAATTTCTTTTTTAAAATGCTCTTGAAAGGAATAATTAAACGTCTGATACTTTAGTACATCTCTAGTTTTCCAGAGAATCTTTACAAGGTTAGAAACCTCCCCAAAGCCTTTTGCTATCATTCTCTGAAAAATCAGAGTTTATGTCAAGCTTCATTTATGGTACTCACCTTCAAAAGTATATTCAGTTTTTCCTCCTCGTCTGAACTCGAAAAGGATGACATTTTTTGAAAAAATACTTTTAACTATGCGACTTGGCTTGCACAAGGTAAAAGAGTGAAGATTTTGCCAGGGTATGGGGTGAAATTTGGACAATGCAACTGTCCATTTTTTTTCTTTTAACTTCTTAATAAACCTTGTGACTAGTCTTGCGCCAGGGGCGCTGCTACAATTGATGATCTCAAGAAAGATTCAAAATATCATTAAAAAATTCTGTGATTGTATTTTTTTTTACTTTTCATGGTTTTCTCTATGGAAACGGGTTACAATCAACTAACTGCGTACATAAAAAGTGATCCCGATGAACATAAATACACTAGAGTCCCGCTGGATTGGCGAAAGCAGGAGAAGCACCCCTTTTCTTCCGTTGCAATTGCCACTTAATAATCATCCCGAACCGTAATTTAGTTGGCACGCCTCTGAGCAAGTGACGGCATGGTGGGGACAAAAGGTTCCAAGAAGTGCCAATACAAGGGGATGGTGCCAATCTAGTGGGACATCGACGCAGAGAGATGCCAATATAGTGCGCCTCTTCTGTAATATGCTAGTAGATTTTTTAGAACCAATGGCAGATTAAAAATGGCCGAGTTACGAAACAATTTTCAGACTTAGACAAACAATACTTAAATACTTTTTATGATGTCTCATGAATCAAAATATTATTTGACCATTTTGCTTTTCTTAGTATTTTAAAACAAAATGTGTTAAACGTCATTTTTTCGAAAACTTCACCAGTGTCATCCGAAAGATCGACCGTAAATTGGATATGGATGTTAATTTTAAACAATTTTTCCAGTTACAGCGAAGGGATAAAGTATTATTTCAGATTTCCCTAACTGTGTGTTACAGAATTTCAGAATTACAGAAATTCATACCAGTAGTATGAAATTATCGAAGACACCAAGAAAAATGACCTTAAAGATTTTTAACATTTGACACCAAAGTTTCTTTTAATATGGTTAAATAATCCTTTTAAAATTCGGCAAATTTCTTCATAACCTAGAAAACTCTACAAATAAGGAAATTAATTTAATTTAATTCAGATTAAAAAAGGACGTATCAAATTTCCAAGAAAACAACAATGCAAATCTTCATAATAGAAAGTTGTTTTAGTCGGATGAAAGTATTTTGACAATAAAGTTTAGCTACGAAATTACATCAAACCAATCAACTCTAGTATGCCTTCGATTTAAGTACCAGTCAATTCTACTGGTCAAACAAAAAGTAACTTAAGTGTACTTTTCTAGTAAATGCTACTTAATTGAACAAAAGTGAAACCGCACATTTAAACAGTTGATGTAACTAGCTGAGGCTATTTACGAGTTACTACTTTTTAATCTTTTGAAGTACGTGATCAATCTCATGGCGTACATCGTCTTAAGACTAAGCAGAAGCAGATTATTTCCGTGCGAAGACCTCACTTACTTCTTTGAATGAGAGTTTATTCCAACTTGAAATGGACTTTCAATGGATCTTTTGAAATATTTGCAGCATACAGTATAAATATTAAATTTAGTCTAGTAGTTTTTGGCAAATTATTTTCAGTGTTGGTTTAAAATTTTTATTATGTGTTAATAAACGAAACCTCCTGACGTAAGGTCAGTTGTTTTTAGAAAAACAGGGGACTAGTTATAAGGGCAAAACAAAAGATAAAATAAACTAAAAAAGTTAAAATCTTAGAAGTTGAAATAGAGGGACGTGAATTGCGGTTAGTTTCATGGGTTCTTAAAAACAAATAAACTAACTATTGAAGAAATATTTTCTATTTTTGCATATTATATTTTTGAAAAACAAAGTTTCCAATTATGAAACACACTCCCAATCTTTGAAACACAACAATAAATACTAGTATTACACCTTAAAGTATATTGTAATCTGCACAAAAATTGTAGGCATGAAGTCATTGTTTAACTTTATTTGATGATCTTTTAACAGTTGTCGTTTGTTTGGAATCCTGATTATGATTTGTATGGATAGTTCCTAAATCTTAAAATAGCGGATCAAAAACAGCCGACAAACAGTTCGATTTTATTTAATTTTCATAAAATTTAATTTAGATACTATATAAATTATTATACTGTATACTACAAAGTAATACTTACCTAAAAAGAAAGAAAGCAAGTACATAATATGTACTAACAACCTGTGTATACTGGTTTCTTCTTGTATTGTCTTTTTGCAGTTAATTACTTTTACCCAATTTTCTTTTCTCATCAAACGAATATACACATAATTGTCAGGAAACAAATGACATGGAAAATCTTATTTAGTTTATTTGAACGTAGTCAAGTAGTTTAAAGTGTTATGACCACATTTATAATTATACTCAAATGTAGTTGTCTATTTTATGACATGTATTATATTACGTCGATGATCTCAAATAATATTCGAATTTCTGCTGCATTTATGTTGAAATTAAATATGCAAAACAGGGTCAAAAATCAAGTTTAATGTATTTCTAAACAATAAATGAACAGTGCACCTTTTGTTTTACGAATGCTCACTTGCATCAAATTACTTTTTCACTTATCAAGTATGAACGTGATACCTCTCTTTTATTACACATTCTTTCGAAATTGTTTTTGGTTAATAATTTTAGATTTTGAACTGTTGCACAGTGAATTATTAAAGAAACCGGAACTCTCTCCTAGTGGAAATATAAGCGACGAACACGTTTATTAATGTCATATACTGTCAATTTTTGCAGAGGAATCCGATTTGAACACACTATAGATGCCAAATCCAGACTAAAATCACGTATAAAAGTGTTGATGAAAATCTAGAAAAGTTTTCTATGAAAAGTATGAAATTTTATTCGCCATTTTAGATTCGACATTTCATATTTTAAAGAATTAAAGTTCCGACATTTAAAAAGCAATATTATTAAAAATAATAAAACATTAACGTCCAAACTTCCGCATTTTCTGATTGATTTTCAAAGGCTGTTATTTGTATCAAATCAATCCTAAAAAAAATGTGGAAATTAATGTTTCTGACGCAAAATGTTGGGATCTTTTAGAAGCAGTCATCACTATTCTTGAAAAATAAAAAAGTTACATTTGTTTATCTAAAAAAAAAATTATATTTTCACTAAAAAATGTTCTTCAATTGATATTTTCGCATCGAAATCGAATCAGAAATAGTCTAGAAGGTAAAAATCTTGCGCCCACAGACCATCTTCAAAATGGGAAGGTGAGCATTTTGAAATTAAAGATGGCGATGTCCATTATGGTGGCTCGAAGGCGAAAAATTTAGGCTATTTCGAATCCCGTCGAATTCAACAATGTATTTTGATGATATTTCCATAAATTTTGGTATATTGTGGTTTTTTGGGCCGCTGATCGCGAATCTGTTGTCAGATTTCCTAAATTCACCATGGCCGATCCAATACGGCGGTTCGAATTCTGAAAATGGCCTGGATTTTTATAAAACTAGAAGGTTTTGGAAGTCCCCGATTTCGATTATGTGCTAAAAATTGCAATATTTAAAGTAGCGTATCCAAAATGGAGGATACACATGCAAAAAAATAGTAGAATTGCGTTGACTCTCAGTATACTGTATTTTTCGGGTTGCATGGCCTAACTGAGAATCGATTAAATAAAAATGGCAGATCGGAAATGGTAAGCACGAGAAAAAATTCGTCAATGGGAAATAATTTGAGGCTAAATTTTTAAAATTCAAAATGTCGGATCTGTTATGACCCATCAACTTCCATGAAAATACCTAAAAGCATGCTAGATATGCGAATTTCATCCATAATGTTCATAATTGATCAAATAATGTTTCTTTTTTCGACATTTTGTTGATCTGAAGAGGTTTGGTTACTTTTGGGCAAATAAAAAAAATTCTATTTGAAGTTCATTGATTTTCTGCACTTTTGGTTGTGAATAGGCCTTAATAATTAATAGATAAAATAGATAAGAATAAAATATTCACAAAAAACGTAGCAAACGAAATTTTTTTCATTTTATTCATTTCTGATTTAAAGTACGCAATATTGATTTTTGAAACAATTTAAATGAAATCTTGACCATGCTAATCGAAAGGCCATTCTCGAAAATGATAAGGTTTGTTACTTTCAAGTCAATATTAATTTTAATTCCTGTTGAGAATGAAGATCGAAAATCAACTAAAAAATGTGCATCTACCTTAATAGGTTATAAAAAAACTTTAGTAAATTAGTTCAGAATGTTAATATCTGAATAAAACAATTATTGTTTGTTCACACACAAAAAAAAGGTACAGACTTCTAATTTCTTTGAATATTTTAAATTTATTTAGTAATATCTGTCATTGTTATGACGATAATGGGTTATACCCAACACTTCACTATTCATGAGCGTGAAGTTCAAAGATTTGCGGTTACGTGTACTTAAGAAATATGTGCATAACTGCACATAAATGTTACAGCACTCATTTAGCGATGCGTATGCTGTCAAGTAACTACATTCGTAATGAGTTGTTGTATTTCAAATATAACGTTTATCTATTCAATTTATCAACAACACGAACTTTTAAACAAATGCATAAATAATTTATACCACAATCTAAAAGAAACTTAAAACAGAATTTGTATGTTGAAAAGTTTTATTGATTTCAGTATGAAAGAAAGAAGTTATTTAAAATTGATTGTATCGATGGTGCGATACAATCATTCTTTTGAAATGCAAACTTGCGTTTTGTGGTTAGTTACCCTATTTTTATGTTGCTAAGTAAGTTATATTATAGTAAGTACTATATAAATGTAAAAAAATGCATTATTTCTATATTCGACCCTGTCGGCCTGTGTCGACCGAAAATTATCTGAAAATCGACTACGGTCAATTTTCAGTCGACTTCTACGAAGTTGAACGATTAATTCATTTTGATTAGGTCGATTTAGTAAAAGTCGATTTTCAATCGATTTTCAGTCGATTTTCAGTAGATTTGATCTAATATTGACCTAATCAAAATTCATTAATCGGTCAACTTCGTAATAGTCCACTGATACTCGCCCGAAAATCGGCATTCGGTCAATTGTCCGTCAATTCTGGGTCAACTCCCTGCAGAAGTCGGACCGATAGGGTACATTTAAAAACTGGACATTTCAAACTTTTTCTGCACAAATTATCATTATTTTACTTTACGACAAAACATAACAAAAAATAACATTACGGTTATATTTAAAAATGACAAACATCCGATAAGAAATATATAATTTGTCAAATTATATGATCATATAGGGATAATTATAATGAAAAAAAAAACAAAAAAATGATGGGTTTGAATTTGTTGCAGAAAATTTGCAATTTTTGTGAACGTTTCAGTACTGAAAATGGCCCTAAAACGAACAGTTCCACGTCACAATTTTCCCTCATTTCAAAGTGTTTGAATCGACGATTAGAATTTTGGTTTAACCCATTAACGCTCAGGCGGACGAATTTTCAACATTAGTTTGAACGTCGATAATTTGTATATAAATGTCTTTAGACAAATTTGAGCTCCACTGTTTCTGACGTAAAATTGTATGCTCTTTCAGAATCTTTCAATAAAATTTCGATAAAATGAACCGCAAAAAAGTTATACACGTTTTTCTCTTAAAAAACATGGTTTTTTACGTTTTGTTTTTCACAAAAACATCAGTTTCACCTCGAAATAACGTTGGGAACATATGTAAGTTGAAAATATCGCGTCCATGGACCCCTAGGATTAAAATGTACCATATATGAATTCATAATTCAAGATGGCAGTTTTCAAAATGGCGCCTAGAAGCTCACAATTCTTTTTAAAACTTAACCATTTTTTTCTTAAAAACTATCGACTTTAGAGAAAATTTTCTCAAAGCATGCAATAATACACTGCATGATTTTTCAAAAATTCGAAAAATCGAAATTTTGGAAAAAGTTATTTTAAAAATTTGAGTAGGTTCTTTAAATATTTTTCAGATATTTTTATTCTAAGAACATTTTCTCTAAAACTTACAGTTTTCAAGAAAATAAATTATTGGTCTTGAAATATAGAAAAGTTTAATAATTTATTTTCATGAAAATTATTGACTTTACAGAAATTTTCCTTAGAACAAAAATATTTTAGAACTATTTAGCTACTCAAATTTTTTCAGATTTTTTAAATAATTTTTTTTCAAAATTTCGATTTTTCAAATTTTTGAAAAATCAAGCAGTGTATTATTGCAAGTTGATAAAATTTTAGTGAATTCTTTGACTCATTTCAAAGCATTGTTGTTCTTAGAAAATTTGCTCTAAAGTCCATAGTTTTTAAGAAAAAAAATGGTTAAGTTTTAAAAAGAATTTTGAGCTTCTAGGCGCCATTTTAACAACTGCCATCTTGAATTATGAATTCTGTTATGGTACATTTTAATCCTGGGAGTCCATGGACGCAATATTTTTTTACAGACAAACGTGTATAACTTTTTTGCGGTTCATTTTATCGAAATTTTATTAAAAGATTCTGAAAGAGCATACAATTTTACGTTAGAAACAGTTGAGCTCAAATTTTTCTAAATGCATTTATATACAAATTATCGATGTTCAAACTGATACTGAAAATCCGTCCGTCTGAGCGTTAATGGGTTAAGTTATGTTACAAAGCAGATCTTATGGGTTTGAATAGACTTCGGATTCGATTTGAGCTACACCAAAATCATTATGGAAACATGATGCCAAAATCCAATCCAAAAAATGGATCTTTATTTTAATATTTTAAGCTTTACTTAATTTTTTTCTTTGATGTCATGTCAAGAATCAACAATGGGGCTGAATGGGATTCGGATATGGTTTCAGCGGCCCCAAAAACATATCGGAAACCTATAATGGCATTCAAGCCATAATTTTTCTTTATTTTTATTATTTTATGATGTGATGAGGTTAAATACACGCAAGAAATTTTACGCATTCTAGTTATAGTGTCCTCCCAGATCCGAACTTTCGTTTTTTTTAGGCTATGTAATCAGTAAAAATTAAGTGACATTTTTAATATTACTGTGATAATGTAATGTAGAGGGGTGGTACCTAGACCATGGATATTATGAAATCAAATGATTTATTTTTTACAAATTTATTTTTAAATATTACAAATAATAATTTTTTAACAACCTGTGGTTTTTGTGTATTTCATATTCCGTTCAGAACCATATACAATATGTTTTCTAAGACAAATTACACAGCCCAACAAAAATTTTAGAATTTCACGTTGCCCTATAAGTAATAGTCGATTCTGGTAGGATTTTTGCTCCAGAATCCAAATATGACCGTCAAAATATTCAATTGGCTCTAGTTTTGGAGATATTGAAGGTCAAACGTGTCAAAAAATCCGATTTCAGGCATTTCGAGCATTTATTTACAGCTCGAAAAAATTCTGTTGTTCCAATAGTAAGAGTCAATTCTGAAAGGAGTTTTTCCACAGAATCCAAATATGTACGCCAAAATATTGATTTGGACCTATTTTTTGCCTAAAATTGAAGGTCGAAAAAGTAAAAAATCGTGTTTTAGGACATTTTCACATCTATACTCAGAACTCGACGCAAAATATCAAGAAATGCAAATTGGCGGATCCAATATGTCCGACGAACTTTTAGAAATTTCAATCACTTCAAACTCATTATCATTTTGGAAGCTTTACTTTGTTTTTTACCAAATTGAAGGTCAAAGGGGTAAAAAATCGTGTTTTCAGACATTCTTTTCTGTTTTTCTAGAAAACTAGTTAAGACGATAACGAGTTTGAAGTGGTTCGAATTTTAATAGGTTTGTCGGACATGTTGGATCCACCATTTTGTGTTTTTTTATTATTTGCGTCGCGTTCTATAGTATAGACGTAAAGAATATTCTAAAGCAAGCTTTTTTACAATTTTGACCTGGAATTTGGACAAAAAATAAATCCAATTCAATATATCCGAATACATATTTCGATTCTGTGAGAAAAATTATATGAAAATTGACTTTTACTAATGGAGCAACATCATTTTTTGGTACCTGTGAACAGATATTGAAAAATGCCGAAAATCACATTTTTAACCCCTTTGACCTTCAATATCTCAAAAACTGGAGCCAATTGGATATTTTGGCGGTCATATTTGGATTCTGGAACAAAAATCCTATCAGAATCGACTCTTAGTTGTAGGGCAACAAAATTTTGTTGGGCTTTGTTATCATTTCTGAAGAGGTTCTACAGGAGTAAAACCATAATAGATTTAATAAGTAAATTTAGATGTTTATCGAAAATGAAGATTTCGTATTGAAATTGTTGATATTTAAAAATACTCTCATTAAGGTGATAGGTATTGAACTATTCTTATTAAATTATAACATCACGGTTTAGCGATCAATATACTAATAAAATAAATAAAAAGATTAAAGGGGAAGAAAAAAGAAAAATATAGGGAAGCGGAGAGAAATAAATTTTATAAGATCAAAAAATTATGGATTTACTATAATTCTATATGCTACTTGTAGTAGATTGTTTATTGTCACCATAAATTAGTTGCATTGGCTATAATTACAACAATAACTCTCGATGAAAAGTATACCAACGAAATGAAGATTTAATTACACAGGTGTATATAACCATCGTCGTAGACCGTTTACTGACATAGTTTTCGCTATTAACGAGAGAAATTGGTTTTAAAGCTTTGTGCACTTAATTATGTGCATTTTCCATTTACAAGTATTACGAAAGATTTCCATTCTTCCATACCACTTGCTCAAAAAGTTTCATTTTTTTGTTTTCATTTTTAGTTTTAAATGATGTCAAAATTAATGTAAGTAAAACATAGAAATAGTAATTTCAGAAATCTATATAACTACAGACAAAAAATATATTTTCATTTAGTCTTTCAGGTTATAATAATGAATACACTCTAAATCTGTTGGAGTTAAACTCAAATCCGACATAACCTTTCCTAACTCACCCTAACCCAAAGTAATAAATACATGAAAGTATGTGTAAAATTATTTAGTATCAAGCAAATAACAAACTTAAATCACCCTTCCCTAACCTAATCTAATCTAACCCAACCTAACCTAACCTTTAATGGTACCTCATAAATAACAAAATTAAATAAATCTAACCTAACTAACCTAACCTAATTTGTAGCAGTTAGTAGACAGTAACAGTTATTCATTGCTAATATCAATTATTAACAGTTAGAAATAGGTAGCGTTAAGACCCGATAACAATTACTAATTAAAGAAACTATTAGCAATTAGCCGCACAAAGCAATAACTACTACAAGCGCAAGTTAATTATGACTGTTCATAACTAAAAGTTATTCTATATCGATTAGCAACACTTAAGAAGAGATAGTACGTAATAGACACGATTTATTAGTATTAGTATCTAACAGCAGTCATGCTTTCTACATCTGAATTAACTAAATACGACTAATTTAAAATGGGTTACTATCAATCAGTAAAAAACTAATAACTATTAATAATGTTCTACTAATATAAAAGCAGAAATATTTTTGTTTGGTAACTCTTAGAATTAGTAATAAATTAGGAGTTTTTTATTATTTATAAGTAACAATGATGATTAATTGAATTATTAATCCACTTTTAGTTTTTTAATCAGTAGTTTATAGTTTATTCAGATTTAGAGCGGTTAGGAGCAGCCAGTTACAGTTAGTAATAGTTTATAGCAGCTAACAATACTTAGTAACAGTCAAGAGTCCAGTTAATAGTAGTCAATAGCAGTTACAAGCAATTAGTACATATCACTGGTGATTGATAATTATTACTTATTAACAATTAATAACACTTAGTCATAGTTGTCACTTAGCAAGCCAAATCCTAATTACCTGGCTCGTATATGTAAGAACATATTTAAATGTACAGTAGACTCCCGCGTTAGTGGCGTCCCGCATTAGTGGCGTCCCGCGTTAGTGACGCGATGGAACCCCGTGTTAGTGGCACTTCTCGGAATCTTTTCATCCCCGCCATGTCGCCAGCCGCCTGAGGGGCGTGGCCTAATAAGGTACGGGCCCCAGGCGCGTTATTTGAATTACGTCACGTGACTGCAGGACTGCAGTCTAGCGGGGAAAGCGATGTTTCTCCTACTTCCGCCACTAACACGGGGATTGAAGGGAGGGCTCGGAACCGAGCACGCCACTAACGCGGGAGACTACTGTATTATTATAATTAATATATTAATAATATCAGATAAATAATAAAATTGAACAAACCTAACCTGAGCTGACCTAACCTAATCTAGGCTGACCTAATATCAAACCGTTATGACTACAAGAAACAAATCGCAACCCTCAAGAAGCTTGCTAATTCCAAAATACGATCAATCATTTTGCGTAATTTTGAATATAAACTTTCATCGGAAAATGTTGATACAGTTTACAAAATAAATAAAAATTCGCTTGATATTCTATCTATGATAATTCCCCTCTTCTAATGCTTTATTTTATAATATTGTGCGTTAGTTTGTTATCTTGGCGTAATTTCAGAGCTAATTTCTCGTGGCAGAAATAATAACAGATTGAAGTCTAATAACGAGAAAGGTCGTCCCTTAATGGGCAGCACTGCGAATCTTTAAATTGTTATTATCGTTACAGACAATTTGCGCGATTGAGTATTATATATGATTACGATATCAAACATCGCATCTATGTTTTATAATTACGCTGATCTTTCTCCGCCTTGGCGGAAATCATGTAATAATACAGGAATCGTTAGCTCCAATCCGATCATGAATTGAGCTGTTTTAAAGCCCTGTTGAATTACGTGTTGGAAATGTTCGGTTTAAAGGCTAAAAAAATCACATTTTGTGATAATTGCATTGGTGCGCCCATATTCACGACCGGAAGACCACTACGCAACGTGATTAATTGAAAACGACGGGGCGGTCGACAAGAGAGAAAAATAAAAATGCCTCGGTGCTCTACGTTAAATCATTTTTCATATAACTCATTAAAACCTTAATAAGAGTACATATTTTTAAAACGCGTCGTTGCAGGTAATTTATTCATAGTTCCTCTTTAACATGACTGCAAATGATTTACATGACAGATATTGTTTAAATTAAATAATTATTACACAGAATAAAACAATTAAAATATATCTTTGAACTGTATTATACGAAAAGTAGTATTAAATAAATATCTTTTTGCTATTACAATAGATGGAATTTTGCAACATTCTTATTTCAATTTTCCATGGTTAGTATTGAACGGTTAATAATAGATAACAATAATTGGAAATAGTTAGTAACTAACCACTGATAGCCGGTACTAATTTTTATTATTACTTAATATCTGTTTATAATATTTTGTACAGCTTTTTAACAATTTTAATACTGCCTTTAATTTTAACATGATTTGAAATACAAGACTAGTTAGTGTATTTGTCAAAACTATAGCTATAGTTTCACTTCCTATAACTGCTTAGATTACAGTCGTCTTTCCTCCATTTATGTCTTCGTGCTCTGATGACTACAAAGAAACGTATAATCTTAACCACGCTATTACTCTCGTCTGTATAAAATATTATATGGACATAAAACTCGATCTATATTTAGTATAAAGATTACATTGCAGTTTGTATTTTACTTTAGTATGTACGCAGTCATGACTTTAATTAATGTATCATTAATGTTATACAACTGTTTTATTATTTTATAAACACGTCGTTAATTATTTACTATTTTAAACCATTAAAAAATTAATGTAGAGCTGCGGCATCTATTAAAACGTTATTTTACTGATCTTTAAATAATTAAAATTGAAAAGAAATGTTTATAAGAGTTAAGACTAGTTTCTACCAGTCTGTAACAGTTACTAGCAGTTAAAAGTAGTTAGTACTCAAACACTAGTAACTACTAGTTAGACTAGTAAAAATAGTTTGTACTTATCAGGTACAAATGGTTACCAGTAGTAACTAACTATTAGCAATTGTTAGGAGCCGTGGGTTACAATTACCAAGAATTGATAATAGTTATCAACACTTAATACCAGTGAGCAGTAGTTAATATCAGCTAATAATACTTATTGTTGTTGATATTTAATAACAATGAATAGTATTATTAACAGTGATTAATATTTAGTGGTTGTAAGAAATAGTTATTACTTACCAAGCTCAATTATGACTGTTGGTTACTAAAAGCTAGTAGCTATTAGCAGCTGTCACAATTGGAAGTAACTGGAACCTATCAAGCACAATCGATAATTACCGAAACTACCTCGACACAACGATTAAACATTAATTAGAACTTAGCAGTTACTATTGAAAACTGTTAAATAGTAATAGTGATTAACATATAGTAACAGTTATTAACACTTAGTAGTAGTTAATAATAGTTACCAATAGTTATTAGTTATGAAACACAATTGATGGCTGTTAATGAATAATACTTATTAGCTGTTAGTAACACATAACAATACTTAATACTTCCAGATAACAAACGAGCCAATCCCCCCGTTTAATACTTATCACTTAACTAAAATTTATTAACTAATAATCAATAACATATATAAATTAATATATATTATAAATTAATTAGCATCTCTCAAACGCAATTGATAACTAATAGTTAAAAGAAGTAAGTTATAGTTAGAAGTGTTAATAGTTAATAGTACATAGTAAGAATAAGAGGTAGTTAGTAGCCGTTGTTAACCGATACTAATGGTCAACAGTTAATCATAATTCTGAAGGAAAAAAAAGATTAGTAGATTCTACTGAAAACTTTAATGAAAACCGATAAGTTTAAAGTTAAGTAACTTGTTTACACCATTTACGTAATATTATTAGTTTTCTTAATAAATGTTTTTTAAAACAAGCTTCGGTACATTTTACTCGCGATTTCTTCCGTGATGAGCTAATACTTATTAAAAAAAATTAATAAATGTTCGGAATAATAAAAACATTAATAGTTAATGACTGTTGGTAGTAAGTATAGATAGTTAATATCGTATAGCAACAGTTATTAATGTTTAATAGAAGTTTATAACGATTAGTAATATTTAAGCGTAAACCGAAACATTTAGTAATTCTTCAGAACGATTAGTAATAATCAGTAACACTTGTTAATAGTAATTGGTAGCAATTAATACTAGTTAGTAATATTTATTAAGTACTAACAATTTATAGTTCTTCATAGTCAATGTCAGTTAGTATCGGCATTTTCTACTGTGGAATACGTTATTGAATTGGAAGTTGCTTAACGGTTAAAAATTATCACATTAGAAGATCAGTAATGAAATTTTATTCAGAAAAAGAAGAAAGAATAACTACATTTAGTAATAAATTGAGTCTATTATTTACAATATTTACAATGAAACGTTGAAAGAATTGTCTTTACACAACATATACTTCATACATTACAATTTACATATTCTTATCACTCGTTGATAAATATGCATTATGTGTACTCGAAAGACGGTGAAGGAATGTAATTTTCAATTTAATTTCAAATTGCTACGCTAAGAGAACTTTTATATGTTTATTAATTTCTTGCGTCAATTATTTTGTAATTGCTGATTATATCTGATGATTTTTTACGCGTTCGACAATGATCAGTCCATTGCATTAGTTAATAACTCTATTATTGTAGGCTTTCATCCGATTACTTGAATCCGTGTATTCACCACTTTGCAAGACTTATTAATTTTAAACTGTTGCATTATAATCTCTAAATCGAAGTATTGTGTTCGCAGAGTGAATCAAGAAAACTAACATATTTTGATGATGAATAGTTTTATAAACGAACTTTACTTGGCTACAAAATTAATCCGATGGATGCAGAGATTTTGCATACTTTTGTTTAACATAATATCAATGTTCTTATGTGAATTGATATTTTTTCTTTTTTTTTCTTTTAGGGTCTGCTATTTAACTCGATCGTGATCGGTACGGGCGTTTTCGGCATTTTGTACCAAGTTTATTAAACAGCAAATTATTATTTCACAGCGTCATTATTTGCTGATCGCGTATTGAATGGTTGTCAGGATCATCTTGCTGCATTATTTTTGCGACAATCAAAACTTTTGACGTTATAATCACTAATACTGTCTAAATCTGAATTAGTTCAAAGCTACTAATTCGTATACGAAAAGTGAGTAGTTTATTCAATTAGTAATACATTTTGCTAATAAAAAGTGAAAAACTACTACTTCATTAGTCAAGTATTATCTTTTACTATTAAATTTGTAGAATTAGTACTTTGATTAGTATCATTTTAATAATGTAGTAGTGGTGATTTAATGTTTGGTTTCCAAGTTCAACTGGGATCTTGGAGTGAAGGTCGTTGGACATATTGCAAAGGTTGTTCGTTACTGAAAGAGATAAGTGAGGGTTAAGACCATTCTATCCTTAATTGTTACTATTAACAAATTATGCTCCAAAGTTGACGCATTAACCAATGAAGTAGCTGATATAAAATACAAACAGTTAGCGTGTGGAATTTAAACATATACCATTTTGCAGTTTAATGAAAGGAATTACATACCGTAGAACCTCATATTGTACAACTGTATTAATACATTTGATCATTTTTTAATCAGCCGAAATGACAATGAGAATACTATTAATTCTTTGGGTGTGCAATGGCGCAGGGAAACCACCTTTGTGGGAAAAAACCTACGCCGAGTACCACAGTCGTCAAACATCGATTCTGTTTTTGTATCGAGGAATACTAACAGTAAAAATTTACAACTATTATGTTTTTCACTGATTTTCTTAATGAAATAAATGTAAACAAAGAACAGGTAGATAATTTACACAGATTTCCCAAAAGCTTTTAACACAGAATATTTAAAATCACTTCTTTTCATATTTGAATCAACTGAAGGTAGATTATTATCTTGGCTAACAAAAATTTAATGAAACGATTTGTTAGATGTTTTACTAAATGTTCGTGTTTTGCTTTTATGATGATGTAAAAATTTATCATAATTAGTTCAAGTTGGTCTTAACAGATTCACAGGTTGGTGTTAGAATAGTATGACACTCAATTGTGTGTTTCTTTAAAAGTAAACTGCATATTAAATAAAAAAAGTAATACATCCCCCCTACAAAATTATTTAATTTACTGTTTTAAATCATTCAGTTTACTTCAATAAATTTTATGGTTTTATCAAATATTTCCGTTCTGAACAAGTTGAATAGCGCCATTAATATTTGTATATAGAAAATGTAGAGATTTTTACTTTTTCGTAGCAAGAATGGAAGACTTCCAAATGTAAAAAT
Source organism: Trichopria drosophilae (assembly GCA_030407085.1). Taxonomy (NCBI): domain Eukaryota; kingdom Metazoa; phylum Arthropoda; class Insecta; order Hymenoptera; family Diapriidae; genus Trichopria; species Trichopria drosophilae. Next base: position 137,066,874 of record CM059584.1, on the reverse strand, counting down.
AGCAGCTTGCTTATTTTCTAAATTACTAAAAAAAATAGTATAAAATGAAAAGATGGTTACCATGAACGAGTCAATTTTTCACTAACAAATATTAAAACACCACTAATACATTAGTTAATTTTTACTATTAGAAGGATTGAGATTCTACTAATTCAACACTAAAAATAATAATACACAATGAAGTAGTACTTTTTTCTATTAGCAAAAATCATTACTAACTGAACGAATAACCCACTTTTCGTTTACGAATTAATAGTTTTATGCTATGTAATTCAAATTTATGGAGTAGATACTAAAACTGTTTCCTTTTTTCTATAGTTTAGTACTTAATAACTGCTTTTGACTAACAAAAAGAGGAATAATATTTCCTATATATTTCTGATTTATATTTTAAGAATTTGTAAGAACAGAACATTGAAATATAGCCACCTGTCGGAATAGAATCTCTATTACCAAATGTAAATATTGGATTGACTAATCATTGTATTTAGAAAAGTGCAAGATATTAATAGAATCGATTACTTTAAGTAATCGTATAAAATAAAATAGAGTTGTCAAACTAACCTCAAAATTTTTAAAATGAATTAAAAAATGTACTATCACAAACTTATACTCTGGTTCTGTAATTTTATGTTTCGCACGAAACCGGCAACAAAATCCTGAAAAATATTGAGTGAAAACACTTCAACTTGAAATATTAATTCCAAAATTTCCCACAATTCCAATATCACTAAGGAGTTACAAACAAAAATTCAATATTCGAGAATTTTTTGGAACCATTTTCAAACTTATTATTAACACTTGATATATCAGCTGTATTATTACAGTGTTACACGTTAACATGTACATTTACTACATTGTAGCAGCCACGGATAAGGCTTAGCAACTAAGCACTGGCAGTAATTGATTTTTTAGCACAATTATTTAGCTGACGATGAAAACTATTTGAGTACTTACTGCTTGAAAAAATACAGGAGAAATTACTTAATAGATTTCTAATGTTCTCAATTCGAGCTCTGAAACTGTAATTCTATCTATATATGATTTGTTCTCATCTATAGGATATTATGTATAATGGTTAGAATTGCAGTTAAAAACTCCGAATTTTTAAAAATAGCTTTAATAATTTGTAAATTGATTATTGACTACTTTATCGATGACTTCCATAACTCCTTAACTACTAAAAATTAAAATAATTACTTCAACTATTCCCTCTTTGAGTGAAAAAAAATGTTTTATTGAATTTCGTTCTTTGAATACCATACATGTGTTTTAATGAAAAAATCGTGTTTTATATGGTGGAATGTAGGCTTAAAACGGTAAATTTACCTACACAATCTACGTTAATTGACCGAAATGTTCCGATTCTATAAAAAATGTACTCTTTGTTACGAGCAGGTCGTAGCCGTTGCGCAAGATTACGAAGTGTCCGATATTCAATGTAGCGGTTCGAACTCGCCGACGGATTTGCTAACTGCTAAAATCAAACGCCCGGTTGGCTTTCGAGGTGGTCCACTCTTTGCTGATGACAGGGCCGCTGATCCTCTTCTAGACATTCATTGTCAGATCAGGCCTGATCCCAATGACGCGCAAGAGGACAATTACTATCTGAAAGTCACTGATTTTACGCGATGTGGTATACTCAAAAGGAACGTAAGTAATCAATTTTTTTATTATATATATATATGCAAAAAAGAAACAATAATCATATTTTACTCACGGATCAAACATTATTTTAATGATTTTCAGAAAACAATTCTGTATGACGTTAGTGATTCTGATTATGATCCCAGACAACAATATAGAAAAGAGTGAATCTAAAAGAAGTCAGATGTCCCATTTCTGAGGGTTTCCTGAACATGAGTTCATAAAGAGCTCATAATAACATCGTGTTCAGAAAACCCCTAGAAAGTGGGACATATGACTTCTTAGATCAGGGCACATTTCGAAATCATTATGAACACTTTTTTATTTTTCGCTGTCTAGGATTACGATGTCCTTGACAAAGAATGTGAAAAAATTAAATGTTATATCTCTATAAAGATAATTAATTCTGACAGTGCTCAAAATACAGTTTTCAAATAGGCCATACTCGAAAATTATTTCTCGAATTGAACAAAAATATTTCATTTTCATTTCAAAAACTCAAGCCGTCCAACTACTACTGCAAATAACAAAATCACTACTTGTTTTCATCGTTTACTCCCTGCTAATTAAACATATTGAAGTCGCCATTTTAAAAAAAAATTATAAATATATTATTCTTCCGGTTTTTGCGTTTATCTTAAAAAATATAAATTACACAACAAAAATTCTCTACAATTTTGCATAAAAAAACTTTTCTAAATATATTCGCCATTTTGTTTCTTAAGTTGTCTATTTTAATGTCCGTCCTGCTGTATTGAATTTGTCTCATGACGTCAATGGCACATTTCTCGTAATTTCAAAATGGCGTAACTTGGCGAAGAAATCGCAATTGTACTCTGGGACTAACAAATTAAAGCGAAAAAATAGTACAATATGATTCAAGAAATGGAAACCCTCATCAAAACTTTGTATCTTCTGAATCTAACCTCAAATGTAGCCAAAAGCTGCATTTTTTAGTGCATAACCACCCATATTTTAAAATCGCGAGGTGAGGGGCCAATTCTGTCTCCGAATTCGGATTCAAACATTGACATAACCCCATTATTTGCACGTCTATGTTATCAGTTACTGTACGGATGAGAACTGCAAATGTAACCAAATAGTGACTTTATAGTAATGAAAATTACAATTTTACTCGTGTATCGAGTGTCTCGCGCAGTTATATGAAGTTTATGCAATCACTTCTAGGGGAACTTTTTAAGATCACCATGTAAAGTTATGAAAATTGTTTTCCTTTTAGTGCTTTTTCCATTTTTCATTTATAAATCTTTCAAGGGTGACCACAACCAACTCAAATTTTTTGTTATGCAAAAATGGTCTGTTAATTAAATTAGAATAAAATTTTTCTAGTCATGTGGATCAGTTTATTCGTCGCTAATAGTTAGCTAAGCTCTATCTTTAAACACGTATAAATAAATGTATTGCTATTGTTTGGATTATGTTTCATAAACAATAAATAATATTAATGCATTCTACGAGTAAATGATAAAGGCAATGATGGTTTAGGGTTTCATTCACCTGAGGATCTGGTTTCCGGCGTTCCCTGGTGTGGTAATGCTGGCTGATCAAGAATTGATACTCATGTGTCGACCCCCGGAAGCGACGCTCCTTCGGCATAAAGCAGCTGGTTTCGCAGGGACTTTGTAAGTGCCAAGAACAAGTGCTAAATCATCTTAGAAAACGGGCAAAATAACACTTTAGTTTGACCGACTACGTGAACCATTTGGAAAATTCGTTGCCGGAAGATCTACGATAACGCATCTACGCAAGCCATCGGTTTTCTGTGAGAAATCCGGGACAAATGTAACGCCTGCAAATTGCAGGTTGCGACTTGTGCCGTATTCAAGCTGAGATATAAATCGAGATTCGAATTTTGATTTCACGTTTGCCCGAAGGAATGGTTCTATTAACAACCGTACATGCGTTTCAAATAGATCCGGCATCAAATTTCTGTTGTCAAGTGTAATTTATTAATTAATGGTTTGGACCAGAATTACTCATCGTGGGGACTCACAGATGAATAATCTGAAAAACTTAGTTATTAAGACTTAAATAAATAGTTGTAAGTCCATGTCCTGATTTAAAGAACCCAACTTTGACTTGTCCTAAGTTTTACTATTACGTTTCCCTTCTTTTTCACCACGTCGTTCAAAACTGCGTCGCGAGGCGCATTTACACCTAGCGGAGGCATTCTCAAACACTCTAGCAAATACTCCACTGTCTAATCTAATTTAGTATGACCGTAGACAGCAGGGGACAAAATACAACCATTTCAATCATTATTTACAATTTAAGAAACGCTACGTTTGAACTCCGATTAGTAACACCAAATAAAAAGAAATAAATACTGAGTTACGTATATTTTTATGCGTAACTAACCATGTTTTAAGATAATATTCCATAATATTTGAGTCCCTATTCTAAATTTTAAAATAATGTCCTGAGTTTCATTATCTTTGCCGCAAGAAAAAATAAATATTCGATTTCATGATTTTTTATTCAACACCAAAGTATTTATCAAGATGCGTCAACCATACATATTTCAAACGCTATTTTCTACTTTAAAATTGTAAGAATTGACTCCTGATCAAAATAAGTTTACGATCAAAAATTTTGAGGTATTCTAACCTAAAAGTTCAAAAAAGCCTTTCATAATAGTACCTTGGCATCAACTTCATCACTTGATAAAAAAATCGTATCCGCATGACTAAAAAATCATTTCAAAGCTTATGAATAGTAATTTAATCTGATTTTTGCTTAATGGCGAACAAAATCTTTCTTCCATCAATAAAACTGAAAATCGGCAAAAACGATGTTTTTTACATTTTTAGGTTAGGGCCCGCCTTAAAATCTTGACGCAGTAGAACAATTCTGCGGCCAATGATTCAGCGCATCGAAAACCTTCAGAAAAGTAGAGTCCGGTTTCTGGGAATGGAAGCCGGATTCATTTTGTGGGTCTATATAATTATACACCAATTGGTGTATCCTGTATATAACCTCAAAATCGATAAAAGGCCCATTTTCAATTGCCCAACATCAACTATCCCAAATTTGTGACATGATGGTCCTGTAGAATTTATTTCGGAAATAACCCACATTTTCTCAATATCCAAGACGTGCTGACATGCATTCTTCCCTCATAGAAATAAAATCTCCAGAATATCCCTAGAATGTCACAAACGTTACAATTGAAATATTGCAATTGCAATATCTCCAGAATATGCTGAAAATGTCTCAAACAAAATGTTGCAAATGAGATATTCTGATAACATTTCATTTGAAATATTTTATATATATGATTTTCAGAATATCCTAGCAATGTGTTATTCGAAATGTCTAACAACATTTCAAACTTGATGTCGCCCGAATGTTGCTCAGAACATATGGCAGAACATTGCAGATGAGACATTCTGAGAATATTTCATTCGAGATATTATATTAGTATTATATGTATTATTGCTATATGTATTATTATTAGAATATTCTGGAGATGTCCCATTTGAAATGTCTCACCATATCTCAAATTTAACATCGCTAGAATGTTTTGTGAGAATCGTTGCAGAACATTGCAGATGAGACATTCTGGAAATATTTCATCTCAGACATTCTATACATTTGGTTCTTAGAATATTCTGGAGATACCTCGCCTGAAATGTCTCACCATAATCAATATGCGGTCTACGTTTTAGTATAAGTTACTAATGTTCACACGGTAATAATATATATTCGAGCGTAGCGTAGTGGTTAAGACGTCAGATTAGTAAACGGAAGACCCGAGTTCGATTCTCGGTCGGGGCAAATTATTTTCAGCTTTCGCTATATATAGCGAAATTGTAAAACTATATTCGTAATGACATATGTAATGACACATACATAATAATAAAAATCAAATTAAATATCTATAATAATTAGTTTTATTTTTTAAGCTTCAGAATATGAAAAGAATATCTGTAGAACATCTCCAGAATGTATATGTTGTATTCCAGAATAACCTCAGAACGTCTCTACAATGTCTCTAGAATATTGCAGATGTCACCAGAATATCAAAAAAGCGGACATAAGACGTTCTGGGAATGTCTCTAAAATGTCCCTGAGAACATCTCCAGAATATTAATGTCTCAAAAGTAATATTCTGGAAATGTCATCGGGATATTTCTCTTCTATGTGGGTTGTAAACTATTTCTTTGGTTCATAACTATTTATCAGTTGTCAAAATTATCATATCGTCTAGAATATCTTAGGAATGACTGGGATAGCCTATGACTTAACCAATTCTCTTTTCGTGTACCGTTCACCAGTCAATCATTAAGTCCGAACTTTTACCAAATGAAGTAGTTCAGTTAAATAACATTACCTATTTCTGTCCAATCAGTTAAATGATAAATCCGATCAAGATCGAAAGCTTGAATTGTTCCCACGCCGAATATGAATAGTATGGCATTAGCGCAAATAGTGATCGGACTCCTCACGTAGTACTTACTAATGTTAGTAATGCATTATAATCCTCGAAGGTTAACTCGTTTCAGCCCCCACGGCGCAAGAGTATCAGGCGTGGTCGAAGAGACGCCAGGACGTCTCGAGTATGAAGTAGCACTGTATCGAGAAGCTGCAGGAAACATCACGGATCCCGCGGGATCCCAGGCAGTCGATCAGGCTGTACCTATCGGTACAAAACTGCAGCTTAGAGCACGTATCAGTTCTGAAAGTGCCTGGAGTTACATCAAATTACTAGAGGTGACAGTAAGTCCTGATCCAGATCAACCACATGCTGTTGGATCGGTTATTCTTGTCAAGGACGGTTGCAGAAATCGTGATTTCGCTTCCATCATACCTCATCAACCAGCCAGGTATAGGGACAGAAAAAACGAGGTATTTCTGGATTTTGAGGCCTTTCTACTAAGTTCGATGCGAGATCGTTCTACTCTTTGGATTCACTCTCAGATCAAAGCATGCATGGAGCCGCAGGACTGCCAACCGGTAAGATTTTCAATTCCATTTAAAGCCTATCAAAGTATTATTTTGATTGAAGATATTGCCGTAATGCACGTGCAACATTTTTTTTTTGTTTTTTTTTGGATTGCTCATGGCTAATAGAGTGCTAGAAATGGTGGATACTTTTACAATAATTTCGAAGAAAATAATTTACTCACATTTTCTTGCTACATGACATGATAGTAGCTATTTGGCAGTGTCAACATACGTTTCGAATTAAATTCGAGCCCGTTTGTTTTTAAGTTTTATCAAACAATTACAGTTTTTTAATTTCTGACTATTTTCAATGGTTGATTTCAATCCAATGATGTTTTGATCCATTTAACCCTTTCCGGCACATATTTTTCTGGTGAACTATTTTTCATGAAACTGGGTACTCGGGGGTTTTTGGGGTCGCTGATCACGAATCTGAACTCGTATTTTACAAAATCCAATATGGCTGACCAAAAATATAATCTCAATCAGATAATTTTTTACATTTCCATCGGCCATATTGTATCCGCCATATTGAATTTTTACAGTCTGAATTGAGATTCCTAATCAGCGACCCCTAAAACCTCTTAGTTTCCACTTTAATCTCGATCAGGTCATTTTTTACGTTGTGGTCGGCCATATTGAATCCGCCATTTTGAATTTTCAAAATCTGAGTGCAGATTCGTAAACAGGGACCTCAAAAACTCACGAATACTCTGTTTCATCTCGATCCAATGGAAAATTTGCCAGCGACTGCATTTTTTCTATAAAAATGATGATTTTTAGTTGCTTATTCTTTATAAACCATAATTTTAAATAAATATTGACTTAAGTGCAATGTTATGCATTTCTTCAATTCCCACTTACATCGTATTTAAAAAAAGCGGCAGCAAATGCATTATTTTATTTTTAAAAACTCAAATTTTCAATTGGTTCAGATGTGAAGGCTCATTTGAAAGGTCTTTTCAAGATGAATATAAAATAATAATATTAGATGGCGCTATAATCTCTTTTCTGTCAAATAAACATCGTACCACGGAAAGAATAATTTTGGAAACGCTTGATTTATAAAATATTACTACGAATTTTTTATGATACATATGTTTATGACATGTTTTATGACATTAATAACATTTTTTATTTGAGCAGCCAATTATTCTTGTAGGCTCGAACAGCTATCCATATTTCTGGGTTGAAAAAAATTATCTTGCTAATTTAAAAAATGTTTCTTTGTTTTTGTAAAAAATACTGTATTTTTTAGACTAAAAAAATTTGTTAGATCTAAAAATTTTCAAGCAAATTCTCCTTTGCATACAAATTTATTTATAATTGAATAATAATATATTTAATGTATGCTCTTCATTATGTGCGAAAGCTTATTTTTACGGAATTTCTGTGACACTTTAAATACTTGTTTATAGCAGTTATCGGTTATATTACGTATTCTTCCTGATTGGTCTACGTATGATTATTCACAATCATATTTTCGCAAAGCGCTCATTGAACATACACTTGACACATAGTTTTCTTATCATCAACCTTCGAATAACATGAGGGTCAAAATTACTAATAAATGTGCCTTACAAGTTGAACTATTAATTTGAATATTCGGAATGGATAGTATTTTCAGGGCTTCCAAATGTTAAATTACCTAAAACAACTTTTGATTGTACATACAATTTGGAAATGCCGATTATTTATTAGAGAGTAGAATTTATTATTATAAAATTTGTTATTATTTTTTATTTAAAATTCAATCAATAAAGTTCCACGCATTATTAAGGATGCAGTTGAAATTGGTATTGAAATATCTATAAAAACAATAATTTAGTTAAAGTAAATATTACACAATAATAGCAATAATGAATCCTGGAATCGCACTGTTGAAGACAAAATGCATATCAAAATTGAATTTAGTTAATTCGAATTAAGGCATCTTCACACGATTTGTCAAGTCTAAGAATTAATAAATTGATCGTGTTTTAACAAATTCGAAATTTGTCTAACAAGAATTGGATCACTTTTTTGTGGGAACGATGTAAATTTTGTACGATTTATTGAATTTTTTTTCGAATTTAAAAAAAAAAATATAGCCCAAATTCGAGAAATTCGACGCGCAGGGACTTGAACCCTGAACCTTTTGATTGCCGGTCGAATAAAATCTTCTTTGTTCATCGAAAGGAATTTATATACAATATAGTACTTACACAATATCAAATATGAATATGTTATATGGTTTCTCTCTGATGTATTCTGATTTGTTTTTCATTTCGGACACTTTTCAACGCGGAATACTAACGTGTTGCACGTTATGCAACATTAGTAATGTAATATAATTTGTTAATTTATTTTTATAACTAAAATTATTCTAGGAGACAACAAAATACCGCTGCTTAAATGATAAACAAATTTTCTATGCGACGCCAATAGGATGATTAGTTTATATTGCAGTTTATATTAGTCTATATTGCAGTATTCATTCTATGATCTAGATATTAAATTCGTATTTAGAAATCTTATTAAAATGTATTGTATTGATTTCAAATTGTTATGAGAAATATTATTGTGACAATTTTAAAAGTAACACCTTGCGTTTATACAGTTTTTTCACATATTTTGGCTCCAAAATAACGAGGGGACCTACAAGAAATCCCTGTTAAACTGTTGAAACATTTGAAACCATAAACAGAATAGATTATGTTAGCTTTAATAAGGGAGTTGTCGAATAGTTCCGAAGATGATCAAGTCGACAATGTGATTTCGATTTCAAGAAATATAACAAATTAGATGGAAATAACTCAAATGTTGATACACTATGCATCGAAAAAATATGTTTTTTTTACGTTGAAGAAGATTTTTGTTGAGATCCGAATTCACGAAGTCTCATTATGTGCTGAATGTGTTTGGTAACTTTCCCATTCATACAAGGATCGGCTTAATTGCACCATCATGAAGAAAGACGAGTTCTGGATTTCACGCTCCATTTCTACACGTGTAATCGAGATGAACACCGAGTAAAAAGACTTAATAAAATAAATAAGATGTGTAAACAATAATCAAGTAGTGATTTGCACGCTTGTTTAGTACATGTACACATTTCCCATAGATTGACAAAAATATTATCGTATAAAATTATGTAATTAAATTGTATAATTGAAATTACATTTTTACGATTCGTATTTTTACTTTTGCGAATTCCCACCCAATGCAATGAAATTTATTGTATAGTAAGATAAAGTCCTGAGGAGTTCCTGAGGACATCCTGAGGCGGGCTTGTGTTGGTAATATTGTTATAAACGAATTATTTGCAAAGTCGGTTTTAAGTTAATAATGAAACGTTATTTTAAAAATTTAAGAAAGAACACGTAAAACTATACTATTCAAGACTAGACAAAACAAGGGAATCTGTGGTGACGACATTGCTATCCGAACTAAATGAAAGAAAGTAATTGAAAACTATAAACTGAAATGGTTAATAATGTATCTGAGTATACGGGCACTATTATTTAGAACCAAATGAGTTCCTATTTCCCTATTAATACATTTTTTTAATTGCATGGTGGCATATCTCGACAGCGAATAGTAAGACATAATGTGACAAACTGTTTCTAAGTGAATGTTATGTTCTACTTTTATGACGAAATTAAAAATTAATTAAAAATAACGGTATTATTATAATAGTGCTTTCAAATTTTTAATAATAAATATTGTATTACAGGACTTTTGCTTAGACCTTTTCGAGCCTTCTGGACATGGCAAAAGAAAAAGGAGAACGATTGAGGCCAAAGGAAACGTAACTGAATTTTTCCCAAGGACCGGACGTTTGATTCAGCGATACAATGATTCGACACCTACCACAAAATTTAAGGAGAACATCGAGTACACAGTAATTATGCCTGATGGTAAATATTTTTATTTACTTCTGTATTGTGATTTATGAAAATGCTGCGGTTTATATAGCAGGCCCGTCAATCGGAACTGAATTTTTTTATCTATTCTTATTCGTACTTCGAACCCGGTAAAATGCCATTTTTTTCAGTTTAATTTATTTTTTTTTATTTTTCTCATTTTTATTTCCTTTTTTGTCCTTTTTCATTTTTAATTCTTATTTCTAAATCCGGAATATGTAACGTATTATGATATATAACTCTGTCATATTTCGCCATAACAAGACACACAAAAATAGAGTTTGCAATTTGTGCCGCATCTTTTTGTTCTTACATCGCATTTTTCAAAATTGTGGCAATTTTTCTTCCAAACAATTCGAAAATTTTCGTCCGCCATCTTGGATCCGCCATTTTGAATTGCGCAAATTCGACATCTAATTAGCGATTAGCGAGACAAATAACTTTTAATGAACACATTTTTTGCAGCTCCCTGCATGGGATAAATTTGGGGCACTATCATTTTTTAACACTTGGAATTTATATATTTTTTTTTTATAGAACTTTCTAATGCTGATATCCAAAATTAGAACTAAAAACAAATTACTACTAAAAAATTAGTTGAAGTGTAAAAAAAAAGTTAATTTTATCATCGTAATGATCCAAAATGGCGTCCGAAACGAGAATTTTCGCTGGTTACGTTTATAGGATGATTTAACTAAAAAATAGCATTTCGCTGAATTTTTTTAGACAATTTTTAAAGATTATAATTAAAAAACTTTTGCATAAATTTAAAAAAAATTCAAAACAATTCTGAAAAAAATGCTAATGTATTATTTGATGAATTTTTGCTCTACAATCCAAATATGGCCGCCAAAATATCAAATTGGCTCCAGTTTTTGAGATATTGAAGGTAAAAGGGTAAAAAATCGTGTTTTTGGTCATTTTTCACATCTATATTGTAGGATGCGACGCAAAAAATCAAGAAATACCAAATGGGACCTTCAATATGTCCTACGAACTTTTTGAAAACCGAATCATTTCAAAGTTGTTATCGTCTTTACTACTTTTCTAGAAAAAGGGGAAAAAATGTCCTAAAACGCTATTTTTTACCCGTTTTACCTTCAATTCGGGCAACAAGTAGATGCAATATTTTGTCGTACATATTTAAATTCTGTGGAAAAAATCCTATCAGAATTGACTCCTACTGGCGGGACAACATCATTTTTGGGGAAGTGATCAAAAATGCCTAGAATGAAATTTGTCGCCACTTTGACCTTCAATATCTCAAAAACTAGACTTAGAGCTATTTTGGCGGTCATATTTGGATTCTGGAACAAAAATTCTATCAGAATCGACTCTTATAGGGCAACAAAATTTTGTTGGGCTGTTATCAGCCTATACCTCATCGCTGATTCAGTCAGCTCTAGGGTATGGACTGATAATCAGTGTATATGCACTAATTCGGAGTAATTTTCGCTGATTCAAATCAGGAGAAAATTAAAGTCCTTTACATTAATTGTTCCCAAAATCAAGTATTGAAAATCGAAATAATTCTGAATCATTTGTGATCGCCTGAATAGTGTTCTTCACCCCCTTTAAAGGAGTAAGAAAAATGATTCAAAATACTTTTCAATTCTTTCAAATGTATTGCGTCGATTGTTTTAATACTCCTGAATGTTTCAACATAAGTAACCTTGAGGTCCTTAATACTTTTATATTAATTAAATATTCGTCAGAAAAGAGAGAGAAGAAACAGCCCAAAAAACAAAAAGGGACAACAATTGTCAACAAAGGAATTCAAAGGGATTTAGAAGAAACTAAATTAATTTCAATTCCTTTTCGTTTACTGGGAGGAGAGATTGTTAAAACCTTACAACTCTCTTGTAATAAATAATCGTCTATCTATTAAGCGAAACGCGATACTCCCGAAAATCGCAAAATATGACATTTTCATCCCTTCCACCACATGTAACTTGACAAATTCTCATAGTAGATTCAAGCTGGATAAATTGTAAGGCTTCAAAAAAGCTACAAAAAGAGACCTCGTTCAATCCGCTACGTTAAAAATGGGTCGAGTTATGACGAAAAAACGCGAAATTATCTTCTTTCCCTCACCTATACGGAACGAAATTGCTAGAAAACACAACACGGGTATTCGTTTGTGATATAATACTTTTTTCCCCAGAAACCCACCGGAAAATACCATGTCTTCTAAAGGAGCAAGGATCTCAAATAAACAAACAATGCAATGTTGTACAAAAATATTATAAACCAAATCTATGCAATTTTTACTCGAAATTTGATAGAAAAATATTATGAAACCACCCCAATCAGCAGAATAATGAAAGAGTTCACAATGAACTTGAAGTGTTCTCTTAAAGAGGGCCAGATGACCCTCTTTCTGAGGTTTTTCTGAACATGTCATTATGACATCTTTATGAACTCATGTTCAGAAAAACCTCATAAAGTGGGTCTGGAATGTGGGACCTCTTTTAGATAACATTTAGAGTTCATTGTGAACTCTTTGATAATTCTGCTGACTGGGACATTAATGTCTCACTGTAAAGCCTGGCGTCTTTTCCGATGAAGATGACCCATTGTATAAACATTCAATTGTTCTCTCCGTGTATAAAAGATTTCATACTGTTTCTTTCATTTTCCCGCAAAACCCTCTTTTTTGTCTATCTTGACTAGATTACGTTATAAGAAAACTTCCTATTCTGGACTTAGTAAAACTTATTTACTTTTAAAATATCACTATTCTGCAAGTCTGTTCTAAAATCCTTATTGCATAACAGAGAAATTTCCTATTTTATTAACTTCCTATCAGTGTTTTGGAATACTTGGAAATACTTCCCAACAAACGAAAAAGTATACGAAAAATCTGTGTACACGCAAAGGAAGAAACACGACTGAGTCCTGTCTACGCAGCACTGGTTACTGCGTGGCCAGTTCGCAAATGCATTCTATTTCAACTCGCTATAACTCAGTCAATTTTGAGAATTTTGAAACGAATAAAAAATAAAATTGTTCATTATAGTTTCCCAGATCTAGTGCAGTAAGAAAAAGTGATATATCTTAATAAATAAAAAAGTTATTAATTTTTTAATACAGAACTGCGAAATTTGTGTTTTTATACGTTCAGGCGCTTCGTTTATCGAGGGAATTTCAAGCATCCGAAAACTTTCAGCGAGAAAGTTGTTCATTAAGGTATGAACAAATTTTGTGGATAGTTTCATCTCGATTGCATTAATAGTTTAAAAGTAATGAATGTTTAATGTTGGTCGTGGCCTTGCGCGCTTCGCCGTGGCACACATGACGCGCTGGCCGTCGGCCGCTACCTATTTTAAACATTCATTAATTTTAAAACTATTAATGAAATTGAGATGAAACTTTCCAGAAAATTTTTTCATACCTTAATGAACAACTTTCTCGCTGAAAGTTTTCGGATGCTTGAAATTCGCACGATAAACGAAGCGCCTGAATCTATAAAAACACAAATTTCGCAGTTCTGCATTAAAAAATTAATAACTTTTTGATTTATTAAGATATATAATTTTTTCTTTCTGCACTAGATCTGGGAAACTGTAATGAACAATTTCATTTTTTATTCGTTTCAAAATTCTCAAAATTAACCGAGTTATAGCGAGTTGAAATAAAAAGTATTTGCGAACCGGCCACGCAGTAACCGCTGCGTAGACAGGAGTCGGTCGTGTTTCTTTCTTTCCGTGTAGGATTTAATACGAAATAAGTCTGTTTCTTTCCCACTCTTTCAGTTTCGAATGCGAGTGTATACGATATTATACTCGATACATAAAAGCACATAACCTCAAAGAAACGATTACTTTGGATTATCGAATGATTTAAACTCAAAACTAGAAAACAGAACATTTCTTCGAAAATTATGAAATACGGAAAACGCTGTAATCAATTCTTCGATTAAAGTAACAGAATTTAAAGCTATTCTAAGCCGCAACAAATCAATTTTTGTAATGCGTTAAATGCGGTATCGTATAAGATCGAATGAATTACAGATCGTATAAAATAGTATAAATTCGGTAAACCTTCGGAAAGACTGGGTCACCTGGAAAAAATTTTATTGACATGTTTTCCGACGTATTTTGGGTCGCTGAACGAATCTGAATCAAAATTTGTCGCTCGGACATATCTTGGCCGCTGTATTGAAAAAACATCGAAAAAATGTCATTTTAAAAATTTGTTTGCATTTATCTTGAAAACTCGAAGTCGCACGAAAAAGAGTTTCAATCAACTACGTAGAGCACGAAATTTTCTACAAAAAGGGTCCTATACATTTTCTTCGTAGGGTCCTATACGTTTTCCTCGGCTGCCTACTGGGAGGAGTGGGAGGGCCTGCGGCCCCCCAGACCCCCCGCTGAAAAGAAAACCTAACCTTCTTGGTTTGCCTAAACTCCGTCTATGGGTGAACCAAGCATCCCACGATATGTATGATCAATAATTTCTAACATTACCTCCGGCATTATCATTACCCGAGATGTATCACGTGGTGGTTGCACGGTCGAGTTTACAATTTTACATCTCTTCGGGGTGCTTTGTACAGGTGGTTCCCCTTGCCGTCAAGTCATCTGTTTGTGTGTGTGCGTATGTGCGTATGCGTGTGTGTGTGTGTGTGTGTGTGTTTGTGCGCGCGTTTCTGTGCGTGTGAATGTGTACGTGTGCATGTGCGCGCGTTTGCTAGCTGACATATTTTTTTGAAATTCGGCGAACACGTCGAAAAACGCAGAGATTCGAATTTTTAACGGATGGCCTCGTTTGAGCAAATACTCAGCAAGATGTAAAAAATTAAAAAACGAAACATCTGATTGTCATAACTAAGCTGAATTCGTTTGTTCGTCAATGAGAAACTGAATACACCATCTCTTATCAGCGCATGCAATAATAAATTAGGTATGCGACATGCGTAAATTCCATTTTTGCTGTATATTGCTGTGACTAACAAGCAGCCTAATCAACAAAACAGTAACCCATTATTGAGACGAGAACGCGTATCGACCGGGGAATCGCAATTCGCCATCTAGCGGAGTTTGAATCCGGCTAGTTCCTATCCTTCTGAAATTCACTGACTACATTCTCATATTCAACCTTCATTTACGGCGTTACTTTTAATTTTAGAAAGAAATTGTATAGGACCTTTTTTGTAGACAAATTCAAGCTCTACATTTTTTGTTTGAAACTTTTTTTCGTGCGAGTTCGAGTTTTCAAGATAAATGGAAAAATCTAAAAAAAAGGACGTTTTTTCAATATTTTTCAATATAGCGGCCAAGATATGGCCGAGCGACAAATTTTGACTTCAGATTCGTGTTCAGCGACCCAAAATACGTCGGAAAACATGTGAATAAAATTTTTTCCAAGTGACCTAGTCTTTCCGAAGGTCTACCATAAATTCGAATAAGAATCTCGAATAATCAATATGCCACTAGAAAGAAACAGAATGCAAAATATCGATTCCGTATACTTTTTCGTTTATTGAGTTTTTGAAGAATTAAGAAAAAGTATTCTAAGAACCTAATTTTTTAATACGCATGAATGCTTTTCCGTTTGCTGAGATCGTAGACAGAAATGGCATCGATTTTAAGGTTATGTACAATTTAGTATTCCGTAAATATATTTTTCTGTTCTGATTAACTTCCACAGACATTTATGAAAAAGTCGCCTCAGGTCTAGAAGGAAGTTGTGGAAATTTCCTGTACGTTGCTGCAGCTTTAGGAGCTCTTTTGGTGTTATCAGCACTGATGATGTGTTATTTGGCGACGAGGCTCCACAATCTTTCCAGCTCGCTGCCCATGCAAAGCAAGACCATAGATGATTTTGTTCGAGAACGTGCGAGAAAATACTGCGACGTCTCGCCCGGTTACACAGGGCGATCAACTGTACAATGAAAAAAAAAGACGGCAACTGTATTTTTGTTTACATAAAAAAAAAAACATATATTTACGTATTTAACACCGAACAATTTCGCGTTCGTCCGAGCGTTGAATCATTAAGGTGTGATCGCGGGTCGGCGGGAGCGAAATTCCTGAACTGATAATTACGGAATTACGCTCCTCGTCAACACTTTACATACTTGTGCGTGAACATTTCTTTATCCAATATACGTTGAGGTAATGAAAAAGATAATTTAATCGATTGCAAGAAATAAAAATGTATACGAGTAAGAAGACAGTACAGTGGTCCCTCCGCAATCTGAACAACCCTACCGCTTTAAAATGTAATTTCCCCTCCGTACAGTGCGCATGCGAATTGCGCAATTCCGCGTTCCTTGTTTCGCATACATTCAGCGAACAAAAACATTGGTCCGTTAGTCCAACATATTACGAAAACTGACCGGAGGGACCAATCAGAAGAACGTGTTACTCACCGGTTTTTTTCGCTGAATATGCGACCATTGTAATGATTGTATGCGTTATGCACACAGTCAGAAAATTCATGTCCATGAGAGGGGTAGAAAAGTTGTGGTGGGGATATCGAAACAAGCGGAATGTTTAAATTTCAGAATAATCGACGCCATGTTTTTTATTGAGATTGCGAAGTTGTTCAGATTGAAGAGTTTTCAGTTTGCGGAAGGATCACTGTATGTATTTTCTATTAAATCATCGATTATATTTATTTATTTCCTTTAGTAATTAATATTTATTAGCTAAATATCTATTTTCCTTATCAGAATTATTAAAATGCGATTCGATGAGAATAGAAAATTTGTTGCCTTACTCGATACTTTGTGAACTTTGATAAATTCTGTAAATTAATTTCGAGTTACCTTAAGTGTATTGCGGTGTTAACAAATGTTCACTGACAAGTAGTCGCTATAAGTATTTTTCATCTCTTAAAAGAGAGCTCCAGACTGAATACCTAGCATTTTCATTAGCTCGTTCTAATGAATAAAATATTAAGCCACTTTCAATACTCGATATATATATCTCATCTTCACAGATCTTAATTCGTTAACAATTTATTTAAATAATCACTACACGTCACAAATGATGTAAATTCGAGAAAATAGACTGAATTATTCGAATGGGATATGTTAACTAAATGTTTTAATAGTACTCGAATGCACAATGCAATTTTGCTTCAAGTACTGTTTTACATTGAATAACCACGAGAGCTCTCTTTTAATCTACGTTTCCTTGATTCATGTTCGTTATCAACCTTCATGAAGAAAGATAAGGAATTCAAACTTTGTTACAATCACAAAACATCACAGACTATTTCACAATTGCTGTTTAATCTTACATATTTACAATCTATACTTTTTTCCAGTTTTTGCTACCATTGAAAATAACAAAAATTTAAAGACAGCAAAAAATCCTTTTATATTTTCACTGGTAGTAAAAACGTGAAACAGCTAATTGCAAAACTTAGCTGTCGCTTGAAACCATGACTGTAATTAATATTTTATTTCCATTTTCGAATGAAACCAAATAATCTTGCGTAAGAGAAAAATGTATCACTGGCGTTTAAGATCATGATAATGGGAGTTTTAAGCTTTGCTTTCTAATCGTAATGTTTTATTGTGATAAGATTTATGAAATCTTTTAGCTGCCTTTAACCTTTTCGTTGGCATTGACGCAATAGTGCACACATCGGTTGTTTTCTATTTAACTTGCTCCGATTTGGAATCCAAGTCTAACTTGGGGTCGCTGAATCCGAATCTGAAGTCAAAATTTAAAAATTCAAAATGGCGGCCGAAAATGAAAAAAGTTACTCGATAGTAACGAAATTTGTTACTCAGGGGTTTTCGGGGTTGCTAATTACGAATTCAAGATGGCGGATTCACATTCGCAAGTAATTTTTTTCATTTTCGGCCACCATATTGGATTTGCCATTTTGAATTTGCAAATTTGCACTTTTTGTAGAATTTTCTGTGCCGACGAAGTGGTTAAACTGATGAATTAAGTCATGGTTTTGAGCATGTACCTGCGTATATTTGTGCAAGTCACTCTCGTCCGTGGATTCGCAATATTTAATTGTATACAATGAACGAACCGCGGTTCCTGACGAATGCTATCACGTGACCTGAATGGCAATAAGTGCAATCATAATTCTAGGGTACGATACCAGTGACCGTTCTAAAAAAGGCGCTGGTATTTCGGTTGGTAGCAGGTATATAAGACTAATTAAGTACTCATTATATGTACATACGTTATAATTATAAGTTACATTTAGTTAAGTAGTGCCACCAATATGTGTAGATAAGATATTGCTGAAAGAGTGCTACTACATCGGTGGAAACATTGAACTTAATTATAATAAACATCCATTGCGATGAAGTAAAAATTTGGGATATGCTGTAAGGAGACGAAAATAATTCCAAACAGCGATATGATTATGTAGAATTGTTATTTATTGCTCAATAAAACGTCTATAAACGTCCGTTTGTTTAAATATTACATACATTTCGATAACAGGCATAATAAATAAATATAATACAAGCTTTGTGCGCTAAAACAGTGAGCCTAATAATCACACAAAGTGTCCCATTCATATAACAAAATTAGGAACTCGACTTGTCAAAAAATTTCTAACGACTTCGCGATACACCGATTAAATAAGGAACGGTCATGTGTACAAATCACGTTTAACAGTGTCTTACAAATTAATCTTTGGTGAATCGCGTGTACAAGTGTTACTAAAAGATTAAACGATACTTTAGTCGGAAAATAACAAGTGAGAGTGGCGAATTCGGTCCCTTATGTCATTTCGAGAGGTGTAGTTCGATCACTAAAGTGTTTCGAAACTGTTGGAATGAATGATTGTTGCAATTCTGTCTCCCACAATATAACCTCACTTACGGACAATTCTAACTCTTTGACAAAGATTCGTAAACGTTTTAAGTACTATTTTCCGTCCGACACTTGTGGTGCAAATGCAAGATTTTCGTTTCGAAGCTATAATATGCATTCACACGGTTCCCAAAACTATGAAGAAGTAAACTACCGATGGCTGTTTACTCCGTAGATAAATTATACAAATTTTCAGTTAGAAAAATAGTTTTTATTTAATTGATCCATTCGTCTTTTATAGTAAAAAACGCGAATTCTAACCTTTTTCGAAAAATTTTGTACTCGCACCACTGTATAGGCACCATTTGACGACACGTGATATGATTCGATTTCTTCTTTCTTTCCGGAAACTCTGCAGGTATCCTTGAATTTTCCGGACCTCGCATTAAAACTCGACGAGTTTCGTGTACAAATCAATTTCGGTTGTTGTCGACCAAAAATGGTGGTAGTGCATTTATGAAATTTCGACAGCGAGCGAATCAAAAGTCTGTTAGTGAATTTGAGAAATCAAAAGTCTCAAAGGTAGAGGATTCGCACAGAAGGCTTCGCGAAAACGAAAAGGCCAAACTGCACCGACATACTCATCCACATTTATCGATTTTTTGCGATTTGATGAAGGCCTCGTAAGCCGCCGACTCTTTTTTCTCCTTCCTTAAATTTCTATCCTCGTATCCCAACCTGCAATTAAACGCTGTTTGAACACGTAGTACCAGTGGCATTTTCTAATGTGAGTTCAAACGACTATATGCCGAACATCGCAAAATGAAATGACCGCAGATAATGACAATTTGAAAAACAACTATTAACCAGTAACTGATACTTTTATTGTGTAAAAACCTATCAAATGCTAAAAGTTCGAGAGAAATTCATAATAAAACATCCAAGAATTATTTTTTTTAGGTTATGTTTGTAAATTTTCATTTCATAGCACAATAACGAAGTTGAATATGACAAAATAGTTAAAATTAAACTATATATTGTTTTTTTATGAAGTTTCTTGTATTCTATATCCTCCATTTTGTTTTTTAAAATAATATTTTCTATCGTTTTATTGTATGATGCAATTATAAATTTCTCAATTTCGTCGGAATTGATGACAAAATCAATATAATGATAAAACTGTTACTACATTTCCTAATTAATTAAACTAATTAAAGTTAAGGTGATTTGTCATACACAAATAATTAATGATATTAAATAATATTATTGTTAAGTAACAACAATCTAACTAACGACAATAATGATAAAAAAGTAAACGAAAGAAATCAAGAGTTTCTATGATTTTATAAAGCAACGTCGGTAACGAAGTGAGATTTGGAGTAAAGATAAATAAAAAGAATGTGGGATTTTCAAAAATAGGAATAATAAACTTTTATTGCAAAAATAGGCTAGTGTACAAAATTGTGTGTCGCAATGAGTTATCGTTTGTTAAAGCTCTTTATGATTGTGTAAAGTTCCTCGGACCTACGCAGGCAAAAAGCTGCTTATAGTTTAATGAATTTGCAAACATTTTCTAAAGCAGCGTTGCTTCAAATGTATAACGAATGGATTGAAAATAAAACAATAATGTGACAATATGAAAGAATTTTATTTGAAGTAACGCTTGAAAATGTAAATAAAACATTAATCAATGTGGAGTTTTGCATACCTGTGGAGTATTATTCGTTCAACGATTTTCTCTGTCGTCATGTTATTTTTACTGTCGAGTAATTTAAACCTGTTCTGCCTTTTCGGCTCGGCGTAAGGATCCTCTCCGTTTTCGCCTGGAATTATCGTTGTTTGTCCATGGCACACAATGGAAACATTGAAGTGCTCCATGAGATCCTTCGTCACTTCGTACGGGGCACCAATTACAACCTCGCTCACATACTACAAAAATAATTTTGAGAATTATAAACATGAAACAAAAAACTAATAAATTGTATATTGTAATTTACTTACTTTACATGCAAGTACGCTAAGAACTCTTTCGTGAAGATTCATAATCGGATAGTTGCCACCCTTGTAACGATTAACAACTGGGTCTGTATGAAGGCCGACAATGAGATAATCTCCTTCCTTTTTCGCAGCCTCCAGGAAGTCCAAATGTCCTACGTGAAACAAGTCAAAGGCTCCAGCTACGTATACGACTTTGTCTCCTGGTTTCGGACTTTTGCCGTCGCTGAACTGAATGATTTTCTGTGTTGTTGGCAAAAATTGCGAACAACCGGTCCAGGGAGATCTTGCTTGGCAGTCTTGGCCCATACTTTTGCTGGGTTCCCGATCTACATGATATTCGCTTTCTCCTTGTCGAAAGTGTTGCCTTGTCATTAATAACATTCTGCCTACAAGGTCTGTCGTCGAAACTCCTGCCGTCCTCTTAACTTCTCTAAAAGATTACTAATTCATCAAAAAGCTACCCACATTAACGACATTTAATTATAGATTCATTCACTTGATATTACATAAACGTTAGTTCCTATTTAATTATTCATTACTAACGAAAAACGTAAATATGTAATTAATGATGCAAGTCTTACCTATAACGACCTGCAGCCTTAACCAAATGGTAAGTATCGACACCATCTGCGGTCATTGTGATGTCATCGCCATGCACGCAAAAGTCACAGTTGTATTTGTCTAATGTTTCTAGGGTCGTTACATAAGGTGCACCTAGCACAACTTCGTCTACCCATTTAATACCTCGAACCATCTTATACCTGAAAATTTATTTATTCATTTATTCACACATTAACGGCCTGAAGGCCTTTTACAATAATAAAATAATAATAATGGCGTAACAGTCCTCCAAAATATAAAATAAAACAAAAGCGAATTCAATACAAAACATAACAAGGTTCAACTAAATGAGATACTATATCAGTAGCTATTATAATAAAATATTACGGTGCAGTATAATATTCTAAGCAATGAGCTCGCAGCCTATTAATCAAGATTGGTTGTGGGATTGAACCAGATGTGAGATTAAAGGGAAGTATATTCCATTCACGTCTTAACCCGTTTCATCCTGAAATGCCCTAAATTTTGACTTCTTTTCATCAGGTGCTTTCTCGTAGAGAAAGTCACTCTATCGTTTTGATATAACCATACCTATTGTATTTTTTCTCGAACTTTCTAAATCCGATTTCAGATTGACCATATTTGCCGCCATTTTTTTTACTATGGCGGTTTAAACATAAAAAAATTGTGATTTTTGAAAAAATTTCTTCAAATAATCGTATTTTTGAACAGGAAACCGTGTTCGGAACAAGCTAAGTCTCTGTATCTGGTGGAGTAATTAGTTACACTAAAAGATAGGATGGTTATTAATTCTCCATTCAAAACGGCGGATTCAAAATGGCGGACCTCAGTCAAAATTTGGTTGAAAAATTTCTGGACGATCTAACTCAAAAGCTAAGAGTTTTTTAAAAAAAATGCTGAGAATGAAAAATTCTTAGAATTCATTGAGAAATATAGTGGAATTTTTTCAGATTTTTTAAATGAAGTTTTTCAAATTTTTTTTTTTTAATTTTTTTCAAAATTGTAATTTATTTACGAAAAATTCTGAACAAAATTTAGTGCATTCTCCGATAAATTCTAAAAGTTTTTTGTTCTTTGCAATTCTTTCCAAAAGTTGATAGTTTTCGAGGAAATCAATTTCAAATATTATAGTTTAAGATTTTTCTTTTTCGAAAACTATCAACTTTTGGGAAAAAATGCATAGAATAAAAAACTCTTAGAATTCATCAGAGAATGCACTAAATTTTGTTCAGAATTTTTCGAAAAAAAAATTACAATTTTTAAAGAATTTTTTTCAAAAATTCATTTAAAAAATCTGAAAAAATCCACTATATTTCTCGACGAATTCTAAGAATTTTTTATTCTTAGCATTTTTTAAAACAAGCTCATAATTGTTCAGTTAGAGTGTCCAGAAATTTTTCAACAAAATGTTCACTGAGGTCCGCCATTTTGAAGCCACCATTTTGAATGGTGAATTAATAACCATCCTATCTTTTAGAATAACTATTTACTCCACCAGACACAGAGATTCAGCTTGATTCGAACACGGTTTTCTGTTAAAAAATACGATTATTTGAACAAATTTTTTCAAAATTTACGATTTTTTTATGTTTAAACCGCCATAGTAAAAAAATGGCGGCAGATATGGCCAATCTAAAACCGGATTTAGACAGTTCGAGAAAAAATACAATAGGTATCGTTATATCAAAACGATTGAGTGATTTTTTCCCTAAGAAAGCACCTGATGAAAAGAAGTAAAAATTTACGGCATTTCAGGACGAAACAGGTTAAACGAGAAAGAGGCGAATGATAACCATAGCGAGATGAAGATGAAATTTCTATAAGAATACGTGGGTTTCTAATGGGATATATAGTATGCCGATAAGTAAATAAAGTTGAAAGCTGATGACAGTTAATCCTATTCTACAAGACTCTTAAAACATATAAAACATCGTGAAAATAATGTAAAGATTCAATAGTTAAATCTAGGCGTGAGTGACGAATAGTCGTGATCAAAGTATGACATTGGGGACTTGATTTTAAATGAGAGGTAATGGATAAATCTATGCTGAACCGATTCAAGTTTCTTAATCCGAGTCTTTAAAAACGGTGCCCAAACAAAGCAATACAGAAAATGAGACAAGACAAGTGACTGATAAAGTAATAATAAAGTATGTGAATTTGTGAAATCTCTAGTAGTTCTATGAAGAAATCCTACAAGAAAATTGTATTATGAGAAAAGAATCCACTTAGTAAAGTTTATGTAATCGACAGTACTGAATTATTCAATATCGATGAAATATAATTCTTGTGTTATTCGTTATGTCACGTATAGAAAAGTATACTAGGAAATATACAATGAGCATTTGATACTTTTGCATTTCGTACCATGAAGGCATTAAGTTTCACAAAAGGATTTCCTATAAGCAAAGATAACTTGGATGTTGCATCCTGTACAGTGCGAACAATGTATATTAATACAATGTAGATTTATTATTCTATTGTTACAATTTTCTTTATTGTACTTTTCTTTGTAACGGAATTCTAACGGAAACTATTTTACTTTATTTCGTAATTATTTTTTATTTCATATCATTTGCTTATCACTAAACGGAACATGTTACAGCTCTGCCTTCAGTGACTTGCAACGGAATAAGTATCGCAAGTAGTTTTTATTATTTGGGCTAATGTAAAACGAATTTAATTGATTCAAATTAAAATATGCTATTTAAACTATTTAATCATGTTAATTGACCACAGAGGTAAATTCTTCATGTTGAATTTCATATTGTTTTTTTTTTTTGCAATAACACAGAAAAATGTCATCATATCAATTGTTTAGAACTTTTGACTATGATGCTGAAGCTAGCAGCAGATTCGCAGCAGCGGATTCACAAAAACTGTGGAAATGGGTAATTTCTTATTAAAAATTACTTGCATTTAAACATTTTTAGACAAATTTTATACAAATAATCTGTTTTTGGCAATTTTAATGGCTGAAAACCATAGTTTTTTCCAATCCACTGCTGTGAATCTGCTGCTAGCTTCAGCGTCATCTTTTGGCTACTTTATTTGCTTTAAAAAGTTTAAAACACCTTTATAATTTTTTTAGAGATTCTATTGCGAATAGATAATACACCTGCTATTGCATACATTAACAAGTATGGAGGTATCCGATATCCAAAGTTAAGTGATATTTCTCGCAACATATGGCAATGGTGTGAAAAATGGAAAATATAGAAGCGGATAAAGCTTCCAGAATCACTAATTGTCAAGAATTTTGGATACCCTACTATTAATCTCTTTGCGATGCGTCTTAACAAAAAATAAAGATTTTTGTTCATGTTTTCCTAACACTGATAGTTTTCTTTAAATAAAACTTTAATTATAAATTATAAATATTTTATTTATATATATTATATATAATATATATATATAAATTAAAAAATAATTGTAAATTATAGTTTAAATAAACAAAAAGTATAAAAAAAAACAAAAAAACAATAGAAGTATTGCTGTTAATACTTCTCCAATTTCAAAACATTTAGATCTCCATTAATAAAAGTCTCTAATTCTTCTGCGTTCTTTCATAAGTGAAAACTTTCCATTGATTTTTTTTTTCTTGTTTGTTGTTATATAGTGATGAGTAAAAATTTGTATGATGTAAAAACTTATTAAAAAAAATATGTTTAGGTAGAAAACCATTTGATTTGCATCAAAGTAAAAAAATTCTTCTCATTATTGATTAGAGCTCCAATTAAAAAAACTGGTCATATTTTAGTTAGTTGTTGATTTTTTAAAGAAAGGAAGGAGGAAGGATACTCTTATGAATTTAATATATTCACTGTTAATAGGCAGTACAAATATTGGGTAGAAAATGGGTGGGAAATGTAATCATCTTCGAACAAGGCACCTTCGTATAATAGTAATCGAACTTCACTTAGAGGTAAGTTTGTTTGATTTTACAATTATGCTCAACGCCTTGTTCTCGATAATTACATTAAATGTAGAATTTTAGAGGTATAAGAATATCCTTCAATTATTGTGTTTAATTATTCATTTACATATACATATATAATTATATATAATTATTTTTGATTGATTTTAAACTAATACTGGTACAGAATACAATACTTATTTCTCGTGTTGTAATATCAATAATGCAAAAACATCATTAACTAATATATCAGAATAACTAAAATATCAAATATATCAGATGCCAAAATAACTAAAAAAAAAATAAATAATGACAAAATATTTAAAACAAATATAGCAATGGCGGTTAACATTCGAAATGGTTAAAAAGAACATTTTTATAAGTAGATACACTTTTATTACACCTTTTTGAATAGTTATTCATAATTTTCCGACTATTTAGTTATTAATAATTAATTTTAATGATCTATAAACGTTGTTGAAACGGAAAAACTTGGTACTTTTTTCATTTTAAAGCTTCCGTATCGAAAACAGTGCAAGATACAGTAAAAATGCACTCAAACTTTTTTGTAGAGCACAAAATTTCCTACAAAAAATTCAGCGAGGGTCCTAGACTAAAGTTGATAGCTTAGCCACGAGCAGCGATGGAATATGCCTCATATTTTACAAAAATTCTAAAATATTCATAATTAACTTGTAAGACAAAATTCTAGCATTATTCATGGATAATCGATTAACTTTAGACTAGGGCTCTAGCTGACTTTTTTTTAGGGAATTTTGTGCTCTATAAAAAAGGTTGAGTGCATTTTTAGTGTATCTTGCACTGTTTTCAATACGGAAGCTTTAGAATGAAAAAAGTACCAAGTTTTTCAGTTTCAACGTTTATAGATCATTACAAATAATTATTAAGAACAATATCATCTAGAAATTATGAATAAATATTCTCAAAGGTGCACTCAAATTGGATTTGTTTATAAAAATGTTGTTTTTAACGAATTCGAATTGTAACCGTCATTTCAAATTCGTCAGGAATCTGTGCGGTAACTACTACTTCCCAAAATGCTGTCGCATTGACTTAAAATTTCTTTGCGTGTAGTGCTCGGCTCTGATTTTGTCTTTAAAAAAAATTGTACGTCCCATAAGTACCAATCTATAAATCAATATTAAATTAAATACATGAAAAAATTGATTTATTTCGTCAACACGCAAATTACAAAGAATACAAAAATACTTTATTCTCAATATTCATTTAATTTATATGGATATAAATATTTACATAATGTAATTTTGTGAAAAATCACTTTAAATTTCTTGACCGCTTTCTTGAAATTAATAAATTATTATTTTAAATTTACTCTTGGGTAATTACGGTCCTTCGACTTAATTCTTTTTTTTTTTTTTTTTAACATTAGTAGTAAGCCAGTTAAACTTTCTAATAAGTCTTAATTTATTTTGATGTAGTAGTCTTTCAAATTTTATGTTTTCATGTCTAAAGAAATTACTGTAGATATACAATGGTAGTTTCTTCGTGATTTCGTGAGTTAAAAAAATGTTGTCACTTCTCACACTTTTTAATTCAAATATGGTGTCTGAAATTTCATAATTAAGAATTTTCTATTTTGTGGTGTCTTGTAGAGATTTCATTCTTAATGATATATGAAAAGATTTGATCTGCCTACCTCGAGAAAAAATTGAATTATTAATGTGTTGAGGTAATATTCCTTTCCTTCAAAATCTTTTTAACTCACGAAATCACGAAGAAACTACCATTGTATATCTAAAGTAATTTCTTTAGTTATGAAAACATTAAATTTGAAAGACTACTACATCAAAATAAATTAAGACTTATTAGAAAGTTTAACTGGGTTACTAGTAATGTTAACAAAAAAAAAAAAAAATTAAGTCGAAGGACCTTAATTACCCAAGAGTAAATTTAAAATAATAATTTATTAATATCAATATTTATATATTTTTGAATTATAAATTTATGTTTTACAAATTTATGCTTTAAACATTTTAGCACTATTTTTTTTACTTATAAATTTTGTCGTTGGTATTTTGTCGTGACACCATATGAATTATGTGGATTAAAATAAAGGGTCAATACTTTTCTTTCTATCATGGTGCTTCAATTACTACAGTAGCTCATGGTATGAATTTGCATATTTATTATAATGTGACTTTTTGTTCCTTGACCAACGGAATTATGGTTACATGTCTAAATAACACACATCAAAATAATTTGTCAAAATAACAAATTACTAAAATATCAGAAATAAAAATTAACAAAATATTGAATACAAGTAATTAAAATTAAATACAAGAAAATTGGATACTTTTGCGAAATTGCATGTCAATGCTCAGTTTCTGATGAAATGATACCTACAATAATTTGTAAAACATATGGTACAAGTTAACAAATTTCAAAAATACAAAACAATAATAAAACCACTTTTTCGACTAGAATTAGTGTGTACTAACACAGTACAACGATTCACTGAAAAATATTTTACACACCTTCATGTTAAATTTCCCGGCTTGGAGCATATTGTATTATACATATAACTGTTATAATTTAATAATCTTATTCCTTTTTGGCTTACAATAAACGACAAACTCATGATTTCGAAGTAACTAAATTAAATAATTATCCAACAAGTAATATATTACGGTAATAATAAGCATGCTTTGAATAATGACAATAATAATAGTATTATGTTTACATCGTCGTGATTAATATGTAAATACGTGATATTTTTTGGTGTTATTTTGACCTGTGTTATAAAATACCATATTATTTCGACACGTTACGCGGAATTATTCAATAGTATTTTAATTTATTAGGTAAACTTTTATTTACATCAAGTTTGTTTACAATGTATTAGAAATAAGTAATTCTTTTTTACTAGACTTTATTTTAACTCTATTTGTTTCATTTTGTTGTGCAATTCCGAATGCAAACGATATCACGAAAAAGTTAATTGACATTATTAGTTTTTATCTTTAATTACAGTAAATCGTATGTTTTTATTGGTTCCATCAAATTTACATGCTGATCAAATCTACTAATTATAGGTTACATCAGAAAGGGCCAAGGATCTATGATGTTAAAAATGATTGAACTTTCAATAGATAAAATTGCTTTAAATCATCTGATGATAAATTAATTTTTCTAAATATATAGACTTCTGTCTATTAATTAAGGTTAAATTTAATTAAGATGATAAACGAGGATCAAAAAATTAATTAATGGAACCGAAAAAATGTCCAAATACACATTTCCTGATTTTATTTAAGAAATAATCGCGGTTCGAAGTAACGGCTAAAAACATCTTGCAATTTTAATTTAGTTAAAAATTATGAGAAATATCTAAAGAAATCCTTTGGCATAATTTTTTCGTTGTTTTTAATTTAAACATTCAAAGCAAATTTGGTGAATAAAAAAACATATTTTCTAACTAATTATGGATGGATTTTAAAAAATTTTACTTTTTCAACAAAAAAAAAATCTTTTTTATCAAACATTTTTATAAAATTGTTATTATATTACCATTAAATTCGTCGTAACACAAAAAAAAAAACATTTTTTTCATATTTTTCGAAAGATTGTTTGTTATAGTTCTTTAAAGTTTCAATAACTTAGTTTTTCCATTTCCCTAAGATGCTTTGCAACTTTTTCATAAGGGATCTATGTATACAAGAAACCTATATTTATAAAATCATAAATATGGAAAATTATTTTGTTTATTTATAATTTTTTATTATTACATAATAAAAGTAATCGTTTCTCAAAACATGACAAAGTTTTTAAATTAAATAGAGAAAAAAAATAATCATATAATTTTTGTTGCATACTACATACTGTATATGTATATTATAAAATAATTTATAGATGAAAAACAATATGGATTTAATTTTGAATGGCTTCATACTATTTTTTAGTTTCTCCAAAGTTAAAATGTAAGTAATATTGTCATATTTCATCGGATTTGAAAAACGAATTACTTTTCTTAATCAAACATTTATTCATACGCAGAAAACAAGACGTAAAAAGCCGCAGAAGGACAATTTAAATTTGAAAGGTTAAAAAAAGGATGTAAAAGGGACTTTTGATAAAAAACGGAAATAAAAGGGACTAAAGTCCAAAAAAAGGGACTGACTGGGAGCCCTGCAATAATTTCAAAAACAGACACTGACATTTTATGTACACCCAAGACTACTTAGAAATAATTTTGTTTTAAAGTTACATAAATTATTGACTTCGTCAGATTAATTAATATTTCGGGGACAAAATCTTCGTCATCGCCGGCAGTTAAGGGGTTAATATTACAAATTCGTTTCAATCTTAAACTGACGATGTCGTATTAAATACAATGTATTTCTTAATCGAACACATAAAAAATGTCTGAATTTTAGATACTTTTTTACTTTTAATAATTAAAGTGAAATATGAAATCGTTTGTATACAAATGTGAATAATAAAAAAATACATTTTTTAAAAGTCCAGCAAACAAGATTTTACATTTATCATCTGTTTGATAGATTACATGTCATAATTTCGAAACAATAACAACGTTTATTTATAAACTTTCTTTATTCGAAAATTGTTTAATACATTTACAAAGTATAAGTTTTAAATAAAGATTAAGTACTTTTTAGGGTTATCAAAAGGGGTGTTGTCAGCTTCAAGGTGATTCACAGATCTCTTTAATAGAACTCATTAAAGCCATTTAAAAATACTTAAATGTTTTAGATTAGATTCGTGTTTTACTTAATTGTCATTTTAAATCGGAATTGACGTAATCGTTTGACAAAAATTGAACTTTAATATTAACACTGTTTTTGTTAGTACTTATGATTATTTCATATTAATTGGTCAGAAATAATAATTTAATACACAATAGAAAATAGTAAATGAATTTTACAATATGGGTACATAAATTGCGCT
This sequence comes from Trichopria drosophilae, assembly GCA_030407085.1. Classification (NCBI taxonomy): domain Eukaryota; kingdom Metazoa; phylum Arthropoda; class Insecta; order Hymenoptera; family Diapriidae; genus Trichopria; species Trichopria drosophilae. The sequence goes on along the minus strand of CM059584.1, from coordinate 137,036,170 downwards.
AAATTTCATATTACGTATTTACTTCATGGTTTAATTTTAAATTGTTTAAAAGTACAAAAAGAATCCAGGTTTGATTTCAGTCACTTAATATGATAATTTTTTTGGATTGAATCAAACGATGGTCTGATAATACGAGCAATATGTATTGGGTCATGTAAAATCTCTAATTACGAAAGAAAAAAGTAATGTTTGACTTGACATTTCACAATCACTATAAAGCTACTTTTGTGCGGTATGGAAAAAAACCGAAACTGCAAGCTCATGATACTTTTTGAAGGATGAAACGAAACGTACCTTTCTTCTTGAGTGAAGACGGGCGGTCCTTTATGTTTAGCTATTTCCTCATCCGTGTGTATTCCAACGACCAAATATCCGCCTAATGCTTTAGCTTGACGTAAGGAATTGGCATGGCCAAAATGTACCATGTCGTAACTGAAATATTACAATACACTTATTCGTAAAAGAAAATATTCTCTCACTGTGCAAACTAATACACATTTTAAGTAAATAAACATCACGTGTAAATAAAATTCAAAAAAAAAAACGCTGTCAATTGACAGGAATAATTGAAATGTCACGGGGATTTGTAAGATACGAGTGCCGGAAGCTATAATTTCGTTGGAAAACCGTTGTTTTTTTGACAACACTAGGAAAATGGATTTCACTCACCATCCGTCGCACCAGACCCGAATTTCCTTTTTTTCGTTCGTCATGACGTATGGAAATTGGTTATTTTATAATGTCGAAAAAAACAACACAGACACAACACCCACCCGAACCGAGGGACTTGGGAAACGCGTTTTTACACACGGCCTGAAGTATGCGATGGTGTTCGAACGCGAAGCCGCGCGGCAATGCGCCGCCGTGCCGTCGTGACGCCCTCTTTACCGACATACCGATCCCCTCCACCCCAACCGTCACCCAGGGTAACGTCACCCATCTGCAATTCTGCACCAGTCGGAAACGACCCAACGCGGATCGACTTGACCTTCGCGAATACGTTAGCGCACACTTCTGCACAGTCTACATGTGTATGTATATGTTGAGGGAGTAAATAATGAGGCGAATACATGCATCGCACACGTTCACAGATTACTCGTGTATATTGAGGGAGTAAAGGCGAAAAACGAACGATTTACGGTGGGCAGAGAAAAAATCGATCGTGTCTTCTTTTTTTTTGAACGAAATTAGTCGTCCAGGGACTTTTGTATAACGGGTGAGTGCGAAAGATCGTGACGAAAATCGATTGAAATATATATTGGTAATAACATTCAGAGATCGATCCTGAATTTCTGAAACTTCTCCAGAGAAGAAAACCTAATAATTAAGATGACATTTTTTGCTGCATTTTTGTCTCCTGATTACGAATATGACTACAAAAATGGAGGTTTCCTCCACAATTGAGTTATTTCACGAAATACTTTCTGAAGTCGGCAATCCGGAAATGACGTCATTCCCACAGCAGGACGTATACATCTGTAGACTGATTTGATTGTTTTGCTTAAGTGTATTTATTACACTAACAACATTAAGAAAATGCCTGAAGTAAATTTATATATTGTCTTGTAATTATTATACCTATAGTAATATTATATAGTAATTATATGTCAAAATTGTTACAAAATTTCAAACTTTGGGGAAACGGTTTATGTTTACAATAATAAAGTAACCGTAATAGGAAATAACAAACTTTTAAAAATAATTATTATGGTTTTAATCTACTCAAAAGGCTAATGGACTTACACACCTTAAGAACACTATACTTTTTTTTTAATTACTATGCGTTACTTTTATTACTTTTGATTGTATAAAACAGCGACTTGCGGCGATGGTCCACCAGCGAGCGGGACTACCTAGATTATATATTAAGATTAGTTTAGTTTTTAAGTTATGTTTGTAACTCTTGTTGACTGTGATTTGTCCACGGACCTAATGTCCAGGACAATAATAAATGGTATCAAATCATATCAAATACTTTGCATTATTTGAAACAATAACAACATACGGAATTGTTGCATGAGGAGGTGCATATAATAATGCCATACATCGTGCAATTGTTACAAACCCGGATACTAAAAATAATTTGTAAAACCACCCAGCAATCGAGATTGGATAGGATTGGATTGAAAATTTTAATTCATTTTGAATTCATACTTTGATTCCGTAAATATGTATTCAAATGGATTGGAATACAAAAATTAATGAAATGAAAATTAAAATGATAAATTTTGAAAATAGTTTTTTTGTAATTGCTGTTTAATTACCCTTTGAGGTGCACCTTATTCTATCTACCGAATTTTGTTCACACTTCTTGTGTTTATGTTTTCGGGGTCACCGATTACAAATATGGTCTCAGTTTTTCGAAATTCAAAATGGCGGATACAACATGGCTGACGAATTTTTAAAAACTCATTAAATTCGCTTGAAATTCGTTACTTAGGGGATTTCTGAGTCACTGGTTACGAATCAGGTGTCAGTTTTTCAAAATTCAATATGGCGGATCCAAAAAGTTTTTCGACTTATAACGCTCCGCATTTTTTCAGAGAACCTCAAAAGGTTAAGGCAGTTCTTAAGTGCTCCGCTGATGAGGTAAGAATTTATGCTGAAAATCGAAATTCAAAATGTCCGAAACAATTTGTCAAAATTCGGGCTTTGTAAGGGTAATTCTAATTACTGTATACGGCCAATTAATTTACGTCATTTCAATCAGTATCCTAATGAGTAAATTCAAATTTTTAAAAGTCAAAGTTATCGATAAGGGCGTTGTCCTTGTAGAAAATGAACAGAAATGCTTCGTCAGCGTGGAAAAGATTTGAAGAACAAAATCGATTTTCAATTTCATATAAAATATCACCAAACATATGTAGAAGATTTACCATATGACCATCATTTATAATATGCTCTAAATTTCATTTCATTTCAAGAACTAGTAAGAAAATAGTTGTAAATCGGAGTAAATCTGACTAATTTATCATTAATATTTCACAAAGTAAAAATAAGATTTATATTGAATCTACAAATAATAATTTGTCTGAATTTATAATGCATGTAAACTTTTTGTAAAGAATATTTAGTTTTTTGGTTGTCATTAATACTTTAAATTGATGTTTTATTCTTAAGCTGTCCTTAGTATTATAATTAAAATTATGTCTTTAGTACGGGTGTCACACAAGTGACACGTAATGCTCAGAACTCCTTTCCTGGTATATCACTGCGATAAGAAAATTCTACAGACAAGTTAATTGCGAATCAATACATGTAATTGATAAATCAATGTTGAATTCTCGCAAGGCTTCTAATCTCATTTAATGATATTTACACGATGCTTCGAAATATGTCAATTAATCTTGTAGCTTTGTTAACGCGCAATATAGCAATCCACACGCCATCTATCTGCGAGTGTTTGTACTGCGGATGTTATTGAAATGTGAATGCGCTCTCAGAAACATCCTCTTATGATGTATTCAGAAAGTTGGTCACCCAACAACTAAAAACTACTGCAGCACAAGCACATATTATATTCACGACAAATTGAAACAATTAATAGAAAAGGATGCAGCGATGTTCTTCGTGTGAATCTCTGCCATCATATGCGCCAAAGATGAGTTTACTATAATGACTTTATGCGAAGTATACGTGGATAACATCGCTGAATTCTTGTAGTGCTTCAGCCACTGCTATCCCTGAATGTGACCATGGAAGATGAACCCGAGTACTTGATAATAAGTTGCCGCGATTTTCAAGGAATTTTTTAGATTGGGTAGAATTCCGCGACCATTTTCAAGCGCTCATTAAGTTAGTATTATTTAAAATCTATCTAAGAGAAAACTTTGAGTTTGCTTGGAAAATGCTTGAGTAAAGCTACGACAACAAATGCCGATTATTATCGATGCAATTAGACAATGTGCCTGAAGTTCTGAACGTTCAGTGAACGATTGTGTCAATTATTTATTCTCGTATTGGGTTAGTTTGTTAATAATAGTACAATTTGTACTTTAAAAATGATATCCTTGTATGTAAATAGCAACAAATCGCAGGGACCGATAATGATCCTTATAGATCATTTGACTACTCTTTTATCTTAGGAAAATCGTTCATTGAACGTTCGAAACTTTAGTCACATATTAGACAAACTTATTTCGCTAAAACCATTTGAAGGGATACGATAACTCTCTCGATGAATAGTGTTATAGATAAAAGTGAAAAATAACTCTTTAAAATATAATTAAATGTGACACAGATCTAGTGCCTTTTATAAGCATTTCTTTTTCATTATTGATTGGTTTGAAAAAAAGAACAAATGCCATGTTCAAGTGATTTTTCGAAAAATTTACAATAATTATCACGGACATTTCAAAGCATTTGTCAGTATTGAATCAGCTTATATGAAAAAACGAATATAATATTACTGTAGAGTCTCGGTATATTTACCCACTCAGTTCCTCGTCTTCTCCTCTCGTCGCGTTATATTTACCGAAAGAAGGGGAGCGCTGCTTCTCCCACTTTCCTAAGTCGGGTTACTATCGTGACGCCATAGCAGGCCCATTGTGAGCCCCAGTCCGCAAGATGGGGCAAAAAGACAGTGGCAACCGGCAAATACAATGAGACGGAACCGGACAAATATTCTGGGACGTAAACATAGCAAGGCGCAAATATACCGGGATTCTACTGTATTTGAAATATTCAAGTTTACGTGATGTAAAAACTCCACTCCGTAACCATGCATGAAACAAATTTTATTCACAAAAAAATTATTACCTTGATTCTGCATCAAGATGTATCTATTAGTCATTCTATATTTAAATAAATCCTGAAGAGGTTAGACAACAATGTTTAGTTTAAAATAATCACAAGCCGAAAATCGATTTTTGGACCCTTAGGTCCCTGTCTTCATAACGCGCGACATATTTAAATTTCCATTTTATAGAATTGAATTAGTTTTGTGCGCCATTATGAACTCCACTCCATAACTGGTCACAAAGAGGTGTAAATCAACTTAATAAATAAGCAATGTATAGGTAAACAAATGTTAGCAATATTGATGCACCCTCTAACGGCGAAATGTGCTGGGTCGCTACATGGATTTAAGCCTCGTAAATTTACTAGAAAAAAGGGTAGGAAAGTTTTAAGAGATCCATTCCCGACTGTTTTTGAGGTTCTTTTTCGAATGGCGTGGATAAAATTTCGAAAAAATGACATTTACCCAGTCCTTTTTTCAAAAATGAAAAATAAAATCACATTTTTGCCAAATCACTTGTTTCAGTTGCAATTTTTTCTATCATATCACATACTGAGCATCATATGAAATATCAGAACCGTGTTCCCGATTGTTACTTGGAGCGTATAACTTAAAAATATTTCGATATTCGCATATGGCGAGCAGATTGGTAAAAAATGCGCCCGAATTTGATTTAAACTTGTTACTCGGAGGTTTTTGGGGTAGCTGATTACGAATCTGAAGTCAGATTCCAAAATTTCAAAATGGAGGACACAAAATGGCGGACCATTTTTTCATAATTTGCTCGAATTCGATTGGATGGAACAATTTTTCAACAATGTATTTTTCAAATAATAGAATCAGTAATTATCTTCTTTTTAATTAATTTTGTTAAAATTAAATCTTTATTTTGAATTTTCCCGTTTTTAGAGAATGACCCATTTTTTTATCATAGCATTTCTATTTTTCTTGTAATTTTTAATCTTTAGAGCCATCAACTGCTATTTCTTTTAAAATATGTGTAAAATATATGTATTGAAGGTATAGTATATGGGCAAATTCATGAAACTGTTGACTTTCGGTAATAACAATTTTTTTTTATAATTCGAATCCCATCGTTGGGCTTGAACATATGCAGTCAACTAACCTTTAGAAGTAATAATTCAGGCTCGTTACTTATTTTCACAAAACGCCTTTAAATTCAGGACTTAGTATTGTCTCCTTTATGTACTTCACGCTATAAAATAAGTGTCAGTAATTTGATTCAGATGAAACATGGTACTTGACGGTTTGTAAGGTCGTTGATCAGAAATCCAACGTCAAAATTTAAAATTTAAAAATGGCGGACGCAATATGGAGGACTAAAAATTGTTAAATTCATTCGATTTTGCATAAAACATGATATTTGGAGATTTTTGAGATCGCTGATCATAAATTCAATATCATAATTTATAATTTCAAAAAAATGATGAATTCTATACAGTGATAAAAAATTAAAATATCTCAAAAAATATATTAACATGTACAAATTTATAATGGTGGGATTTGATGTTCTCCAAAAAATTGCTAAAAGCAATTTGGTACTAGATACTCGTGGGTTTTTAAATCGTTCAATTAGGGTTTCTCTAAAGTCATATTGTTTGTAATAGTTTTTCGCCTAAAAACATTTATTTAAAATGATTTAAAAGTATTTTCGATAGTAGATGATTATAGTAAAATATGTTTATATTTTGATTATGTACATAGCACTGTCGTGTTTAAAGTAATTTCTATTTTATATCCATAAAACTTTGGACTTTCGGTACACATTTTTTTTTATAATTCGAAACACATTACTGTTCTTGAACATATATTACCATACTTGTCCTTTAGAAGTATTAATTCAGACTAGAAACTCATTTCCTCAAAACGCACTTAAGATGACGACTTAGTATTGTCTCTTTTATGTACTTCCGGCTGTAATATAAATATCTGTAATTTGATTAAGATGAACCATGGTACTTGAGGGTTTTTGAAGTTGCTGTTCTGAAATCCAACGTCAAAATTTATAATTCAAAAATCAAAATAGATCGAAAAAGATCGAGAAAGATCGAAAAATATAGCAGAAAATCGATAAAGATTGTAAAAGATCGAGAATTATCGAAACAGATCGAGAAACCATGAGAAAGATCGAAAATGAAAGGAAAAGATCGAGAAAGATCTAGAAAGATCTAGAAAGATCGGGAAAGTTCAGAGGAGATCTAAAATGGTCGAAGAAGATCGATAAAATCGAAAAAGAACAAAAATCTAAAGTCACTCAAGAGATTACATTTTTTTTAATAATGTTACTTTAATAACATTTTTTATATTGAAAATATTTATACGGCCTGAGTTCGTTGTGATAGTGCCAGTTAAGAGATAGTGATTACACCATACATTAAAGTAATTAAGGTGGAAATGTAAATGGGCCATACGAAATGGTGCAATTTTTAAAACAGTTACGTTTTTATTTTATAGGTTCCAGATGCTCCTAATACTTAGTAATATTAGAGGCACATTGATGTATAATAGCCGAAAATGTTTGTTAATGAATGAGGTATCAATAGGACAGTTAATTGTGCAAACATCAATTTTCGAAAAACTAGTGTCACGCAATTAACACAACGTTTTTTTTCCCGCGTATGGCACACCTATGGAAAATGGATTTTTCATTAAATAAACTTATCGGCAAGAGATCATACATGAAATTTTCATCAATACTTTGGACGCCTCAAATGTGACACTGATATGATTATAAAAATCCATGAGAGTGTCAATTACGATTTTGGTGGTTTTGTACTTTTAAATGTGCAACATAGACGTAATATGCACGTAATATGTAGTATGATAAAAATAAACTTAAATGCTGTTATAATATAAATAAAAATCGAAGCTTATCCAAGCATAATTCCTGTACCAAGAGAGTTTAAAGTTTCGTGAATTTGCCCATATACCTTTCATGCACTTCCACTTGATCATTTAGTACGAGTACGACTTAAAGGTAAGACCCCCTTAAAAAGTGTTCGTCACGCTAATGTTTGTGCAGTTATTATCTCCCGAACCTGAAACCGCAGCTGGCATGCAATCGTACGATATAGTAGAAGGTGCTGTATCAAACTCTCAAATCTAAAATATATTTCATTATTTTTTTCTATATTATTATTATTTAAAGTTTATAAAACATTAAATATCAAGGATATATGTTATAAACGTCAGTAAGGTATAATATCTCTCGGTTATAAAAATATTTTCCACGTATGGAAAAATATGTTTACTGAAGATTTCGATTGCAGCTTCGGAGAAACTTAATTTTTATCTGGATAATTTGAACTTATGCTTTCCATCCGACAAACAATTACTTTTGTCTGTGGTCTTAATTTATACTTTGAAATATATCTCAATTCTACTTCCATAAAAGTTGCATATTAATTCTCGAAAGATGAAACATTTTTCAAAATATATTTTAACCAGTTTTTGTCATTCTGTAAATGATTGGTCTGAAATAACAATTTAAGACAATTTTAGTAACTATAAAGCAGAATTGTTAACCCATTATTTTATTATTTTTGGATATGTTCTTTGACTGTAAAAGCAACGCTATTTTTATTGTTTTCTTCACCGATTGAAATTAACATTTGAAAAATTAGACATAAGTTACTTGATAAGACGGTTCTTTTATTAAACTAAAATTGAAAAGATTTTAAATTGACGGGTGGTTGATGTCATTCAATAAATGCAAAAAAAAGGTGTACATTATCCGTTTTTTGATTATTATCGCACACATAACTTTTAATTTCCTCGGCTGCCCATATATTTTAATTAATGAAAATGTAGAGAACTAAATGCCTATTACTAAAAAACACCTTTTGAACGCAAATTTCAGAACTTTGTTGAATGATGTTAAGGTAAAAAAAAACTGCACGGAATGTTTTTTACGTCTAAAAGTCTGCTCTTTCAGATTCTGCCAAAAGAATTGGTCAAAAACTCGTACTAAAAAAGTTAAGTGGTTTTTTTCTCGGGAAGATTTAAACTAGTTTTTTCTTAAGTCTGCAATTTACATCCGGAAACAGCAACGTAGAGTACATGGAAGTACAAAATATCGCGTTTAAAATGTTTCAGCTTCAAAATGATACCTGACACTTTTGAAAATGTCAAAATGACGTCTTGTAAATGGCGCTCAAAGAACTGATTTTATATATTATTTCTTTGTTTTTAAATCGTCAATTGCTCCATAATTAAAAATTTACTTTTTCGGGGACACTGATTATGAATATGAGGTCATATTTTCCAAATTCATAATGGTGGACCCAATATGACTAGAGAAATTTCTAAAATATTAAATTTTGAAAATGTTCACTACTTACAAACTCGAAGTGAGATCAATGATTAATGATTTAAAATGATAGATTATTTTTGATCTTGTTTATTATTGAACGTTTTTAGCCGTAAAAAACATGGACGTTGCTATCAAATATATTGTCATTACCATAAAACAAATGCAATAATGGAGAAAAACGACCAAAAATTACTTATTCTAGTATACTATTTATTGGAGGAAAAATGTAGAAAAATGAGTTCTGGCTGCCATATTAAATCCGAAATTTTGAATTTTTTAAATGTAACATGGGATTCATTATTAGTGACCTCGAAAACCCCCAATTTACATGATTCAAATTAATCCGAACAAGCTTTTGGAAATTCTTTCGGTATATTAAATCCGCCATGTTCAATTCTGAAAATCTGACGGCGGATTCGTAATCCGTGTCCCCGAAAACGCCAAGTAAGAAGTTTCAAACAAATTCGACCAATCTGTTAAAAATTTTTTCGCCATATTGGATCCGCCATTTTGCATTTTAGAAATCTGACAGCAGCTTCGTATCATCAACTTCAAAAATATGTGTATACAAAGTTACAACAAAATTCACCCGGACACTTGGACTGGACAGTCATTGTTAAATTTTGCCTTCCAGATAAGTGATGAAAGCCTCCATTGTAAATCAGCCATCTTGAATTTCGAGTTACTAACAGACATAATTTTTAATATATCTATTTATGCCACTAGATGTAGAAGTACAAGATGATCCGAACACGGGTTCATGCTCAAAAATACGATTATTTGCAAAAGAAATTTTAAAAAATCACGGTTTTTACGTTTAAGCCGCCATTGTGAAAAAACGACGTCAATCTGAGACCAGATGTGGAAAGATCAGACAAAAATACAATAGACATGATTATTCCAGAACAATTTGATGATTATTTCTTTAAGAATACACCTGATGAAATACAGATAAAATTTAGGGCATTTCAGAAATGGGTTAAGTTCTCTATTTTAGTTTTTAAAAAAAAAAGCTGAAATAAGCAGAAATGCTGGTATTATTAAAATCAAATAGAGATCCCGCATGACAAGGAAATAGTTTACTGTAGAATTTAGATATTTAAAAAACTAAATGAAACAAAAGGAATACATATCAGATCATAACTATGTATTGAATAAATTGAAAATAATCCATTGTTGTTATTCATCAAAGAAGAAAATCTATTTTGTGATATTATGATTTCTAAAGTAGCAGAGCGGAACTTCAGAACTACCATGTATTCCGTTTTTTTTTTTCATTTTTATAGAACAACTTTATTTCAGAGACAAATGCTCATTCTAATATATATATATATAAAATAAATAACACAACAAATAGAATACATTAAACTATCGTCATGGTTAAAAAGATTATATTAAGAATATTATTTTACTATGTAAACTTAATGTTTGAAAAGATAATATTCCGCTAATAGTAACCCTAGTAAAAATTTCCTTTCGTGGGGCTTGCGTGGAAAACTCGCAAGCGCCACTCCAGAATCGTCACGTTTTGCCCGGCAGCGCCATGTCTGCAAGTATGGCACTTACGTGGCGCGTCCCTGGCGACAGTTGCAAAGAAAAATCCATAATCATACAATAATTTCTGCTTTACCGGCGAAGAAGAATGAGGTTATGTTACATCTCTAGGATGGGCCATACATATTCCACGCAAGCGCCATACTTCCAGACATGGCGCTGCCGGGAAAAACGTGACGATTCTGACGTGGCCCATGGGAATTTGCCACGCAATGCCCATGCGTGGGGCGATTTTAGATTTTTACCAGGGAATAATTTCATTGTTTTGGATTTTTATTTCCACACAGTTCCAATAGACGATAGTTCCAGGACCCAAAACCAAAATGCTCTCGGACTGAGCTTAGGCAACGTTCCATTTACGGTGGAAGACGAGTGTACAGGGGTGGGGGTCCGGGAGGCGGGGTCTAGGCAAGATGGAGAGGGGGGCTTGCCATGAATACATGTATCTACATACATGATAGTTCTGGCTCTTTATTTTATTCTTATTTTTTCCCCACTTTTTTTAAAATTATTTTTTACTCTGAATATTTTGTCTGCGGTTGTTTATTCTTGTACTCTGATGCCGTGTGAAATAAATAATAAACGTCAAGGCAACTTACTGATATTTAGTCACATGTTACAAATCGAGAAATACGATATACAGATCCGGCCAATTTTCAAAACTAGAACAAAATTATCTCAAATTAAGACACAAATTTTTGCAATGTAGTTATTGAATGAAATCATTAATATTCAAGAAATTCTGGTTACACAGGTTTATACAAATCTGGATACCATTTTTCAAAATTCTACAAGAAATAACAATTTTTGGTAACCTCAAATCAACAGCATATCGAAATTCTGTCTTGGTTTACAATTTCCTATTAGTCGTGATGTCGTTCTTCCAGACAAAACATGTCGTGTAAAATTCCTCCCGCTTCCGAGCAACTATCCTATTATCGTTATCGCTCGTCAATTAACGTCTCCGAGGCGGCGACGGCATCGGATGATTTTCGATATACGACCCGACCAATCAGCTGAACAGTACTCATCACTGACGTTATTCTCGTCTTGGTATTATTCTGACATAATTAACGGGTGGGTCGCAATCAACAAACCCTACTGGTTAATGACCGAATCACGCGAGCGTCCAGACCGCGTTTCGATAAGAGAAATTTTATTTTCTCGCCTGCATAACTCGTTTCGTAATTGTTCTGCAATTATATTTCACTATTGTTACGTTTTCGAGTTTTGTATATATGTAACGTCGATTATTTAGGAACGAGTTCTAAATACGTAACTAAACATTATCGGCAGTCATCGTCAGTTTCTTCTTTTATGCAATTTCAGAGACAAAAAATTGAAAAACTCGCGGTTTTTTAAAATATTCTGTGACAATTAAGAGTGTAAATTGCAAATGGCTGACAGTTTAAAAAATCGAATTATTGTTTTGGTTCCCATTATCAGCCTTTAAAGCATACCTACTAAAAGGTTGTAATGAATGTACAGTTTGTTTTCGTTTAAATCTGCCTCGATAAAGTTATAAAGAATGTAATCGCAAATTATAAAAAAAAAACTTCAAATAGTGGTATTTGCTTGGCTGTAATTAACCGGTAGTTTAAGTAAAATCGCTGGATCATAATTTTCGAAATTGATATAGAACATTCCGCGTGACAATGGTCCTCTTACAAGGTCGTAGCCTGAAAGTGGTGGGGGAGGTGGTCCGAACCTATCCCCCATCCCCACTGTTTTGGAAACGTTTTTATCTAATAATATTTATTAATGAATAATATAAGAGACGAGAATATATGACAAAGTTAAATTTTTTAAATAATATATTTAAAACGCTGTAATGTTATTTTTGAAGAATATATGGTTAATTTCAGCTTATAATCTCTATCAAAACACACAAATTATTATATGGAATGGTTTGGAAAAAGATTGAAAAATGAAAATAATACCCTTGACAGATTTTCTAGAATCTTGTAAGTGGCGCTAAGATCAAAATAATGCGACTAAGCGAAAAATAAACATATTCTAGAATTGTAATTTAAATTATAGCATTCGTTTATTAAATATTCAATGCAGGATGATGAGTTAAGATTTCAAAATAATATGAAATATGATATAAGCAGTAAGAAATGCAAATATAATCATCGTCTTCACAATAGTAACGAGGCACGTATTTATTACACAGAATTAACGTTTGATTGTTTTGTTTCTTAACGAGGAAATATTCACATTATTGAAATGTAGGACAATATTCCTGGAATGTACAGGACAAAAAGCGTTACATCCAATTTAGTCAAAACTTTACCAGATTTGCTTATTTTTACAATTAGTGGAAGCCTTAATCTAAACAATTACAGCAATTCAATAAAAAATTGGTTGTACATCCCTGTTGTATCACGGAGATATCCTCCACGATGTCAGATGGTAACAGTGATGAGAGTGCAGGATCAGGTGAAGTGAAAAAACATGAAGTCACGATTATCATTTTCGAACCTAAATTTACGAAATAGTCGATAATAGCGCAACAATCCCAGTTTTTAGATGTATAGAATTGTATTTTAATCTTGAGTTTCAAGATAAAAAAAAATATTCGTCACTGGTCTTGAACCCAAGATGAGTGACGAGTCGAAGACAGGAATGGACTCCTAAGAAGAGGGACGAAGAAAAAATAATACAAATATTCATTACACAGAAACGGAAACCGTAATTTTGAAACAAATTTTTAAATACGGATGTTTATTCACTGTTTCTTAAAAGTTTTCTTGTGTTAAATCTCCCTAATCTAAACCGGGCCTTAAAATAGCTATAGGGTCTAATCTAAACAAGTTACATTCTCTTACTCCTCTTGTCGCAAACAAATAAAAATTCAAAGTACTTTCAAAATTCCAGCATTACCCTAAATTAATTTTTTTTAAAATATGAAACAGCAAAAGAATGTATAAATTAAATGTAAGTATAGAAGCATTTAGTAGTCACGCCTTTGAACATCAATCATTAAAAACTATTAATAAATGTGTCGTTGGCTGGTATTTTAACTACATACGGGTTTTCGACCATTATATTAATAGTAAGATTTATTATACTTCGTAATAAAAATATTTTACGTCTCGCATAATGGAACTTTCTGTTAAAATGTTATCTGATTACATTCATCTCCTGTGGCTTCTTTTGTCTATTTTCTATTTATTGACAGTAAACATGAGATAAACATCTGGCTTGGCGATCAGCGATAACCGCGCGAGTCATTTAGAGAATAGCCATTCAAATCATATTCGTATCCTTCCAAACAGAATATTTTTGTATGTGTTTATTGCTTTTTATTGTTAAATAATAACCATACGAAAAGAAAACTTAAAGAAATCGTGATTTTTGTTGAATAAATACTCGTAGGTTGTTTATTTTTAAATTTGCAACATTTTTTGATAAAACATTCAAATGAGCGGAGTTTGGGCAATAAAAACCATCTATTCTAAAATTATATTCATTTTTAAGGCAAACGTCATGTTAAAATGTACATTCGGTGGGTTAATGTTAATGTATATAACATAATTTAGTAAATTGTTCTATTCTTTGTAGATGCATTTTTATAGAGAATAGAAGGAAGTAATAGCTTATTAACATTAAGGCGGATCTGACTTGGGGTTCTAGTCAGAATAGGAATATTTCCTATATAAATTGTGGGGATTTCCGGCACCGACTATCTCAATAAATTAATTCGATAAAACCTTAGGTTATTATCTGTAATCAATTTCAAATGGAATTTCATTCAACTCATCGTTTTGTATATTTAGATTGACCGTAAACAACAAACACGGATTATTGAATTTAATGGAGACATTCCGTATAGAGTGTTCTGGAATAATTATACAATACACTGGTTCACCGGACAAATAATTGATGAAATAGAAGTAAAAAATTACAATAAAACAATAGTAATATAAAACTATACAGATTACAGCAATACATTGTGGACGATATCACATTTTTTTATACGATAGATGACTAAGGTATAATTTAATCTTATATTATAAAATGTTTTTTTTTTTTAATATTTTCATTACTTTCGATAAAAATTCTAATTTTTCTCAATGAAAATTTAATCTTGTAAATAAAGTTCTACGTTAAAATCATATTCGTGAAAGAGTAAAATATATACATCGTACATTAAAATACATATTAAAATATACGTATGGAAATAAATATAGTAAAATTAGAAGTTGAAGTCCCTGAAAAGAACGAGTATCAAAGGTCAAAATTAAAAGGAAAAAATAAACCGAACGACCGAAGTTCGATACGTTAGGTTCAGGGTTATTATTAAAAATAATGTTTTATTTAAAAACATATTCTATCATCCAACTTTTTACGAACTACATAATCAAATCTTTTTATGCGAGATTGGCAAATCTTCAAGAAACCTTTTACGTAATGTAGACTTTTTTTCTTAGGTCAGAAATTATTGCATTTAGTTTACTAATGATTACGAATATAATAACTACAAGAAGAAACAGAATTAATTAAAATATTCACTTTCATTTTAAGATACATTAATCATTTGCTGCCTTGATATTTTTGATAAGTTCACAATCAAAATAGTCTAGACAATAAACAAATTAAAAAATATATTAATATCTCACACACTTTCTTACAGAATGATGACCATGGACATTTTTTATGGAAGTTTTTTTCTGAACAAAAAAATGAATTTGGAGTTGAAAACAAGTACATGGTCTTAGTTTATTGTATAAATTACGGCTGTTGTTCATAATGGAAAGTTATGAAGTATAAAAATTGTCGAAAATATACACGAAGATTTTTAATTACACATTTTTATAACATTACATCCAAAATGTATCATGTAAATTCTGTACACCTTTTAATATTGTTTTTTTTTAATGAATTTAATTTTCTAGAAATAAAGTGTACGAATGATTTTTACATTTTTAACGAATGAATCATTCAAGTGAACATCAGTCTAGGAAATATCGTTTTTTGTAGTATCGAGAATAGATAAGCACCGTTTAAATCGTATACGTATACATAAACAGAATTATTTTACAATACACGTAATTTTGTGTTTTTATATACATAAAAAAACAAATGAATAATACAGCTTTGTTTCATCGACTTAACATATGTGGATGTTCTTATTTAGATTTTTTGACGATTGGAATATTTTCCTCCTGTTTACGTAAGCGATTCACTGGATCATCTCGTAAAACCAGTTTTTGAGTGGCTTTAATTGCTTTATTATGCCTTGATTCAAAACAGTAAGCGTTCTTAATTATTTTTGTATGAAGTAGCGAAATCTCAGATGACTCACAAGCAGACGCTAATAAGAATTGATAATACAATAATCAATAACAGTGTTTGAATAGTTTGATGAATTTATCGAATGGATATTAATAAACTGTTAACGTTTTTTTGTGCATTATCAATTGTTATAAAGACGAGAAAACAGTTTACATAGTAACATATTTTTTTTGTTAATATATATTCTAAATGGCAAATACAAGATGGCGACGAAATAATATTATATTCTTTAAATTCGTATAGATATGCTTTCTTGCAAGTATTTGAGTTCTCGTATAGGTTAAACAAATTTTATTTGTCTGTTTTACTGCAACACACGACTCAACAATAAATATGTTCTCAATGCCATTCGAGAAAGAAGAATCATAAATGAGTAACTATGATACTTTTAAAAATTCGTTAATGGGTTAAAAATAAATCGTAAATAGAATACTGCGAAGTACAGCATGACTAGCAGAGATGGCGTAGTTAACAGACTAACCTTATTTTTTCAAACAAAACGTTTACTAGTCATTAGAGACAAATTTAGGATACTTGCTCCGAGAATGACAATAACGATTAAGCCATAAAAAACTGCGAATCACCTCAACGGAGTTTGCCGAGTCATCGAGAAAAAGTTCACTAAAAGTCTACTTAAGATAGATTAACGAATATAAATAAGTTACTAACATTTTAAGTATATTTTTAAAATTGACATTATTTATAAAATCTTTTTTAAAAATTATTATCAGAAATAAGCAAATGTAAATTATTGAAACTTTGTTTTAAGAGTCTATATTAAACTAGTGAAGAAAGATTTTAGACTTAAGATCTTACTATATATGACTGTGGTATTTGAAACGTAATAATCTTGTAAACAAATAAAAGTAGACAACAAAATGATGAAATTCGAAATCGAAGTTTGGACGTTTATGAAAATGGACGTAAAAAACTGCTTCAACGACTTGAAAAGTCGTAAACATCAACAGCCGGATGCGTGTCTAAAAGTTACATGTATCAATAAAAGGTGCGCATATAGCTAGACAACACGTGGTCGATGATTATCAAAAACATGCCGGTTTCGTCACAAGGGGCATTACAACTTGCATGACATCTTATCGCCTACAATTTGTTTTCTATCTAATTTATATATACCATTTGACATCGTTACAATGACAGCTTTCCACAAAAATCTAATCTCTGTTACTTTACAGGGCCATCTCCTTTCTTTTATCGTAACCTTCCACATTATATGTTATGAAGTTTAAAAGTCGAAAATATATTGAAACGCGTGGTACAAAATCATTTATATGCTCTACATGACCTCTTAAATATGAGGTATCAAAAAAGAGGTCTTATTTGATAGCTTTAACTTATGAAATAAATATAAATGAAAAGCAAATTTCTGAAAATCATAGATTCTATTTTTGTATCTTAACCCATTAACGCCCAAGAGGACACAAATTTCACCAAGATTTTTGGAATATTTCTTGACATTAAAAAACAATTCAAAACATTTTAGATAAAACATTTTCGACGTAAAATTGATCGATCTTTCCGAATCTCCCGTTAAAATATCGATCGAGCCCATTCCAAAAAAGTTATGCTTGGTTTTTCACAAAAAAATCAGAGTTTTTCACTGACAAATATTTTTTATTCGGCATTTTCACATTGGAAACGGTTAGGGAGATCACTGATCGGTGAAAATATCGTGTCCTCAATCCTTTAACTTTGAAATGAGCATGATAGCATTTTGAAAATAAAGTTGTAAGCCGTCAAAATGTCGGCTCAAACACGAAAAGAACGACAAAAAGCTCCTGAAGTTTTTATTCGAAAATGATAGGCTTTCGGAAAAAATGTCGCTGAACAAAAAGTTCCTAGAATTGATCAAAGAATACGCTGAAATTTTTTCAGAATTTTTAAAACACTTTTCTTCATTTTCAAAAACGCAAAATTTTGAAAAAATATGAGAAGTCATAGAAAAATTCTAAAAAAATTTCGAGGTTTTCTTGGATCGGTTCCAAGAACTTTTTGTTCCGTTACATTTTTTTCGAAAGTCTATCGTTTCCAAATAAAAAATTTCTGAATTTTTCAAAACATAGGGAAACAGGAATTTTTTTATTTGAAAATTATAGACTTTCGCAAAAAATGTTGCGAAACAAAAAGTTTTTAGAATCGATCAAAGAAAGCCTAGAAATTTGTTTACAATTTTTCTACGACTTTTCATATTTTTTCAAAATTTTGTGATTTTGAAAATGAAGAAAAGTGGTTTAAAAATTCTGAAAAAATTTGGGCATATTCTTTGATTAATTCTAAGAACTTTTTGTTCAGCGACATTTTTTCCGAAAGTCTTTTCGTGTTTGTGCCGCCATTTTGACGGTTTACAACTTTATTTTCAAAATGCTATCATGCACATTTCCAAGTTAAAGGATTGAGGACACGATATTTTCACCGATCAGTTATCTCCCTAACCGTTTCCAATGTGAAAATGCCCATTAAAAAATATTTGTAAGCGAAAAAATCTGATTTTTTTGTGAAAAACCAAGCATAACTTTTTTGGAAAGGGTCCGATTGTTTTTTAACAGCAGATTCGGAAAGATCGATCAATTTTACGTTCAAAATGGTTTTTATAAATTTTTTTTAATTGGTTTTTAATGTCAAGAAATATTCCGAAATTCTTGGTGAAATTTGCGTCCTCTCGGGCGTTAATGGGTGAATTACAAATTTATATAATTTTTACCTGAGTTCCTTCTTACCGTTTGTATAGTTATGTATTGGATGGTAAATACATTCAGTAGAATGGGGATCATACAATAATAGTACAAAATTGCGAGAACACTTGCGAAATATCGTAAAAGTACTTATTTTTTCATTGTAGGTTATAATTTATTGGTCTGCATGTGAAGTAAATATAGCGCGATCTCATTTTCGGATTTAACAGCCACCTAGCGGTCTCGGGAAGAAGTACATATCTCAACTCTGGGAATCCCTTTACTAAAACAGAGATGGTCCAAAACGAGATAGATTTAAGTAAGGCCTCTTCGAGATTATGATTTTAAGAAATTCTAAATAAGACATCTTTAAGAGCTCGTTTTATAGATTTATCATAATTAAGACCTCTTCAGGAGGTCTTTTTGGAGATATTTTTGCACTGAGCTCTGGACGACCTCTTTAAGACGTATCTGCTCTATGGGACGCTTTGATACATTTGGTTTTTGAGCTACGACTCAGTTAGTCACTGACTTTTCAGATTCTGCAAAACTGTTGGTAATTCGAACCTCGGCTATTTTCATTACATATAAGGTTGTAATTTTTCAAATTACTTACGTTTCATTGGTTTGCATAATATTTCCAACTAAATTCACGGATTTATAATAAAGTAATTTCTAAATTAGCACATTAAGAAACAAAAACACCACTACTACATGGTTCAATGCAAAGTAAACAAACAACTGCCTACAATCAAAATATATGTTTTCATTAGTGTTTTCACAAAATTTCGATAACATTACGATATGTCGTGTTGTAAAGCCCTGGTAGAAAATGAATCTAGTTTTTGCGGTCGTTTTACTTATTTTACATGTTAAATGTATAGGGAAACTAGGCTGTGTAACAAAAAACTGGACAAATTTCTACCAGGGAGGGTGTCGGAATCATATTATTAAATTAAATAATTATTCTTCTAATATGTCTACAGGCATATTCTCACTACAGAACTCTTGATTTCATTATCTGTACATAAATAATTAAGACAATGTTTTAAATAACATAAATCTTGCATTATTTATAAACAAAAGTCTATATTAAATGACCACGTTGCGCCTCGGGCATTCGTTTGGTTTAGTCAGTGAGGTGATCACGAAATGCCCAGCTTTATACGGTTTGATTTGAATAATAAATGAAATTTTGAATAATTCTAAGAGAATGAATTATTGCATGATGTACATCCGTTACAATGGGAACGTGATGTTACTCAATGAAAATGTACTTATCCTCAATAGAGCAAGAATCAATACAAATATTTCTACAAATTTCTTGGCAAATACGGTCATTTGAAGAACTTCGTGATTATTATTATAAACTGAGGCCAAATGATTTGTTTTGTGAACAATTCATTCGGATACCATTTTAGTACAATTCGATGTCATTTTAATGTTTTAAAGATCGATATATTAACCCATTAACGCTCAGACGGACGGATTTTCAGTATCAGTTTGAACATCGATAATTTGTATATAATGCCTTTAGAAAAATTTGAGCTCCACTGTTTCTAACGTAAAATTATATGCTCTTTCAGAATCTTTTAATAAAATTTTGATAAAATGAACCGCAAAAAAGTTATACACGTTTGTCTGTTAAAAAAAACATGGTTTTTTACATTTTGTTTTTCATTAAAACATCACTTTCACCTCGAAATTACGTTGGGAAACATATCCAAGTTGAAAATACCGCGTCCATGGACCTCCAGGATTAAAATGTACCATATCAAAATTCATAATTCAAAATAGCAGTTTTGAAAATGGCGCCTAGAAGCTCAAAATTCTTTTTAAAACTCAACCATTTTTTTCTTAAAAACTATAGACTTTAGAGAAAATGTTCTAAGAACAACAATGCTTAGAAATACTTCAAAGAATTCTCTGAAATTTTATCAGCATGCAATAATACACTGCTTGATTTTTCAAAAATTCAAAAAATCGAAATTTTGAAAAAAAAATCATTTAAAAAATTTGAGTAGCTTCTTTAAATAGTTCTAAAATATTTTTGTTCTAAGGAAATTTTCTGTAAAGTCTAGTTTTCATGAAAATAAATTATTAAACTTTTCTATATTTCAAGACCAATAATTTATTTTCTTGGAAACTGTAAGCTTTAGAGGAAATGTTCTTAGAATAAAAATATCTTAAAAACATTTAAAGAGTCTACACAAATTTTTAGAATAACTTTTTCAAATTTTCGATCTTTCGAATGTTTGAAAAATCAAGCAGTGTATTATTGCATGCTGATAAAATTTGAGAGTATTCTTTGACTCATTCCAAAGCATTGTTGTTCTTAGAAAATTTTCTCTAAAGTCTATAATTTTTAAGAAAAAAATGGTTGTTTTAAAAAGAATTTTGAGTTTCTAGGCGCCATTTTGCAAACTGCCATCTTGAATTATGAATTCAGATATGGTACATTTTAATCCTGGGGGACCATGGACGCGATATTTTCAAGTTAGATATGTTCCCAACGCTATTTCGAGGTGAAAGTGATGTTTTTATGAAAAATAAAATGTAAAAAACCATTTTTTTTAACAGACAAACGTGTATAACTTTTTTGCGGTTCATTTTATCGAAATTTTATTCAAAGATTCTGAAAGAGCATACAATTTTAGGTTAGAAACAGTGGTGCTCAAATTTTTCTGAATGCATTTATATACAAATTATCGATGTTCAAACTAATGCTGAAAATTCGTCCGTGTGAGCGTTAATGGGTTAAGTCAATGGCTGTTCCAATCGGAATCGGTTTAAAATATTGTAATTATAATACTCACCTTAAAAAATTCGATTAGTGCCGTTGAACTGACTTCGTTCCGTTCTTGTATCAATCCCTTAAATGTATAGTCAACTACAGAAAAATGACTACAATCAACAATATTGGTATGTACTTATTTTTATTTTTCGTTCTCAAACACATTACAATTGTTGGCCTTTAAGGTCGTAGTCGGTAGAGACTTACGGTCTGGCGGCGAACATTTTTATGATTGCATTCGGCGTTCTAGTCTACGATGTAGTACAAAGGAAACATCTTACAGTTACAGGAATTACAATGAAGCCACTGAATTACGAGCAACTATTTTCGAAGGAAAAAAAATCATCTACTTTATTTTCCACGATTCGCGCATAGTACAAAACCTAAAAGATACAGTTTCATTATGTAAATGAAATTTAAATTGCTCGTTTAATACGGAATTTCCCGGACCAAGCACATGTTCGTCAAGTTCACTAATTTACAACAGTTTCGCCAAATTCCGCAATCGGAACGCCTTTAATTTCCATAACCGTTTTGTTGCCGGTAACCACTATTGCCATACATGCTGTTACCATTCTGCCCGTAGCTATTGCCACTGTTTCCTCCTCCGCCACCGCCTCCGCCATAGTTGCTCTGGCCGAAGGGTTTGTTACCGTAACCGCCTCCACCTCCCATACCTCCTGTTTACAAAAAGAAAAAAAATGTTACACATATATGTACACACACCAATTTCCTATTAGGACATAATGCACTTATTTCTAAATGGATTACATATGACATCCATAGCACGACAACGATACGCAAGAACGATTACTGTTTTTAAAATTAGCTTGCTAGCAGGTCTACAGGCCAATTTTATGAAATAAAAAACCGAAACTCAATAATTAAATCCTGCTGTTTGCACATAACATAAATGTCTTAGTGACTCAACACTTTGCAAGTTGAAATGTAATTATCACGTAATAGAAAACTCCAAAGAAGATTGACTTAAATCTTAAGGACCGGTAGTTTGGCAGTGGTCATTATTATTTACAGAAAGTAAGAAATACAATCTCTTTCCTAACACTTATTCCTCTGAGAACTTTTAGTTTGTAATGCGTGTTACCTTATTTTGAGTAAGTAATGGTAATTGTTTATTACTATATGAAATAAAAGTTTCTGAATTCGAAAGCTTTATATCACAATTTCTAAGGGTTAAGTTTTAACCTATTGAAACAGTTTAAGTACAAATAATTATTGTTCAAGACTGGAGCATTTGTTTAATAAATTCCTACAGAAGATGTCAAAATTATACAAAGCGGAAATTCTAGATGGCGACACTAAGACTTAAAAAGAAATTGAGATGAATTTTTAATTGGGCATCTAGCGCGTTCAAAACAATGAGGACTATAAGGTAATTTTTATTTAGCGAGGATGGATGCGAAAATAAAAATATTACTTTCTAAACATCGACCTTACCAAAGGTTGGACGTGTCGAATTTGTCAATGTGGAGTTAAAAGTTCCACCCCCTATATTTTTTTTATCAAGCTTCCACGGTTCAGACCCTGAGGAATGAGTCGTTAGTCAATTAAAAATATCCCTTAAAATGGACGCGTTACTTAAGGTGAAGATAATCTATGCCTATGATATTGTTACGGGCGATTTTAAGAGTTTCTGTTGATTTACTTAAAAATATTGCGTTTTTTCGATGGTGATTTATATAGCTATGTCTTCCAACTCTTTTTCACCATCATTTCAAAGTAAGGCAATAAAAGTGTCACTTACTTAGTCACTACAAACTGATACCGCACGAAATCACAGTGCCAAAAAAAAAATTTGAAAACCATATGTAACTATTCTATGTTACAGCACAATTATTTTTTGCTGTAATATATTTTTAACCCGTCGACTGACAACGATGGCTATAGCCGCAAATAATTCGTTCAATAATACCTATTGGAAATCTGTCCACCATCAAATGGGTAAATGCAACAGAAGACTGAGGGAAATCGTGACATCCTGCGTTTATACACACAATTGTTTATCATAATTTAAATTATAATATACAGTCGACCCTTTCAATAGAGCTGCTCTCAATAGTTCCACTTCCCCAGTTTGTCGAGCGAGCTCGTTCCCATTCTACTGATCTGAAATGTTTTTCTCTCGAATTTCGTTTACCTTGTTCTCAATAGTTCCGCTAAGCAAAATGCAAAATAACCGTCTTGTATCCTTCATAGTAATTTTTTTTTGTTATAGGCTTGCAATATAAAAAGTGTAATACCAAAGACAACAAAATTTAATGTAATACTGATAATATATATAATAAATTTAATTAATACTGAATTTAAACTAATGTTATAGGAACATGTCACCTCACAACAATTAAATAAACAAAACACTCTCGGGGTCAAGTTCGGCGTACTGGCATTATTGTGAGAAAGCACGAAAAATTTTCCGCGAACGAGTAGAAAGTGAGGGAACCGGCGTTCTTGGAAAAACATTGCTCCTGACCGCGTTGCCCGGAATTATTGACAGGGTTGACTATACCATTTTTAATGGGATATTAAAAACAAATTGTTTTGGCTCCATTGTTGTTTAAGACAACTTATTATAGTAACCACTAGTTTCTAATGGAACTCTGTAATAGTTTGGTAAAAATTTTGGTAAAAATCCAGGCAAGATGAAAGTGTACATAATTTGTGATTCAAACGCATATATAACAATGCAGAAAACAAATAAAATTCGCTGAATGGCGTTTCATGCATGTGTTAGAAATATAATTTAGAAAGCCTCGACTCACGGTAATTATTTGAGAATTGTAACTGAGAGCGTGTTTTGATGACCCGTTTCGCGATGTCACGCATTACCTCACTCTTCCCTACTATTGCATGATATTTTTCATTTGTGCAAATTGTTCAAATATCATTACGTTCGATTTGGTGTGTTTTGTATCATTTTATTGAAGCTTTTTTTGCCACTGTGTCTTTTTTGCGCAATATCTCTTTATCTGTACCCGTTTCTCATGCGTTTTTCATCGTTTTATGCCTGCTTTTGTATGTTCTACTACATTTAAAGAACGTTTGAAGACTTTGGAAATTAAATTAACAAACTTAATTACCCAATAAGCTGTTTAAACCTGTATTCATTCGTTTTATAATGACTTATCTTGCACCTTAAGAAATGTACTTTCCAGATTTACAATTACTTGACAACTATTTAAACTTACCGCCAAGATTTCCTCCTCCCCATTTATTTCCACCGCGGTCGTTTCCTCGATCGAATCGACCACCCCTGTCATTTCCGTCGCGGCCACCTCGTCCACCTCCTCTGCCGCCTCCTCTGCCACCTCCTCTACCACCGCCGCCACCACTACGACCGCCAAATCGACCCCCTAGAAGTAGATAATTAGAATCTTTATTACTGACTTCATAATCGATAGACATTGAAATTGGTCAACTTCAAAATGCCTACACGGATTATCGTGTAACATGTAATATTTTTAATTTGTCAATTTTTAAGTACAGGCTTAATGGTTTGTAATACTGCATTATTTTATTAAGTACGTTTATCATGAACTACTTAAATATTGGAACCATATCGTTGAATTAAAACTATGTATTCTAATCATAAACATTAAAAATGTAGTCAGTAGATTTAAACGTAAAAAATTAGTATATGTCTACAGTAATTTTCTATAAAATGGATAATTTGACCTTTAAAAGAAATGACAAAAATCCGTAGACTCAATATTATTCGCCGCGAAATATAAGCATAGTAGCGTCATCTTCCGATAAAAAGAGACGCTACTCAAATAGGACGAAAGTCATAACATATGCAACAACGGCTTAATTTTAAATAACTCCGAAAATAATCATTTTTTGATAAATTGAAATTTAGGACATTCGTTTTTATTGCTTGAAAGCTATTTAAATGAAATATTATTGTAACAACTTGTAACTTGTTTATTCTCTGTAATCTAATATTGTGAATGGTTTACTTTATTTATTCATTTCATGCTTGACTTATTCAGTAGAATAAGGACAGCCTTAAGTTAACCCTCCTGAGCACGAGTTTTTCTTTTGCCATATGGATACAATGTAGTTTGGACGAGTATACTCTTAATTTTATAAAAATGGCTCCTATAATTACATATGATATACAACACAAAGTCATCATAACTTCAAGTAAAAAGTCGAAAATTATTCACGTTTTCATATAAAAACGGCAAAGTGTCAAAGATACGAGGATAGAATAATTCAAGGTCAAATACGACACTAGGTTTATTAGTGACATTGCTCTATTGAGACTCTAGTTCAACCATTGCGATTCATATGGTTAATAAGAAATGATTACTGAACATAGATTGAAGGAATCAATAAAATAGCAGCGCATTGCTTGCGCCATTACATTAACGACGAACTACATTGTATTGTTTTCTTCTATATGTTATTTCGTACAAGGTGTTAATTATTTTTCTTTTTATTTTTAAATACTTCATGTAAAAATTAAAGTATTTCTTCGACGACGTTATTAAGTTAATTTAATATACAGTTTTTTGTTATTGATTTTTTCTTGCAGTTTCTATGTGTCCAATACTATTGAGTATTAGGAAAAAAATACGTTTGAAGCAGATAAAACCATATTTTTATTACTGGAAATGACATATGACAATTACGAAAACCACAAATATAATTTTTAAAACTTAACAATGCAGTTTACACATGTATGAAGGACGTAGAATGGTACTAATAAAAGACCATGGCGTTATTCAATTACGTGATTGGAATTATTTTGTTCAGTGAAACTTACAGAGCGTTTAAATGTTGTGGGTCCAAGCAACATTAAAATAGTAGTTACTGCGATTGTTCAGGAAAACATAAAACGATTCCGCTATTTTTAGAAAAAGTTTGGGAAGTCTTCAAGAAAAAATTGTGTAAATAACCGTTTTTTTCCCTTGAAATTACCGAAATAATACGTTTTCCTGAATGATCATTAAAAAAATGTTTGACAGTTTCCAATAGTCTGAACATTCTAATATTCGGCCATTTTCACTGAACAAAGCTTAATAAGTAGACGTTACTTTTTGCGTCTGCACTTTTGTAGCAAAAATTACACTTGTTGTAAACTGTCAGTGTGAGAAATACTCATATCTGAACTAAAAAGTATCTTTTACTCATTACAAGAAATGTAACACCTCTTATAACAAAGTATTTTCGTATAGCTATTATTAATTTATTTATTATATCATTTGTAAGTTTTGCAAGAGCTGCGGGTCGTCTTCCTAGATGGCACCGTACCTCATGTTTGTCAAGAATTTCGGAAACTGCAGAAACCTACATTACACTGAAAGAAATTTTCGGCAGTCATAACCGAAGTCTACACTGAGAGAAGTTTGGTAATCGGGGACTTCAAAATTTTTGAAATTCTGTTGTTCAAATTATAGTTGAGGTATCTTAATACGAAAAATGAAGTTTAAAAGCCTCATAATGGACGTCTTAAATAATGTTTTGAACTCAACCAATACCAACTTGTAATCGTAACACTTCTAATTTGATGGAGAGGCAGTTCAATGTGCGTTGAACTCTTAGAGGTCCAACGATGGGCGCCTCACACGCCCATTGAACCCGCGGCACAGCCACGCTGTGTGCCGTCGGAAGCACAGATGTCGTTACTGCATTTTGGACGGATCGACATATTCTTAAAAGAACTACATAATGTCCGAAATTACTATGTAAGGCAATGGTAATTCATAATAGAATATTTGAACTATCCATTACCATTGACTTTCATAGTGAATTTAAACATTACACAGTAATTTTCCGTAAAGATTTGTCGAATATCCTAAAATGGCAGAAATGCTTTTTTTTTATATTATAATGTAAAAAAAAGATATAATATAAAATTTCTCTAAAAGTCTTCAATACACTGAATTTTACCGTAAAAAGTCAGAATTCAGCCACTCTCCTGAAAGTCACACTCATTTTATACTAAAGTGAAATTTCGCTTCTTACTAAATCCTATAATGAAAATAATACAATACTTTAGTGAAAACATCAATAGACTATATAATGCATTCTTATCAATTGTTGTTGCTGCTTCTCATTGTTAAAAAATGTTTTAACCCTTAGCGTCACGGTTGTGACCCACGCTACTACCTGGATTTCTTTGAATTTTAATTATTTACGTCTAAGTTGACGTTTTCTGATCGGTCTTTTTGCTATTTTCTGTTATATTAATACTTTAAGAACATATCCATATGACTAAAAATACATAATTGTTTATTGTTCTCGTTATATAAATAAACACAGAAAAATAATTACTTGAAATTTGGATTGTATAATTTTTTGTTGCAAAATGTAGTAAGACGTGAATTTTTACGAAAATGTATTTGATGAATTTCGTAAAGCTGACATAGCATTCGTAATCAGCAAAATCGAAAACCCCGAGCATCGAGTTTCAAATTCAGTGAAAAGAAAAATGCGTGACTCAAAGTGTTGAACAATTTTTTCTACTTCTAGAGGTTCTAAAGATAATCTTATAATTTTTGTGGATGTTTTAATTTTTTGTGCAAGTAGCCAAGTATTATTGAATAGTATTATTGAAAAAATGCGATGCTAGATCTCAACGCCACGAATGGTGAAATTGGTACTTCTACCGATGGGCGTCTCAGACGCCCATCGTTGGAGCGTCACGCATCAAACTAGAGCTCTGGGCGTTCAATGGAACGTTGAACTATTTCACAACTAGATTGGACATGTACCAATACACTTTTAGAGGTGTCATAATACAGACTGTTATTGAAGTTCTGTAGTAAAAATTTAGTGCTAGGGAATCTCACTTTTTGACTTCATAAAGTTCAATGCAATGGGACTAGGGATATTCGAAAAACCGTTGAAGTTTCCAATTACCAAACTTCTCTCAGTGTATGGCTGCCCCTGCTGAATACTGTTCAGCAGGCCGGCTTAAGCCACACAAGCTATAATCATATAGCAGTTTTAGCCATAGGGTTGAAGCTGGTGCTGCCTAACAGAAAACAAGCAGCGCCTGCCGAAGCCATCAGCAATGCAATCCTAACTTACAACACTTTTTCTCGATACTCGATATAGTCGTATGTAGCTTTGGGTCGTTAAGGAACAACCTAACTCGGAAAATAGCGTTTTCAGTTATAACGAATATGTAAGTAATTGAAAATAAACAAAACGAGTTAGGTTGTTTTTCCATTCGATGGGATATATCTTGGATAAAAAATGTATGAATTACGCGAAATGTTAAATCAGAAGGGTTATTGTTTTATTATTATTTCTATTTGACTCGTTAATAACTCAAACAATGATTTGAGGTTACCTGTTAAATGGAAAACATATGCATATCCCTCACAAATGCAGACATCGGTATAATTATATTCTCAATTAAATAAAATCAATATAAATAATCATGAAATATGTTTAATGTGATGAATTATAAAGTAACAAAACGAAAACATACCATGTAACAACAAAATTCACATGTTAGGAAAGTCGGTTATGTTTGATTATTTTGATTTTCGCAATTCAAATGTTTAAATATAAAAAATGTTGTACAATGTTCATTTTTAAAACGGAAAATGTTATAAGACTTTATTACATACACTGAAAAAAACATTTGGTTCTCCCAACTATACGCATTTGGTTGTTAGTGCGTTTTAATGATATGAATAAAGTCTACAAGCATATTACATTTGTGTACAATCGTACACGGAAAATAATTTTTATATAGAGACGCTAGATAAAGCGTGGTGCTGTCGAAATATTATTGACATACCCTCACATTTTATCTTAACTAAGGTAACCATAAAAAGACAGTTTTAACATATATCTAAAAAAAGTATAAGAAAAGTTAGTCGATGCGAGTACGAACATGAATTTTGTCAACGAATAGACGCTACTAGAAGGCCCGTGCGGTGTTTAGTGGCTTTGTGCACTTTAAGAGGTTCCCCATATGAGAGTGAGGGAGACAGTTTTATGCCTGCCTATGTAATTTGGTTCCCCAAAATGCGTCTCGTCTGCCCTATCCGCTCTGTGCTTCTATGTACGCGTCTATATTCGTTGATTTTGTATACGCAGTGACAGTTTGCATCCACAATACATAACCTCTTTGATGAGACATACGCTCCCGCCGTTTCGTCGTTAACGTACATATAACCGTTACTTTGGCAGCACAATCATTCCGCGGGAATAATGTAATAAGTAACGCCAATCAAGTTGCACTGGCAGGTCGTTTCGGCGTTACACGTGATTAGCTGTTTTGGTTGATCAGTGAGACGAAAACTCGGCGTCTTTTTTCTCTCAGTGTAAATGTGCAATTACTAGTGGAGTAAAATGATAAAAAACACTTACGTTTGTAAACACCGGGGTTCCTGGATAATTCGTAGAGTTTGGGGTTGACGACTTGTTTAGCCTCTTCAAGCACTTGAATCAGATCATTGGCCTTATGTGCGTTACCAGGTGTGAAGAAAGCGTACGCCGTTCCGGTACGCTGCGATCGGCCGGTTCGACCAATTCGGTGTACATAGTCTTCAGAATTGGACGGATAGTCCAGATTTATCACAAATTTGACGTCCTCCACATCTGCACAAAATTACTAATGACGAACGACAGAACACGAGGCTACTTGTTTCTTTGTGGTACTAAATAATTTATGAAGCAAATTTTAATTATTACCTAAACAGAACCAAAAAATATCACTAAAAAATTATAATCAAATAAACTACCATACGTTTTGAGAAATATGAATTTGGAAGAAAAAATTAAAATAATAATAATAATAAGATATATCTAAATTTGGCATGTAGATCTGAAAATATCGTTTGAAAAATAATTTTTTGTGAAAATGGAAGACCAATTTGGTGAACAAATGTTATAGTTCTGTTTAACAATTGAAACCTGAAAAGCCATTAAGAATAAACTGACCACAAAGATCAAGCGTATGTTTTATTTACCTGTTTGTGCTTTAGGGCTGGAAATGTAAATACATTTTTGACAATTTAGAGGAATCAGAGCTCAGATGGTTCTCATAGGAGTCTCGCACTCGAGTGATAGCGAGTTCTACATTTAGTCTTAGCGACTGCACACCCTTCTCTCCCGCACCAAAGTATGGATCTGTGATGAACATTGAAAATTTCTTTCTTCCTCATCGCTTCGCCGTTGATGCACTCGTGGCCGTCACCCTGGTACGGCCCGTGTACATCTGTCCTATATTTGTTCACTATCGATGGATGCGCTTTTTAGACATAATGCTCTTGTTTATCTCCCAGAGGAAGTCGTGGCTATTGAAAATGGCGAATGTCGCCAAAAAAGGACCGAGATTCTAATTTCGCGAAAAACATTTTTCCGAATTTGGAATATAGTATTGGTTTTGAATATTTTTGCAAGGATAAATAATCACATGACTTCTCGAGGAATGTGGGTTTTATCTTTAAAATCCCTCGACTCGTCACGCGCGCGTCTGTAGTAGAACACGCATCTGAGCGATATCGGCATTATTCACGAGCATTGCGAGCGCTGGCGTTTCGATGAGAAGGGAACAAAAGAGTGTCTACATGTTATCCAATCGACGGCTGACCGATGCTAGTTACCCTAATATTATAATTTCCATACTTTGGACCGTAGCAGGTACAGAGTGAGAGTGTGTATGAGTGTTCTGAGTGGCACGGCGGGTCGAGGCACAGCGTAAACGTTAGCTTGTTGCGAAGGGGCGGAGATCAGCATTCGCGCCCCGTTTGATTATTAAATCCAAATCAAGCTCTTCAGAGTTCTTATCAATGATAAAACTCCGGCGCATGTGCCTCTGAAAACATAGAACAGCACGTTATTACCAGACTGACAAGCATAAGTCCTGATCGAAGCGCAAATCAAAGTGAGAACCTGCCTTTTGTATACGCTACCTTACCTTCCTTTTTTGGGTCATGCTAATTAGTGCTGAAATATCCTTAAGCTTTTGTAAGTCCGAATTGATAGAATTTATGCTACTAATCTACTTCGCTTTCCTTTAGCTCCATTATTTGCAATGGATCATTTTAATTATATTATATTTAAATTTTGTTTCAAAATTAAGTAAATTATTGATTTAAGAAATATCAATTCGGAACTTGTAAGTCTTCAGAATCCACCTGCACTTAAATTAACGTAATATCTATGCTGAATGTTAAACGCATTTATGAAAGACATTCTAAAGCATTGTCTGCAGACATGTCCCTCTCCCCAAATTCCTTAGCTTCAATGATCGAATAATGACATGCGTACTTTGATTCGGCTTTCGAAAATTATAATTGAATGTTTTTAATTAAACGCTCGGGCGTTCTTCGCGCTAGATCAAGTCGTTGTTGGCTGGAGTGCCAGTGTCGATCAGTCTGGCACATGCCGTTGTCCGTTGCCACGCTTGAACGTTTAAAAAAGTTCACGATTTTGTAATAACCATCGCAGCCTGACCCTTACGTCATACTTTTGTTTGTGCGAAAAAGTTCTCACCTAAACCTCGAGCCGCGACATCAGTAGCTACTAATATCGAAGATCTGGCCGCCCGGAATTCTGCGAAAATATTAATGAAAACATAAGAAAATGATTTTGCAAAGTTTAATTTAGTGCGAATGAGACTGTTCTTTGCCCAATAAATAAAGCTTGTTCGTAAAATTAAGAAAAACTATTTGATTTGTTTCATTTCGAGGATTACAAATCGTAATGTCAACTTGCGAAATTCAAAATGGCGGATCCAGTATAACGAAATCAAAGTATATTGGGAGAAACCCATCTTTGTTCACGAAACTTTTGGACTATTTTCAAACATACATGATTTTACGAAAATTAATTTATTCAATAAAATGGTACCCATATCAATAGCTGTTGATCTATAGAAACTAAAAAAACATTCGTATTTTGTTCCAAATTAAAAAGAATGCCGAAACGAAAGAAACAGACGCTATTTGGTTTTCATTTAAAAATTATATTTTGTACGTGAAAACTAACATTATATATATATATATTGAATATTAGCTCCGTTATCTTGAATCCGCTATTGTGAATGCATAACGTTACATTATAACACTCCGGGAGTAGAACTCGATTTTGCGCCCTGCAGTGAAATCCTTGGGCGCAAATTATCGAGTCCCACGTCCCTCGTATTAAAAAAAACCGTATGCAAAATGGAGAAAATATCGAAATATCGTGCGACAAACTTCACACTCGTTAAAGATCGGTAATTGCGCCCTTGTTACATAATATACTATTTTTAATACAGTCGGCCCTCTCAATAGTTCCGCTTCCCCAGTTTGTCCAGCGGGCCTGTTTCCCTTCTACTGATCTGGAATGTTTTTCTCGTGAATTTCATTTACCTTGTTCTCAATAGTTCCGCTAAGCAAAATGCAAAAAAGCCGTCTTGTATCCTTCATAGTAATTTTTTTTGTTTGTTCCAGGCTTGCAATATAGAAAGTGTAATACCAAACACAAAAAAAATAAAATAATACTAATGTGTATAGTAATATTATTTAATACTTAATTTAAACTAATGTTATACGAACATGTCACCTCACAACGATTAAATAAACAAAACACGCTCGAGGTCAAGTTCGGCGTACCGACATTATTGAGGGAAAAAAATTTCCGCGGACGAGCAGAAAGTGAGGGAACCCGCGTTCTTGGAAGCGGGTTTTGAGAGCGTTGACTGTATTAAACAACGCACGGAAATAAAAATAGGTTAAAAATAGCCTGCGAGCAAAAATTTGGTAGTTCATTCGGTTTTACTCAAGTTATATTTTTTACTCCCAGCGTGTAAAATAATATACATCAATCATTTGGGCCTAAGGCCCAATGACAGCTTTTAATCAAGTTTCTTCAAATGCAAGTTTTGACTAGTTCGGATAGAGAAAGTCTTCATTTACACCAAATTTTTCGTAATATATTTAATCGAAAAAAAGTCGAAGATATACTTACGATTTAATACGTAATCCCTGTCTTGCTGGCTCTTGTCTCCATGAATACCAATTGCTTGCCAACCATACCGGTTAATGGCTCGTGTTATCTCGTCAACCTTTCGTTTGGTTTCGACAAAGATAATTGTTTTATTCTCAGGCTCATTCGAGATCTCTTCCAAAAGCTTCATAAGCTTACTTTCTTTTTCGTATTCTTCACATACATCAACGATTTGTAAAATATTATGGTTAGCTGCCAGCTGCAGAGAACCAACGTTAATCTGTATGTAATCTGTTAAAAATTCTTCAGCAAGATTTCTAACTTCCTTTGGCCAAGTTGCGGACCACATAAGAACCTGTCGATCAGGCCTAATTTGTTCTACGATTTTCCTAATTTGCGGTTCGAAGCCCATGTCCAACATGCGATCGGCTTCGTCCAACACTAGGTAAGTACATCTACGTAGGTTGGTGGTGCCGCGTTCTAAGAAATCTATTAAACGTCCAGGTGTCGCTATGCATATTTCGACACCTCGTTCTAAATCTCGAGCCTGGGGCCCTTTTGGCGCACCTCCGAAAATACAAGTATTTCGAACCTGCGAAGATACGCCAAAATCGGCCGCTACTTGTTGAATTTGTTGCGCTAATTCTCGTGTGGGGGCCAGCACGAGAGCTATCGGCCCGTCGTTTCTTTGGAGACGTGGCTGATTGTTGATGTGCACAATAGCTGGTAATATATAAGCTAAAGTTTTTCCCGAGCCAGTTTGAGCAATACCGACCATATCCCGACCGGAAAGTGCAATGGGCCATCCCTGAGCCTGGATAGCTGTTGGATGACCGAAACCTTGTCGTCGGATTTCCGACATTACATAATCAGGGAACCCCCCTTCATCGAAAAATATATTTGGTTGTGGAATGTTGTTTCCTTTGACAGTGATTTCCTTGTCGGCGCGGTAAGCCTCGACGATGTTTTGACTGCGAGCCATGACGTTAGGGTGAGGATGGTAAAAATCTTTTCTGAACGTTTGAAGGGCGCTCATGTCCCATCTTGGTTTACGTAAACGTTCTCCAGGCTGTTTGTTTTTGAATGAACTGTTGTTAAAGGAGTTACCGCCATCGCGATTACCGGCACCAAATCGATTGCCACCAGCCCCGCCCATACCGTCACGACTTCCGCCAAACCTTCCGCCGCCGCCGCCGCCGCGTCCGCTGCCACCACCTCCTCGCCTATCACCTCCACGGTCTCTATCTCTGTAAGCCCTGAAATTCAAATAACAAATTTGAAATTATAAAATATATACAATATTAAAACATTGTATTTAAGTCGCGATATATTTAATAATTTCTGAGATGTACAATGCTAATTAAAAAGCTCCTTTTTCTTCTCTGATATTTCGTAAGTGAAAAATTCTTAAAAGGTTTCTTGTTGATCAGAGTGACGACTATAAATAACTTCAGTTATTAACGTCGGCACTCTTCAGGTTTTAATTCTGTATAAAAAATCAAGAAAATATTTGTCCTAATAGTGCAATGTTACTATTATTTTTAATTTATTCAGTTTTGAATCATTTCGCTATAGATAAACATGTACACAACTTTGCAATTGTACAGGACATAAAAGTGGAACAAGGTATTTCCCCGGTCTAACATGCAAAACAATTAAATATTGCCGCGGACGGAATTTAAAATTTAATTTAATTTAATTTAAAATTTATCATTTTAATTAGAAAAGATGCGGTAACAGTGAAATTGTATCTGTTCATAAATTATTGTCACGAGAAACATGCATAATTTCGAGAAATTGCAGTAGAGGTTTTCTTTTTCTAATTTAATTTACTATAAGACCGAGTATTTTTCTAATTAAAATGATAAATTTTAAATTCCGTCCGCCATATTGAATCGGACATATTGAATTTCTGAATGTGTAATATACGTATGCAAAGTGCACACAATAATGTACGATATGCATAAAAAAAAATGTTTTCTTTGTTCTTGTGAATGAATTTTTACCGAAATACATAATGTCGGTTCGTGCTTCACGCATTCCGGGCGCCATATTGCAACATGCCATTTTGTTTTTCGGAAAGTACCGGTGATTTTTTGAAACTACACACTCTAAGCTACAATTTGAGCCCAAATAGACCTAAGTAGGTGTTTCTGATTTTTAGACAGGTGGGGTGGCTTTTTTCACAAAGAATGCCCCATATATATCTGTGGTAGGTAACTACACGTTTTAAAAGAAATAAAAAAACTACAAAGAACAATGGTTTTTTTATTTACCGTCATTATGACTTACAACACTACTTTTAACAGCAACTTATGTAGTAATGTAGCATAAGCATGCTGTAAAATGTTACTTAAAAATAAACTGAACTATTAAGTTTTAACACCTAATAACTTGCTTAACACAACCTTAAATAACAAAATTTTATTAGGGATATATATATATATGAAACTAAATAAAAACCTTGTTTGTTGTCAAAATTTAATTCTTTCAGAAAATTTAGATTTTGAAACAACTTATTTTGCCTCTTGAAATACTTGATTACTATTTATTACTAAAATGCAATTGATGGCAGACGTGGAGTTTAAAGTTGAATTTACTAATCACATTTAATTATCTCTAACTCAATTTTAGGTGACAATTAAGTTATCTTGCTTAACAGAAAAGCTAAAATTTTTTCAAACTACTGTAAATTAAATTAAATTTATAAATATTAAAATATTCCTTATTCAATCATTTTCAAATCATGATCGTTAATAAATATCAATGAAGTTATTTGTTTGTTTTTTTTTTTAAGTTTTAAGTAGAACAAAAGAAATATAAATTATTATTAAAAACTGGGCATTGTAATTTTATATAAATAATTACTGTATAGTGATAAACTTGTACTTTTACGAGTTTGCAGGAAACAAGTAATAAATAGGTATTGCTTTATTGATTGATATGACAAAGAAATAAAGACTCTCACGGCATATTAGAAAAGAAAGTAGCTTGTATTGATTATTGACTAAGATTATAATTATAAAGAAAAAGTATGTAAAACATACAAATTTGAAGGGCTTGCGATTATTACATAAAAATGTGAAATTTAGCTGACTCTAACAACATAAAATTGTAAGAATAACACTGTTAATAACGTAATAGATAAATATTTATTCATTTATTATTTAAGGATTAAATGACTGGATATATAATGCTGTTGGGAAGTATCTAAATATAAATATCGATGATATTAATTAACCCGAAACGAAACGGTCCACCCAAAGCGTTCAAGCAAGGGAAGGGGAAGCCACACTTCCCCTCCTAAGGTTCTTATATCGATGGTCGGCGGGGAAGTTCGGAACGGCTATAGTTCTTATATCGAGATTCTACTGTAATATATTGCACAAAAATAAATGCAGTAACGCATAGCATAAAATATTAAACAAATTAACCGAGGACTTTTAACATCCAGTAGATAACAGTAAAAAGAACACTATCAACTCAAGTACTGCGACTTAGAACTAATGGAATACATGAAATCCATGAAATAGTTTATTTGTTATAATAATATACAGATACAATTTATTGTGCTACTAAAAGTATTCAATATATAAACTTTCTAATTAATATAATTTTGAAGCATACAAGATTACAATATTTTTTTTGTAATTTCATTTTATTATACTACTTCAGGAAAAAAAAGCAACATTTATTGTAAAAATACACAATGCAACTGTAAAAACCCTACATTAACCCTTATGAGTGGTTCGTCAACGATTTCGTTATGGTTTCCTGTTCCTGCCCTTGCTAAGACTCCAATAAATGTTATTACAAAATAATAATATTGCATAATTATGAAAAATAATTATTGTTAATAAGAAATTATTTTCAAAAAAGAAATTCATGCCAGGACGAACTACAGTAGCCCACCCCCCATTAAGTCATATACCCCCCCTCCCCCACGCATATATTTCCCATCCTCCAAGTCATATTTTTCCCCTGAGGGATTCCCTCGCGCTGTACCTGTATGTGTGTGTGCGCATAGCAAATGGTAATTCACGTGGTGGGAGGTGAGGGGAAATACGACTTAAGGGAAGGCGCCGCCATCTTGTTTCCCTCAAGAATATGGGCATAAGAGGGGACTACTGTAATAGCTATTATTATTTGACGTTTGGTATACACGGTTTTTTTCGGGCGCTGATTACGAATCCAATATCAGATTTACAAAATTCAAAATGGCGGATCCAATATGTCGGACCGAAATTCTGAGAAATGGTAATTTTTCAAAAACCTCTATATTTGTATATCAATTTTAAGAAAAAAAAAATCATTACTGGAAAAATTCGTGAATGAAAGGGTTAAACGTAGTCCCAGATAGCAACGTGAGTTCACATAGGATGCATAATGACACCCACAAATGAGTCAAATGCATAGAGTGCTATATGTGTCCTCCAATCCAATAAAATGATCATTTTACATCATTGAATGTGGTAATTTTACACGGCAAGCCGTAAGATTATTATGTTCAATGTAGATTCGTAATTCCCTAAGTTTAGTGTGGAAAAATTCATTGCAATTGTTTACAATACAGCTCTAAATAGGCTGAATGGGAATATTATAAGAATGCAACCGTCAGCTGAATATGAAATAAGTATTGATTCCTTGTAACTTGTAGAACCCATCAGAGATAAGTGTTATGCTGTTCAAATATTCATGTTTCTAACGGTTTGTTATGAACATAATGGCGTGTAGTAAAATGCAATTATGTATAGAGTTCTTTTGTTAAATTTTTAATTCATAATTGTTCTGAATATTCAATTAAATAATATTAGTATACAAATACTGGGATGTAAAAAATACAATTGTGAAACAAGCATTATTTTTTGTTGTAAAAAGGCTAAAATTCAGTCCTATTAAGAAATTAGTGAATGGCGGAGTTACTTTTCAACAATTAAAAAGGAATGTAAATATAATAAATAATAAGATAATGCATAAAATATTATGAATAAATTTATTGTAATTCAGATGTTATCGATAAAAATGTATTAAATAGAATAGGATGTATAAAGCAACTAGCATGCGAATCCAGAAAATATAATTAAATTCACATGTAATTTGCACTGTAAAATTAAAATTTACACATCAAAATCAATTAACTGCGAGACATAATTTAAAGCTACAATAACAAAAAATATTTGAATATTATGTTCGAATACAATCAGCCATTAACTATCAGCCCTAAATTAATTAAAGCCACCTGTATTAACCTTTTGAAGCATACATTTTTCTTTACGTTGAATTGAATTGAAATTTCCGGAAACAGATTTTCAAAATTCAAAATGGCGGATCCAATATGTGATGAAGTATTGTATCAAATTCTATACACGGAAAGGACAAATTGGTTTTGGTACCCAATAGTTATTTAAGCGACCAATTACTTAACTCTAATGTATATATTTTTATTTAAGGAATTATATAACCAACGAATAAATAATTCTTAATATATCACAATATTAAATAATAAAATTTGAAATTTTAAGTGTCTAATCAGTCATTAATTGAGGGGTTCCTTGCAATAAGGGCACGAGTGCTCGAACCGACCCATCGTAAGTAGTAACAGTCGGTTTTGCAGTTTATTTCATTTATTCTGTTTTACTTAATAGCAATTTTCCGCCACTGACAAAGTTGTTGGTATTAAAAATACCTGCAATTTGAGCCATCACTCGTTTCAATTCGATGAAAATTAAGTCCAGGGGAGCCTTCGGAAACCGCGTATTTCTATGTCTCACTGGCTATTGTCAACCGGTGAAAAATGCGTCTTCCGAAGACTTCCCTGGACTAGATTTTCATCGAATTGAAACGAGTGATGGCTCAAATTGCAGGTATTTTTAATACCAATAACTTTGTCACTGGCTGCAAATTGCTATCTATTAAGCAAAACAGAATAAATGAAACAAACTGCAAAACCGACTGTTACTACTTACGATGGGTCGGTTCGAGCGCTGTGTCCTTATTGCACCGGACCCCTCAATTAATAAATACCAATATTAATCCTCCCGTTTATATTTGTCCTGATATTTGTAGGCATTAAAAAACATTAAAAAAATCTGATAAAAGTTACAGTAGACTTTTTAATAATCATATTCAAATAAATAATTTTTCTCACAATAGATAATAGTACTAATTCAGTTATTAACATTTTTAGAATTTCTTGTGTCAATGAAATCAAAACTGTGACAAACCGAAACATATTTATTAGCATCAAATTTCTAATCAGTCAGTAAAATAAAAAAAAGGATTTAAACCTACGAACATTAATTCTCATAATTAATCCCAATGTCTCTTGGTAAGGAAGCATAAAGTTCTGAAACATTGACGAAGAACTCAACATCAAGTATTTTAATTTTCTGAGGAAAAAGATAAACTAATAGGCCAAAAGTCACCGATTTGTTTACTATAAAACATCAGAACAAAAAATCTTCAGTTTCAAGCCACGGATCAAGTTAAGACGATCCTTCGTCAAGAAAAAATTAGAAGCATTTACTACGAATTTGTGCTCATATTTTTAAATTTAATAAAGTTGAAGAAATTAAGAGTTTAATATTATCAAATGTAATATATTTTTTAGTCGAAACACTTCAATGACTACGAATCATTAGGAATATAACATAAAGATGTGATAGCATCATTTTGATGTCTACGCTCGACTGACGATGGCTGTCTAAACATTAGATGCAGTTTCATGCAATAAATGCTAGTGAACATTTAATACTTTAAAACCCATTTAATAATTGTGTATTAAATTCTACCCATTGTGCATAAATTATACATAATTACTTCCTAATTGCTCATAGAAGCGTAACCAAGCGTCCAAAATTTCAAACCAAAAAAAAGTTTAGAAAAATTGCAACAGAATTTTAAACAAATTAAAATAGAATAAGAGACAAGTGAAAAAATCGGCAAACTAATGAAGTCGTCCGACATTGCAGAAGCTTTAGAAGCGTGATTTGTTGCCGAGACAAATTTTCGACGATACTCGTAAACTACTGGATGCCGGCGACAAAGAAAAATACGAAATGTTATACCATTGTCGTACTTACATTGTCATTTATCCAATAATAAGTAGTGGTACAATAATCTTGGTCTTTTTTAACAATTTCCGTAGACGACTCGACGTTGGAAACAAATTGCGAGAAGCCCGTGACGCAAAGGACGATAGACGACGAACACAAGATGGCGGACACTCCGCGCGTTCCTACGCCACCAAAAAATAGTTCCCTAAGTTTGCCGGTTTTTTATTAAATATTCTTTTTTTGATATAACCAAACAATTAAAATATTTACTTTGGATATATATATGTCACAATTGCAATACGAATTGTAGTTGTATTTCGTATTCAGAGAAAACCGCTCAAACGTAAAATGCCGGAACAGTCTAGAAACATCAATACAGTGGTCCTCCCCATATTTTAACCATTCGAGTCAAGAAAGATGGCGGCTTCTTCACATTTAAAAGAGTGCGCATGACGAATGGTGGGGGAACTCACGCGGGGAAAAAAGTTAAAATAAGGGGAGGACTACTGTACATAGTTTACGGGCGGAGTTGGATGAGGGAGGAAATGAAATTGTAAATGTAGTCACAAATTAAACTGATTTATTCTATTTCACGTAAATATAATTATTGTAATTTTACTTATTACAAATAAATAAGATTTTAAACATGCAAACGTATTTTACACTTAAGTCGTTGCAAATTCGTTTAAAATGATATAAGTAAAAGAAATCTAGTATGCGGAGCTCTTATATTCAAAGTTTCCATAACTGCCGCCATATTTCGACATTGAATTGAAGTTCTCTGAATAATTTCTATTTGACGAGTAACCGTAATCCATGTTAGATTTTTCGTTCCCGTAAATGTTGTACGACATTGACAAATTTTTGGTCGGATAGGAATCACCTCGGTTCCAACCTCCTTTATTCTGGTGAAAAGAGTTTCGGCCCCCACGATTATTCATTCGATTGTTATCTCTGCCGGTGAATCCGTTTCCTGATGAATTTCCGTATCGTTTCGTATCTAAAATGTACATGTAATTATAACCTTCAAATTTAATGTTACTAAATTGATAATTCGCTTACATTTGCTTCCAAAGCTGCCGGATACTTTGGCTTTATTTGCCAATTCTGTCAGATGGGGATTGATGTATTGACCAGCTTCTTTTAAAACGTCGACTAAATCATTTGCGTGTCTTATATTATGAGTCGTGAAAAATGCATATGCGGTTCCAGTTTTATGTTTACGTCCGGTGCGACCGATTCTATGTATATAATCCTCGGACGATGATGGGTAATCAAAGTTTATGACGAATTTCACATCGTCCACATCTGAAAAGTTTTGAGAGTTCTTATTTTTAATACTTTAATTGCGTTTCTCAAATATTTTTAGAGAAATAAATGCGCAAAATGTTTCATGTGATGCATTTGTTTTTCGGTTTAGTTTTGCGGCCAATCGTTCGCATTACCTTGCGACGTAATTCAGTAATTCAGTGAAACAATGTTTTTTTTTGTAATGTATTTTTGGCCGCTAAATACTGAATACCCAAAAGTGGTCGGTTAATTGTTTATAACAATTTAATAATTTTGTTCTTTTTGCTCCGGACAAAATTTTTTAAGGTTTTTTTGGGTAATTTTGAACAAAAGTCTTTAGTAACTTTCACATAAGACAATTTTTCGAGATAAAAATTTCCAAATTGTATACATCTTAAATTTTGTTTATTCTCCCCAAATGTAAGTAGACCATTGTGCCAAGAAATAATTATTCAATTATAATTATACTAATAAGCAGTCAAGAAATTAATTATAATACTTAATGTAATTATGACATATTAAAATGAAGGCATTCAAAGGTTGAACGAATACCAACCATTCAAACTTTGTATTAAACATTTTTGCAAGGTTTTATATCCCGAAACTTTGCAAAAAAACGAAATATGCAAAATGTCATTAATTAGATGACAAATCGCGTCCAGATTAAAGATGTCGTTAACTCTGCTGACGAGCACACACGACATCCTGGTGTGAAATGTGTTTAACATTTCTTTTACACTTAACGAAAAGATACGCTTCACTTTCACTTTACAATAGTATTACTATGAAAAGATACGCTTCACTTTCACTTTACAATAGTATTACTATGAAAAGATACGCTTCACTTTCACTTTACAATAGTATTACTATTGTAAAGTGAAAGTGAAGCGTATCTTTTCGTTAAGTGTAAAAGAAATGTTAAACACATTTCACACCAGGATGTCGTGTGTGCTCGTCAGCAGAGTTAACGACATCTTTAATCTGGACGCGATTTGTCATCTAATTAATGACATTTTGCATATTTCGTTTTTTTGCCAAGTTTCGGGATATAAAACCTTGCAAAAATGTTTAATACAAAGTTTGAATGGTTGGTATTCGTTCAACCTTTGAATGCCTTCATTTTAATATGTAATAATTACAATAAGTATGTATAATTAATTTCTTGACTGCTTATTAGTATAATTATAATTGAATAATTATTTCTTGGCTCGACAGTCTATTTACATTTGGGGAGAATAAACAAAATTTAAGAGGTAAACAATTTGGGAATTTTTATCTCGAAAAGCTGTCTTGCGTGAAAGTTATTAAAGACCTTTTTTGTTAAAAATTACCCCAAAAACCTGAAAAACTTTTTTCCCAAGCAAAAAGAACAAAATTATTCAATTGTTTTAAAAAATTATTATAAACAATTTTGAGCATTCCACCCAAAAATACATCAAAAAAACATTGTTTCCATTGGGGACATATAAAAAGCTACGGCAACATACGTAGCTCCTAAACTATTTAGCATGAATTGAATTACAATGATGGATGTTTGTTTTTTCGTCGGCCCTACAGCAATCAAATTTGGTTGAAAACCGAAGGCTTCAGGGGTTCCAGGTACATATGTATTTGTATCAAAGATTTTAAAATATATACGAATAATTATGTAGATCACGAATCACGACTTAAACGCAAATGTTTATGTTGATAACGAAGAGCAAATAACACTTATAAAATAAAACGAAATGAATTTCATGGAAATTGGCCATTATAGATTTTAAATTGACGAAAGCATTGACCATTATTACTTACCTTCACCTGAAAGACATGTTTTATAAAGCAGCGAAATAGCAGTCCCGCTTGAGTATTCAAGGGTGTTCAGTATTTTATATGCTTCGGTTTATTTGATATTAGACAGACACAGCGACAGTGTCTTATTGGGATAAAGGCAGCAAAAATTAAAGCCGTAATGCAAATAACGAGGCATCAGATAAATTAATATACGCGAGAAGTGAAATAAGGAAGCAATTTCACTGTGTCTGCCCAACGCTGGCAGTACACCGCTTCGATTTAACAAATTCTGTGCCTCTGAAAAGAAAGAAAATCCAGACAGACATATATTAAATGATAAACAAGTTTTAACGTCTTGTAATTATTATTATATTAACAATGTCAGCTGGTTTTTTAATGCATCACTGGCTAATGCCAATTCCCAATTCTAATTGATTTATTTTCGCGATAAAGATAACGAAAGGAAAAGGTACATACCGAGACCGCGTGCTGCTACATCGGTAGCTACTAAAATCGTTGCTTGACCACTGCGGAACTCGTGAAGTACGTTGTCTCTATCTTGCTGGGATTTGTCGCCATGAATACTTACTGCTGACCAGCCTACTTTACGAATTTTCTTCGTTATATCGTCCACTTTACGTTTGGTTTCCACAAATATGATGGTTTTGTTTTCTTTCAGAGCCCCGATTTCTTCGAGAAGTCTATGCAATTTAAAGTCTTTTTCGTTCTCTTCGCAAACCTCAACAATTTGTACAATGTTATGATTTGCAGAGAGAGTCATAGCTCCGATATTGAGATGAATGTAATCGGTTAGAAAGTCTTCTGCAAGCGCACGGACGACTTTTGGCCAAGTCGCAGACCACATCAAAACCTGACGATCAGGGCGGATTTGTTCAATGATTTTTCTAATTTGGGGCTCGAATCCCATATCCAACATTCTGTCTGCTTCGTCCAAAACCAGATATGTGCATCTAAATGCAATTTTAATTAATGATACAGATTTAAACATCATTAATTATGTTATAATACCTATATAAATTAATAGTTCCTTTTTCTAAAAAATCTATTAATCGTCCAG
The DNA here is from genome assembly GCA_030407085.1 of Trichopria drosophilae. NCBI lineage: Eukaryota > Metazoa > Arthropoda > Insecta > Hymenoptera > Diapriidae > Trichopria > Trichopria drosophilae. The sequence goes on along the minus strand of CM059584.1, from coordinate 136,991,642 downwards.
GCGTAGCAATGACGATCTCTGCCCCTCTTTCCAACTCTTCAGCTTGCGGTCCTTTTGGTGCTCCACCAAAGATGCAAGTGGTTCTTATAGAAGTATTTTTACCAAAGGAACTCGCAACGTCTTGAATTTGTTGCGCCAGTTCTCGAGTTGGTGCCAATACTAGGGCAATTGGTCCGTCACCATCTTTCAACGGTGGTTGGTGACTAACGTGTACTATTGCTGGTAAAATGTACTAAAATACGAAATTGAATTAAAAAAAAGGAAATATTTACTTTTTTTCAAACATTATATGAATACCCCAAGAGTTTTGCCTGATCCGGTCTGAGCAATAGCAACGAGATCTTTTCCACTAAGCGCAATGGGCCAACCTTGCGCCTGGATTGCCGTCGGACGCGAATAACCCTGCCTTTTAATGGCGTCCATCACATACGAAGGAAAATTACCTTCTTCGAAAAACTGAATTGGATTGGGAATGTTATTTCCTTTTACAGTGATTTCATCACTTTGTCGAAATTGTTGAACTTCTTGTTTCTCACTAGTATACAATATCATTTCAATAAATTTGTAAAAAATTAATAACACAAAGTTTTTTTAATTTAAATGCAATTGATATACCGATTTTGAACCGTTGGATGTTCGACATAGAAATTCTTACGTATCGGTTCTAGCTTTTCTAATGTTTTAACGTCCCAAATTAATTTCTGTAAAGCAGATTCCTCAAACATTCCTTTCGAACTTCGAGAGTTCATTTTTCTTCCTTTATTTCCAAAACTAGAATTGTCTCTTCCTCTTCTATCTCTACTTTGATTGCGATCTCGTGCATACCTTATGAAGGAATAAAAAACTTAACGAAGCCTTAAAATATTTAGAATTTATTTGAAAATAAGACATGATGCTGCAGAAATTTTTTTATCCAGGTAGAGATCAAATATTGTAACTTTTAAAAACAATTAAAACAAACAAATGTTCTGAATGTTACAATTAAATAACATAAACAATTTTCATAAATAAATTAATAAATTAATAAATTAATGCATAAACAGAACTCCCAGTGCTTTGTCCCCTTAAAAAAAGGAAAAAAAGGAACTAAAAAAGGGACTTGAGGTAGAAAAATGGACTAAAAAAGGACTAAAAATAGTTTTGATTTCAACTTTTTAATTGTAAGCCTGATACAATTATTACATTACAATTTATAATAAAATTTTTTTTTTTTGTTATCACAAGGGGAGAGTCTGGGCACAAAATCAGCTATATCAAACAAACGTTCAAAAATTCCCCAGAAATTATTTCTTTAGTGATTTTTGAGGAGGAATTCAATTGTAATAAAATAAAAATCAGAAACAAATTTTTTTTTTCAAATAAAATGGAATTTTTTAAAATCCATACGTAATTATTTAGAAAATATATTTTTCTGTTTTCCAATTGTTGTTTTTTTTTTAATTTTTAAAATAGATTAACAAATTTGAATAGCCTTTATTTGGAAAAAACAAATTTTTTCACGCTAAAACGTTTAATTTTGCTATTGTTGGACATCACCGTTTCAGATTTGGCTGCAAATTTTGTATACGGGTTCTCTACCCAAAAAATTGAACCCTGTTTAATTTTAATTTTTTCGTTGTTTTTAATTTAAACATTGAAAGCAAATTTGGTGAATAAAAAAACATATTTTTTAACTAATTATGGATTTTAAAAAATTTTATTTTTTCGACGAAAAAAAAATCTTTTTTATCAAACATTTTTATAAAATTGTTATTATATTACCATTAAATTTGTTGTAAAAAAAAAAAATATTTTTTTCGTATTTTTCGAAAGATTGTTTGTTATAGTTCCATAAAGTTTCAATAACTTAGTTTTTCCATTTCCCTAAGATGCTTTGCAACTTTTTCATAAGGGGTCTATGTATACAAGGAACCTATATTTATAAAATCGTAAACATGGAAAATTGTTTTGTTTATTTACAATTTTTTATTATTACATAATAAAAGTAATCGTTTCTTAAAACATTTTCACAAAGTTTTTAAATTAAATAGAGAAAAAAAATAATCATATAATTTTTGTTGCATACTACATACTGTATACAGTAGCCCTCCCCTTATTTTAACTTTTTGAGACAAGGAAGATGGCGGTTCCTTTCCTTATTCTAACGCTTCCACTCATCCCCACCACTAAGGATCTAAGAAAGAGAAAACAGATATGGTGGCATCTTTCTTCGCGTCTATGTGCAATTGTAAAATTCATTTCGATTTTTTACAGTGTACCACCTGATTTGTATACACATACAGATGCATGTGTGAACTGACGTCACGACGAATAGTGGGAGAACGACCGAGGGGAAAAAGTTAAAATAGAGGAAGGAATAAAGTTGAAATAAGGGAAGGCTACTGTATGTATATTATAAAATAATTTATAGATGAAAAACAATATGCATATAATTTTGAATGGCTTCATACTATTTTTTAGTTTCTCGAAGTTAAAACTTAAATAATATTGTCATATTTCTTCGGATTTGAAAAACGAATTACTTTTCTTAATCAAACATTTATTCATACGCAGAAAACAAGACTTAAAAAACCACAGAAGGACAATTTAAATTTGAAAGGTTAAAAAAAGGATGTAAAAGGGACTTTTGACAAAAAAAAAACGAAATGTAAAATACATAAAAATAAAAACGTACCACAATGGTAAAAATACATGAAAATTCGCTCGTATTCCAATGGTATTTTAACAAAAGAAAACCAAAAATATATAATTAATCGTAATATCGCAGCATTAAACACCTACACTTGTGCACAAAAATGTTACGAGAATCGAGTAGAATTACATCACGGGGTAACGAAATTCACAGCCTGAAAAACAGGAGTGGAAACAAAAATTTGTTTTACAGTTTTTTATGTATTTTTGATAATTTATGCAAAGAAATTCTGAAAAAGGTACCTAAAAAATGAATAATCACTGTGTAAAATTTTCTGTTTTTTTTTTTATTTGTTGTAGTTGATTTTTTTGGTATTCCTTTCGATGAACTACTATTTTAACACCCGAAACGCTCGAAGGACACTTAAAATTATGTGAAGTACAAGTACTTATCCATGCGCAATGATTCTGTTGTTGACAGATCTTTTATCCTTTTTTTTGCACATAAAGATGTAGGAAAATTAAAGACAAAAGATCTGTAAAAAACGACAAATTGATTGTTGGTTCTTGCATTGTAATATGCTTAGAAAATTTTTTAATTGAAAATTACGATAATTGCTTTACTTTAAAAATGATTCAAATTTTTGTTACATAAAAAACAGCACATGATTTTACATATTTTTAACTTATAGTATTGTCCATAAATTGTATTAATTAATCAAATCAAATGGAATATTGAACGACTAAATTAGTTTGAAAAAATGTGGAATTTTTTTAACACAAACATTACTTGTAGACGACTAAATGGACTACTGCAGTTTCGTTACAAAAATTTTAAAATGTTTTTTTCAGAACTTTCTAAAATTTATTGGTAAGAAATATAAATTTACAATAATTCTGAAAAATCAGTAGCAAATTGCTATTCAATACAATAGTTTAGGAAAAAAAACTGCACTGAAAAGTGTGAAATATTTTGAAAAAACCAAAAGCAATGAAGAAATGTATTATTTTTACAAAAAATATTCATTGTAGACATTACCAGGAAATGTTTGAAAAACAAAAAGTATTTGCTCATGATTTTCCAGGAAACAAAAAAATTTTAGAAAAACGTGAAAGATGAAAATTATTTGTATGCTTTTCTACTTACATATCGCCGACCAGACAATAGTGTTGATGCAACCGTAAATCCTTTAGTTAGAAATAAATTATTTCTTTAAAATTAACTGTAGGATTATTCTGAGAAATCGGCGAGTAAAACAAAGCGTTTCGGGAAGCGCAAACGAAGCGATGAAGAAACGTGCTGAAGTTAAATTTTACGCCATTGACTTTGTCGCTAACGGCAGTCGATACCGGAAATATGTTTGCTGAACAAAACACTATTAGCGCATCAGGAAAACGACGGCAATTTCGAACCAATGATATTGTAGAATTTTTAACCCACTTAAACGGCATTGGTGGACAAATAAACACTTGTGTTTCCAGGGGAACTAAACAGGGGGGTGGGGGTAAGTAGACAAAGAGAAATTAAGCTGCGTGCGCTTAAAAATTGCAAAGAAATTAATTTAGAAATCATCGAGAATTTTCGAAAATAAGTAAAATTCATCTTTCTGAGATTCTCAGTCGATTCCAAGGGTTCCAAAGTTGTCCTTCGATAAAGTAGGTTCTTACGCTAAAAATCGTAAATTAAAAATGTCTGTAAGGGTAATTCCAATTACTACAACGGCCACTGAATAAATGACAAAGAAATGATCTCAGAATTCACTGACAATTATTGTAATAAGTAAAAAACAATCGAATTTTTAAAAATTTATTGATATTTATTTGATGTACATACATACATTATTTATAGCGATAATTCCTACCTTATCAGCGGACCGCGTTAGAGCACCTTTAAGGGGTTTCTAAAACCACTCGGTTGGTAACCTCAATTTCTAACCTCGAATATTCAAATTAAATAGAAACTTAAGAACAGTTTCAGTGCAAATATATTTTAGGACAATTTTACTGTTTTCTTTTTCTGAATGTACGTCAAATTTCAACTAAATCACACACAAATTTTACTTATAAAATTATAGTAAAACTCATAAAATTATAGTAAAATTTTACTCTAATTTTATACATTTTTTAATGTACGGTTCATAATTGAAAATTCCCGTGAGTAAAAATAAAACTACATTTTTTCGAATTCTAGACCGATTCTGAACCGATTGAGTTGAAATTTGACGTACATTAAAAAAAAAACAGTAAAATTGCCCTAAAATATATTTGTACTGAAAATGTTATTAAGTTTCTGTTTAATTTGATTATTTGAGGTTAGAAATTGAGGTTACCAACCGAGTGGTTTTAGAAACCCCTTAAAGGTGCTGTAACATATTTGTACTCGAAAATATATTTAGCTTCTGTTTCAGGTCTAAATACCGACTTCAATTAAATTCGCTTTTAACAATGTCGTATTTTCGTTAAAAAGGTTATATTCCAGCGTAAATTCAAAATGAATTATTATTTTAGAGTATAGTTACAAATTACATTGTACGTTTAAAGAACAACAGATTGAAATAAAAAGAAAAGTGAATTCGCAAGAATTTCATCAACAACGTGAACTGTTTGAGAATAATTTTATTCTTTCAATTTCTTAATGCTCCTTATGGGACCGCTAAACCCATCCTGTTTATAACGTCATTTCCTAACTTAACAAATGCAAATTAATTAAAAAATGAGATATATTTCCAAGTCCCGATCAATTTTAGAGCGCTTTTAGGCAATATAACTTTTAAGGAATGTATTTTTGGGTAACAGATTTTAAACTAATGTTTTAAGATTTTCTTCTGGTTATTCAAACATGGCCTTGTATTTCCCAGATAGCAACGTGAATTCATATAGGGTGCATAATGACGCTCATAAATGAGACTAAAGCGCACGTTTGCGCTCCATGTGAGTGCTAATGAGTCTTGCCTTACTGAACAACTTGTGCATGCGCAAACCACTTCCTTCTTGCCGCACAGTCATTCCACCCGACGCTGATTGGTTGCGCACCAAGACTATTAGCCAATCATGACAACCCAGATAGCAACGTGAGTGTCATATCGTTCTCCATGTGCACTCACAAGTGAGAGTAAATCTCATTCTGAGTCTCCATATGAGTATCATATGTCCTCAAATCGCCTGACAATAATTGTCACTCACGTATGAGTTATGCTTTTATGAAGGAATTCGCGCATGCGCAAACCACTAACGTTCTGTCGCATAGGCGTTCCACCCGACGGGTATATAGGTTACCGACCTATACCGTTAGTCAATCATTACAAGTATCATAAAGTTCTCATTTATGCGTGGAAGCGGAGACTTTTCGCGCTTGCGCAATGCATTTATCTCTCACCTGAAGTCTCATGTGAACTCATACGCCCACACAAATAAGATCTCAAATGTGAGGACATATAGTGAGACTTACGCCTTGCTATCTGGGAAGTATCACAAAAGTCTCATATGTATATGCGTAGAAGCGGAGATTTCTTGCGCGTGCGCAGTTCAATTCCGTACAGTAGTCCCCATCCTAACCCAGATAGCAAGGCGTGAGTCTCACTATGTCCTCACATTTGAGATCTCATTTGTGAGGGCGTATATGAGTTAACATGAGACTTCAGGTGTGAGATTAATGTATTGCGCAAGTGCGAAAAGTCTCCGCTTTCACGCTTAAATGAGAACATTTTGATACTTGTAATGATTGGCTAACGGCATAAGTCGGTAACCAATAGCCGTCGGGTGGAACGCTTATGCGACAGAACGTTAACGGTTTACGCATGCGCGAATTCCTTCATTCGCATAGTCTCATTTATGAGTGTCATTATGCACCCTATATGAACTCACGTTGCTATCTGGGAAGTTATACCGTCGGTTCTTTCAAAATGGCGGAAGTTTATCCAAAGTAGCCCCTTACTATCCCCACTTCCGTAACTCTGTTTATATCCATGCAATGAGTGCTTCTGCGTGTGACTGTCGTGAAGCGAGTGTGGCTCAGCGAGACAATGTAGTGGGTGAGCAGAGGTGAAGAGAGTGGTATAACTTTTGACAAGCCAAATGTACAATTTTGGATAGACATATAAATTTGGACGGTATAACTTCGGGCGGGGCCTACTGTATATTTTACTAATTCCCGAACTCCCATATGCACTCATAAGTGAGATTTCAAACATGAGGACATCGTGAGACTCACGCCTTGATACCTGGGGTGGATGTTTAATTTATTTTCAAAGTTAAATTGACTTCTATAAATTTGAACTCATATTTTTCGGCACAAATACGGTAAGAGCGGATAATTTTATACCCAACTGCGATCTGGATGGTAATTCTATTTAATTCATGAACCCAGATAGCAACGTGAGTTCACATAAGGTGCATATTGGAACTCACAAACTAGATTAAAGCGCACGTCTGCGCTCCATGTGAGTGCTATGTGTCCTCCAATCACGTCACTCACATATGAGCCTTATTAAATAATTTGGGCATGCACAAACTACAAACTTCTTGCCGCATTCCATCTATTAGCCAATCATTAATACAAGTGTCACAAAAGTCTCATGAGTGACGATCGTCATCTGATTGGAGGACACAAATAGCACTCGCATGGAGCGCAGACGTGCGCTTTAATCTTATTTGTGTGTTCCATTACGCACCTTATATATATGAAAGTTTGCTAATTGAAGAAACCTGTAGAGTAAGAATGGCTAACTAGTTGGAATCATATCGGAAGAAGTTTACATAATTTTTTTTACATAACATATGGTGCATACAATGATTAACAGACTACAATACGGAGCTTTCCTGAACCTCATTCTAGTTTCGCACGAGTTTATTTGTATTTGTTTGCTTTTGTTTTAAAGTAATGTGCAAAAAGCATAATAAAGTATGCTGTTATCTCTGTTAACATTTGCATATCTCCAGTAAACCTACTCGGTATTATAAATTGGGAATGTACGAATACCTAACGTAATATAACGTGCTCGTCAGAATTGTTCACTTCAATAAACGTTCAGTGACACAAAGTTTTCGTTCGTGCCATACAGTCATGTATAAATCAACAATGTTATTTGTTTTGTGTGTGTCAGTAATTTTCATGTGCGTAGGTGAGTAACTCGTTTGAAAGCAAATTGCTTTACCACAAAATTAGCATCGGATAACGGAACAGGAAAAAAACTACTACACAAAGAAAATATTGGTTTACGAATAACACAAATAATTTATTATTGATGATTCTTTTATAACTGCAGTGTTTATATATAATAATCTGATTAAATTAACTATTTAAAAAATATTTAATTATAACGTTAACTTTCTTTATTGCCGCTGAAAAGTTGTTTTTCCACATGTAGGTTAAAGCCATGGTCTCAGATAAAAAAGTGTCTTTGACGAAATATTTCTCACGGAGTCATACGATGGTTTTAAATTCTTCAAAATTATTTTTTTTTTACACATTTGTAAATGATAAATGTACGTCTCAATGAAAATGATCTATAATAATATGTAATCTTTTCAATGCCGGTAGAAATACGTGCTGCAGAGGTATGTGGCGTGAGGGAAGTAAAGAAACCCTGTGGGACACATTGTCCGCCGACATGTGATGACAGAAATCCTGCTTGTGATAAAGTACGTTTGATAATTAATTTATAAAAATTGTTCTTATTTTCATAGTTCACAAAAATAATTCACTACTACGTAAAATACGATGCCACTATATTCATTTTGAAATTCAGTAATACTGTCTAACTAGAGGACGTTATCTATAGAGATATAATTTCCAGTATAAATATTGCTATCTGGGTCGTTGTAGACATTGAACGTACAGAGATGTGCACACATCATTTTCAGATCTGTACGTATCCGTTCATTGGACGTTCAGTGCTGATTGGTCAATGAACGTCCACGTACGTAACTTGATGTCCACATATGCGCATACGATGAACGTCCATTTTACATCCATGAAAAAACACTTGTTGGTCGAAAAATGGACATCACTTGTACGTGCAGCTGTGTACGTATAATGGACGTCCGTATATGTGTAGACCGGAAATACAATCTACGTCCATAAATTTATGGACTGAATACGTTCGTAACATGGACATACAGTGAGCGTCCAGAAATGTACGTACATAGGATGTCCGCAGATATAAGTACGGTAGACGTTCGCTTTACGTCCATTTTTCATTCTCAAGTAATGGATGTAACATGGATGAAGTATGTTCGTCCATAGGACGTACTGCTGGATGATTCCAGGTAAGAAAATAAAACAAAACAACCATGCCGGTGGTGTTATGAATCTATGGAAAAATGTTATTGGAAGTCTGACGGCAAATTTTTGTAATTATTTCATTTAAAAGTATAAAGAAAGAAAGGGTTATATGACAAAAGGACCCAAAAAAGCGATAAAAAATTACAATGTTAACAAAAACTAAAGCAATGAAAAAAAAGACTGTAGCTAACCTAAACATGCAAACTTTTCGTGAAGTAAAATTAAATATTATTAAAACAATTAAGATCTGCATTTCAATAGAAATAAAAAAAGAAAAATACATCGCAAATGAATTGATAATAACTTTCCGTGCCGGTAAAGTAGTCGTAAGGGTGTTATCGAGCAGTTCTTGTTGCCCGCTATGCTTTTTCTTTGATCTTCAGCGATTAGCAGTTTTTACCCCCTCGATCCCCTCATCATCCACGCTGCAATGACTTTATTTCCGCCCTAGATACTTAATATACTATTCTAGTAGTGTCTGTTATTGGCAATGTTATTTTTTATCAACAATTCCGATTTAACAGTTTACAAGTTTTTCTGCAATACAATTTTAACGACGCCTTTATTAGAACATTATTAATTGAAGTCAAATTCACTTGAAACTAAATTCGATAATTCACACCGTGAAAACCCCTCGTTATCATAATTTATTTCTAAAATATCTGTTAAATTTCACAGCACAACACAAAGGTGAAGGGTCGAGCCTCAACAGCACAGGCGGGAGGGTGGAGTGGACTTCAATAATATGCGAATTTCGTTTTCTTATTTATTATGTATTTTAAAAGCGTCAGGAAAAATCATCGCAGGATAGAGTAGAAGTCAAAAAATTTATTTTGATAGCTTCGACAGATCTCAGGTTTAATTTTGTATCAGCGATTGATGAGATTTTTTGAACGGACAGTATACTTACTTAACAATAACATATGATAAAATAAGATAATAAGAGTGGACAGACATTTGTAGGATTGTTTCTCAGATAAAGTTAGAACCATTAAGATGAAAAGATTAGAGAAAATATACTATATACAGTGAGAGCAACGAAGTTAATACCGTGGGTTATACACATCCATAACTTTTAGATTTGTACCAACAATATTTTTTGAGCATAATTTTACACTCCTTCATTAAAGACTTCTTTTTAAAAGACCAGCACAAAACTATTAGCATGATTGAACATTTTTTTCTTGAAAACTATAATAATATTAAAAAATACAACAAATGGATACAAAAAAATGTTTTGCTATTGTTAACGACTTTAACAAAGAAGTATATCCAAAGGCAGTTAACAAACGTTGTTTTTCCCATGGTATAGGAAGAAAGGTATATCAACTTTGTGGTTGCGCAAAAGCAACCAATCGACGCTGAAATTGATCGGCTGAGGCAGGGTGGGAACATGTTATAATAAGAGAGGTATAGAAGTAACCAATCAGCATTGATCTATATTGGTCTTTCCCCTTCTCCAGCATGCGTCTTGCAATACCTCTCTTATCCTACCATGGTTTTTCCCAGAAGAATGCCGATGTTTTGTTTCTTACATAGAGTCAAGTTGCTTTGGGATTGCTATTATAACCGGCGTCCTGTATTCGCGTTGTTATTATTAAACATATTGTATTTACAAACTATAGTTGGCTTCGACTCTGCGGCCTTTGGCGCATGTACTCGTCGATTGGACAAGGTTTGGTAGACCGAGCGATTTAATGGAGTAGAGAAAAAAATGCAAATAATAATTTTCAAAACTTTAATCTCCAGAAAATGTCAGACTATTTATTAAATTAAATGGGAAGACTTTCTTCTTGGAATGGGCGAATTAATGATAGAATGTAATATTTTATATATTCTTTTTTGTAGAGAATTTTATGCTCTATCTGTGTTGTTGGAAGCATTTCTTTGTACGATTTGTATTTTTGATAAAAATAGTAAAAACGTATTTTTCAGCTTTTTTCGTTCGACCTTCCTATATCTAGTATGAATCCACTTCAAAAACTAATAAAATATTAAGTTAGGCCAACGGAAAAGTGGTTGATTTTAAACCAACTTTGCCATTCGCGAGATATCGCGAGATAACAAAGTGGGACAATTACAACAAAATAGGAATGAAAGATTCCATTGCGATTGAATTATTATTAAAAAAGCACTGGGGCGTTAGGTGGCATCCTAAACAAAAAATGAATTCGTATTACATTTAACGAAATTATAAAAATAAATTACATACACAATGAATGTCATACAGTAAGTGAAAGTTTGCTATGAAATTTCTCACGAAGAAAAGCAATATTATAATTGTTGGTTTGTAATTTTTCTTCATAACAACCGACATTCACTGCTGAAATCTGTATTTACCAAAACTAGTAAAATTTTAGTTGCGGATTTGATCGCCATCTAGCGTTTCAACATAAGTAATTCATGTTTAATTAATATATTCTTTTCGTCTTATTCTTTTGTTGAACTTTTGAATATATGTGTACAAAAATGACAAAAGACGTAATAATTTATGTATAAATTGTTTTGAAAAATTGTCATTCTATGTTATGAACATTTTTCCATATTGAACAAAAATAATTAAGTGTTATTAAAAAGGAAATATATTTTCGAACATATTTATTAGGTAATTAACTAGACAATATGTTTAATTTTTCAGTCTTGCAAAATTGATGCTTGCGAGTGTGTAAAAGGATACATAAGGGATTCCAACGACAGGTGCATACCGGTTGAAGATTGTCCAGAAGATAGATAATTTACAGATTACTTCAATATACATTTGCTGCCTATAATGTGAAATTGAAATAAAGACATGACGTTGCTGATAATTAAATATTTAACCATATTTATTATTGCCGTATTCTTTTTAATTTGCTGTTATTATTGTTGTTAATAAAAGTTGAACTTTGAATTCTGAATTTCAGTTATGAAAACCTTTGAAATGAGTCCAAATGTTTTTAAAGAAGTCCGATCTATCGAAAATAAAATAACGATTATTATTCGAGCAGTTGGTATTTTACTAGTTTCTTCCTACTATAAACTTCCAGAATATTTTTAGTATTTCCTTAAATTCCGACATTAGTCAGTTATAATTACATAGTAACGACTTGAGCACTAAATTACAATGTTCCGTTCAGTTGTTACTTTCCTTGTAAAATTAAAATAACTTTTTATCCAATAAATACTCTTTTGTCACTTATGTACAAAAACCTTTACAGGACGGTAAATCATATTCAACGCTCCTCATTTTTCACGATTTCGTACCCGCCTTGTACTTCACTAACATTTTAGAGGCGCAGTTTTATATATATATATATAGTATTTTTGTATAGAGATAACAAAATACTAAATGTACGGCCTAGGCCGCGAAATATAAAAACGTGTACAACCTACTGTGTATGATTATCTACTTCGAAAGATTTGGCGGCCTCTCTACGTGTGGTTCATATAACGTACTGTTATTTATCTATAACTATAATGAGTGTCGCAAGCAAGTAATCAAGTTGCAAAAAAAAAAAATTAAATTTTAAAATAGTAATGAAATGATTCAACTTACCTTCAAAGTTGTATTTCTTCAGGTTTTTCGATGTGTTTAATAAGGTTACATACATACAATTGTTACAATTTAATTTCTCTTCTGACACGTTTACAATGTACAATACATGTAACGATCATAAATCTGCAGCTTGTAGAAGATGCAATCATATGGAAACTTGGTTGGAAAGAGAAGAACACGAAATTAAACAAATCTTTTAAATTTAGTTTACTGAAAGATTTAATTATGTACATGCCACTTAATCAACTCTCACACGCAACATATTATTAATGCAGAAGAACATTAACGAGCTGAAAATATTTATGTTGATACTTACTGCAACCATCGAATCAATATTTAATCTAATTATTTTAATTACGGACAGACTTATGGGTCTACGATAAGCGCGTGTCATTGTTAAGATGTAGTCTTTTCTTACGGCTCGATGGACATCTATCCATCCTGATTCGTAAATGGCGTCGCTTATCACAATGCTCTGAAAATATTGGAAGAATTGCATTAGTTTTAAACAAAATATTATATGTAGATATTCTCAAAATAGTGGCCACTGATGCTTCTAATTGACAATTTGATGAAAATATCACATAATGTGATATAAACACAGTCTAACGTTAGCTTTCATGTTCCTTCAACAGTCAAATAAATCGATCCTCCCCAAAAACATTTTATGTACAGATAATTTTGAATTTCTGAATGGTAACAGAGTTGTAATCAGCGTCCATAAAAATCTAAGCCTCATAATTTTCAAGTGGATTTTTACTCTTCAATTACTACCGTATATGAAGCATCCGTACAAGTCAGTAGTTCCATATACCTACTCGATTTTTATTAGGTGACAAAAACTTTCGATTACCAAGGTACTTCAGACGATTTTTTAAAATGTTAACTTAAGTAATATGCCTTTGAATACACAAAAAGTATTTCCAAAATTATGAATCCACTTCGATGTTGGCCAATTAGTACAAGATATCTCTAAATACTACATAGATACTTGAATCTAAACATTTTAAAAATCTTAGGTCAGTGGTACATGACTCTCTTTTTTTCTTAAGTCCAAAAACTTTTAAAAAACGGCAGTCAAGTTTTTGACCAAATGTTTTTTTTTATATTTGATACGGAAGATTCTAAAAATCTAAAAAAAAAACTAGTGTTGGCATGGTGCTCGCTCCCTTCGCTCGACATTTCATGAAAAATTCTAGTTTTCATATTGATCCATAAATAAAATTCCATAAAATAATCATAAAAAAATTATTCTTAAATATGTTTGTGTACAACACTCAAAGCAACCTAAAACATTAAAGACGCATGTATAATCTCCCGAAATAGCTTTTGATTAAAAACACCTGAAATTTGTCATCTATTACTTTTTTTATTATCAATATCAGTTCATCGTAGTTTGGTCAATCATTTTACGCAGACTTACATGGAGTTTTCAAAAGTGCTTATCAAAGTGGGGGATTCCAAACCACGTGTTTGAATCAACAGGTCCCTGTGCACGCGGTATAATATTAAATCGATAAACTTTACGGCAGTTGTTCCCAGGGATATCAAATTGGGGAAAAGTGTTTTAAAACATTTCTAAGCATTTATTTTTCATTATGAATCATATTGTTGAAGACAACAGAATTATTGTTCTTATAAAAATAATATTTTAGATTTGCTGGGGTTTGTTAATAAATGGACATTATTGTCACCCCTGCTTTCTACGTTAATAAGATTCAGTTTGAATTGACATATAGCGAGATGCAGATTTCTTATACTAAAATTGTAATTACCATTACAACACTCAGTGGTAAAAGTAATAAACAATAAACAGCTTAATATTGCTCCCTGAGAAACACCACAAGTTGAACTTTCTTTTCGGGAAGATGTTAATTCCAAGTCCCCAACAGTCATTTACACAGCCTACCATCTGCTAGTTAGGTATGAGTTGATTAAACTACATGCATCTCTCCCCAAATAAATAAGTATTTTGGTCCCAGTTCTTAACGAGATCATCAGATCCATTTAAGAGTGTTGTTTGATAACCAAAATGCGCTCAGAAACCTGATTGAAAGTTAGATATTACATTAAATCGATTAAATAATAGGAATCAAGGCGATTTATAATCTTGGGAAAGCTCGAACCGAAGCAGGCTTCCGGCAATGTTTAGGTTGAAATAATCCCATTAATGACGTGCAATCGAATCTAATGGCCACGACAATTCTCGAAAAAACGAATATTTAACGTTAAAAAATAAAGGGATTTGTGCTCCGATTATTTTTAAAATTTTGTTGAACGAGTCGAAGCTTTAAGAAAACAACATAATTACTTTTGAAGAACACAAACTACTTTGGTTGAATATTTATGTAATTATTAAATTACAGGTTGCAATTCACTGAAAAGACAATTGTGCATTGAATCCAATAATTGTAATCTTTAGTAATTATCAGATACATTGAAATACATATTTATAGGTACATTAATATATGTGTACAATTCAACAATAATTAACATCAAAATGGTTATACATATACTTAATACCAATATACAGATGTAAACGTTTTCATTTTTCTAACTAATTTCCCCTATTTACAGGAACTTGTCTGCGCCATTAGCCGTATTGAAAATTTTAATAAGAAAGTTCACCATTTTTTTAAGATGGTAAAGAAGTAAACTGTTGGATTGTTATTAAATTTGCAAATAAAACGAAGACCATTGAAGTGAAAATATTCGATTTCCCAACAAACTCGATCGCATCGAATCTTTTCATTTTAATGGTTCTCATGTTTTTGCAGGAAATCTAAAAACAATCCAACAGATTCCTTCTTTACCATTTTACAAAAAATTGTGCATTCGCTACCAAAATTTACAATACCTCTAATCAAGTCTCTGCCATTCGAGGAAATCAGTTAACAAAATAAAATGATAGTGCAACATTAACACATTAAGGTTATATATATTTAGATAGTTTCTGATAGATTTTCAGAACTGTACAAAATTCTAGACATCTTGATCCGCGATAAGCAGAACCATTTGGTATTAATGCGGTTCATAGATGTTACTTTATGCCGTTTAATAACTGGATACGATAATCGGTCTTAAACCAATAGCTTATGCACTTTCTTAGAAATTATGAGTAATACATATATCTGATCAGTGCGATACAAGATACGTTATATCATAGTGTACTTCCAGAATAATATTTAATAATGTAATTCGATGCTTACTTAATATCTAGGACATTCATAGATAGTATATATTAATATATAATATACATATACTAATAGTGAAGACATAATACTGGTTTTATTAGAGATCTCGGAAAGCGAAGATATCAGGGATTATACATTATAATAGCTTATTCCTATATAGTACTCTTATTAATACAATTCCAGCTATACTTAATATATAGGATATTTATAAATAGCATACATTGTAAGTAATAGTTCGGGCACCGTAACGGGAATTCTTGATTATCTTAGACATGGACTAAATACCTTGTTATCTATCTGAGCAACATAAAAGGCTATATGTTCTATGCAGTAATCTTTGATAATATAATTTCATCTTTACTTAATATCTGGAACATTTATAGACGGTACATGTATATTATACTAATACATATTAGTCCAGGTACCATTACAGGAATTCTGGAATATCTTAGACATCGACGAAAAACCTTTGTATCTATCTCAGTGACATCAAAGGATATATCTTATCTGCATTAACCCTTTCGCTGTGAGCTTCATGTATACAGGTATAGTTGTAAAAGATTGAAAAAACAGCGAATAAAGAAACAGATATACACCAGAGTTAGGTTTTATTGGGTATGTTGAATCGCTGAATCCGCATTTGAGGACAAATTTATAAAACTTTAAACAGAAAATTCACTATAGCTGTTTGACTTTGAAAAAAATATCCATATTGGATCCGCCATTTTGAATGATTGAAAATTGACTCCAAAATCGTAATCAGCGTCTTCAAAAACATAAATATCCATATTTACAAAAAATAAAATAGGCCGGAAACAACGTAACATTTTGTCCCCACTTTAGAGTTTTCGGTCTTCACAGCGAAAGGGTTAATTTTTGTAAATATAATTTAAACTTGACATAATATCTGGTATATTCATAGATGGTACATGTATATTGTACCAATATGTAATAGTTCAGCTGCCGTAATGGCAATTCATGAATATCTTAGACAACGACGAAAAACCACGTTATCTATCTGGTCAACATTAAAGGCTATATGTTATCTGCAGTAATATTCGATAATATTATGTTATCTTTACTAAATATCTAGAACGTTCATTGACGATACATGTATATTATGCTAATATGTAATAGCCCAGGTAGCGTTACGGGCATTTATGAATATCATAGACATTGACGAAAAACCTTGTTATCCATCTGAGCAACATGAAAGGCTATATGTTGTATGCAGAAATCTTTGATAATATAATTTAATCTTTACTTAATATCTAGTATATTCATTGATGGTAGATATATATTGTACTAATACGTAATAGTTCAGCTGCCGTAATGGCAATTCATGAATATCTTAGACAACGACGAAAAACCACGTTATCTATCTGGTCAACATCAAAGGCTATATGTTATCTGCAGTAATATTCGATAATATTATTTTCTCTTTACTAAATATCTAGGACATTCATTGGCGGTACATGTGTATAATGCTAATAGGTAGTAGTCCAAGTATCGTTACGGGAATTTTTAAATACCTTAGACATCTTCGAAAATCCTTGTTATCGATCTGAGCAACATCAACGGTTATGCCTTATCTGCAGTAATTATGTTGTATGCAGTAATATTTGATAATATAATTTAATTTTTACTTAATATGTAGGACATTCATAGATAGTACATGTATATTATACTAATACCTAATAGTCATGCTACAGTACTCTTGTTAATACTATTCCAGCTATACTTAATATATAGGATATTTATAAATAGCATACACTGTAAGTAATAGTTCGGGCACCGTAACGGGAATTCTTCATTATCTTAGAAATCGACTAAATATCTTGTTATCTATCTGAGCAACATGAAAGGCTATATGTTATATGCAGTAATCTTTGATAATATAATTTCATCTGTACTTAATATCTGGTACATTCATAGACGACACATGTATATTACACTAACACGTAATAGTCTAGGCACCGTTGCCGAAATTCTTGATTATCTTAGACATCGACTAAACACTTTGTTATCTGTCTAAGCAACATGAAAGGCTATATATGTTGTATGTAGTAATCATTGATAATATAATTTCATCTTTAATTAATATCTCGGACATTCATAGTCGGTACATCTATACTAGGGTGGTTCAAAAATCAATTTGAAATATATTTTTTCTCCCTTCGATCGAATTCTTGTACACGGAGAAAAAATTCCCAGAATTTTTGTACGGAAATGTCCTGAAAATTTACCGTGCTGTCCCATAAACGCAGTGCATGTTGTTGGCAAAGTCAAATTTACATTGCTATGCTGAATTTTTTCAAAGTAACATGTAAAATTTCGGATCAAGAGCCCAGTAAAAATTCCTGTGCCACAATACAGCAAAAAATTCCTGTGCCACAATACAGTAGAATTTCCTGGGTATAGCATAGTCAAAATTTTTGGCTCACGGTTCATTCCAAAATGAAAACAAATCAAATGCAAACAGAAAATACCTGAAAATTTTGCACACGATCTCGTTTATTGGGTATAGATGAAACAAATTGCAAGCCTATAAGTAATATCAATAGTTCTTAAAATCGTAAAAGTCTTATCGACATTTATTTTCAGCTGACAAGATATATCAATGTTTGTTGTACATTATTTGTACGCACGAAAAAAATTTCTATTTTACTTTCAACTTGAAAAAGTAATATTTATATTTTATTAAAGTTTAAAGCAATAGGAAAAGGACTAGGACAAAGGACAAAGGACAGGAAATTTTCCCCCGCGTTAATGACGAATATGTCTGTTTGCGGGTCGGCTCTCGGGTGGAGAGGTACAGGACAGAGACAGACAGTACAAGACAGAACTATAGGCACACACAACATCCACCCAGAGCCAGTCCCCCCTACCCCAATATCGGTACCACCAGCAGATTCGGCGGTCTGTGCCTTAGCGAGTACGACGAGGGGCTTATCCCCTCTTTATCCGAGATAAGACCCACGACGTACCGACCGCGGATAAGACGCTGACGGTACCGATAACTGCCGACGGGGGTCGGCAGCGGTCCCAAATACGTACCTTCGCCCAGCAAAGTTCCCCGGTTATTCCACACTGGACATAAGCAGAGAAAATTGCAGGACGGGGATTCGAACTCGGGCCCTTCGCGACGTTCAGTTCGGGCCAGGGTACTGAAACGGGAATAGGGGCGGCGCTTGCCGTTAAATTAGTTCCGCGGAGAGACTACAGTCTGCGTAGATGTCGCTGGCTCGGTGCGCATACGCGTACAGGAGTTGTCTTACGCCGCGCATCTTGCATTTGAATTCAAGTAAGAATTTCCGTGTTCAAACCATTTTGTCAATATACAGTATCGGCAAGGAATTTTAACTCCAAATATTATATTATTAAAGTGCAAATAAAGCTAGTGTTCAATGAAATTCTGAACGAGTGAAAAAGGCTTCAGGGAATTGGCAACCCAATTTTCTGAACGAAATCAATGTAAGTTTTGATAACTTTTATGCTTATTATTTTTCTATTCAGGATATTTAATGCCCTTATGCATAAAATTACATATAGAATTAATATACATCCTTTTAAAGGTAAAATTGCTTAAATTTTTATTTATTTGTTAATTAGATGTCTACTATTACAAGACTATTACAAGATACCTGTGTACCGGATAACAAAAAACCTAATTATTAAATGGCTCATTGCAGAGGATATTCGGGATTTAAGTATATCTATTCTTCCGCAGCGATAATAAAATCTGAAATTTCTAATATATATAAATTTTAATTAGTTTATACGTATAAACTAGGATTAGTACAGGTGTGTTATACGCTTTCATATTCAGTTCGCGGACAAGTGCTTGGAGCACTTTTGCGGCACATTTGCGTACACTCTGTGGCAGGGAATGTCTGTCCACCCTTGCAATGTAAATTGTGTATATATATGACTGAATAAATATTATTATTATTATATTATGTATTATATTTTAAATACCATTAATTAGTTCTAATTATGTAACATGAGTGCATTATATTTAGGCGTATGCGTGCACTTTGATTTTTAGCATGGTATGTTTAAGGGATTTGCATGTATACAATTGAACGAAGCAGAGAATGGGATTGAAAATATAAAAAAATAACTGAAATTAATATGTATACTGAGTATATAGTTTGGTTTACTATGTTGACAAAATGAAAGTAACGATCAAGTCCGATGATAACATTGTTAAGTTGTAAGACTATATTAACGATGATGGATGATCGCACTTGATCATCAATGTTATATCTGCTATCACCAGATGTCAGCAATATGTCCATCTTCGTGTGAGTAAATTATAGATAAATAAGCTTGGAAGCATCTTATATTAGAAAATAAGAACAATTTATTACAAGCAGAATCAATACATGTTTTTGTGAAATATAATTTTTTTATATATTCTTAAACAGCAAATACCTCTGAAAGAAGTGTTAATTTTGATTAAGTATAATGCAAAACTCTTAAATTAGAGCACTTTTTCAAGGTCTCATATCTGAAGGGATTTGCATGTATACGATATTGCAACAGCAGTGGAACACTGATTGCGAGCATTTTGCAATGCTGCTTCCAAATCGTTGTTCGTCATTGATCAATAAACTAATTTGTTAGAAATTTGACATTGCAAGCCTTTTTTTTAAATTGTGAAAACATTGTTAAGCTATTATGCAATGTTGAATTTAAATAAACCGATGGTAAGGTGATGCCCTTGAACAAATAAAATATACGTAAGGAATTTTTTTATTGGTATATTTTTAGTAATATATAAAGTCGGATTTTTAAGTTTATGTCGAAAAGTCAACATCTATGGTGGCAATAACTATATTGATCTACAGACTTTCACTAAAATGATATGTTTAGTATGAAACTCTGTTTTATATATTTGCAAATATTATTTACATAACATCAAATAAGGCTTTCTTTTTAAATGTTTATTTGGAACTGCGCTGTATACGACGACCTCCAAATAAAACAATGCTTTAAGTGCAATAAATATGGTCATAGTGCCTAAAAATGTCAAAGTGAGACACTAATATGCGCCTATTGTGCAGATACACATGCGACTAAAGACTGTACTGACAAAATAAATCCGAAATGCATAAATTGCATAGAAACTAATAAAAGATTTAATTCAACCTATTCCACAGACCACGCCGCAAATGATGAAAAGAAATGCGAATCATTTGCCTCACGTAACAAATTCGTAATATCTAAAATTGATTACCCAATAATTTAAATAATTTAAATGTTCTCTGAACATTTAATTGAATATATTGACGCACAACAAAGTCATACAATTGAATTTACATCATACGAAAATTGTCAAATTACTCTTTCGTCTCTCAGACCCTCAATAGAAATAATGCATCTTAATATACGTAGTTTGCATAGTAACTTTGAAAAATTACTATTACTCCTTCATAACTACAACATGACATTCGATGTTATAATAGCTACTGCAACTTGGTCTATAGAAAATCTTACACTATACAACATTCCCAGATATCACACGATTTACAACGAATGCCATCAAAATCAAAACGATGGTACTGTAGTATATGTCAAGGAAACTTTATCATTTATTCATGAAATTATAACGATAAATGAAAATAAAACGGTACATCTCTGTCTGCATCCGACCAAATCTATCAAAATCGATATCCTTGCACTATACAGACTGCATTCTGAAGATCCGTATACATTCATCGAGAATATTCAACATTTTATTAAAAAATTAGATTCAAATGCAACCCAAATTTTTACTGGCGATATAAATATTGATATACTCAAAAACGAACAAATTTCATTGGATTACTTAACGACATTTAGCGAACTTGGATTTTTGTCAGCTATCAATAAACCAACTCGTGTTACTAACAAATCAGCTACCTGCATTGACCATATTTTTTTACAAATCGCAGCACTGCAACTCAGACATAATTTCTGGAATCCTACAGACAAACATCACTGATCACTATCCGGTACTCACATGTATACCAATTCTTGGTCAAGAATACTACCCTGAGGAAGTTAATAGAACACGTAAAAGATTGGATTATAAAAAATTAATTATGAAATTACAAGCTGAACATTGGATGGATATCTGTAACAATACAAATTTGGAAACATGCACAAATGATTTTATATTAAGACTGCAAGCTTACATCAATTCCTCAACTACCATCTCAACCGATACCTCAAGAAAGAAGACACCTTGGATCACAGAAGGCCTACTGAAAGCATGAAGACCAGGGATAGATTGCATAAACTTTCTACTAAACACCCAAACAATACTGAAATCAGAAATGAATATAAAAATCATAGGAATATTTTAAATAAATTAATTTTAAAGATAAAAAATAGATACTACAGCACCAAAATAGAAAAACTTGCATAAAATCCTAAAAGACTTTGGGAAACAATGAACGACGTTGTGGGAAAAGAAAATAAGACTAAAAAAACTAAAATCTCTTGTATAATTGATAAAGATGGAATTGAAACAAATAATAATCAGTCTATTACTAACACTTTTGTTAATTACTTCACAAATATATAAATAAAAGATACTTTGATCAAATAAAATCATAATCACATCTTATTTTTATTATGTTCATTACATGTATTTCTACCATGAATTTATTCACACTGTCTCCCACAAATGTCTATGGTATAAAGCATGAATTAAATTAGAAGGCGAGAAACATTTCAAAGTTTCAAACAGATCGGCCTAACAATAAGAATAAAAGGAGTTTTATAAACCACTAAGGTTTTATCCCACTCTTGAAAGCGGGAAATTCAAATAGCATTTCGTTTATTTCAAATTGAAACAGTGTATCTGAAGTAAAGTTCAATCCGTCACAGATGTCCACTATTTTCACAATTAGTTAAAAAATTAATGTGTACGTTATAAAAACAAAAGTTTAAAAGTATTAGTTTTAGGTTATATTATTTTTCTGATAAATTAAAAAGTCCAAAAATGTATTGGAATTAATTATTTAAAATTTATAATTTTCGAAAGAATATTGAGTACACATAAAATGGTTGAATTTTGATACATCAATTTACATATACTGTACGCCACTGTAGAAATGTAGAGAGAATTTCTGAAAATATAAACGTCATGCTCATTCGTGCCCCGCGGTCTCAGACAGGCTGCAGGCAGCCATGTTTTATGACGTAGTGTATTTTAGTTCCACAGAATGTACTGCAGTCTGCGTAGGTGGCGCCAGATGTACCGAGGTTTAAGCGTTCAGAAATTTAACATTGCCGTTTCCCTACCCTGGTTCGGGCGGACTAACACTGACGCCTTAGCCCGCACGACCATCACGCCGATGGGAAAAGGACTATTAATAACTGATTCACATATTCATATTACCCTGTATAAATTGACCAAACTTGCTCAAAAGAAATTACTGCAATGAGAACAAAAACAGTTAATCACGAAACTACTCGGTTCGGACCAGTTCAGACCCGTACGTCGGACTACTCGGCCGCCATATTGGTGCCCTTTTGTTTTCACCGCAGTTAGACTCGGTAGCATTCGGATATGTTCAGAAACTTTCGCTTCCACTTCGAGAAGTGGCATAGTAAAAATAATTAAGCAACATATTATAAATTCTTCAAATATTGGGGATTATTTGACTTGCACTAACTTAAAAACTCAATGTCTCAGGAAAACAATGTTTAACTGAGATGCAGTACTTTTAATATGAATGTCATTTTTAACAGAAAGCAGATAAAGCAAAAACATTTTCTATTTTTTTTTCGATATATCTCACCATAAAAAATATGCGGTTAGTGCGCTAATCGGTATCGTATTCCTTCGTTTTTTTCGTATCGAATGACCCCCAAACGACCATCAGAAAAACAATTTTTTGAACATTCAAACCATCAACCTCTGAACTTTCGACGTCTTGGTTAGAGTGAAATTTGGAGTCGAAAATTGTATTCGAGAAACTTGGAAACATCAGTAGTAAAGACATTAAATCCGCCATTTTGTGTTTTTTTAATTTTGAACGTGACTTTCATTTTAAAAACTAAAAAATGAGTCCGATTACAAACACCGGTTAAGTAATATTTTAAATAAATTACGGAATGAATATCGCTCAAGAAATAATAAATTATTCGCGACTCAAGATCTCACGTCAATTAAGACGTCCAAAGTTCAGTGTTTGATAATTCGCATAAAATTGTTCTCCTGCAGATCGTTTGAAGGTCATTCGATGTGAAACAAGGCAAGGAAAACAATGCTCAATAGCACACTAATCGCACATTTTTTGCCGGCATGATATAGCGAAAAATAGAAAATGTTTTTCCTTTATCTGATTTATGTTAAAAATGACGTTGATATTGAATGTAATGTAACTCAGCAAAAACTAATCATTTTCTATTCAATTAGACCTTATTTTAATCGTAAAATCATAAGAAATTTAAAAGTACGTGACATAGAATTTTTAAAAATTTTTTGTGAAAGTTACGAAACAAAAATGAAGAAATTTGATGGTTTTATTGATTATTTTGTAAACAGTTTTGTATTCAAAATTCATGTATAACATTTTTTTGGGGGGTTTAACCAAGGTTTTTTTGTGTCCTGAAGACTTTCGAAAAAAGGTACTTCCGCGAATTTTGAAACAAGTGTGTTAATTTGAGTATCAGAACGAATTATCGCGAATAAATTGAAAAAATGGAATTTTTCCTTTGAACATACAAACTTCAAGCTCCGGGCGCTTCCAGTTCCAATAGCATTTAAAAAAAAACGCAAAAATACGTCTTCATTTTTTTTTTGCATATTCTACAAGAATTCGATCGAAGGGAGAAAAAATAAGTTTCAAATTGACTTTTGAACCACCCTAATGTATACCATACTATTATGTAATATTCCAGATATCGTAATGGAAATTCTTGAATATCTTAGACATCGGCGAAAAAACTTTTCATCTATCTGAGTAACATCAACGGTTATGTCTTATCGGAAGTAATCTTTGATAATATAATTTCATCTTTAATTAATATATGGGACATTCATAGTCGGTACATGTATAGTATATTATACTATTATGTAATATTCTAGATATCGTAGTATATGCGGTAGGATATCGCGGTACATGTATATTATACTAATACGTAATAGCCTAGGCACCATAACCGAAATTTTGTATTATCTATCAGAGCAACATTAAAGACTATACGTTATCTGCAGTAATATTTGATAATATAATTAAATCTTTACTTAATATCTAGGACATTCATAGATATTAAAGTTCTTATACTAATGAGTAATTGTTCAGGCAAAATGATCGCTGAACTTAACCACTTAAATAATCCGCATTATTTAACGATGAGCAACGAGCAGACATTCACCGGGCCGGCAGAGGACATTTTATCGTGGAAGCAATAACTGATTATATAGATCCATGCATACTTAACATCTAGAACATTCATAGTTATTTTATGTTGTGTTAATGCGTCATTGTTAAGTGACTTTAAACATTTAGATTGTTAAGGTTATATTTTATCTTAGAAACGACCAAACACGAGGAGCTATTTATCATCTGACGGTTAGTACATGCATTATATAACAATATTTGCTTAATATCGTTGACATTTATAGATAGTATGTGTGATTATAATGCCTAATATCCCTACAATAATCTTTGATATCTTGTACTTTTCGTGCACGTAAGGAAATCAGCAATCCCTTTTTATAGAAAATGAAATATAAAATGGCAGTATTTAATCAGACCTATGGAAAGTTCAGTTGTTCATGCATCATAGCGTTCATCAACATTTATTATAGAATATTAATGCGGTTAAAATGATGCATGTCCTTTACGAGAACCTTGGAAAAAATGAAATTTGAATTGAATGTTATCAGAACTGTTAGTTATTTTTTAAATGTTTTAATCAACATTAACGAAAAATAGTTCAAAGTCTATGACCATACTATTAGTAATTATTAATAATTTTGGAAGTTGTGGAGTACCGAGTAACGAAGTTGTTCACATGTTTTACCACGTAAGGTCCATCGTTGAAGTATTCGAGCTCGAAGTCTGTTTCTCCTGTACCGGTGTATTATTGAAGAATCTTCTTTGCCAGTTTTATTTCCCAGTCCTGCAGTTGTCTGTCAGGGCCGATGGAAAAATTGATTCCTGCTAGTATTTCGGGAAGAAATGGTGGTTTAGATTGCCCAGCTGCCTTCAGAATAGCTTGCACCTGCCGCTCATCTTTCAGATGAACTTTAAGAGGACGACAGTTGTAGGAGTCAGATAAATTTCCAACGCGTGAAAATGTTATTGGATCCGAACAAGACACCAAATAATAATTGAAAATAGCATGTATTATTTTGAGATCATGGGTTGCAGAATCCCCTAAATTGTCACTTGATAACTCCGGAATAGAGTATATGAAGAAATTATGAGCACGTTCTTTTTGCTCATAAAGTTCAGCTATTATCTTGAACATCATTTCCAAAGTTACTTCTTTAAGTTGTTCTGGTTCTGAGGAAACTCTTTTAGATTTAGAAAATAATGTTTCGTGTATTTTAGAAGTTCTATCCTCGATAGTTTGCAGTTTAATCGGTAAATCGTGGAGTAAACCAAAAGTGAAATCTTCATTATGCTTCTGAAGATCGTTTATCATAGATTTCAAATAGTTGAACTCGTCTTTTATCCAAGAAATCACAGTCTCGTTTATATAGAGTTGGCCTAATCCGAACACTGCTTGATGACTCATATTCACAAAAAAGTTAAATAGTAAAGGATAACTTTTTGTCACAACTTAAATAATTAGACTAAAGATGGACGTTGATGTAGTTGAACTAGAATTTGAATACACTGATAGCAATATCGATAAACTGCCCTAATAAGCTGATTGATAAGAGATTGAAATCGTTAGGGCGTCTGATACCAACTGGGCTATCCCTTACTTGTTACCCATTTTATATACTTGGGCCATTTTATTTGTGCAAAAGTGGGGGATATTTTTTAGTGGGAATTGCGTGGCTTTTATGCGCTAAGTTTATAAACCAGGGATTGGCCTCTGATATCTGGATGGGGATTCCCCTACTCAGGAAATTTAAAAACAGCCTAATATTCGATTTTTTTCCAGCTATTGCAAAATTACATAAGTCTAACTACGCATCGGTAAGCATAAACTATATATCCAATCTATTTTCACTCCGGAAAAGTATTGATTTACTACACTTTTGAAATAAGTTAATCAACATGTAATAATTATGAATTTTGAGCTTTTATGTGCTAGTTTCGATGCTGCCCGCGTAGTACATATTTCTCAGAATGTTTTTAGGAGCTCCTAAGAATACCCGAAATGTTTTGATAACGTCAACAGGCACCGCATTTTCTTAAAATGTTCTAAGAATATGAAATATGCGCTTTCATCATCCTATTATCGTTTCCAAGGCATTCTGAGGATATTCTGAGGATCCGATAAAGACGGACATTATTAAAATATCTCGAGGAGCTCCTGAGGATAAAAATTGTAATGAGGAAAGGAAATATTTTGTACAACTGAACATTTTGAATAATAAATTGGTAATGAAACTTATAAGTTGTAGATTGCAGATCTGCCGGTATTATTCGAGGATTCTGATATCGGAATTAACCCTCCTGCGCACTAAGCCCTATATATACGTCCAAACGAGGTTTTTACCGTAGTCGGAAAGACGTATAATATATACGACCTGACAATTTTGGCTATATTTTTTGACTGGGGAATTTTTCAAGGGTCTATTACGGCTCAAATTAAAGCAGAAGATTTCCTCTTCAAGATAGACTTGGTCTAAATGATGATTTTTATTTATTTTGTTTCGAAAACATCAATAAAAAATGGCTAAATATTATCGAAAATATGTGTTTTTTATCAAAGTTGAAAACTTGTTCAAATGAAGCTCAAAATCTCTACTTGGAGGTTTTTGGGGTCGCTGATTACGAATTTGATGTCCGAAATCATAAATTCAAAATGGCGGATCCAATATGGCGGCCAAAAATACAAAATATTGACCTATTTTTATGAAACTTGGCACACAAGGGTTTTCGGGTCGCTGATAAAGAATCTGATGTCAATCTAATGTTTTGTGAAATACAAAATGGCGGATCCAATATGGCCACCAAAAATACTTTTTTCGTGAAACTTGGTATACATAGGTTTTCGAGGTCGCTGTTCAAGAATTTGATATCTGTTTTTTGAAATTCAATAAAAATAGGGCCCCGAATGCACAAACTTAAAAAAATACAGAAAAATAGGAACAAAAACGGTAATAGACATTATTCATAGCCACCAATCCTAAAAAACGCGTTCATCATAAATCATACATGTTTATAAATCAGAAAAATTACTTTTGAATGTAGCATTCGAAGCTACTATATTGAATCCAATATTTTGAATGTCAGAAAGCTGAGATTAGATTCTTGATCAGCGACCTCGAATATCCCTGTACGCGAAGTTTCAGCGACCCCAAAAACGTAGAAAGTAATGTTTGCAATTTTGCAAATATGTAAAATAACAAACCTGGATACGGTAACGGAAAGTCGGGTAAAACGCTTACGCAAGAGGATTAAATTATTTTTTTTAAAATAATTTTTATTAGGTGCCTTTATAATGGTTAAATATTTCACACTTTCAGAAAATTTAAAACGTTGAATTTCCTATCGATAAAATTATATTCTGCATTTTTTTAATTAAACTATTTTCTGTTTTAATTACAGATGAAAAATCAATCAATCAAGCACACTAATTTCAGTGTAAAAAGAATGGTTTGAGAGAAAATTCAAATATATACTATCTAATTTATCTTTGTGATAGTAGATGGAAAAAATGGATAGTTGATGTTACTATTTAAGTAGTAAAATGCAATGCAAACTTCATTCAAAGTTATTGCTACTAGTATGGTCAACTACTTAAGTAGTAACAGCAGCTATAAAATATGTCTAGTCCACATCTTACTATTGACCTACAGACCTACTCTTGTGTCTTAACCACATACTTAGCCATCTATTTTATTCCGTGTACTCAGTAAAAACATTATTGAGACACGAGTATTTGTCAACTAAATCCTTGATATTTAAAACTTTTTTTGAATTACAACATCTCTACAGATTTAGCCTCAATTACTATGTCAACTTTTAAACAATATTTATTTCTATTTTAGGTACAAAAATGTATTGTTAAGTCTTTGCGAATGTCTTTCGGAAAGTATTGTGTTTAATAGTCCGCATCATCATTTGTTTGTAACGGATTCTCTGTATGGAAAAAATATTCTCTGCATCTCTATATGGACAACACAACCTATACCCATGGCCTCCTTTAAGCAAGCAACAACTCGAAATAACTGAAATCGTGAAAAACCAAGTGTCTCCTTCTATTCTAACTAATTAAATTATAGAATAAACTAAACTAGTTAGTAATGAAGTGACTACAAAATTCAAATATGATAGAACTGCATATATGTTAAAGATGGGAGATTTGAATTTCGAATCTCATAAAACTGCGTATTTTAATAAATGAACCGTTTATTACAGGGTTTTGATACGCAGAACGCTTTACAGATTTAATCGAGCGTTAAAAAATATGTCATGCAAGAATCTCTTTTGATAATTCGCTAGCAGCACATGAAAAATATTTTAAATGA
This sequence comes from Trichopria drosophilae, assembly GCA_030407085.1. NCBI lineage: Eukaryota > Metazoa > Arthropoda > Insecta > Hymenoptera > Diapriidae > Trichopria > Trichopria drosophilae. The sequence goes on along the minus strand of CM059584.1, from coordinate 136,962,336 downwards.
CATCGCGTATCCCCTAAAATATAATATTAATTTTAAAATAACAGGTGTTTTTCGTCAAATGTAAACGGAGACGTATGTAATGGTAGTTTATACATCTATTTCTACATTAAAAGCAAAAAGGAAAAGATAAAAGTTTTGAAAGTGGCTGTAACAAAAAGGAAATGTTCTTTTTCGTTAATTTCCCAATTTAAATTCTGAGAATATCATACATATTTGGTATATTTAAAAGGTTTTCTTCATTTTTGGTAAATCAGTACATCGTTGGTTCGATACTTTTATTGGTAACACATATATTGCATTCCAAACGCCATGTTGTAACTGATAAAAAGGTCGAAAAACTGATTTACCAGGCATAAAACGGATTGGGGCTATATTACGGGAAACGAATTCATCGGATGAGAAATCAGTTGGAACGTAAATAGTCATTTGAAGATTTTATGCTATATCTGCACGTGCACGATAAATGTCACCCCTACATTGCATCAGCAGTAACTGAACCGTCATTTCGCCAACCCAAATTATGTATATTTTAGTAAATATTTTCCCTTTATGATGTCATGTACCTTTGCTGATCAACCTGCAATTTTTTTATTACGATGCAGTTACATCGACCGCCTATATTAATACAAGTATAATGCTTAGAAATCAATAATTTCTCATCCATTTAAAAAATTTGAAAATCATAATTTAACACATTCATACTTCTTTAAGTCACAAATTCTTTAAATTTGTAAATGTTTGATTTGTAGGTTAAGTTGTTAGTTACCATGTTATAATCGTAGTCATGTAAACATAATTTAAATTGTATAATTCATCAGAGGAATGTTTTGAAGTGTTGTGATTCGTGTAAGAATGAAGTAATATTTAATAAAATAGACATTTAAATTATAATCATGAAATACTTAGTTAAAATTGTACCCCATAAAATGTTGGCCATTATTTTGAAAATAACATTATATTGATATATTAAAACGTACAATTGCCAATGTATTGAACATTTAATAGAATAACATACCTGATCTGTTATGTCGGATCCACACCAATAAATGAGTGATAATTCAGTCAGAGCAATGGCGATCATGGCTGAGGGCGTTATAATGCACATTATTTTTTGGCACCTCAGTATTTCGTATACATTTAAAATAAGACATGGTCCAGGTAAAATTACCATCACAGCAAACCAAATCATGAAAGCCTTATTTAGTTTCTCTGCAAAACTATTATATTCGAAGATATATTACGATATAATTTCATTTATATTAATGATTAAGTTTCTGAAACTTGTTACATTTTACAATGTATAACGTATAAAGATCTATTACTTTCTTTTTATTGTAAAATAATTGACAAAAATACCTTAAATACTTAAGGATTAACATTGAAACTAACTTTGCTATTAATCCCTTAAATATTGTATGCTTTGCATATGTGATGAATTCCCTCCATCATTTGACTTAAAAAAAAAATCATTTTAGAATAATGTCAGTGAAAAATAATGTGATTGGGTAATTATTGTTTTTGTATAAAAAATGTCACTACAATTTAGAGCTAAATAACAGCAATCTGATAATCTAATATGCTAGTCTATATTGACAAAATAAAACAGCTACGATAAAAACTAAAACAATTTCATGAAAAAAATACAGGTTACACCCATTGTTTGGAAACCTTTGGTTTTTTTTACTTAACGTTGCCCATTACTTTTCTCTTGATAAATCTCTGTATTGATAAAAAGCAACTAACGTACTGTAAACTATTACGATTATAATATTAGTATTGTACGAATCGAAAAGCAGATTCTGTTAATCTTATAGTAAAAAATAGCGCCTGTGTTCAGAAAAGAGCAAGATTTCAGTAGAATGAATTTCGGCAGTATTTACATACAGTTGTACATTCGGTGAATAAATGGAATTTTTGTATCAAAATTTTCGTAACTTGTTAAAATATCCCCAGCTGAATCACATTTGTGCATTCGACCAACAATCAAAAGGTCCCGAGTTAAGTTAATTAAATCAACCGAGATTGCCCGTTATGGTTTTGTGTATACAGTAGTTTCCCCCAATATTTGCGTTCCCAATATTTGCTACCCCCTAATATTTGCCACTAGGTCCGTCCCAATATTTGCCTTACCCCTCGATTTCTGTTCCCCACCACTTCTCACAGAATGGTAATTCTGTGGCAACACGCACGCGCGATGTAGGAAAGGTTAAACTGATTTCTTCTGGTCGACGCTTGCGCGTTTTATAACTGTATATCGGCGGAGTGAGAGAAAAATGTCTTCCCCTCACTAGGCAAATATTGGGAGGGTTGGAACAGGACAGACAAGACGGACGAGGAAAATATTGGAGGGCACCACTGTATAATTCTCAGTATAATAGTGACTTACCCAATTATGAATAGATGGTCTTCAGTAAACGTAGTTACTATTTCTTTATCACGTTGAAATTGAGTCAAGTCATCAGTAGGATTCTCGTCTATAAAATCATCCATATTGTGAGATATCCTGTACGACAATATCCTGCATTGTAAACACACTTGCATCATTAAGGCTGAGACTAAAATATCTGCTCCAATATTTGATAAAATCGTCAAAATGACTGCTGTAAGTTCGTGTAAAATAGTTATTTCATAATATACTGGTTTTCCGACGTCGTATGGATACCAAGCTGCTATTGGTAGAGTTGCAAGTGTATTAATCGAGCCTTCCAGTCGACATTGGATAAACGGAAGACCAATTTTAATAGAAGCTGCGAAACCCAAGGTCGTAACATACACTACATGAATATTCCTGCAATTAGTATGGTTGAATATTTCAAGGATAATAATAATCTGACGTTAAAAGAGGCACCGGTATTTTAAGTAGAATTCGCCGAATTCTAGAGGATAATCTGTTACAAAAAATGTTATTGTCTTTACTTCAAATCTTAGTTGTTAATATTTACAGACTTTTTTATATTTAATGCTCTCTCTAGGTGTTTTCTTTTAAATTTCATATAAATTTAAAAAGCGTAAATAACGCATAACAGCAGAACATTTCCAGTTTGTATATAATTAAATTGAATGAATTATTGAGAGTTAAAAAAATACGTTCCTGAAAAGAAGGTGACGATCATGTACGGGTAAAGTTATATGATTGATATTTAAATTTTCTTGTCGTTCTTTAAATAGACATGAGTACCTAATACAAACATTGTGTAAATGTCAAATATATATTCAAAACCTGCAATAATACACAACAGGTGGCAAAGAGCCATCGAATCCTGATCTGTACGACAACGAACACCATAATACGGCAGGTGGCTTTTATTGATTGACACCTCACGTCCGCCTGCCTGTTGCTCTATTTACCCATCATCGATTACGAAAACGTCATTTTTTTGTAATTCGGGTTAAAGGAGAAGGCTAGTATAACAGAAACTGACCAAGAAATCGAATTGACATGATCTTCATAAAGCTTCTACCTGGATCAATGGAAAGACAAAAAGTATGGACATGACTGGTCCACTGCTGGGACCAATTGTCGTACGGTTGACTTTCAGTACCTAACATCAACAAAGTGTGTCTACAAGTTATAGCTTTTCCAAGATCAATTGAAGAGTATGGTAATCTCCAAAACTTTAAAAATCTCGATGAAGTAATTCTATCATTTTCAGGTTAACTTTCTTGATTCGAAAGATATCGCGCGTCAAATTAATTCTGGTAGTACAGAGATTTATTCAGGATCACCCACAATTATCTTTACGAAAGAAAATTCTTATTACAGACAAACTCGAAGCAGGCAGAAAAAGTTGTAAAAAATGAGTATACTGACATCTAACCCAGTACAAATATTTTAATGTAATATTCAAAACTTCAATTTCAGACAACCTGAACTTACTTCAGTTAAATGCCGAGAATAGTGAAAGCCCCTAGGGCTGGAAGGATAATTTAGTATTGCACAGCTTATCAGTATCATGATTTACTGGTAATTTTTAAAATATATTTCTAAAAGGAATAATTTTTATTAATTAGGAAGGTAACCTTCTTCATTGATTATTAGAGCTGATGAAAACTCGAGATAAGCATACTTTTTTAAATTAATTACCCCGGTCGAAACACGGGGAAATTGGGAACAAAATAACGTTTTCCTAGCTGAACTCCGAGTTAGAATGATCTCGTCAACATGAAAAATTGTGATAATAACAAATCAAATTTATACATACTATTTTTATATATAAATAAAATTTGACATTCTGCAGTTGTACTGAAAAATATCGATTTATTATTAACAATCTTTGTATGTTATGTTTGTGTTTACTGTACAGTTATTACCGCTTTTTTATGATTGTAATAATCTATTTTTACTTATTTATAAAACAAATTGATACAAGATAGTTTTATGTATTTCTTTATAAAAAACTTACTTGACACTTTTTACAAAATCTTCTGTAATTTTTACTTCCTCTCCGTTGCGTGGTTTGCACAATCGTTCGTCAAAGGCTGTTTTCAAAATATCTACCACCCAGGAATGGTCGAATGTGAAGGTCAAGATTCGACCTATTCCAAATATAATGGCGACTATAGAAAAAAATGGTGTTGTGTCGAGCTTGCCATCGTAATATATCTTGGAACACATGTAAAATATGATTTGGCTGAGAAATAATGAAATGGCAGCGAACTGGAATAGCGTATACAGATGATAGTAACATTTTGCCGTACGAGTCCAGTTAGAGGGGCACCAAAATCCTAACATTGTGAACACAATGAACGGCAGCGGATACACTTGAAACTCATAAGTATTTAGATATCGTTCTTTCAAAGCACTAATTATTTTACTCCTAGTAGGCTCTTTCACACGGTTGAAAATAGTTTTTCCCATTGGCGAGTATTTTCGGCAGTAACGGCGGCAATGTTATACTGATGGATTTGGTATGCCTGTATATTTAAATAATAGAAAAATATACATAATATATTGTACATTTAAAATTTATAAAATTGTTTGCATTTTATTAAAATTTCTTGATTTTCTCAAAAATGTGTTTCATTTTTGAAAAGTATTTAATTTTCTTAATAATTTACAGACATTTTCAGGAATTCAACAACAACTTACTTAATTGATAGTTATGCATTTACGATGAACGATTTTAGTCTGAAGAAGACTATTCACAAATGATTAGAACATGAATTAATAACATAGAACCATCCAAATTTTTTTTAGCAGTAAAATGGACTCGTTGTCTAATTTCACTCATCATGTCAGTATTTTAAGATATCTGATCCGAAAATTGGTTTTTCTTTTACAATTTGAGGTTAGGATATGTGTAAAGTCAAGTTATGTCCAAACTGATTTGTTTCCCCTCCCGTGTTAATTTTTCTATAAGTAAATTCAGTGACTAATTACGTAGACCCGCAAAACAACTTTTTTGTCATTTTTATATTAAGGTCTCAATTATTACTTGTAAATTGCTGGAATTAACTAGAAAGCACACTACTCCGATTGGATAATAGAAAAATTTGTGATGCATTTGTTTGAACTCATTTCAAACAACATTTTTGCTTTTCAAACTACTAAAAATAAAATTTGTCAACTTGAACTCGCGATAGGAGGTCAATTTTTATCTTTTCAAATAAAAAAAAATGGACATTGTAAATTAGGGGTTTCAAAGATACAATTGACAATGTTTTCTTTAAAAGAAATAAATGTGCATTTTATTCTAATCAAAAATAACTAAATACACTTTATTTAAAATAAAAATGGGCATACTGGACAATACTGTTTTAACCAAAATCACTCCTAAACTGTGAAAAGTATTTGTAAAAATTGGTAATGGTAACGAAAATTTTCGTCGGTGATAGTTGATGATTTTGTGGCATAATTACACCTTTTAAAGGCCCTCGAATGCCATAGAACGAAATATATTTTGTATCGCAACAAACGGAATTAACCATAAGCCAATAATAAATACTGATTTAGTTAAGTAGTAATGCCAGATTTAAGTCATTAATCGAAAATGAGAGAGAAACTATAAATAATGTTGAAATTTCAGGTAAGGAAAGAAAAGTTTTTTTATTTTTAATTTATTTTTTATTCGTGAAAGGAAAACTTGTTATAGAGCAATTTCGTGATCAGATTTTAATTTGGTACATGGAACATTCGTAAAAGTATTTTTTGGTTTCTGATTTAGAATGTTGTTGACCTACATTATTAGTTATAAATCTTACCAAATATCACCAGTTATTTACTGAGAAATCAATGGTCAATAATACCTTCCAGTTATATATGTTAATATTTATCTTATTTTATAAATAATATTTGAAATTCTGACATAAAATGACTGAATTCATCTAATCAAATATATTATTTAGATAACATATTGCACATAAAAGTACAAATTTCTCAATTGTTATGTAGATGCACTTTGCCTTTCTGCAACGGTTTCACTATATGAAGCCAACTTTTCTTGCATTCCACTTTTCATGACTTGTTAGTAAATCGATAAAAAATGATTTCACAATCTATTCTGAACGATCGACGCTGTTGACAACGCAGCAACGCGTTATTTAGATAATTGTATTTAATAAAATACAAATACTTGAACTTAATTTGCAGCTCACAATACCAAATATTTTTGCGGCTATTTTTAAGGTCTTCGGCCCAGCGATACTTCACTTTTTCAGACAAGCTTTTTTACTGCACGTATCTTGATAGTTAAACGATAATGTAATTAATAATAATTATACAAAAACGTAAACGATTTCAGTTTTAACTTTTTATAACATTTATATATCGGAGAAAAGTGATCATTGAATTGCGAATTTATTGAAAACATCCTATATGATTTGTTTTAAGTAAGCTAAAACCTCATTTAGTCTACTTGGTTAACTATTTTTTAATTAGTAAAACGATTCAGAAATACGTTAAAAAAAGGTGTCGATATTTATTCCGACTGTAAGTTTGAACATTCTTTTGCAACATTTTTTGCACTAAACCTAAAAGTTTTATACAGAAAAATACCTACTAGTTAAGTTTTGGTATTTTCGTATACTTTCTAGGGAAACATATACAGGGTGTCCGAAAAGTATGGAAACACTCAAATATCTCGGAAAATCGACATCGAATCGTAAAAGTAAAAATACACGTATTCAATGGTTTCAAGAGAGCTATCCAGTGACACCTAACACAACCCCCCACCCCCACCCGCTGGGGGTGATAGAGGGGGTAACTTAAAAATTTTAAATGGGAACCCCCAATTTTTATTGCAGATTTTGCTTCCTCAGAAAAAGTTACGTAAATTTTGCCTACCATTATAATTGTTTTTGTTGACAGATGGCGCTGTAATCAACGAAATTAAAAAATTATTCTAAAAAGTTTTAAAAATCTCGCGAAAAACACAACGGATCAAAAAAGTAAAAACACACGTATTTAATGGTTTCAAGAGAGCTATCCAGTGACACCTAACACGACCCCCCACCCCCACAGGCTGGGGGTGATGGAGGGGGAAACTTAAAAATTTTAAATGGGAACTCCCAAATTTTATTGCAGATTTCTCTTCTTCAGAAAAAGTTACGTAAATTTTACCTATTATAATTATTTTTGTTAACAGATGGAGCTGCAATCAGCGAACCACGTACCTGGAATAGCGGACCACGTTTCCAAAATTTTAAATGACGTCTTTTGCCTTTAAATATTTCAAAGTTCACCGATTCTTACCGCGAGGAGGTAGACGATTTTGAGAATCTTTTTTTTTTATTTTTGTATATTTTTTTTTTGTTTTTACCTTTTATTTGTTTTTTTTTTATTTTTTTAATTTTTTTTCTATTTTAAAGTTTAAATTTTCCTTCGCTTCTATTTTCTTTACTGGATTTTTAACATGTCTATGCCCACTAATTTATAAGATGTTCGAATTGAAGTCCTTCAGCAACTTGACAATATCCCAATCGTGCATAGAAGTTATCATAAACTTTTTGCAGCATTTCTTGAGATACTGTATTAGAACCTTGAATTATTTTTTCTTTCAACTCATCAATGTCTTTTGGTTTCGTTTCGTAGACCTTGTTCTTCAAGAAACCCCAGTAAAAATAGTCCAGAGGAGTTAGATCAGGTGACCTCGGTGGCCACTCGATCGAACCCCTCCTACCAATCCAACGTCGGGGGAAAATATTATTTAATAGATTGCGTACAATCAAACCAAAATGACAAGGAGCTCCATCCTGTTGAAACCAGACATTATCAAACGCTATACCAGCAATATTTCGTATTGCCGGTATAATCTGGTTATTTAACAAATTACAGTACCTTTCAGCCGTGAAATTCTCTTCAACGAAGAAAGGCCCAACAATTTGATTGCACAAAATGCCAGCCCAAACATTGATTTTCTGTGGATGTTGTGTGTGAGTATCTCTCATCCAATGAGGATTTTCGTCCGACCAATATCGTAGGTTGTGCCTATTAACTTCTCCACTCAACTGAAACGTAGCTTCATCAGAGAAGCATATCCAGAAAGGAAATAATTCATTTTCGTCACAACGTCTCATCATTTCCTCACAAAATTCTAATCTCCGATCGAAGTCATCTTCCGAAAGTTCTTGTACATATTTTATTTTATATGGATGGAACTTATTTGCTTTTAATATTTCATGGACAGACGATTTGCCGATACCAGTGGCTTGCGCAATCTTTCTTACCGAAGTATGGACGTCCTCAACGACACTTGCACAGACCGCTAAACTGTTGTCTTCGTTCGTGGACGTTTTTGGTCTTCCTGATTTTGGTCGATCATTGACAGAGCCAGTATCTTGAAACCGAGAAACAGTCTTACAAACAGTTGATTTGCAAATAGGTAGACGATCAGGATGGGTATCATTAAATTGGCGGACGACTTGTTCGTATGTTCTTTTTTTATCGCCGCATCCTCGCAGAATAAGGATTTCGATCCTTTCTTTTTGTGTCAAAGACATAGTATGCCAAATTACAACAGGAGGCAGAATACAGAATGTATCGAAATGGAAGAAATATGAAGCAAAGAATGAAGAAATAAAAGAAATATAAAAAATTAGAAGAAATTCAAATGTTAGAGAAACATTACATTAAGTATCAAATAGCGAGAACGAAGAGAATTGCGATTTTTTGCGGTACGAATTTGACCAAGTTTTCGACAAGAGTGACGCTCGCATGTGTAATTTTCACAAAGCTGAAAAATAACCGAGACCTTGACTCATTCAAACAATAGAGCTTAACTAATACTAAGACGTGCTGTTTTGATTTGGACGCTGACGATGTTCGATTATTGACTACTTTCTCTGTAACACTGGCAGTTGAAAAAATCGACCGAGTGTATGCAATGGGTTTCCGCAAGCGATACCTACAGTACTTTCACACAAGTATACAAAATCACAGTCATGCAAGAAAGCCATAACACCATATGCGGATTTGGTCACCATTTACGCTATTCGGATACACGACATTCACTTCCTCGTAGAATAAGGATGTCGATTCTTCATTTTTCTGTCAAAAACTTTGTATGCACAATTACAAGGGGGGAGCGAATAAAGAATTTTAATATCTGGAAGAAAAGGTAAGCAAATACATTAAAAAAAAACATAAAAAAATTTAATAGTGAAGAATAAAAAAAAGGTAAAAAACAGAAATCAAATAAAAAAAAAAGTAAAACAGAAGATTCTCAAAATCGTCTACCTCCTCGCGGTGAGAATCGGTAAACTAGAAATATTTAAAGGCAAAAGACGTTATTTAAAATTCTGAAAACGTGGTATGCTATTCCATGTACGTCAAGTTAAATATTTTTTAGTAATTTTTTAATTTCGCAGATTGCAGCTCCATCTGTTAACAAAAATAATTATAATAGGTAAAATTTACGTAACTTTTTCTGAAGAAGAGAAATCTGCAATAAAATTTGGGAGTTCCCATTTAAAATTTTTAAGTTTCCCCCTCCATCACCCCCAGCCTGTGGGGGTGGGGGGTCGTGTTAGGTGTCACTGGATAGCTCTCTTGAAACCATTAAATACGTGTGTTTTTACTTTTTTGATCCGTTGTGTTTTTCGCGAGATTTTTAAAACTTTTTAGAATAATTTTTTAATTTCGTTGATTACAGCGCCATCTGTCAACAAAAACAATTATAATGGTAGGCAAAATTTACGTAACTTTTTCTGAGGAAGCAAAATCTGCAATAAAAATTGGGGGTTCCCATTTAAAATTTTTAAGTTACCCCCTCTATCACCCCCAGCGGGTGGGGGTGGGGGGTTGTGTTAGGTGTCACTGGATAGCTCTCTTGAAACCATTGAATACGTGTATTTTTACTTTTTCGATTCGATGTCGATTTTCCGAGATATTTGAGTGTTTCCATACTTTTCGGACACCCTGTATACAGATTGTATTAAATTTAATCATTTCGTTTATTAAGTGGTAATAAGACATCCAAAATCCAGAATCATGTATTGTTGCATTTTTCGAAATTCTCCTGACACCATGATAGGACTTTTGAGGATCCTTAATGTATCAAACATACCTTTTACATCATTTCATATTTTATAAAAGCCTTTGTTTTAGGTTCTCAGAAGTTCCACGAACACAAATGATGAACCGATGTTCCGTATAAAGAATAATTTCACAAAAATTCACATTTGTTGAATATCACAGTTTCGTGGCACATTTTTATTTAATGGATTCATTAAAAACATTAATTACATTTAATTACTAATTAACAAAGGTCTGGATAAAGTATAGAATTTAGTCGCCTCGACCAAAAAAATGAGTCTATAGTTTTTAATCAAATCTTGACGTTTTAGCTCTTAAAGAACTAAAATATGCAATAAATAAAATTGATGTCCGGGATCTTGTCAGTCCCATTTTTTTTTTGATTTCGCGATAACTTAGAACTGATTAGTTTCAGAAGCATATAACTAAGAATAATAATAATATCCATTACGTCATATAATAATGGTCAATATAGGTTTTGGTATCTTCATATATGTCTCCTTAGAAAGTATATGAAAGTACCAAAACTTAAATAGTAGGTATTTTTCTGTATAAAACTTTCAGGTCATGTCCAAAAAATGTTGCAAAAGTTTGTTCAAACTGACAGTCGGAATAAATATCGGCACCTTTTGTTAACGTGTTTCTGCATCGTTTTACTAATTAAAAAATAGTTAACGAAGTAGACTAAGTGAGGTTTTAGCTTACTTGAAAAAATTGTCTGGTATAAAAGGCCGCAGGGCCGAAGCCGCTAGTTTTCTTTTTCAAATTATCGAAATACAATATAGCAAAATATATTATTGTTTATTTCGTTTATTTTTAACACTATTACGTAATATCAAACTCACCAGTGACTCAATTATTCCTTTTGCATTGACGATATGTCAAACGGGAACTGACCGTACTCTCCGCAACAGCGCAAGTTCTGGATGGCAAATTTCCTAAGTTTACGTTTACTCGTGTATATTTAATAACTTAAAAGGGTTTTCAGAACTGTGCTACGTGTATACGCATCATTCGAGGCGATTGTGGCGCCTTATACGTTATTCATTAAGAAAACACATTTACATATTCATAAGAAAGGACATGACGGAGGACACTTACGAAAATGGCGTAAGTAACTTAAATGAGTAAAGAAAAAATACGGAGATTCACAGTTTTTACAATAATAATAATTTAAAACAAATTAGGTGGGATATTTGCAATAATGATAATAACAACAACAATAATAATAAAATATCAACAAAAATTGATATGCTCAATTTGAAACGAATCTGATATCACTATAGAAATATGTATATAAAAAATAAATAACTTAACTAATATTCTCACTAAACAATTCATATAATTAATTGCTCCTAAGTTCACTTCTAAATTCTTATACCGAAATTTGCAGTGGTGTCATTAATATTTTCTTAATTTTGTTTAAAAAATATACTATTTATTAACTAATAATATATTTACGAACTAGTCAAGTAAATTTTCCATAATGATGATTACTAAATTTCTTAGGTAATGTTTGCATTTGAATTTTCTGTATAATCTACAAACAAATTCTTTCTGTTTATACATATAAGTATCTATAAAATGAGCTCAGCCTCAGAAAAATCTCAGAAAGTGACGCATCTGATTTCTTTTCAAGCACTTTTAGAGTTCATTCTGAATTCATTTTTATTTTTTTTGGGTGGAAAGACTCACAAAAATCTACAAGAAAATACTTTGGCATGTAAAATAATTTTGAAAATTCACTTTTTCAGAAATATTTATTAAAAAGATATTATCAGGAAAATACATATAAGGGATATTAAACTTATTCGTTATAAAAAATAATAATAATGTAAAATAAAAGATTACCTAAAGTTATATAAATGCTAAAAAACTTAGTTTCATTAATGACGCATATCATTCAAAAAATACATCACATTAAATTTATTCAAAAAAATGAGTGTACAATTTAAAAGAATCCTATTAAAAATTAATTCTACGTAGGAATGTTACTTAATTATTTCTTTTATATTTTATGATCGTTCAGATTGCACTATTTCTCCTATTTTGTATGTGAGCGCTGCATCTTTAGCATCGTTGGAATGTCCGACATCGTCAAAAAAATCTGTTGCATCTTTACCAGCCTGAGCCAACAATACCTCATCTCCAGCTGGATGTTCATTCACGAATCGTGTAATATCATAGACATTATTATGAACAATTAGCCAAATATCATCGTTTTTGTTATGCTGGGCAACCTCAGCTCTGGTGTAATATGTGATTGGAGTCTGAGCGCTGACTTCCACATCAGCAACTAGAATCAGAAATTCATTTTATGCTTGAAAAACATAAAGTTAATATATGATAAAATATTTTGGGATCATTAAATGGGAATTGATGTTAAAAGCTCGAAAAAAATGAAAAATAAAGCACTAGATAGTAATTACGTTACAATAAACATCGTTTATATCGAACTTTATAGATTTGAGATAACAAGAAGAGTTTATTTTTGCACAGTATTATCTTCATCTCAATTGTAATATAATTAGGATAATTGTAATATTTGTATTATTTCCTCGATGTCTCAAAAACATCATATTCTTCTAGTAAAATACAAGAAATAAATGTTTTTAATATTTTTTAGTATGATAGCTAATAATTAGTTTAGATTATTTGTTGTAATAAAAATCTTATCCTACTGAAAATAGAATACTCTTCTGAGATTTTATGTCTCATTGATATTTCCTGTTACTACTTACACGACCAGTCAAAGGTTGTGATACCTTTGAATTTACGAGCTCGTGAAATAATTTTTCATATCTCTGAACACTCCGACTAGATTGAAAATGATTTAGTACACAAATAAAATTTGCAATTGCTATATTCTCTTTTATTTCGTAATTATTATTGTTTCGTAATTATTAAATATTCAAAATTGTTATCCCATTTTTAACACTCACAAAAATTATTGCAAATTTCCTTTGCTATTGACGATTTTTAAATTAACAATACAATTCAACTTCTTTAACCCGTTATCGTCAAAATTATACATTCGAACTGCGAAAATCATTACAAAATGGATCCAATATCGACGACGAAAGTGGCAAAATAATCTGTATCTGGATGTATCTCTCTATTCGGGTGTTTCGGGACCGATATTCAGGAACCCGAGTTAAAAATAAAAAAATTAAAAACAATTGAAATAAAAAAAATCAAAATAAACAATAAGAAAATTAAAAATAAAGAAAAAAATGGATATAATCGCTTTATTCCAACAAAATTGTTTCATTTACTATTACCTTATGCTTAAATCATTCGTGCATAATCTCGAATATAAAGTATATCCCTTCATGTTGTTAAGTCTACTACTTAAATATGTTACAATCTTTTGTACTGTTTCTTCATGGTTCCATTAACCCTTTTTTCTCTGTGAATATTAATTAATTGTTTATATTACAAAGATTAAATAAATGTGGGTGTGCTGCCTGGCTCTTCTTCAAATCATTTTCAAATTTTGACCACATCGATTGAAACATCACCTTTGAAAATAGTCAGATATGAACTCTACAAACAAATATTTTAATTATGTTGCAATTATATACGCAACGGAAGTCGTACGCGGAATGTGCTATGTTGACGGTAATGGATTAATTGTTTTTGGAAAAAGTCGCTACGTGTTTCCGTTCCTGAGTTGTGCCTTTTTCAACATTTTTTTTATATAAAAATTCACATTTTCATTTTATTTTCAATTCAATACAAGCTGAACGCATTAAAGTTGATTCCATTAGTATTTATCAAATGCGTATATTTTTAATCCATTAATGAAACCGGTGAAATTTGCAAATTAAACAGCGATATTTTAGCAGCAATTAGATATTATGTAAGTAGAATGATCGTTTAACAGACTAAACATTTTGTTTAAATATTCTCTTTTTGACAAAATATCAGTAACATTTCCCTTTGTCAATGTGAGTAATAACACTATCGTTTTTTTTCTTCAGAAAGTCAGTAAGCTGATTTAAAATGTATTTTGGAAAAAAGTTTTGTTTTTGAGCAAGCGACTTATTGTTTAGATTTTTAAGAATATGAATGCATCATTTTTTACTATTTATCATTAAGAGGATGTTATGTTAATAATTATGTCATTTGGAATTAAATATTTAGATTGAGTGAAATTCCTGTGTTAGGTTTTTAACCAATGTAAATTCTTAAATAATCTTTTTGAATGTAAGTTAAAAATTATTCTATTATATCTGAGATCTTGGGTGAAAAAAAAATTATTATATAATTGGATAGGTAAATAATTTGTAATTAGGCGTAATAAATCATATTTAATATTTCTATGGTAGTTAATTTTCTAATGAACGTCAAATATTTCCATGTTTAATAAATAATTACACGATTTTTTATAGGAATTATTAAATTATTGACCTTATATAAAAAAAAATACCTTTAGTTTTAAAATAATACGAAAAAATGTGTTTTGGAATAACATTATTAAAACAACGTTGCAAAAATATTCTATGATATAATAATTTTGCAAGCGTGAACATAGTAAATCTTTCAAGGTTATATTTTTCTGACAATCCTATATTTTTTTACTTCTCGTGTATTTCATTATGTATTTAATGAATATTTTTGCTCCATGATTGTGTTTGCGTGACCAATATTTCTACACTACAATTATACTTTAAGTAGTAACAGTTCGTAATGGCGAGACATGAAACCTTGACAGATTTTTTCAACTTTGTAATTGTTTGTTTTCTTTATGTCTGTTACTATTTTACATTGAGAAACATTAGTTTAACTGTTCATGAAATATATTTATCGTAACAGTACCAAAACCAAATTTTAATTCATCTACGTTTGAGATATGCAAATCTGCCACATATCAACGATAAATATACCAATATCTCTAGCAAAAATGTTAATAGCAGTAACATTTTTCTGAATAAGCATAACATTGTTTTTCAATTATAATCTTAACGTTATTTTGAAATGTATTAAAATTTTGTATGAATATATGAAATTCAAACATTCTCAGGATACTTTTGTTACCTAAAATCATTAATCGATTTGTTAATTCAATGACTGCAATTGGTATCGCAGGATTCTTTTCACTAAATCCTCCATTTTTAATCAAGAATTTTAAAATTTTAATTTGGAATTAAAAGTTTTAATTGTTATCTGAACTGAAAATTAAAAATATATTGTTAGCATAATTCCATATATTAATGGACACTGTAAAACGTTTCATCATAAAAAGTCAACATTATTATGTGAATGTATAATATATTTCCAGCAAAATACGAACCTGGTATGAAAAATAGGCAAATTATTGATAAATTGCGAATGTATGAATTCACAATTATATGACGAGAAACTAATAACTACGTACCCTAGCATACGTTAATGATAAAATTATGCAACTAAACGAATTATACTAATCGAATCTCCAATGCAATAAATAATAAAACATAGAAAAATTGAGTGTTTTAGTACACACAGGAACAAATTTTTCAAAAAGAAGTGGTAAGTCACCTTAAAATCAGTAGATTTCAAATCGATACAAAACGTGATTCTGATGTTATTTTTAAAAAAATATTTGAGTGATGAAATTACAGCATCAAAAGTTCGCAGTAGAATAGTATAATGTTATGCAATGTTTATATCGGTTAACTTTCGAACAAATTGTTTTCGAATAATTACTATTTTAGTTATAATTAATTTTGTATTGTTATTATTATTGTTAATATGATTTTGTATAAGTTTTGAATGTTTATGACATTTAAATAAGTTATACTCACATGTTAAGAATGTTGCTAAAGCTAGAAATGCGACAGCGGTTCTCATGGTGATGTTAATTAGGCAATCTGTTAAAAGTAAACTTAATTCATTAATTATTTAAAAAAACTGAAAAGATAACAATGTATAATAATTGAGTGATTACAAAAAGTACAAACTGAAATGAGACGTTGATTTTATCAAAAGACAGGTAAGGGTTTGATTTTATGACGATGAATAAAAAAGCCTCTTACATTTTTCCTGTTGTTTTTTTCCTACTCACATTTATTACACAGCACTTAAAACTACAACATAAAAACTTAGAAAGAATGTTAGGCATGCATGTTAAGATAAAACGTGAGTTATTACAAATATACTGTAATGTCTGTATATATGTAAGTAAAAAAAAATACATTTGAACTATCACAAATATAAAGTTAAGGAAATGAATGAATATATGACAGAAGTTTTAATTTTAGTCTTTAAACAAAGACTAAAATTTTCTAATATTTATCAAATTGAAAAAAAAATCCATTAAAAACACGTTTAAAGTCATGTTTGTATGATCAAATTGTAGCTTTTTACATTTCCCCTGCATAATTTCTTTATTTTCCTAAAATAATAAATAATGCAGTTTTAAATATTAGTAATAAGGTAAAACTCTTACATTTCGACTTCTTAAATTACACAAACTCCAATACGTGATAAATACGATAGATATTAAATGATTATTATTCAATTAAATGTTTTAGGGAGGCTGACCAAGACATGATGTTTGTCTTTGGACTAATTTTGTATAAGTAAGTTGTCGTACAAGTAACATCAGCATACGCATAAATGTATATAATGTATTTAGGCCATTTGAAACTTCACGATAATAAGGGGCCATGAATAGAGGCATACGGACATATAGCTTGACAATGAAGTCAGTCGATGACATCAATTTCTTTAAAAAGTTTTGCATTTCAGATAAGTATAAAACATTGAATGGAGAAAGAAAGTAATTGAATATTGATGTTTACTAAAAATCTTCAAAATTTAAAATAATTTTACAATGAGATATTAGAAATATTAGAATTTAAATATTTCTGTATGTCTTTTCATCGAGAATTTTCTGTTAGTACTATAGGGTATTAAATCATTATAGTTCGCTAACGTATATTTTGTGTGAGAAAAAAATACTTATTTTTCATATTCAACGCACTTTACCAAACAGCAAAAACGTATCTTTAAAACGTCTTTAAGGTATAAAATGTGTAAGAAGTCATAAATATTGCTTACAAACATATCTTAAACTGATTTTTAAAAAAACTTATGAATTTTCACTCTCGTTATAAAATCAATAATTTAATTGGAAATTCATTCCTTAGAACTATCGGTTATATTTTTGTTTTTATTTATTGCAATTAAGAAATATTTTTTATTTTGTTCTTTTCTATGTTTTGTATTGTTTATAATGATTGGACGGTATTATTAGTAGAAGGAGGTAAAAAATGCTGATATCTTTTTCTCTTAATTTTTCGGCATATGAAATAAATATTAAGATTCGATTTTTTAAAGCGAACACCACCTAACGTCTCTACAGGAAACTTAGGTTTTAAAATCATGTAAATGTTTGTTAAAACAGATGATTCCAATTGAGATATCCTTAATAAAGGCTTTGCAGTAATGAAAACAACCAGAAAACCACTCAAATATAAACAACGAAATGTGTACTTCACCTTTATGTAAAGAGGATGGAAGACTTATTTACTCTTTTCGTAGGACTGAAATTGTTCTTTCTGACTAGGAAATGGTTTTATACTGAAGATCAATGATGCTGTAAAAATAGTCACACAGCATTTAGTGACTTCATGTTTTGTCGTATAACGACTGCAATATTTAATTTGCTCAATGAATTGACGTTGATCAGCGCCATATCAATTGCCTTTTGATATTGTGCACGATAACTGCTATTTTTAATAAAGTCAAAGCTGGATCAACGATATACGTAGAAGAATATTTGTTAACCTATTATCGACAGCTTCACTACCAATTGCTGTTGATTTCTAGTTGTTAAGAAAGACCAAATCTCGTAATTGATGTAAATGATTCTTTTTAGATCCATAAATACATTTCCGTTTAGTAAATAACAATTCACCATTGTCTTTGTGAATTAAAAAAATTATGACTTTGATATTTTCTTAGAAGTATTTAAAACAAAATTTACGTAACGTTTTCTTTAAATTTGTTGGTATAAAAATTAATCCACTTTTGTTGAAGAGCGAATTTCTCCATCTTTCGAAAGGAATAACCCACTTTGTATAAAGATGCAATTAGTATCGTACGAAATTTACATAATTAGTACTTCATTAAGCTACACATTAATATGTATATATATTACAGGGTGGCCGATTTATCTGAAGACATAGAAATATCTCGAGAACTATGCACAGAATCAAAAAAGGTGTGGGATGAAAGTTGTTCGGCACGAAGGGGGGCATCCAGTGATAATGAAATTCCCGAGGGGGTGGGGAGGGGAAAAAAAATAAAACTGGTTAAAATAATGGCCATTTTTCAATGGCACACCGTCAATCGAAATAGTATTTTTCGATACTAGTGCGTAAAATACGATTTTACGCACCGTTTTTAACATTCTATTAGATAGGCCGGTGCGTAAAATCGAATTCTTACGCACGCGTGTCGAACGATATTTTTCGATATACTATGTGTAAAATTTGTGCGCCGTTTTTTGTGGGTCAAATATGATGTTACGTACGTGTGATGACCGCGGCGCACGAGTGCCCGGCGCAGGTGCCCGAAACATTCTTATAAGATTAAAAACGGACAAAATATGACACAAGAAGTGGAAATCGACAACACGGTGACTGATGATAAGGACGAAGATGATGATTCTCTATCGTTGGTGTTTCTGGCGGCTGGAAGATCCGTAAGATCATGTAGTGAAGTAAGGAAAAAACGAAAATATGAATATAAAAATGAGTGTGAAGAATGCAGGGAGAAAATAAAGGAAGTAAGTAATGAATGTAATAAATATGTTAGTAATAGTATATTGTGTATCTAGGGCGGAAAGGCATGTATTATGGCGCATATTAAATGAGGGATTCAGCATCGCCCGAGCGTGTAATGCATTTCCGCCCGTGGTACACACGATACAGTAGTATACACTTGAGTCTGGCAATATGGCGTCTGCTCCCCTTAGGTTATATTTACCCTCACCCCCCACCACTCGCATTTCCACTAGCCACACACACATGCAAGATATGTGTACGCACATACAGATGCACACATGCATACATTGAATTACGAATTGTCAAATCAGTTTAACGATCGCAAAATTGTACGTTGAGCGGGTTAAGGAAAGTGAAAAAGTGATTTCAGAGTGCAAAAATGGAATGTCCTGGTCCTTCTGGGCTCTCAGAGGCGAAAAACCCCGTAAGTTAACCTCACTTAAGTATATTCACTACACTGTATGAACAAAATTACAAAGATTTTTACAAATTGACTGTAATTTGAATTAGGTAAAATTCGTTAATTATATAAACCACGTTTTATATTATACATTTTCTGCATGAGATTAGAAATTTTACGTGGCTTGGTAAATTTTTATCGTAACATTGCTCCAAACTGTATTGACAGCTTAATTTTGATCAGTCTATTAAAATATTTACTAATTTAAGATTTACTATTTATATTTTTTAGAAAAAGAAAAAAACCGAGGCTGACATACAGTGAAAAAATAGAAATTATTAAATTATTGGACGAAAATAATAAGCAGTCTGATGTTGCGGAACGGTTCAATAAAAGTCAATGCGCTATTAGTCGCATATATGCAAAGCGACATCAAATTCTTCAAAATAAGGACATCCTAGAAAAAGAAAATATATCCCTGAATCGAAAATGATTTTCCGATGTCATTACCTCCGACAGGGAGCACAAACTCGTGCACTGGCTCAACCAAAATCAAGCTGCTGGCGTACCAATTAACGGTAGGAGCATTCAAGAGGCAGCTGTCGTTTTCAACGAGGCATGCAATGGACCAAACAATTTTAAATCCGGAAGTGGATTTCTACACAAATTTAAAAAAAGGCATTTCATACGCTCGCTGAGCATGCAAGGGGAGAAATTGTCAGCTGACTCTGATGCTGCCGCAGATTTTCGAGAGATTTTTCGAAGGTTCGACAATTTTTTATCATACCTCATTTTTTACTACAATGTTTCAAAATTCTGTATTATTTAATTGCATTTTATTAATTATATAATGTACATTTTCCAAAGGTTCGTCAGTGACTTTGGTTTTGGTCGGGACCAAATTTATAACGCGGATGAAACCGGCCTATTGTGGAAATGCTTACCAGGGCGTACCATGACACAGCAGAAAAGTGCGTCAGGATGGAAACTCCAGAAAGATAGAGTATCCTTAATGTTTTGTGCCAATGCAAGTGGCTGCCATCGAATCCCATTATTAATGATAGGGAAATATAAAACACCTCATTGCTTACGGAACATGAACATATCTGCATTGCCAGTGTCTTACACAAATCAGCGGAATGCTTGGATGGACAAAATATGTTTCATGGAATGGTATCAGAACATCTTCCTTCCAGAAATAACATCCAAATTTAAAGACACTGGCAAAAAGTGCATTTTGGTATTGGACAACGCCCCAACTCATCCTGACGCAGAAACTTTAAACGCTGTAAGTGACATGTGCTGGGTGATTTATCTCCCGCCGAACGTAACGTCTTTGATGCAGCCGATGGACCAGGGCGTCATCGAGAAGTTCAAAAGGTTAGTTCAAAGAGCTTAAAAACATAATCTAAAAAAAATGTAAATAAAATAATAAGTAAAATAACAAAAATCATGCATAAATATACAAAATTAAATAAAACAAAATATACCTTACCAAAGTTTATATAAATGATAGATTGAAAAATAACAATAACAAAAAACAGTAAAAAAATAACAAAGTCAAGTATAAAAAATTATACCAAAATAAAAAGAATTAAATAAAATGAAATATACTTCAACAAAATTTATATACATGAAATATTGAGAAATAACAATAAACAAAAAATAACAAAAAATAGTATAAAATAACAAACAAGTATAAAAAACATGCATAAATAAACAAAATTAAGTAAAACAAAATATACTTTATCAAAACAGAATTTATATAAATAAAATATTAAAAAATAACAATAACAAATAACTCGTTTTGTATTCTTAAAAATAAATGTAGTATACGACATGGAATTAAATGTTACATATAATTTCAGGCTCTACAGACAAAATATGTTGCGGTCGCTTCTTGTACTTACAAACCATCCTCAAACAGTTCCGAAATTCATTAAAGAAATGAATATTTACAAGTGTATAGTTTACTGCAACCAAGCATGGAACGCTCTCACTGCTGAAAATTTGGCAAATGCATGGAGAAAAATTTTTGGATCTGAAAGTGACAATGAAATTAACAATGACGATGAAGAGGATGACGATGGTCAAAATTTTCTCCCAAACGTGCAGATGATGCCCGAGTTTCAAAATTTAACTGCTTCTGATCTCACAACATGGTACTCCAATGACGACATCTTTCCAGGATGGGAATTTCAGACAATGCAAGAAATTGCAGCAACTAGTGTTGAAACGAGTGCCATAGTTGAAGATGAGGAGGAAGAAGAAGAACAACAACAAGAAGAAGATATGGAAAGTAGGAACGGAGAACTTCCACCAAGTTCGAGTGCTGTGGAATTCGGAGAAAAATTTCAACAATGGTGTTTTAGTCGTTGGGATTTTTCACCCGAGCAGTACGCAGTACTTAATTCAATGGTACAGACTGCATCTAATGTAGCATACGACGACAAATTTTTGAAAAATTGATGTGAAAAGATACTTATTCCGTTAATTACGTATGTACATATGTCTAAAATAAATGTTTTATAAATGTTTTTTATGATTTATTCGATTATTATTTAACCTCCTTTGCATCGTGGTTCTGATAAAGAACCATTATTCTGTTCAATTCCGTAACTTCTTTTAGATACGGAGTAATTCGAAAGATTTTAAATAATCAGTCGTTAACAAAACTGATAATTCCTATTGAAATCGGTAATACATAATATAACAAATTCACCGTTGCCACTTTACTTTATACGAATATGAAGGTGAAACTAGCCGCATATTCGTAGCCGCAGATTCGTCAAAGTAGTAAAAATTGTTTAGTTCGTTGCAACTATTTAATTATTGATAATTGTTGCTATTCATGACTGAATGGACATCTCACAGTGGTTCCTTTTTAGACAAAAGAATTTTTTGTTATCGAGAACCGTTGCTTTTCTGAATCTGCAGCTACGAATGTGCGGCTAGTCTCACTTTCATTATACGAATAAGCAATCCCAATTACATCTTGCCTTCGATATAACTTCTGCAAAATGGCTCATGACTTGATCGTAGATGATCATTGCTCGAGTATGCAGTCTGGCCTCGACTTTGCCCAAATTCCAAATCTTGAAAATGTCATTTTGAGAAGCGAAAGCTTCTTCCAACAGGTCTCCCTTTACTGTTTCAATGCTGTATTACCGATTTATTTATTTGTTAACGACTGATTATTTAAAATTTTTAGAAAATTACTCCGTATCTAAAAGTTGCAAAATTGGAACTTGCACATATTTGTAGGTTACTTTTGTGTTAAACTTTTTAACGAGAAAACGTTAATCTTTCGCAGCACTGCGATGTAACGAATGGTAAACTTCCACGAATAATAACACAGTACAATTGTAATGTACGAAATTCCCATTTTCCGAACTGAACTTGCACATTTGTAGGTTACGTTTATGTCAAGCAGGGCGGGTGTGGTAGGGGAACCGGAGAGGAGAAGAATATAACTTAGAGGGACGAAAAAATATAACTTAGTGGGAGCATATAACATAATGGAAGATAACTTAAGGGGAGCACTACTGTACTTTTTGTCACACCTGTCAACAAAAATGCCACCTTACTGGACGGCAGTAACGAGCAGCGGGCGGTAATGAGAACAGCGGGCTGTAAAAATTGAAAAAACGCCCGTGCGCATGCGCAGTTGCGTTGCCGCCGGAATGGCTCACTTTCCGTTCGCTCAACCTACACGGAAAAGTGGCAGTTTTGTGCAGGTGTGACAAAAAAATATATGTGTAGTCAATGAACTGCTTTAAGAGTATCAAATAGACAATAAAAAATTGCCAACACAGTTCAAAACATAAGTTTCTAAAACTCAAAAAACAGAAGCTTTATTCTTGCCCAACGTCTTCGCCCTTTATGTAGGTAGGTAGGTCCTCTTCAGGGGCATCTATTAAAAAATATAAAAATACAAAAATATAAAAAAAATTATTATAATTAATGGGTTACAATAGTTTCACTCCGTAACATAAAATATAACGTGCCAGACACGAGTAACCGATCCTAGTGTACTAAATATATAACACCAATTCGGAATTTGTAAACACAATTCACACACAGACGCACACGTATTATAACTATACATAAGACATAATTATAAGTAAAATTCGCTATATGCAGTTGTTATTTTAAAGGTCAAAAGTTGTTTATAATTCATGAATTAAAATATTGTAGCTATTGTTTAATTTTACTGTGTTAGTTCTAAAATTGATGCTGTGTTTTTGTTTTTTAATATTCTATCCTTTCCTTTATATTCCGTTTTTTCCAGTGGGGCTCATTTTCAAGAATCTCTACTTCAGAAAATTTGGTAATAAATATGTGACTGAAAATAAACATCTAATGGAACTTCATAAGGAATTAGTTGATAAAAATCAAATATTAAAGAATTTAAATGAGGAACTTAAAGAAAAAAACTTATTATTATAATAGAACGAGTGCCACCAACATGGAACGGGCAGAAGTCGTCGAGAACTTTCGCTCAAGTAACGACTCGCAATAATGTAAATATAAACAGAAATATTCCAAGAATCTGTTTTTCCTAAGAACAATAGCAAAATTCAATACGTTATGAAAATGGTGCACGAGAGAGACGTTGCGTCTTATCCTTGTTTGCCGATAACACCACGCTTCGCTCTAGGTCGAGGTAACCGGCGGTAGTGCGCTGCACTGCCACCAGGCTGCCGCGCGTTCGCGCGGTAGAAATGTCTCCGCCAGGGATTGAGTGCGAGAGCGTGGTGCCAGAAATCCAGGGTCGTTGCCAGTCGTTGCGGTGGTGTCAACAGTTTTCTGCGCGAATCCGCGTGCCGAAGAAAACATTTCTAGCGACACCTCCGCGAGCCACTGATTGAATTCCCAGCAGCCGGCGCTCGCTATTTTTTGCATGCAACCTCCAGTACCTCCTTCGGCAACGTGAATCCGAGTGTTGAAGTCCCGACCGTACCGAACCTCTCGACGACGCGAAACCGCGCGTCGAGACTCCAATCGAACCGAACCGAACCTTCCTCGACGACGTGAATCCGCATGTCGAGTCGAAGCCCGAGTACCAACCAGTGTTCACAGATTTATTATGCATATAATCAAAAAACAGGAATTTTTATACTGTCATGCTTACAAAAAGAATATTTCTTGCAATTTCCTAATTCTTTCTTCAGTATTTCAGAAAGAAACATGTCTTGCACCGACTTGGTCAAAAAACCGAATTTTTCAAATGCATTTTCATGTCAAAATTGATGATTTTGCATTGAAACTCATCCGCCAACGTGCCGTTTGAATTCCCGCGGTTCCGCGGGGAGTCGGGCGGCCAATCAGCGCAACTTCGTACTGCGCGTGCCCGAGATGCATACTAATAGCATATTCATGAATCTGCACCGTTTCTGCACGGAGGGCACTCTGCCCGCGTGCACATGTTCATCAAGAGGTGCACTGAGGCCAAGCAACGCTCACTGTGCACATGATTGTTTTTCTCACGCGGAGAGTACAAAACTCGAACGGTGCAACATAACCTAACTTATGTGTATATACACTGTAAAAAATGAAAATGAAATTTACAATGCAATGGTAATTTTCAATAATGAAAATTTGGTAATAACACTACGTTGAGCGTTGAAATTTTACCGAAGTGAGGTTAGAGATTTACCGCCGCATTGTGAATTTACGACGTCAAGCATAGGGAAAATACTAGACTGATGTACTTTTACTACGTCAAACGTAGGTAATTTTTCGAGCCTACGTTGGACGTGGTAATTTTACAAACGAGTAATATATTACAAGATTTAGGGAAAGTTACTGTGTTCCACATAGTAAATTCACTGCGTTGAAAGTGGGTAATTTTCGAGCCCATTCTCGACTGTAATTTTACACGATTTTTTTTTACAGTGTATGTAATCCCGGTGTATATGTATATACACAAGTTGAACACTTGCACCGGTCGAGTTCTGTACTCTCCACCTCCGTGAAGTTAACCGGCCATTGTAACGAAATCGATCGAAAATAAAAGTTTTTGAGTTATTTGCAAAAAACGACATGGCCGGCTAACTTCACGTTAGCATTTTTTAAAATGCAATTACTCGACGACCAATCCACCAATTTCGCCCAAATTGGGCTTGATCGTTTGCGAATTATGAATTAAAAGTGCTTTTTCCGATAACTTGTAAAATAAAAGAAAATAAATTATCCTATATGCCCCATTATATACAAAATTCTTTAAAAGGTTTGCGATTTTTTTGCAATCGGTCTCAAACGTTTGCGATTCGTTTGCGAATTGAGAAAATATAGCAATCTCCCAAATATCATAATAAATAATGAGAAAATAAACGAATTATCGAAAGTTACTAGATCAAGCCCGCCTCGATATACAAAATCCTTTAAAAGGTTTGCGATTTTTTTGCAAACGGTCTTCAACGTTTGCGAATTGAGATCATATGCGAATTTTCTAAATATAATTAGAAAGAATGAGAAACTAAACGAATTATCAAAAGTTACTAGATCCAGCTCACCTCCATATACAAAATCCTTTTACTCAGTAACCAATCAATAAATTTCAACCAAATTAGGCTCAATCGTTTGCGATTCGTTTGCGATTTATGAATTAAATGTGCATTTTCCGCTCAATTGAAAAATAAAAAAAATTGCCCTAAAATCCTTTAATTCGTTTAATTTCGCATTATTTATGATATTCGGGAGATTGTTATATTTTCTCAATTCGCAAATGAATCGCAAACGTTTGAGACCAATTGGAAAAAAATCGCAAACCTTTTAAAGGATTTTGTATATCGAAGCGGGCTGGATCTAGTAACTTTCCGGTAATTCGTTTATTGTCGCATTATTTATTATGATATTCGGGAGATTGCTATATTTTCTCAATTCGCAAACGTTTCAGACCGATTGCAAAAAAATCGCAAACCTTTTGAAGAATTTTGTATATAATGGGGCATATAGGATAAGTTATCGGAAAAAGCAATTTTAATTCATAATTCGCGAACGATCAAGCCTAATTTGGGTCGATTGGTTGCCGAGTAATTGCGTTTTAAATAATGCTAACGTGAAGTTAGCCGGCCATGTCGTTTTTTGCAAATAACTCAAAAACAACGAAGTCGTAAACGAAAAATCGGTGATCGCAATCATTCGCAAACGAATCGCAAACGATTCGCGCTATTTTCGATCGATTTCGTTACAATGGCCGGATAACTTCACGGAGGTGTACTCTCCGCGTGTGAAAAACAAACATGTGCACGGTGAGAGTGTTGCTTGGCCTCAGTGCACCTCTTGATGAACACGTGCACGCGGGCAGAGTGCCCTCCGTGCAGAAACGGTGCAGATTCATGAATATGCTATAAATCTGTGAACACTGGTACCAACCGCACTCCAACCGCTGTAGTAACCCACCTCCGTACCGTTAGCCATCTCTCGGCCCGCCGGCAAGAATCCGGCCCGAAGTATTAATATTGTAGCCATAAAAACCGGAATAAAAATAATTTTTTTAAATTTTTATTGGAAAGAAACCCTTCCACCCACCCCACCCGTTTTAGGGAGAATTATAATGCCACTTAAACTGTTAAAAATGCTTATTATAAATGCTTGTACATATCAGTGTGGGGTTTGTATTACAAAACAAATCAAAAAATTCCAATAAACTTGTTTTATTTGAAATTATCCTAGGTGATATGTTATAATATATAATAATTAATATAAATAAATAATATAATAATTAATATAAATAAATAATATAATAATTAATATAAATAAATAATATAATAATTAATATAAATAAATAATATAATAATTAATATAAATAAATAATGTAATAATTAACAATTGTTGTTCTACCATCACCGAGTTGACCGGCCCATGCGTGGTCCTCTTGGACCTGTAAGAAATTATGGTAATTAATTTACTTACACATATGTTATATCTAAATGTACAAAAAAAATATAAGTTTATTGAAATAAAATATTTACCAAGGGGTCCTCTGTACAAGACGTACCGTACAGCACCATGCCGCTCCCGCCGATGTTGTGGCTACACTCCTCCCTACATAAGCATGTCGCCAATTTGGACCAAGGGATATTCCTGCCATAACTGTTGTGGAACCATAAT
This sequence comes from Trichopria drosophilae, assembly GCA_030407085.1. Lineage (NCBI taxonomy): Eukaryota > Metazoa > Arthropoda > Insecta > Hymenoptera > Diapriidae > Trichopria > Trichopria drosophilae. Next base: position 136,934,570 of record CM059584.1, on the reverse strand, counting down.
CGTTTGTGATACCAACAACGGTTGTAACATTAACATCGATTGGCCAATTTGGTGCAGCAGGTACAACGGCAATGAGGGATGCGGCAATCGTCTGCGGCGATGGTAGAACTAACGCTTGTTCCTCTTGAGGAGGAGGATGCGGATTATTTTCCACCTCCACCTTCTTCTTCTCTTGTTGTTTTCTCTGCAAATTAAAAATAGAGCATAATTAAATTTGATCTCATTTTAAAGAATCATATTGTAATAATAGAAATAATATTTAATAAGAAGAAATTAATTAACAAAATAATTAGATATAAAAATAAATTTAAATTTGAAGAAATGTACCCGACTTTAATTAAAACTTACGTTCTGCGACTGTCCGATGCCTACACGTCGTGTTATTAATTGATTCTTCACAACTGATTTTCCACTCGGTTCGATCCGATCAATATATATATATATTACCGCCGCCGTCTCGGGGCCGGCTACCGTCTCAGGTAAGACTTTAACGTCTTCGTGGACGTTGCGCCAGGTAGGGGCCCGACGACCGCGACGTCGTTCGCCCGTGCGAACAATTTTATGCCCGCAATCGCACTCACGAGAACAAGAGATCTCGTCCCATAGGGGGACGATATCTCGCCTCCTGCCGCGTCTGAAAGGTGCTCGAACTTGCGGGGATTGCCACGCACTGCAATCCGTCTTTTTTTTTCTTATCGGCGAAAGGACAGGTGCATGAAAGGGGAGGGTGGTTGCACAAAAATGACGTCTTTATTAACTCAAAAAAAAACCCAATGCTTATTATTTCTAAGTTTCGGCTCGGAGCCACTTACATTTCGTTCTCTTCACAATTTCTCAGGTGGTCTTCGGAAAGACTAGGGCGGCTTCTGCAGGCCCTGGGTCGTCTTCGGAAGGGACTCGCTCGTACTCGCTTCACAAAAGACAACAACTGTCAACTCGCTCGGATAAACTCGCAAAACTTAACTTCAAAAAGAACGACCGCACTTGTCCTCACTAATTAAGTGTCTCGGCACTGACGTCCGAGACCAGACTGCCTTCTTGTCGTCTTGTAACCGTGCTCCGCGACCGTCGGGCCGTGTCGTCTCGTGGGCCTTCCTGAAACCACGTCGCTTCGGATTACCGACCGTTCTGTCGGTGTCTTACCGTCTGAGTTACGAGCGCCGAGGTTCCAGGTGGAGTATTGTAACCGGCGTGTTACAACACCCCCCTCCTTAACCGGAACTCACCTGTGAGTCCGTCGTACCCAGTACTCTCGCGCTCATCCGTACTCCCATGGTACCTCGGGGCTCGTTACTTTCCCCAACGGAACCCTCTTTTTCTTACCTCTTACTTCCGGCTCGGGTCTCGGGTTGCCTCCTCGACCACCAGATCCTGAAGCGGGTGTGGCAGAGCCGCGAGTCTACCGGCCCACTCAGCGGCGTCTCCGTGGCGACTGCGAGCAGCCACGAAAAGGGCCGCCTGCGGACTCAGCCGACCTAACGCCTCCGCCAACACCCGCGCCGTCTCCACAGGATCGGTGGACGTAGAGGGTCTCTGTTCAGGAGGGAGTGGTCCTCCGCCTTCCTCCTGGGTGCACGCGCCGTCTTCGCGGGGGCTTTCTCCTCCCCGACCTCCTTGGTCAGGTTCCTGGGCGGTCTCTTCGGCCCGTCGGGGTTCCTCTCGCCGGGTCGTCGTTTCGGCCGGTCGATGAATTCGCCTGGGCTTCTTCCCCGGGAACCGGTTCGGGAGGTGGTCGTCTCCTCCGGGACCGACCCCGTGGTTGCTGGACCCATCGGCGATAGGCCTCGCCGCACCGGGGACATCCGCTAACGGAGACCCCGTCTCGGCCGCAGTTGCGGCACCACGAATGCCGCTTGGGTAGCGGACACGCGGCGCATCCGTGGTACCCGCGCCAGCAGTTAAAGTACTGCCCGCTCGGGGGATCCCTTTTCGGGTCGTTGCGAAGGTCCTGCAGCCCCCCCCCCCCCCCCAAACAGGACGCCTGAGGTCAGCGATGGCATGTCGGCCCGCCGGCCCTCCGGGAAATCGGACAGCCGGGCGTAATCGTCCGCCTGGTCGCTGTGGTTGATGGACCTGGTCCGGGGCCCGCTTCTGGCGTCTGTTGGCCCGTCAGCTATGTCCTCGCTGCTTTCCCCGCTCTCCTCCAACACCGCGCACTCCTCCTCGCTGTCGTCGCTCTCCGCCAGCGCTAGCTGCGCCATCGCCGCCTCGACGTAGGCGTTGCCCGCCGTTATCACAGCCCGGAGGCTGAGGTCCTCATCCGAGGACGACAGGGCTGCTCCCTCTTCGATAGGGGCAGGTCTTGGCGTGGTGGGGGGTTCCCTACACGGTCCGTGTACCGGGGGAACCCACTCACCCTCGTAGGTGCGTCGCAACCGACGCCCTCCTCTTCTTCTTAGGTGGTCGGACATCTGTATAACAAACAACAAAAAAATTTCTTATTGGGTCTCGGGCCGCTTGCGAGGTGCGAGGTAACGTTTCAGGTCGAATACGTGGGCTTTAGCCACCGTCCGGCCTGATCTCTTCCCGTCCAACTCGAGCTCGTAAACTACGGGAGAGATAACGCGCGCGATTCGGAATGGCCCTTCATACCGCGGCGCGAGCTTCGCGGCGAAACGTCGCGTCTACGTCGCTCGCTCGCCTTATCTACAGTCCTACGCACAAGATCTCGAAGGGCGCTGAGTCTCTTCAGGCGATCCTGCCAGTCTTCGGGGTCCATCCGTAGAATAGGGGCTTCCCCCTCCAACTGCCTTCGCAGGCTCTTCGGGGGTCTTGGTTGCCGGCCAAAGTTTAGAAACGCGGGGGATACCTTAGTGCTGGAGTGCACGGCCGTGTTTATTGCGCTTCGGAACTCTGGAAGGTGAAGATCCCAATCCCGGTGATCGGCGCCTCCGAATGTTCGTATCATCGTCTTCAGAGTCCGGTTCGTCCTTTCGACCGGATTCGCTTGCGGATGATACGAGGGCGTTGTTGACCGTCTCACTCCGTATTCCTCCAATACGCGGTCTAAATGGGAGTTACGGAACTCTGGCCCATTGTCGCTCAAGAAGTATTCAGGCGTCTCCCATCTGAATAATATGAGGTCTTCGAAGGCCTTGGCTATATTCTTGCCGTCGGCTTTCCTCAATGGCTTGAGTTCCACCCACCTAGTAAATAGGTCCGTGAACACCAACACGTAGCGGTTCTGGCTACGGCTTGGTGGGAAGGGTCCCATGATATCTGCGGATACCACTGTCCACGGCTTCTCAACTATGCCCTCATTCATGAGTCCTGTGGGCGCTCCCCGAGGCGTCTTCTGAAGCTGGCATTCCTGACACTCGGCGATGAACTGTCGGACGTCGTACCTTAGTCCGGGCCAATAATACTCTAAGGCCAGACGATTGTACGTCTTGTCCACGCCGCACAGTGTTGCATATTGTCCAAAAGTCGCTCAGAAGCTCAATTCTTAACCAATTTTAATGATTTTTTTTTTTAATATTCGTGAAATTATTTACAATAAGGTAGTGCTACAGAGGTATTACTCGGTGTACATTTCAACGAGGTATTATAAAAAGATGGTTATTTTTAATTGGAAATTAACGACGAACTCAGTATATATACATGCTGGCTCCAACAGCGAGACTTGTTACCTGACGAGCAAGCGGGATTTAGAAGAGGGCGTTCTGCGGAAGACAACATTTTCACGCTAAATGCAGCAGTTCAGATTCAATTAAGGAGAGCAGTGTCTAAATGCTATGTTCTCTTTGTTGACTTCCGCACAACAAACTGTGGCTCAAGTTATTTAATATAGGTTTAAGTGCGAAATTGGTTAGGTTGCTTAAGGCATTCTATAATTCAGCCGAGTCAGCAGTTGTCTGCACATCAGGTTCAACTGATCGGGTCAGGGTGACTGAAGGGGTCCTACAGGGAGAAATTTTGAGCCCGCTGCTTTTTATCATGTACATTTCCGACATACTGTCTTTTTTTCGCGAACAAGGCTTGAGAGGCATTGATTTTACATCCACCTATGACCTTATGATGCTCCTCTTCGCCGATGACGTGGCGATATTTGCTTACTCGCCTGTCGACTTAAGATCTAAGCTGATGGTGCTTGCGTCCTACTGCAAGCAGAATGGCCTTGTAGTAAACTTGGAAAAAACCAAAATAATTGTTTTCAGGAGGGGCGGCCCTCTCGACGCATCTTCCAGAGACTTTTTTTTCGACGGTCGGCGGGTGGAGGTGGTGGCTACGTGCCCCTACCTGGGCACTATCGTCTCCTCCTCGGCGAGTGGGCTGAAGGCTACTGAAAACGCTATAGCCAAGACTCGTCAGGCAACGGCGTCTGTCTTGGCTTTAATGGCTTCAGCTAGATGTGACTCAGGCAGCGCAGCCCTCAAATTGTACGGTGCTTCAATCGTATCCACTCTCTTATACGCCGCTCCCCGTTGGGCCCTGGATCACCTTCCATCCCTGGAATCGATCCAGGTAGAATTTTTTAAGAAATGGCTTAAGCTCCCGCCTTCGACGCCACCATACCTCCTGCGCCTTGAGTTGGGGCTCTACCCTATATCGGCAGAAATTGTACGCAGAGCGCTGTCCCTTGCGATAAAATACTTGAGGCAGCCACCAAGCAGTTTGCCGCGGCAGGGACTACTCAGACTTTTTGAGCTTAGTTTGGTTGGAACTAGTCCGACATCTTTGAACTGGATCTCACAGTTAAGGTCAGTCCTCAAGGACGCCTGTTATAATGATTTATGGGCCAATTTTATGGCTGGTAATTGGGAGTTCTCTCTTACTTCCACCTGCGAAACTTTCGCTACATCCCAGCGTAATCGTGATCTCCAGCGCTACTACATGTCGGACTCGTTCCAAATCCCAGTGTTTAGACAATTCTCCGACGGCCTGGCTTCACTGGCTCCTGAGCGGTGCCAATTGGCGCACCTGCGCCTCAAGGTCCAGCTGAGAACGGCCACAATATATTCGCGATCATTCTGCATTGGTTCGACACTCCATGCTTACAATCCGACCGAACCCTGGAAGTGTGTGCTAGTGATGGCACAGCTGAACATTGATCGCTAAACCTTCTCAATAGTAGATATCTATGGCAGATCTGCTCAGTGGGTGTTGTCACGGGATATGTAATACGGGTGGAAGGGAGACGTTAACGCACATATTGTGCGACTGTCCTCTTTCCAGCCCCTCAAGAGTCAGATTGCGCCAAAACAGTACATTTAAAAATTGCCCGGATGCAGACTTAATGGCATTTTTAATCGACTCAGCTGACCCGCGGGTTTTGGGTGTGCTTTTTGGTTTCGTTAGTTCCTGCTTTGCCAGAAGGAGATTTATTATGGAATCTTAGGTAGCCCTTTTTTTTTTGTTCGATCTTTTGCCTGTATCGGTTCGGTTGTATTCGGTGATTTTGTACCCTCGCGCGTTATATGTAGTATGTCCTTTCTGTAGCGGTGATTTTTTATTTCTTATTTATATTTCATTTTATTATTTTATGTATTTTTACTAGCCTATGCCGTGCTAGTTTTTTGCGACACTTTCTAGTATTGTAAGTCCCCTGATTTTGTATGTCGTGCACTCCACCCAAAAGAATTAATGTATATTCATATATGGGTTCAATAAACTATACTACTACTACTACTAACTACTACTACATGTAATTTCTAGCGTAATGCAGAAAATATTGTGAATATTGTAGTATCGTAGCTTTCGAGGATGCTGATAAAAATTTCAATATTATATTTTCAAAAATTCAAAATGGCGGATCCAATATGGCGGATTTATTTGATTTTTTTTAATTTACATCAAAATTGGTATCAGTTGGTATGTGGGGGTTCTTTTGATCACTGATTACGAATCTGAATTCAGAATTTCCAAATTCAAAATGGCGGATTCTATATAGCGGATGAAATTTGTAGTTTTTTAGGGCGTTTTCCTACAAATTGATTAAACTCATATAACCGTATGAGTGTAATACGAGCTGTAACCTGCTACACCTAGATAAAGAAAAGAAAAATAATTTAAACACAAAAATCTTACATTTACATCTACATAATAATATGAATATTTAAAGTTCAAACCACTATACCTATAAAGAAATTTCCCAGCGTAGCGCCTTGGCGCTTTCGAAACATTCCGTTAGGATCTGTGTTACGAGCGCTGCGATTAGACTGTTCGAGCCTATCGCTTTGAAACCCAAGACGATACGGTATGGATTCTGGTCCAATCGCTGCGTCTCGGCGATCACGGCCTGGTGTCGTGATCGCCGAGACGCTGTCTATCGAAGCCGGTCGAAACGTACAGCCTTATGTATATCCCGGCCGTCGGGCGCGCGAATGTAGTAAACAAATGACGGGGGGTTGAACTTTATCAGATACTTCGAAAATTAAAATTGTGTATAATCGTCGTAGTCGAGTGGTACAAGCGCATGAGTTGAAGTGCGGCGCGTTATTTTTTTAGTTCGATTTCGATGTCGGAGATTTTTTTTTTTTTTTTTTTTATTGTTCATTTACTCAACATTTGTAACGAAAACAATTTTTTAGTTGTTTACTATTAGTTATTTTATTTACAAAAATGAATTGTGAAAATAAATTTTAAAAACATTAAACAATATGTTTTTGCAGAATGACATTTGTAAGAATCGAATTCGCTGTAATATTAAAACAAATAAACGTACAATATTTTATTGTAATTTCCGAAATAATATACAAAAATTACAAGTCGTACATTTTTTCTAAAAAACTTATTGTAGTTAAAATAAGCTTGTAATTCATTTTTTTTATATGTTTCAAATATAAGGTAGACCTTCCATCTAATTCCTAATATCGGGCGGTATCTTTATTTATATATACGGCAACAGTTTATATTGCATTTACGGTAAATGGAAACATCTTGTACAGAAAAAGGAAGAAACGAAAGTATCGTGGAAGCAAATTTAGGAAACAAATATTTGGAACACTCGATTAATATAATATTAAAATAAAAAGATGTTTTTTTACTTCTGCAATGAAATTGTACTAAATTACTAACTGCTTTTTTGAAATATTTCAATACTACTAGACAATAATATTTTTATCCCGTTAGAAAACTTTTATGATTACACTAACAGCATTCTGTAAATCAGTATATCTATATAGTATAAAATCTTATTTAAATTAGTTATAGATTTTCACCAATATTTTTTTAAATATTTAAATCCTTTCACGACAATTTTACTTACTTTTAATTAAATTGATTTTAAGGATATATCATTCAGCAAGATCGTTATTCGTCATTCATTATTTACTTTGTTTTGCCTACATTATGCTATTATTTATCAACAAATCGTCCAATTTCATTCCCGACTAGAAAAGGTGATAAATAATAAATAATTGATAATATACAATAAATTTCGTTTACTATATTTATAACAAAATAGTAAAGAAACGTTCGCAAAATCCTTTTCACAAATGTATAAAGTGATAATTAAACTGTAAAACATTGGCAGATTTGAGGTTCAATACTCTACATCATATTTAACTATCGGAAAATAGTAAAGGCTATTAATAGTAAATAATGCCTTTATAGGCATTCAGCTTGTGCAAATAATTTTGTTGTTGACTGTAATATTAAGTTTTTAATTCAATTTAACAATAATGAATCTGTTGAAAAGAAGAAAATTCTATTCGACGTAATTATCATAAATATTTTTAATGTGATATAATTGTTTATTGTCGGTATAAAAAAGTGTATCACATTAAAAATATTTGTGATAAATACGTTGAATAGAAAGACCATTTAAAAAAATATTAAAATCTTAACAGAGGGCAAGTTAGGAAGAAAATATTTGCATTACTGTATAAATCCTTGTATTGTTGTATATTATCTAAGATGTCACTGTATAAGATGAAAGAAAGCTGAGTAGTCAGTAAATCCAATTATTATTATATTTCAATGTTAGTTTACAGATAGAAAGAAAAAACCTACTTAAATGAACCCTTTAACGCTCAAATATACAAAGCTGTTTCATGGAGTATGACACTATATTTAATTTATTTATTTAAACCCCACGAAGTAAAATTGTCAAGTAATTTCTTATTGCCCAAAATTATCTGTCTTCAAATGTTGAAATAAAAAAGTTATACGCGTTCTTTTTAAGCGTGAAATTTTTGCTTTTATTTTTAATTTATCGAATTTTATTATGGGTAATGACATTACCATACCTCTGAAAGTGACAAATATCATGTCAAAAATAAATTTTTTATCAGGGTAAAACTTCATGAAGAAATTGCACATTTGGGCGTCAACCATTTATACAGTAAACAAGACAATAATATGCCTTTACTACTTTCCGATAGTTAAATATGATGTAGAGTATTGAACCTCAAATCTGCCAATGTTTTACAGTTTAATTACCACTTTATACATTTGTGAAAAGGATTTTGCGAACGTTTCTTTGCTATTTTGTTATAAATATAGTAAACGAAATTTATTGTATATTGTTATAAAAGGAAAAATCAGATTTAAACTATTTTTTAACGAAACTATTATCAATTATTTATCACCTTTTCTAGTCGGGAATGAAATTGGACGATTTGTTGATAAATAATAGACCATATAGCCAGTCTTGTGCCAAACAGGTGGTTTTTTAATAGGTTAACGAAAATCAGTATCTGAAACATAATGTACTAATTTTTTATATCTTAATCGGTGTATTACAATAACATTAGTATAATATATTTATTTAATTAATTAATACGTAAAAGAAAACCCACAGCTATAAATAATAGCATAATGTAGGCAAAACAAAGTAAATAATGAATGACGAATAACGATCTTGCTGAATGATATATCCTTAAAATCAATTTAATTAAAAGTAAGTAAAATTGTCGTGAAAGGGTTTAAATATTTTAAAAAATATTGGTGAAAATCTATAACTAATTTAAATAAGATTTTATACTATATAGATATACTGATTTACAGAATGCTGTTAGTGTAATCATAAAAGTTTTCTAACGGGATAAAAATATTATTGTCTAGTAGTATTGAAATATTTCAAAAAAGCAGTTAGTTATTTAGTACAATTTCATTGCAGAAGTAAAAAAACATCTTTTTATTTTAATATTATATTAATCGAGTGTTCCAAATATTTGTTTCCACGATACTTTCGTTTCTTCCTTTTTCTGTACAAGATGTTTCCATTTACCGTAAATGCAATATAAACTGTTGCCGTATATATAAATAAAGATACCGCCCGATATTAGGAATTAGATGGAAGGTCTACCTTATATTTGAAACATATAAAAAAAATGAATTACAAGCTTATTTTAACTACAATAAGTTTTTTAGAAAAAATGTACGACTTGTAATTTTTGTATATTATTTCGGAAATTACAATAAAATATTGTACATTTATTTGTTTTAATATTACAGCGAATTCGATTCTTACAAATGTCATTCTGCAAAAGCATATTGTTTAATGTTTTTCAAATTTATTTTCACAATTCATTTTTGTAAATAAAATAACTAATAGTAAACAACTAAAAAATTGTTTTCGTTACAAATGTTGAGTAAATGAACAATTAAAAAAAAAAAAAAAAAAAATCCCCGACATCGAAATCGAACTAAAAAAATAACGCGCCGCACTTCAACTCATGCGCTTGTACCACTTGACCACGACGATTAGACAAAATTTTAATTTTCGAAGTATCTGATAAAGTTCACACTGGGGCACGTCTTCAAATCTGCGCATGCGACGTTATGGTGGGGATTGTTTACTCAGCGTCTCGACGATCACGACTCCACGCCGTGATAGCCGAGACGCAGCTCTGCGGATACCGATCCCGACCGAACGCTGGGATTTCCGAAGGAGCACGATTAGAAAGTCTCCGTAACGACGGGCTGGGATGTAGCCTCCCAACGTTACGTTCGGAAATTTCTTTCAGTGTACATAAGCATATAATAGTATATTATGTATCAACTGCGAAAAGAATGCCTTTATCGACGAGTGGGAATGTTCCACACGAGCCGAAGGCGAGTTTATAGCGTGCGAAAAGTGAGTGTCTTCCAAACTTTTCGCACTTTAGAAACGTACAGCGTGCGAAAAGTTAAGAAAAAGCTAAGTGCGCATGCGCAGTAAAATTTCTCGCACGCTGTGCGATAATCAGTCACTTTTCGCACGCTAAACACCCCGAAAAACACGCGTTTTTCGTGCATGCGTTGCAAAAATATAATATGAATATTTAAACTTCAAACCACAATACCTACATAAGCATATAAATATAATTTGAGCTGTAGGCTGCTGCACCCGTATAATTTAGAGGAAATAATATAAACTCATCGATGCTTTCTAAGCCTGAATCCGAGTAGTCGCTGATTCGCAGGTATTGTCGTTGATTCAGATTTAGAGACTGAGAATCCAAGTCGAGTAATACATTTCTGTGGTCGCCAGAAAAAACCAGGTAACTGACTTTTTTTAAAAAAAATTAAGAAACTATCTAAAACAGAATGCATTTTTGATTTACAATCGATCTGTCAGATCAAAATTTGGATTCACTATCATATTTCAGAATTATTTAAAAAATAAAAATCACATTTACACAGGCTGAAATGCAAATGTGAAACTTTAAATGCATTTTTCTCGAGTTTACAAAAAAGTCAGTTACCTGGTTTTTCCTTACGACCACAGATTTATAAATAGTCGAAATGACTGCCATTAGTTTTATTGTGTTTTCAATTACTAAATTGAAATTCAACATTTCATTGGTCTTTTACATAATGCATTTAAATTAATTAATTAAAAACAGAATAAGTAAGCTTCTTTACCATCGTCAAGGTAGCAGTCGTGAAAGAAGTTTTTTTTTTATTTTATTTTTTTTGTAATTTTGCTGTTTTATTGATTTTTTTAAACTTTTTTTTAAATTGTTTATAAAATTTTTTTTTAATATTTTTTTATTTTTCTTTCTTATTGCTTTCTTTCCTTTAATGGAACTTTTTTTATAATTAAAATACATTTGTTCAGGCTTAGAGTTTTACAAAGTTTGTCCATTGAGAATCAATTCTGCGGCTCCCGCAGTAAGCGGAATCCGTTTATGATGATCCGTATATCTTGCGGAATTTACTAATGGATCCGATGTCATTAACAGATGTCGATGAGAATCGCAATTAGTGGCTGTTCTATTGATCATGCGATTGTGTTCAGCTCTAGCTTCGCGGAAGGTCTTATTGTTGCCTTCTTGAGGCTCTTCAGAATACCAACCTATTGGAAGGTGAAATGATTTTATTATGGCCGCTCCATGCAACAAAATTTTATGGACTGAAGGAGGCATATTATACCATCCATACAATTCAACACAAATCTCTGCCGTTCGAAAGCAATATTTCTCAAATTTGTCGCAATCGACTTCTTTTCCACACGTTATGACTTGCAATATATTGTATAATCTTGTCAGAAAGTTTTTGTCCAGGCCTGTACATTCAGCTGTTATATCTACATTCCGAAAAAATTCACGAGCAACGTTTCCAGTGTTCGAAGTCCCAAAACCTTGCCTGACGATGTCTATTGGTAGCGACAGTTTTGACAGCAGGGCTTTTTGAACTTTGCGCTTTCTCAGCGTTTTTAATATTTTTTGCTCGGAAGTCATTGCTGCAGTTGCTTTGAAATCTAAATTGTACGAAATGTGTAACGAATACTCCAGAAACCGTATCCAACAATGCAGGGTGGATAGACCAAACTTATAATACTTGGTCTTACATTTCAATGTCCGTACGTATTCGAGGTCGTTTACAAACTTTGGTCCTACGTCACATATATTGCATTTATTTGAGGCATCTTGAGCAGTCAGAAAGTTACACATTTTCCCATCAATCATAGTACACTTTATATCGAATCTTACGTCCAAAGCGATATCATTGATTAATAAAATGTTTGTTTCTTCTCTCTCTAAAATATCATTATAAAAATTATATTTTTTCAGGGCTTGTTCTTTGCTCTCCTTGATAAATTGAAACTTAATTACTCGACATGTATGGATGGACGATGGTGATTCGTTTGTCCAAATAATAACATCGCCAAGTTTCAATTGCAAAGTTACAAATGAAATTAAGAAGACTGCCTTATCTAAAGGAACGGATCCTTGCAATTGTTTCTGCCATTTTTGACGAGTTGTTTGTTGTCCACTTGCACCATCCATTCCCCATTTTCCAATTAAAGTCAGTTTCTTTCCAGACAGCTCTTTTAAATCAATATTCAAAGATAATAGAATTCTTTTTACTGTGTGATTTAACAATAATATCAAATCGACATCGCATCCTGTTTCCGTTGCATTGAGATTGTTGGGATAGCAATCATCTTTTGCTTTTATGAATGTTCGGTATGCAGGATATGTCGTACCTTTTAGTTTCTTATTATGAAGTCTCATTTTTTGGTACGTTCGAGCCGTTAATCCTAAGTCCAAATACATTGCTAATAAATTGCTACGTTTCTTTTCATCAACGAAATAATTTATATCTACCTAAGAATCAGAATTGACGTCAAGATCATCATCTTTGAGCTCAGCAGCTTTGATCAATGCTTCTTTGCTGTGTTTGGCTGCCAACTCTATCGATTGCCTCATTTTTGTTTGTCTAGAACCTACTTCGTAAGAAACTCGAGGGCGACCTAATTTTCTATTACCTACTAAGGAAGTTGATTGGGTGTGGCTGCTAACAAGATCATCGCGTAGTTCAACCACCAAATCTTGTTCTAAGAAAACTGTATGTTTTTTTAAGAATGATTCCTTTTTTCTATAAACTCCCTTCCATCTCCTCATAAATTCAGGATAAAAACGTTTCGATATTTTCTGTTCGATCTGTAACAAATGTTTTTCATTATAATCGTTTGTGTTTTTTACATGTTCAATACTATGCTTGACGAAGTCAGCAGCTGACTTTGATTTCCAAATTACATTACAAAGGAATGAATTTTTAATTTTGAATATCGACATATTTGCAAATCAAGTAATAATTATAATAATAAAGAGAATAATAAATTTAAAAGAACAAAATTACACAAGTTATTTTCTGACTAAATATAATAACTTTTAAAGTTTGATATGTAACTATCTTTATACCATAAGAAGATTTAATCTTCTCGCAAAATTTGCAGTCCTTTCTTACAGAGCTCTCAATACATCAGTGCAGAATTGAGAACCTATATCCCCACATACATTGCAAAAAATCGTAGTGTACTGTTGCGTCACATTAACACTTATAAAATGGCAATCTATTTCTACCACGAGAGGAGAACGCAACGTAATGATACCAGCGGCGATAAACGTGTATATAATTTATATTAGAGGCAAGCGTACTCAATGTAACAAACTACCACGAGGCGGACAGAATTGAGGGTCCCGTGCAAGATGTGCGCGAGCGTTCGAATGCCGGAAAAAGGATTGTCCACGGGAACGATTATGAATAAATGTTGTTGAGTTCAACTCGCCATATCTCGAATAAAAATGAAACTGACATGCGAACTTAAATTTACAAAATGTTTATCGGATTGTAAATACCGATTTACAAATTATTCGTTAATTTAAATCGCTCGAAATTTCTCGGTTTGCGAGCTATAACGAGAAAAGTCGGTTATAAAATTAAAGTTAAAAAAACTTCCAATATAAAAATTCTTCGTCAATGTATGAAAATTGACCCAAATAACCTCTGTTAATGTCGTTACAACTTTAGAAAATTAAAAGAAATGCCACGGGTCTGACATATTTTAAGGACGCGCCACGGGTCTGACATTTCATCATTTTTGAGTAGTTTTATTTATTTATTTATTTATTTATTTATTATAATAATAAACGGGCAAAGAGTGCCCCATAACAATCAATACATAAGTCGTCTGAGAACAAGTATAAAAATGCAATAAACCATATAAGCGAGTACAAAGTTGTAAATATAACCTTAACTTAAGAATAATACTCCAGTAATGAAGTTTTGCACGCACTAGAAAATAATGGCAGTGTACTACTGGATCTAATGTCATATGCAAGAGAGTTCCAATGACGGGTTAAACGAAAAATGGTCGAATTATAACATCTGTTTGTTGTACAAGACCTTTCGACAACAGGTCTGGGATTCCTGCAAGTGAAATTGAATCGACGTTCCGTGAACAGACTAGCAACCTGATTTGAGCGAATAAAACCCACTAATACTTTCTTGACAAAGATCATATCATTAAGTGTATGAACGGATTTCAAAGTCGGAATTTTAAATTCCCTACAAATAATAGAATAATCGTGACATGTAAACGACATAGGTGATGCAGTTTTATACGACAAATAACGCAAAAATTTCCTTTGCACCGATTCTAATAATCGAATATTACAATCAGTGTATGGTGTCCAAACCGGTGAGGCATACAATAAAATTGGAAGTACCAAGGTTCTGAATATATAAATTACCGCATGAGGATCTGTGAATTGTTTAGTAGTCCTAATTATAAACCCTAGAAGCCTAAATGCTTGATTTGTAACTGTAGTTAAATGATCAGTAAAAGATAAGCTTCTGTCGATAACAACTCCAAGATCCCTCATAGAATCAACTATCTGTAAGGAATGATTATTTATCATGTACGTAAAATTAAAAAATGACGAACCTCTATGAAATCTCAGAACCTTGCACTTTCCAATATTTAAATTTAAACCGTTCTCCTCACACCACCTCTGTAAACTCACCAGATCTCCTTGGAGATTTGAAGCGTCACATGGATTTTTTATTGTACTAAATAATTTCACATCGTCTGCATACAAAAGAAATTTAGAAAATCTAAAAACTGAGCACAGATCGTTGATAAAGATAATGAAAAGTAACGGACCCAAATGAGAACCTTGCGGTACACCTGATGGAATAGTGATAGGTTCCGAATTACAGTTCTTTATCCTAACAATCTGTGAACGACCCGATAAATATGACCTAATCCAATGTAGTAATGTGCCCGACACACCATACTTATACAGCTTCTGAAGCAACAAATTATGGTTTATCGAGTCAAAGGCCTTTGAGAAATCTAAATACACTGTGTCTACCTGACATGCAGCCTCCAATGCATCATTGACGTACGAAGTAAACAAAGTCAAGTTCGAAGCTGTAGATCGACCCTTCATGAATCCATGTTGGCAATCTGATATCATACCAGCAAATTTCGCTGTTAACTTATCAGTAATAATAGCGTCAAATAACTTTGAAACCGAACTAATGATGGAAACTGGCCTGTAGTTTCCAACTTCCTGCTTATTACCGGTTTTATGTATTGGTGTAATAAAACAAATTTTCCAGAATTCTGGAAATATGCCAGAAGCTAATGAACCATTAAAAAGAGTAAGTAATGGATCAAGAAGCGAAGATAAACAGTTTTTTATGAGCATTGGGGGAAGCAAGTCAGGACCACAAGAGAAGCCAGGTTTAAGTCTACTCACAGCCTTGATCAAATCCTCTCTCGATACCCGTAAATCACTTAACACTTCAGCATTAGGCGAAGAATTTACAATCGGTAATGAATGATCTGAATAAACAGAACTGAAATAAGACGAGAAAAGATTCGCAATTTCCTTACTAGTATTTGCTGATGCATTCCCAAAAGTCATTGAGGCTGGCAAATCATTGGATCTCTTTTGGTTATTGACATATGCCCAAAAAGATTTAATGTCAGTACGCGAGTGAGACTGAACTTTATTTATATAATTTTTATACGCTAACCTAGAAACTTTAATACATTTGGCACGTAGCTGCTTAAATCTTATAAAATCACAGTTCAAGTTTGTTTGTTTCCATACCACATGAGCAATCCTTTTTTTTCTAACTAAATCCGATAATTCACGAGTATACCAACGAGGTTTATTTTGCACGCTTGAAATCATAAAATAATAACGAATGTTGTAAAGTCCGACAGTGTACTACACTAACGTCAACTAATAAGCATGAATGATGACAATCAGAAGCAACTAGAAGTTTTAACGAAATTAATACCCATTTTTTTACCCTTTCTTATAAGAATTTATAGAATTAAACTATACCAACAGATAACAACAACATAAGTTCTTGTTAAGAATGATTATTGAGAAAATATACAATAAAATTGTTTAGACCGAAAAAAAGCCAGTTTCCTTACAATCACCCATATACAGGGTGGATGCGAGAGAATGTTACATAGGGGAATCATACTTTCAAAAATATCGACCGCAATTTATGAAATATCGGTAAAACTTATTTGACACGAATTTTTTAGATTACATTCCCGTAGAATTGACCCCTTTGCAGCAAAATATGTTAATTTAAACATAAAAAATGTTATTTAATTCGCAAATGTTGTTGTCCTAGTGAATTTTTTTTTCAAACGAAGATCAATTACATCGATCTCTGAACATCGCCCTCACATACTCGAGAGATATCGGTATGGAATTCGGATTGGACAAGTGTGCAGTCGTTCATTTGCACAGAGGAAGGTCAGGCTCCCATAACAACGATATGGAGCTCATCAACGGAAATGTCATCCGCCACCTTAGCGCCGAAGAAGCCTACACATACCTGGGCGTACCTCAAAGGCATGTCCAGGATGTGCAGGCTGCTAAAACCACCATCATTAAGAAATACCGGCGCATTCTCCGTCAGATCTGGTCATCAGAATTGACCGGGAGAAATAAGGTGGCAGCCACGAATATGTTGGCCGTATCACCAGTGCTCTATTCTTTTGGAGCACTGAAGTGGAACGTTGACGAGCTAAGGGATCTTGACCGAAGCACACGGAAGACGATTTGTATGCAACGCAGTTTGCATCCAAGATCTTCCGTGGAACGACTGTATTTGCTCCGAAATATGGGAGGTCGTGGCCTTTTAAGCCTGGAATGTATGCATGACCGATTGGTCCTCGAAACAGCTTGCGACGTGATTAATCGAACGGAGGATCCCCTGATGATGCTAGTACATCAGCATGAAATTCAGGGGTAGGGGGCGTTTTTGTACAACGCGGCGGAACGAGCGGCGCGAAACCTCGGTCTGGTTTTCAACGTGGGACGTAGTGGTGCACAGGAGGCTGAATCAGTCATCAATCTGTGCCAGTGCGTCTCAGGGCTAACATACGGAAGGAACAACTCCGTATGTTGGAGGGAAGGCATATCGACAAGCCGTTGCATGGACAATTCTTTCGAAATGTCCAACAACTTGGCTTGTCGGCAGAGATGACCTTCTCCTTCTTAAGATCAGCCGGCTTGAAATCCGAAACCGAGGGTTTTATCTTCGCGTGCCAGGATGGGGTCATCAATACCTTAGCGTATCGCCAGAACATCTTACACCAGGCGGTACAGAGTACGCTTTGTAGATTGTGTAGATGTCATGCTGAGACACTAATGCATCTTTTGGCAGCATGCCCAATATATGCAGTTTCAGCATACATCGAACGTCACAATGCGGCTCTTCGAGTGCTGTATTACCATCTTCGCAGCACTTATGGTATTGATGCAACCCCAGTTTTGCCGTACGTCCCCACTGATATTGAATCCGTTGTCGGGAATGAGTCGTACCGAATATACTGGAATTACTCATTCCCGACGAGCAGGCAAATATCAGCTAATAAGCCTGACATCGTCCTTGTTGACTTCGATGACAAATCCATCTTCGTCATCGAGTTTTCTGCACCAGCAGAAACAAATATAGTCAGCAAAGAGGACGAAAAACGGATGAAATATCAGGAACTCCTGTTCGAGATTCGCAAGCTCTATCGAGGGTTCAAAATCAAGCTCGTCGTGCTGATAATTGGAGTGCTGGGAGGAATGAGACCAACTTTCCTCCAAAACATTAGAAGCATTCCGGCCTGTCGAGAACATGCAAATTCCATCGCAGGCCGAATGCAGAAAGCAGTGCTGCTGGGATCTCTCCGTCTACTGAGAGCACACGAGATCCTGTAACCACTAACCCAATGGTAGAGGGAGTGGTTACATTTGCAAACGAAATGGCCCGGTGCAGTCTGCAGCGGAGGAGATGGATATCGGAGCCACTTTTCTGCTGAAGACTGCACACGTGGATTCTGGAGGGCCAAGGGAGGTTAGGGTTTTAGTTGGTAAACCTTGCCGTTAACATCAAAGGTGACCATCGTTGTGACCATCAAGAAAATAGAAAGAAGCTTTGTGCGCCGTGCGGGAGAAAAATTAGTCTCGGAAATAAAACTCTCGATTCATTCCGGATTGCAGAAGATTGCGAAAAGCTTATACAGAAATTCATAAATAATAAATTTTCTACATCTAATCTTAAGTATCCTCTAAGTATTTGTTGTAATTGTCGCAAGATTCTTGTAGAGCACAAAAACAATGACTTTCATAGGCCTTTTAAGACGATGCCAAAATATGAAGAGTTCTTGCTGCCCAAAATAACTAGAGCGAATGATGAAAATATAATTTGTCAGTGTTTTATTTGTTTGACGGGGCGCCATAAAGGATCAATTAATATGAAAAAAAAATTGAAAGTAGGAGAAAGTTTACATTTATCCCCAAAAATCGAGACTACAACAGGACAGTTTGGATCACGAAATTCGACAGTGACAAAGTTAGCACCGGCAGTCAAAAAGCCTAAAGAACAAGAAAAGCAAACCAAAACATTATGCAATCAATGTCTCCAAGAAATTGGAAGAGGGAAATCACATGATTGTACAAAAAGTAAAAAATCAAATACGATAATTGTAGAAAATGTTCTTGAGTTAACTAACAACCTCGCACCAAAGCAAAGAGAGCAGGTTTGCAGTGAGCTTATTCGTCAAAAAGAAACAAGTGAATTACTCTCAGGAAATAAAACAGATACCCTGACTTTAAGTACGCGGGGATTGAAAAAGACAGTATATTTAAAAAAAGTGGCTGAAGAACCTATCGTGTTTTCCTCCGAAAATTTACTTACCTACCAGGATCACTCGGGTTCTTAGGGACAACAAATGAAAAAATTAACCACTTTTATCCGCGAAAATGCTGGTCGAAAATCGATACCTGCTCATTTTTCTAAACAAATTTCAGAAAGAGCTAGAGTTTTTGAATATTTTTACAAGTATGATATATTAGACTTTGATACTGAAAAAAGTGAAATTCAACAGAAAAGGCCTGTAGTGTGGTGTAATTGTGAAGTAATACTGGAGGAAGTCATTAACAGGAGAAATTTAGTTGGTAATCACGTTATTAAAATAATGGCAGATGGTGGACAGGGTTTTTTTAAGGTATGTATGACTGTACTGCCTGAATATTATATTTCTGATCTAGATCTGGAGACAGATACTCTTCCGGCGAAGAAAAGCAAGCCTGATAAATTAACCAGTGTACATACATTAATTATGCTATGCATTGTACCGCAGGTCAAAGAAAGCTATGATAATGTAAAAAAACTGTTCGACTTGATAAAAATTAATGATATTCCATTCAAGTTCGTCGCAGACTTTAAATTGCTTCTAATCATTAATGGTCAACAAACTGCCTCCGCAAGCTTTCCTTGTCCATATTGTTTTATATCTTCAGAAAAATTTTAAACTCGATCTGAACTCGAGAATTACGAATATTTATCTTATGAGGATCTAGCAGTAAAAACATATGGCGATTTGCGAGAAGACTATAAGAAATTTGTATCTCTTGGTGGTAATAAAAAAATGTCAAAATCAATTCACAGTACTGTCAACCCTCCGTTGTTTCATGAGCCCGACGACATGACTGTAATTGCAAAATGCGTAATGCCTGAACTGCATATAATGCAAGGACTAGTCAACCACATTTTCTGGAAAGGCCTAGTACCTCTTTTGGGAAAAGACAAAGCTCTAATGTGACCGCAGAATCTAAAGTTAATATCTCGAAGCTACCACGGTGATTGTTTTGAAGGAAATGCCTGCAGGAAAATGTTGAAAGAACCTGATTTTTTACTTAGTCCTGAAATTTGTAGTCATATTGCTGGTGGTTCTTTAGCCTTGGTCCCGTATGTTTCAGCTTTCAAAGAACTCAATAAAATAGTTCATGATTGCTTTTCGAATATGAGGCTTGGAGGGAATTTGGATTTATACATAACTGATTTGAAAAAATCTCTCGCAGCCACAGACTTGAGTGAAACTTTAAAAATGCTCGTATGCCTTAAACATCTTCAGTAATCTCTAGACTTTTTAGAGCGAGAGGAAGGATTCGGCATTTGGTCTGAACAAGCTGGGGAGTCAATCCATCGTGAATTCCTGAAGCTCTGGAATCGGCGAAAGTTAAATAATATAATGGACCCCAATTATCCTGCAAAATTGAAAGAAGCCGTAGTAGACTTTTCTTCTAAACATATTTAAGAAAAACTGTTTCATCACCGCAATAACATGTATCATGAGTAATAAAAATAGCGACTCTATTATTTTGTGTTTCCAATCCTGATAAAAACATTGTTTCTTTCTTAGAACGTAAATTTTCCAAATTTGAATTATTTTAATAATCGACTATTTTTGTTGACCTCTTGAAAAGGATGTAAACCCCTATAATTATACATACATATGCAAGCATTGTATAGAAATCAATAACATAATTTAATACACGTTTTTTATCCTCTGAAAAAATTTGTTTCTACTAAATCCTGTACTTGCCCAGAAAAAGGGGGGGGCCCCCCCCCCCCCCCCCATGAACAGCTACGATTTAGGGGTCAAGTTTTCTAGACTCAGGAGATGCTAGGGCATCATCGGGCACTAACGAGATGTTGCGGCATCGTAGTCAAACCTTTTTTGCCTTCCAGCCACCTGTGGCTTATTAGCTGATATTTGCCTGCTCGTCGGGAATGAGTAATTCCAGTATAATCCAGTGTAATTCGGCACGACTCATTCCCGACAACGGATTCAATATCAGTGGGGACGTACGGCAAAACTGGGGTTGCATCAATACCATAAGTGCTGCGAAGATGGTAATACAGCACTCGAAGAGCCGCATTGTGACGTTCGATGTATGCATCTTATACCGCCTGGTGTAAGATGTTCTGGCGATACGCTAAGGTATTGATGACCCCATCCTGGCATGCGAAGATAAAACCCTAGGTCTCGGATTTCAAGCCGGCTGATCTTAAGAAGGAGAAGGTCATCTCTGCCGACAAGCCAAGTTGTTGGACATTTCGAAAGAATTGTCCATGCAACGGCTTGTCGATATGCCTTCCCTCCAACATACGGAGTTGTTCCTTCCGTATGTTAGCCCTGAAACGCACTGGGCACAGATTGATGACTGATTCAGCCTCCTGTGCACCACTACGTCCCACGTTGAAAACCAGACCGAGGTTTCGCGCCGCTCGTTCCGCCGCGTTGTACAAAAACGCCCCCTTCCCCTGAATTTCATGCTGATGTACTAGCATCATCAGGGGATCCTCCGTTCGATTAATCACGTCGCAAGCTGTTTCGAGGACCAATCGGTCATGCATACACTCCAGGCTTAAAAGGCCACGACCTCCCATATTTCGGGGCAAATACAGTCGTTCCACGGAAGATCTTGGATGCAAACTGCGTTGCATACAAATCATCTTCCGTGTGCTTCGGTCGAGATCCCTTAGCTCGTCAACGTTCCACTTCAGTGCTCCAAAAGAATAGAGCACTGGTGATACGGCCAACATATTCGTGGCTCCCGGTCAATTCTGATGACCAGATCTGACGGAGAATGCGCCGGTATTTCTTAATGATGGTGGTTTTAGCAGCCTGCACATCCTGGACATGCCTTTGAGGTACGCCCAGGTATCTGTAGGCTTCTTCGGCGCTAAGGTGGCGGATGACATTTCCGTTGACGAGCTCCATATCGTTGTTATGGGAGCCTGACCTTCCTCTGTGCAAATGAACGACTGCACACTTGTCCAATCTGAATTCCATACCGATATCTCTCGAGTATGTGAGGGCGATGTTCAGAGATCGATGTAATTGATCTTCGCCTGATGCGTATAATTTAAGATCGTCCATATAGAAACGATGGGTGATCTTATGTACACGTTCACCAGGCGGTCCACACATGTACCCTTGAGATTTCCGGAGAGCAACGGATAGAGGCAATAGTGAGATGCAGAAGAGCAGAGGACTCAGAGAATCTCCTTGATAGACACCTCTTTGGAATTGAACCAGTCTAGACATGGTTCGACGCTTGTCCGGTGTCATGACAAAGCGTGTTTTCCAATGAGGCATCAGGTCTTCTACAATTCTCACTATGTTTGGGTGGACATGAAGGCGTTTGAGCAACAAGCTTAAAAGCTCGTGCGATGTTGAGTCATACGCCTTCATGTAATCCAGCCAGGCTATCGACAGGTTACGCTTGTACTGGACTGCGTCCTGACAAACACACCTGTCGATAAGCAAGTTGTCCTTGCAGCCGGATACACCCATTTTTCAGCCTCGTTGTTCTACTATCCGTTGCCACACCGGTTTCACGGATTTCTCAATACGTTCGTTCAAGATGTTAGTGAACAATTTGTATAACGTATTGAGACACGTGATCGGTCTATGATTTTTCGGATCGGACAAGTCTCCCGATTTTGGGATCAGTATCGTTGGGATCACTTGCAGCCTCGTAAACGGCACAATTGACTTGCCACAGGTCGTAGTCATCTGGAAGAGCATCTAGAAGTAGGCTATTTGCTCTGTCTATTTCTCGTTGTTTAGGAAAAATTTTTGTTGTCAAATTTTTCCTAAACACGAGTGTCGTGCTGTCATAATGTGGAGCATCTCTCCCAGCACCGCGTACGGGCTCAGTTGTTATTGCCCGCACATCCGGTACCGGTTGACAGCTGGGAACAACGAAACCCGTCCGCCTCAGATAGGCCACATAATCTCTCAGTTGTTGTTGAGAAAAGCGATCTGCCAGTTCGGGATGCATTACTGCAAACCGACTGTGCATTCGCGCCATGTAGCCTCTCTGTTGCGGACAGCTCCCCTCGTAGCAGCGCATTACACGGAAAGACATTTTAAGTAACAAGTGACGAGCGTTGCGGCTACCTCTGCTTAACACAGTCAAGCAGGCTAACTTATGCGGAAGATGCTTTGATACCCAATCAGTTTTAGCTCGGCAGTTCAAGCTGCCGATTTTTGCTTAAAAACAGGCAGCGCTGGCCGAAGTCACCGTCATTAAGTGCCTAATAAAGACATTTAGGAGATAGGGTGCGCGTGAAATCATAACACACGTAAATCTAACCCGCAATATTGCAGTCATCTAGTAAACAGAGCTGTCAAGTCATTTTTATCTTGCTCTCTATGAATTATTTTTTAAAATGAATAATGTTAAATACTTGAATTGGTATTTATTAGATTATTTTGAATGATGTTGATTAACGTACACTATAGAAATACCAACTTTAAAAAATTCTAATGTTTTATCATAATTTTTAAAAAAAATATTTTACCATTAATTTAGTTTTAAATTATATATTTAAACACAAATCTATGTAAATTGATCACAACTTATTTAGATTACCACTTTTTACCCAAATGTACAAACAGCTCTGTCGGGCTTAAATTTGTTATTATTTTGTTTCATGATTTTGAAAGGTGATAGCTTCAACCAATCGGTGTGAACCAAGTTTCTCCAAGTTTCTGAGATCAAAACGTATCTAAAAATATGGTTGTAGATGACTGTAAAGCAAGAATTACATTTTTTACTTTATACACAATAAAACAATTTTTGTCGATCACAGTGAAATGAATTGACAGATTTATGATCGATGTTACTAATTTCTGATATTTTACCACAAATTCATTTTTAAATATGTATCTGATATTTAACCACAAATTCATTTTCTAAATATGTAATGTAAAACATTACAAATTGAATGAGATTGACCCTTTCTACCGTAGTGTTCAAAATGTCGCATCGACCTTAAATTTCTTATTATTTTGTTTCACAGTTTTGAAAGTCATAACTTCAACCAATCGGTGTAAACCAAGTTTCTCCAAGTTTCTGAGATCAAAACGTATCTAAAAATATGGTTGTAGATAACTGTAAAGCAAGAATTACATTTTTTACTTTATACGCAATAAAACAATTTTTGTCGATCACAGTGAAATGAATTGACAGTTTTATGATCGATGTTACTAATTTCTGATATTTTACCACAAATTCATTTTTAAATATGTATCTGATATTTAACCACAAATTCATTTTCTAAATATGTAATGTAAAACATTATAAATTGAATGAGATTGCCCCTTTCTACCGTAGTGTTCAAAATGTCGTATCGACCTTAAATTTCTTATTATTTTGTTTCACAGTTTTGAAGGTCATAACTTCAACCAATCGGTGTAAACCAAGTTTCTCCAAGTTTCTGAGATCAAAACGTATCTAAAAATATGGTTATAGATAAATGTAAAGCAAGAATTACATTTTTTACTTTATACACATAATGAGGTGGAGCTTCATCCTGTTGGAAATAAATTTCATCCATATTTCCACCAGCTGATGAACAATTTGTTCGCGAAGCATGACTAGGTATACTTGTGCTGTCAAATTACCTTCAATGAAGAAAGGGCCAACTGGTCTACCATTAAGAATACCAGACCATACGTTAACTTTTTGTGGATATTGAGTATGATTGTCTCTTTTCCAGTGAGGATTAACGTCACTCCAGTATCTACAATTGTCTATTTACATTTCCAGTCAGTTCAAATGTTGCCTCATCAGAGAAAACAATATTATCAAGTAATAGAGGATCGTCGACAATCATCTCCATCATAAGATCACAAAATTCGATGCGTCTATCAAAATCGTCTTCGGACAACTCTTGGACCAAATGGAGTTTGTATGGATGCCATTTATTCAATTTCAGAATTTTACTGACAGATGCATGACCGATTTCGTGTTCTTGTGCAACGCGATTGATGGAAATATGGGGATCTTCAACGAAAGACTGTAAAACATTTAATGCCTTATCATTATTTGTTGCTGTTTTAGGTCTACCAGATTTTGGGCGGCTTTTAACGCTACCAATGGCCTCGAAACGTTGAATAGTACGGATTACAGTACTTTTGGAGATCCTATTATTTTCATTAAATAATCGCGTTACTGTTTTATACCCTCTTTGTTGATCTCCCCATCCTTGCATCATTAACAGTGTTATTCGATCTCTTTCAGAGAGCTCCGCCATTCTTAATTAGAGCGAAGAAGAATTAATCAGGTAAGTGATAGGAAATTGATCTAGATAATTAAGTAGAGAAAAATACTAATTATTAAGTGTTGGTGCAACTATCGATTTGTTTATTTTAACCAGCACTAGCAAAAAGCTCGTTGAGCAACTGAAAATCTAATAGATCAATTAATAATATTTACGAAAAATTTCTGGGCTATTGGAAACAAAATGAAGATGTTTGGGATAATCAATTGAAGCGCAATGGTTTCTTTTGTTACAGAAAAAATTTTTGAGGCTGTTCGTTTTCGTCCACGAGGTGACTGCAGCTCGCTAAGAAGAAGACAGCACTGCATCAAAGTTTCAAATCAGTGATCCGTATTGTTTGCTCAAGAGCTCGTACATTGGTGCCTGCGAGAGTGAGAGAATAAAGATTGGCCAACGCTTTCGGTCAGATTCCCGCTAACGCCTTCGGAAATCACGCATTCGAGCAGCTTCTCGCGATTACGTTCGGGCAGTTTTTCGCCAGAGCCTATTAGCATAATTGCTTGAAGCCGTACAATACTTTGCTATTGGACATTTTTCCAAAATGCATTCTTACTGAAAATATTAGGGTGATCCTATTAATGTATTTTCTTTAAACCAATTAATTGGTCTCATTATTCCGCGCACAAAAGTATTAAGGTTATGATTACTGAAAACTAAATAATATTTTACAAGATATTCTACATTTTGTGTCAAAAAATTGTTAACTTCAAACCTTTATAACTCAAAAAGTACTTAATAAAAAAATATTTTATTATAGTGTTTTGGAAAGCTCTCGAGATAAGCTATAAGAATATGCAATAAAATGTAGGGGGTTCTATTTAAAAAAATAAGATTGACCTTGAAATGACCTTGAAGGACATGGTCAAGGTCAAAGTCAAGGTCATCATCTTACTCCCCGCTTGAAACCATACGACTTTGCTATTGGACATTTTCTCCTAAGTGCATTCTAACTGAAGATATTAGGGGGGTCCGATACTTTTCGATGACCCTGTATTTTTTTATGTCTAATAATGGTACAATATTTGACAAATTGTAAGTAACTTGTAATTAGCTAAACATGAAAATTAATTAAGTGTCATCTCTTTCACGAATATTCGAGACGACGCGACGCGACAGCATTACAACTTTCAATTGTTACTTGAAAACTACAAGTCAGATTAGTCTATAACTTTACAAAAAACTTCTTTGAACCTTCCTCGAATTTTCGATGGGAAGGAAATTTCGATTATTGAAATTCCCTCGACTCCCGAAGTGTTTCAAGCTTTCAATATCAATTTTGTGCAGTAAAACAAAAACCAATTTTAAAAAAATGTCCGTAATAACTAACCATAATTTGGAAAAATACGTTAGTTTGTAGATAGAATAGTGCATATTCCCTAAAAATGTCATTAAAAAATTCCAATTATTGTAAAAGATATGACGAGTTAAAGGCAAAATAATTAAGTTATTTTATATTTCAAATAATTTCGTTTTTTGCGATTATATTAAAAACGAAGAGGGATAGAAATTTTTTATTTTAACAAAAAATTCGCGTAATTAATTTTCCAATTAAGATATCTAATGAAAACTTTAAAATTCGAAAGTCAAAAAATTACGAGCCGAGGAGCCAATAAATTCTCCGGCGTTTCGCGCGTATCTCCTTTTGATCGCCAGGGGTTCAGTCGATTCCAAATGGAATCCTTCAACTGGGCGAGTGCAATTTTCATTGGAAAGTGCTACGACATATTTTCTCGACTGTAAATTAGTATTTCAATACAAAATTAGTAAAAACTCTTGTCAAAATAAAGTTTTAGATCAAAAGTCTTTTATCGGTAATAAAACTTTGGTCGAAGGAAGGTTTTAGACTAGAATTCAACTTCAGATATCGTGCGACTTTAGTGTGTTAAATCCTGGATTAAATCATATGCTTATACACACACAGGCTTTAAATCGTTTTTGCTCTCATTATCTCATATAGTTGAAGATATATATATATATGTGTAAACTATATTTTAAATTTTTTTTTCAACAATGATTTCTTTATTTCGTCTATTTTTTATAAGTATTTTTCTTTGATAACTTCGCTGATTTACAATGTGATCAGTTCGGTTAGAGGATCCTCGACAGGTAAAAGCGATTGATTTTTCGAAGAAGATTAGTCACCGCAAATTACAATTACTACAATTGTTCGTTAATCTGTCAACACACCGCATCGTGACTTATTATAAAATTAAGATCACCCGCATATCGAATCGTACTTTTGCAACTACAATAATCTACATCGAACATGAAAAATTTCACCGTACAAATTAGTTTACATCCACAGTCGCGCTGACTGGCACTACAATCAAACGATTGAATAAAACGATCTCCCGACGCACTTTCGTATAAAGAATATATAGCCGATCGCTTTACTTTAAATAACAGAACAACAATTTAGAACTCGAGTTCAAAACTTAGGCTCTTCGCCTATGGATTCTTTATTTAGATGTCGAACGATGCACCATCTATAGAAATTTCAAAGGTACGTTACCAGAAGATGTCGGTTGTATTTGGGGACTTGCCGAAAAAAACCCGAGATCCTGGTTCGACCGAAATTTATTTTCCAAATCTTGGCAACAGGATCCTGGCGAGGCAAGTTTCCTTTTTAGAGCCCTGTCCTTATTCGAGTCTTCGTGGCCACGAAGATGAGAGGAGGCTCCCGTCTTCCTCAGAGGTACAGCCCAGTTGGAAGTCCAGTTGTTCGGTCCAAGGTCAATACTCCAATTTTTCGTATATCGTCACAGGGCTGATCCAAAATCTTCGGAAATCAGATCTATACAGAAAATCGTCGTCGGGCTGTTCAATGTTCGACGTTGTCGATGACCACCGATCAAATCCAGTGTGATTGATTGAAACACCAATATCCAAATATAGGTTAGCGCGATCGGTAGAGCTTACTCCGACACTTATAAACCGCCCAATCGGGCCGTTTACACTTTTCTTTTTCTTCGCCACACGGTGAACACGCGGTAAAACAGCTTTCTTCCACACACATGTGCCCATAACCACGGACTGGGAGCAAAGAGACCGACGCCGCTCGCGATAGGTGTTTTATGGAACAACTAGATCTCGATTCGGAACAGATCGGCCCTTTTCGTGCCATCGCCTGATACGCCTAGATAGCGCCGCGCCACGGCTTCCCATCACACCGGACCCAAGAAGTCAAACGCGCGCGAAATTCGAATTGATCTACATCCGATGGGGTAAATCCCTACATATATATATATATATATTCAATATTTTGCGCTGAAATTTTCAGCATATCTTCCCAACTCGAGTTAGTAGTGCACAGAAAGAGAGTAAGAGAATATCGGAAACACTGCGCCGCAGTCTTGCCTCTTCTTTTCCCTCTCCTCATAATTGCCGTTCGGACGCTTAGGTCCCTTTCTTCAGAACGCGTCACATATATATATAGCTTAATTATATTTCTTAAATAAATACAAGTATGAGGATAAAAGTGTAGTGAATAAGTGTAAGTGAATGGCACATAGGGAAACTGACGGATTAGATCATCTCGATAAATATGTATTACATAAATAAAAACTTGAAATGTCATGTTATTTTAATAATTTTATATTTACATGTTGAGTACATATATATTTACAATGCACATTTCAATGTTACATATAATTTACCGTCCTGCATCCTATGAAGTATGTCAGGGAAAGGTGGAAAAAAGGCGTTAATACCTTCTACGAAAGCATTTTGACTAATATTACTAAAACTCTTTTCCATTCGCAATATTCGCACATAAAATCCCCAATCAGCTTTTCAAAATTTCAACATCTTTGACACACATCATAATTTATCATAAAAAATAAACAATATTCATATACATTTAAAATTTTATATATTAAATCACAATAATCTTTGATATCATTTACGCTTTTCCAACAACTTATCCAACAAAATCTTTATCATAAAATATTAATATTATTTTCATAATTCAAATCAATTCAAACATTAAACTCCAATTTCAATTCAATTTGACGCCAAATCCACAAAATTTTATTAAATCAAAACTCTTCACATGAAATTTCGTCGCTCAGAATCTCGATAACAGCACCTATTTTAAACTTAATCATTCAAATCTGAGAAACCCTTTTTTGCACCTTAATTAGAATTCAAATTCACCGTCAAAATCCTGTACTTCATATTTATAATAAATCAAAATTTCGACTTATAATCATACTAATATTTTCATATATATTTTAAATTTTCAAGTTTAATAAATAATGACACTTTAAATATAATGTTCATATTAAATTTTAACACATTTTAATTTAAATTTCAATAAAAACTCCAATTTATAATTATATTAAAGTTCTCATATATATTTTGAATTTAGAATTCTACTGAATAATTAATCTTCATATTAAATTTCAAAATCCTGACAACAAACTTTAAATTCACAGTTTCACGATTCAAATCATAAGTAACTTCTTGCATCTCGATTCGAACGATTAAATTTCAAACATTTTATATTTATATTTAAAATTTCCAAAATATCAAATGAATTTTCATAAACATCATAATAGATTATTACCAATATAAATTTATATCCATTTCAAACAATAACTATGAATGCCAATTTGAAAAATGAAAATAAACCATCAATTTAATTACTTCGACCCAGACCTTAAGTCTGGACGAAGTATTGAATTTGGTCACCTCGGGCAAAAAAATTACCCTATAGTTTTTCATCAAATGTCCACGTTTCAGACCCTAAGGAAGCCAAAAAACGAAAAAAAAAATTTGTGTCCGTGATCTTGTACGTACGTACGTCCGTACGTCCGTACGTCCGTACGTACGTCCCGTTTTTATGTCTCGCGATATCGCGCACACGGTAAGGCCGATTTAAAATTTGCTGCTATATTTCAGTTTGGCATGGAAAAACGCAGATCTGATTAGTTTTTGGAGTATATCCATACAAGATTACTGGATGGTCGGTTAAAAAAACAACAAAAAAACAAGTTTTTTGCATTTTTCGTTTTGAAATACAAATCACACAAAAAAATGTTTCAAACAAAAAAGATAGAGCATCGAATTCTCTACAAAAAAGGTTCTATACATTTTTTTCGAAAAACCAACAGTAATGTCGTAAAAACGAATAAACATGAAAAAAATCACTCATATATAATTAAGCATTTCCTTCAGTTTAAGTCGCATTATAATACTCCCGAAAGGGGGGGGGGGGGGGGGCACACAAAAATTTTCACTGTGATGATGGTGTCGCGTAGCCAAGGGGAGGTAGTGGTGGAGAGAAGGCTCGGGTGGGGGGTCGCGCGGGGGGGGGAGGCAAAAAAAAATTTTTGCTATGATGTTGGTGTCGAATAGCCAAGGGGAGGTGGTGGTGGGGAGGGGGTCCGGGTGGGGGGGGGGAGAAAATTTTTTTTACTGTGATGATGGTGTCGGGTAGCCAAGGAGAGGTCGTGGTGGGGAGGGGGTTTCGGGGGTCGGGAGGGGGGGGGGGGACATATAATTTTTTTTGCTGTGATGTTGGTGTGGAGTAGCCAAGGGGAGGTGGTGGTGGGGAGGGGGTCCGGGTGGGGGCCATAAACATTTTTGTTATGATGTTGGTGTCGGGTAGCCACCCCCCCCCCCCCCAACTTATAGAAGGTAATGTTATTGGAACTATTTAACAACTGGTATAATGTGGTAATAATTCAAAAACATTCGCTAAAGCTCGTGAAAGTTAAGGATTTTTATGGCGGCGAGTAGGAGGGATGCCAAGTGAGGCGCTAGACTTGATCAATGTTTTGGATGCATCCGTATGTTAATGGGGGGGGGGGGGGGCATAAAAAAATAAAATGTTTTTTGTTAATGCGGCAGCTGATATGTTGGATTTGAAATTACCTAACTTATTTTTATTCCTGTTTTTATGGCTGCCTTATTAATACCTCGGTTGGTCTGCGTTCGGGGCGAAGTTTTGAAAATGCTCATTTTCAGATTTTTTACGTTTCAGAAACAATACGTTATTATTATAATATATCAACTATGTTCGAACTCCTCCTGCTCCCCCCCCCCCTTTATGCATAACTATGCTGCGAAGGGAATGCACGTATTGTAGGCACCCAGGTTACTTAGAATTGCATTTTTCCTGCACGTCATAGTGGTGGAAGATTTCCCGATTCCAAAGCATAGAATAGCTTCCCCTACATCGAAACATTTCATTATTTTTGTATTAGTCACTTTGGAGGGATTTTTGGCGATAGTAGGGGAAGCTTTTCTATGCTTTGGGATAGTGAAATCTTCCACTACTTTGGTTGATTCTTGGTGAAATGCTCATTGGATGAAATTTTCCTACTCGGCAGCGCTATTCCTTTGTACTTCCACCATGTATCTATATAAAGGATCCTCTAACCTGCGTTACTTACAGTACATTTTTCGAAGTGTCCAAGTTACGTCCTTACGCCATTACAAGAGGTAATAGAAATTGAATCAGAGCACAGGTATGACCATTGTAGTAATTCGGGGCATGTTGTAAATCGGACGAAGTATTGGTTTCGTTATATTACAAGACTTGGTAACGCGTTTAGAAATATTGCATGTAACTGATTGAGCGACTGTTGATAAATATGAAAGTTAAAAAGAAATCGATGCATAAAAAAAAAACTGAAAAAAAACTAGCTCGGCACATGAAAACAATAAGAGAAAATATGGAAACCCACGAGTCTGAAAAAGTAAAATCCCGCAATCGTAAACGCAGGTATAGAGAGACTGATGAAAATCGGGAGGCGGAAAATATAAAGTCTCGCGATCGAATCCGTAAATACAGAGAGATTGATGAATACCGGGAGGCGGAAAAAATAAAGACTCGCGGTCGAATACGTGAATACAGAGAGATCGATGAAAACCGAGAGGCGGAAAAAATAACGACTCGCTGTCGCAAACGCGCCTACAGAGCGATCGACGAAAACCGGGAGGCGGAAAAAGTAAAGACTCGCGACCGAATTCGTAAATACAGAGAGATCGATGAAAACCGGGAGGCGGAAAAAATAAAGACTCGCGGTCGCAAACGCGCCTACAGAGAGATCGACGAAAATCGGGAGGCGGAAAAAGTAAAGACTCGCGATCGAATACGTGAATACAGAGAGATCGATGAAAACCGAGAGGCGGAAAAAATAACGACTCGCTGTCGCAAACGCGCCTACAGAGCGATCCGCGAAAACCGGGAGGCGGAAAAAATAAAGACTCGCGATCGAATACGTGAATACAGAGAGATTGACGAATATCGAGAGGTTGAAAATGAACAAACGCGGAAACGTATTCGAACGTATCGAGAGAACACAAACCTTCGTAGGCGTGAAATACATAAAACATTACGTAGAATTAAAATTTATAGAAATTCCGAACAATATCGAAAAAATGAAAGTGCGCGACAACGTATACGAGACAGGTTGAAAAGAACGTGCAGAATTAAACATCAAATTTTAAAAAAAAATACACAAAATAAGGATGGAAAAAAGGCGAAAGGCGAAAAGCAATCAAGGTAAAGAACGCGTCGCTGATAGGGTACGAAAGAGAGTAGACCGGTTGAATGATGTTCTTGCATTTCGCGAAGAGTTGATTAGATCTTTCTTGAAATCTAAAGCATGTAAGAGTGGCCAACGAGCCATACGTGAGAAAGCTAAAACTACCTTAGATTTCATTCACGATATACGGCAAGTTCCGAACTTCGTTTGTTGCTGTTGTGAGAGCTTGCTATTTAAAAAATCGATTAAAAAGTTTAATATACACATTTTATCAAATGCATTTAATGAGAAAACGATCGGAAATCATGTTAATATCGAAGAATTTAAACAGATGTTCGTCGGTTATGACTCGTCCTTTATATGTTTTACGTGCCATAATAACATTCGCGATGGAAAAGTCCCAATAACACATCCTCGTTGTGGATTACAGTTTCCAAATGTAGAAAAAGAGATTAGTATTCTATCGGATTTAGAGGAAAGAATGATAACCCCTCTATTGCCATTCATGCAAATCCGCGAGCTTAAGGCCTATGCTTTAAATCCACAGCTTGGTTGTAAAGGCGCTGTAATTAACATTCCCGTTGATGTTAATGAGATGGCAGTAACTCTTCCGCGAAAATTTAATGAAATGTCGGTCGTTCAAATAAAATTAAAACGCCATATGGAGCATCAAAGTCATTATATGTATGAAACAATATCTGTCGCGAAAGTTTTTCGAGCTTTGTCAATTCTGATAGAAAAACCTCTTTATCAAAAATATAACATTCAAATTGATGAACAAGCATTTCGCCAATATGATCCATCAAATTTAGCAACACAAATTAACTTTATTGTGAATAAAGGTGATAATGAAGTAAGCGTCAATGTCTCGAAAATGGAAACCTTTGCTAAGTGTTCCAACGATTCAAACTTAATACTACAGAACGATATAGAAAACGAGAATAATGTGATTCGTGAAAATATTGATTTTCAAGAAGTTTCGGTTCGAAAGGATTTCAATATTGTACACTATCAAAATGAGTTGCGGGAAATAATGCACGACAGTGATTTCGAGAAACCCGAAAATATATCTATTATTGCTCCGGGACAAAATAAAAAACCAATGCCGAGTTCTTATTTCGAACATTACGATGAGCTCGCGTTTCCAACAATTTATGGCGGGCACTTCTTAGATTACGATAAAAAACATATTTCATATACCCGTAGAGTGAAATATGAAATCCGTCATCGCGATCGAAGGCATGCAAAAGCCAAAGTAATTTTATTTAAAGCTAAGGAGAAAATTAAGTATTGTTTACAAAGTGCAATTCAAACAGCTCTTAGAAAAACTGCTAAGAATTTAACAGTAAAAGACGTTCGAGGCCAATTAAATAATCAGAAACTTTGCGACAATAATGCTGCATATCAATTTATGAGTAACATTCGAACGAGTCCTGGTTACTCGGAGAGAGCTGGGAAACGTGCTATTGCGATGATTCGTCAATTAGGAATACCTACTATGTTTTATACCATTGGTGCTAACGAAATGCATTCCCCTGAATTGTTGCTTGAATTGAGTAAAAATGAATGTCGCATGTTTAATAAACCACACTCAATTCATTCAATACGTGATGCTTTGCTTCTTCCTAATGAGGATAAAACGCGATTAATTAGAGAAGATCCTGTATTATGTGCAGAGCACTTTCAGCATCGATCGGATGCATTCGTTAAGTATGTTTCAAATAAAAACGGGCCATTCGGAAAACATTATGCATATGAATTTTTCCACAGACGCGAATATCAAATGAGAGGTTCACCTCACGATCATGGCATGCTATATTTGACGAATGCTCCTATTCCAGATCTTATAAATAAAAGTAATCTTGATGAGGTTGCAAACTTTGTTGACAAATTCATAACTTGCAAATTTAATGAAAACAATCCGTATATGAGTAGTCATATTCACGTATGCAATCAAACATGTTATAAGGGAAAAAAAAATAAATCAGCATGTCGATTTCATTTCCCACAATTCGTTATGCCGGAAACAAAAGTATTGTTCCCACTATCTGAAAATGAACGAACGGATGAAATGAAAGAGCATTTGAAATTAATTAAGGACAGAATGCTGCATTACCGCTATAATCGGGACAAAATAGAAACATTCGAAACTATGCTCACATCACTTGAGATAACGGAAACAGAATACTTGTCAGCTATTCGGTCATCAATTAAAAAGCCAACCATTTTTTATAAACGCCAAAGTAATGAGGTGTGTATTAACACGTACAATAAAGATATACTTAACGTTTGGGAAGGCAATCACGATTTACAATTTATTTTAGATCCTTATGCTGCAATTAAATATTTATACAGTTACTGCTTCAAAAGTGAGGCAGGACAAATTAAGTTAATGCAAGATGCTGTTCGAGAATGTAAAGATGGTAATTATTCAATGAGAACAAAATTACAAAAAGTCAGTAATGCATTTTATAATTCCTCATTAATATCCGCACAACAAGCTGCCGACGAGTGTTTAGGTCATCGCATGATTGTATTCAGCACAGCTGAAAAATTTATAAATACGAATCTTCCTGACAAACGTATCGTATTGCGAAAATCCGAAAAAGAATTGGAAGATTTGAATGATGACGACACTAATTTTTACAATAACGACTTCATTGACGATTACACGAAACGTCCTCATAAATTAGATTCCGTGTGTTTAGCTGATTTTGCCGCGTGGTATATAAAAGGAAAGAAATTGCGTACATCAGAAAGTCACTACAGTATAGACGGTAATGATGACAATACCCGCGGGGCACCCTGTAAAACTTATGTAAAACGAAAGAAATCGCGAATTATCAGATATTGCAATTTCAAAAAAGAAAAAGATCCGGATAATTTTTATCGAGAACAGATAATGCTTTTTCTGCCGTGGCGTAATGAAGATGCGGATATACTTAACGTAAATTGTGAAGAAAAATATAATGAAAATCGGGAGGCCATTATAATGACATTGAAAAATTACACTAAATTAACGGATTCAGAATTGGACGAATTACGAAAACAGATAGACTATGATAGGAAAAGTCAGGATGAACGGGACGTAGAGGAATTTATTCGAGATGAATTACCCGACAATTGTAAAATTGATATATTTGATGATATTAATGCTGATACAAAACAGAAACGCAAAAACGATACGCATGATTTGCACATTACTGCTCCACCGCGAATAATTGAAAATGAACTTTGCTTGTTAATGCAGAGCCTGAATGAGAAGCAAAGACAAATATGCATGCATTTGTTAGATTCATTTAAAAAAGGGAAAAAAACAGATCATATTTTAATTCATGGCTCAGCAGGTACAGGGAAAAGTCGTACGATAGCTTGCATGTATCAATTGATGACACGATATTTCGACAAAGAAGTGGGTAGCAATAAAGGAGAAATTAAAGTTCTTTTAACTGCTCCAACCGGTATTGCTGCTTTTCTGATCGGGGGGATTACGTGCCATAAAGCATTTAATTTGCCAACGAAACGGGCATTATTTAAAAATAATAATAAGATACTTAGCGCCGATACAATAAATACTCTTAGGTTTGCATTACGACACGTGGAAATTATTATTATAGATGAAATGTCAATGATATCAAATGTCATGTTGTATCAAATTAATTGCACGTTACAACAAATATACGGAAATGAAGATGCTTTCGGTGGGAAATGTATTATTCTTGTAGGTGATTTCTTACAATTGCCACCCGTAAAAGCACCTGCGATTTTTGATGAACCCAGAAGCGATGCACCGGAGGAATATTTTCAGTGCTTCTTGTGGGATTCATTTAAAATGTTTGAATTGACTGAGGTGATGCGACAAAAAGATCATCAATTTATTAATGCTCTAATTAACTGCGCTATGTCAAAAATGACAGATGAAGATATTCAGCTCATTAAAGCTCGTGAAGTTAAAGCTGAAAGTGACGTTCCAAACTCAGCGATTAGATTATTTCATACGAACGCCAGCGTTAAGCTATATAACGAACAAAGAATAAAATTAATCCCGGGTGAATTATATATTGTTCATGCTAATGATAAAATAGATAATAAGAAACTCCCTCCGAAAAAGAAAACGGAAATATTATCGAAGTACCAAAGTAATACGTTTTCAGATATTAACATACCGTACCAATTGCATGTCAAAATCGGAGTCAAGTATATGATTGTTGTGAATATAGATGTTAATGACGGTTTGGTAAATGGTGCCATTGGTACATTGAAACATATCACATTTGATTCTAACAATAAAGAAACTGATATTCCATTGATATTGTGGCTGCACTTTGATAATGAAAATATTGGCGCTAATGCAAAAAGTCCGTATTACGAATATATGAGAGATAATAACATTTCTTCTGCTTATGTGCCGCTCTTGATGCAAACTGTTAATATTACGTCTAACGCTGTTAAAGAAATTCATGAAGTATATCGTGAACAATTTCCGATGCGAGAAGCAGAAGCAATGACTGTTCATAAAAGCCAGGGCTCAACTTTTCAACAGGTTTGTTTAGATTTTCGAACATGTCAAAGGGGATTTAGCGCCTCATTGAAATATGTTGCACTGTCGAGATGCGATTACTCAGGACTTTACATTCTTGGAAATTTCACAAAACCACAGGAACAAAAGAAGGATAACAAATTCATTTCGGAAATTAAACGTCTGCGTGAAAATTGCACTTTAACGTTAAGTTACAACGATTTTCAAAATCGTACTTGTAGTATCGGAGATAAGCATGTAATTATTTACCATAATGTTAATTCATATCAAAAGCATGAAAGAGATATTGTTAACGATAATTGGTATTGGAATGCTGATGTAATTGTTTTAGCGGAGTCTAATGTGGCAATCGTTGATGAAGAAAGCATTCCTGAAAGTTTTAAAGTTATCTTTCCGAGACCAGAACATAAACAGGAAAAGCATAGATCCCGTGGTTTAATAATATTCGCCAGATTATCTTGCGATATAACAAATCTTTCGCCGTGTAATATAATAACGGGAAAACACATTTCGGGTAAGGAATGGCACATAGATCTCCGAACATTCCAACTCGGTACGCATCATTTCGTAATAGGTTATAAATCACCAACTACGCCCATAAATATTTTCAAAACGCACTTACAAACAATGATCGATAAAGCGCCAGAAAATCATTTCATAACTATAATTGGTGATTATAATATTAATTTAAAAAATATTACTGATAATCCATTGAAAGAATTAACGAAAAAATTTATTAATCAATTGGGCATTGAAGCATCGACCACAGATGCCAAAACACAGATCGATATTGTACTCTCAAATTCGTCCGAAGGTTTGGGTGGTACAAGAGCTTCATATTTTTCGGATCACTCTTCGGTATATTATCAAACGAAACTAGGTGAAAAATCTGACAGTACGTATCATGATTGTCGAAATTTAGATATACCGGGCATGAATGCGGACAATGTGATACTTGTACAAAATCCTTCTTGTAGAGAAAGCAAGTATAGAAAAATTAAAGATAAAGCGAAGGTGTCGATCCTTCAGAACAGAATAAACAATACCCCTGTACATACATCACTTAAATATTTTGATAACTGCATTACCGTCAACATCGATGAGAGACTTATTGCGCTTAAGTACCTTTATCCGTATAATGCAATGGTGCATGGCTTCATTGCTTTATATGAATGTGATGAAAAAATTCGAGAGTACATTCAACGGCGGTTGCACTTGTATTTCGAAATTATATGTAATATAATGCATGATAGAACTGACGAAGAAAGAAATCGCATCTGGATATCTTTTTTACAACGATCTGAACAGTTTGAATTTAATGAATACGATGCAACAGATATGAGTGGCGATATTAATCTTATAACTGAAAGCCTACTTCCAGGATTTAACTCCAGTATCGTTCAATACTGTTGTCAGAATTGTAATGAAAATATAGAAAATAAATATTGCTTAATAACAGTGAGATGTCAGTCAGATTCTCTCGTAAATCTCGCAGATAGTATTACTGAAACAATATGTAATATTCGTAATAACCAGTTTTGTCGTCATTGTAATCGATTATTAATCCGTACTGTGACGTTTAACGATTTAATTTTTGTGAGTCTTATGAGAACAGGACCATCTTTGATTCATAATAAATTTACTAATTTACATTTAAACGAAATCCCTAATACATTAAATTTGAATGGAGAAATATATTCCTTCAAATTCCTAATTCATTTTGACCCACCAGTATCAAATAATGGTGTAGGTCATTACACGACGTATTGCCGTAATAATGATCATTACACTCGTATTAATGACTTGGCAAAAACTAGAAAAAAAAGTCGAATACAGGAACATCATAAGGTAAACCCCACTATTCTCGTATTTATAAGGATATAATGCTTATGACGATATTATTATGAAATGGCTGATAAGTAGCCACCAGCATGTAATTTATTTATTGTTATTTTTTTATTATTTAAATGTAATTATTAATATAATGATATTATTATAAAATGGCTGATAAGTAACCACCAGCATGTGTGTTATTTTTTTTTATTATTTAAATCTAATCATCAAACGGATTTATTATAAATGACCGAAAGTCGCCAATAGCATTTGTGGTGTCCTAAATAGTGTTACAAATATTTTTTTATATTATCTTCTTACTCTTAACGCGTCTAAGGCATGGTCTGCCCGAATAGCCTTACTGACGAGTCCTACGGGCAGACTCGTAGCCGTAGATTCTATAAGCTGTTAACAATAACGTCAATGTTATTATCGGCAACGAAATTACACGTTATTATTAATAACGGTTTACGGAATCTGGCTACTAGGACGAAACGCAAGTAGTTTGTTTACTGCCATTATAGATTTGCAGAAGTATTTTTTATGCCAATCAGTGCGTAAAATGCGGTTTTAGACATTTTCGACGTTTTTCTTCCGCATTTAACGCACTCGAACGACATAAAAAATCTTACGGCACATGAAGAAAAATCGCATACTTTAATTTTACCAAACAATTATTTTACCTCCCTTGATACGTAATGTACTATTTATGCGAATGTGATTGCTACCCTCGCCTTCGGCCCGGGTGGCAACCGTCCCATTCGCAGAAAAAACTTTTACCCGCTTGTATCGTAATCAATCGTAATATACTATTACTTTATAAACAAAACAAATTGGAGTGATCGATATACGAAAGTTGGAAAAACAATTTCGTTTAAGTGCACGTCTTGCACGTGTTTTTGACTGTCCACGTGACACTGTAACCGTTTTGTGACGTTAAAATGCTATTCTGAGAAAAAATATGCTTATATCGATGCCTCCTACGAAGAGTGCTACGTTTCGCGCTTTCCCTATGTTATTTCAAATAGGGAAAATTGAAACGTAGCACTCTTCGTAGGAGGTGTCGATATATAGATAACTAAATGATAATATTGCGTTTAGCATCTATTTCG
The DNA here is from genome assembly GCA_030407085.1 of Trichopria drosophilae. Taxonomy (NCBI): domain Eukaryota; kingdom Metazoa; phylum Arthropoda; class Insecta; order Hymenoptera; family Diapriidae; genus Trichopria; species Trichopria drosophilae. Next base: position 136,894,479 of record CM059584.1, on the reverse strand, counting down.
AAAAATATTGAATTTGAATGGACATTAATAGGGACAATTTTACTCTTATTGATTTCATCATGTTTTAAATATTAAAAAAACATTAGGGATCGTCCATAGATTACGTAACGCAAGGGGGGGGGGTCGGTCCTGCGTTACGAACCAATGTTAAGGGATGGCAAATAGCGTTATAGAAAGGGGGGGGGGGGGTGCAGAGTACCAAAAAATTGCGTTACGCAATTTGTGGGCGGCCCCTTAATTATGTTCCCGCATTGTCGAATAAGAATAAGTTGATCTTTGCTAGTAAACGAATTGTTTTATGTTTGGAGGGATTTGCAGTTCTATTTTCGTTTCAACAAAATTGTACAGGGGGTAGATGATGTGCACGTTACTTTTCCATGATTGGGTGAGATAAACCCTTCCCCAAGCCCTTGAACATGCAGTAATTCATTGAAAAACCCCTCTTAATTCACACCCAATATCATTTCACTTTCCTTGGACACAGAAAATTGCTCCCACTCAACGTTTTCGGATTCCGCATGCATGTGATTGGTTGGCCGTTTCAGATTACTGCGCCAAACTCCGAAGGCTTCACCATTTACAATAGATACCTGTCTATATATATTGTGATCAAACCGATTGGAAAATCAGTTACGAAGAATCCATGGCAAGGTAAAGATGGGTATCCGCCAGTCACGAAACGTAAGTTTTAATTAAAGTCGGGGACATTTGTTCAAATTTAACTTTGGATGAATATGGGTGAATATGCCAATGAATGGACGGTTAAGCGATTTTCACACTATGATCGATTGTAACTTCTTATTTCTTTCATATATTTTAAATATGGTACCACCATTAGAATCGTTAGTCTCCACACTTTATATTCGAACAGTTAAACATTTGATTTTATTTAATTATTAACCTTGCCTTTGTACTTTGATAAAATAGTCCGGTAAACCCCAATGAATAGACGGGTTAAATCAAATAGGACGTCTTCTGTACCAGTTATGGATGGCTTCAAAACTTCGCGTTGATTACACTGGTCAACAAATTTGAAGCAATTTTATGTTTCGGAGATGAAATGAGCTAATCTTTGTTAATTTGGGGTCGCTGAATCCGAATCCGATAATGAAAAATTTTTATTAGCTCTTGGTTCCACGAAACACGGGGTCAAAGTTCGAAAAAACGCCGTTTTGTGCAATGTTTGAGATAGTATATCTTTCGACAGAAATGAGATGACAGTTTCAGTAATAGCTTAAAATAATGCTTATAGCTCGTACTTTACGGTAAAAAATGTAATACAAGCAAGTAAAGAAAATAGTGCTTTAAATGGCAATTTGTTTGTATGCGTGAAATGCTCGTCTCACCATTACTGTCTGTAACTACTGCTCCTTATAGCGCTGTGGATGAAGTCAATCGGCGCATACGTACTATTTTCGCATCGTCTATATATTTGACTTTCACTAGTAACTATTTTCTCCGTTAGGATCGCCTTCGTACCCACTATAGAAATGAGATTTCGTTTGATATGTAAGGAGAGCTGTCATTGCTGTCGGCATCAATGTATTAATATAATTATGTTCAGAAGTATGTGTAGTTACGGTATATAAGCGAGAAATTTATAAAGATATCATTCATATAAAAAATTTACCGAATTTATATTTTAAATAGAAAAATGTCTCGCGCATGCGTCAATGATCCAAATAATTTTTGTTATATTTGCGGAAATGTAACGTTCGAATTACAAAAACGTTCTTTAAATCCATTTATTCAACAAGTTTATGAATTATATTTTGGTTTCAAAATAGGAAATCAGGAGAAGAAATGGGCGCCTCATATATGCTGCAATACTTGCACTGTCCATCTTCGAAGTTGGTTTCATGGAAAACGACCTTCCATGCCACTTGCGGTTCCCATGATTTGGACAGAGCCAAAAGATCATGATGCCGATTGCTACTTTTGTTTAATGCCGTCACTGCGAACAGGAATTTCGAAAAAAAAACTGTGGACCGTGAAGTACCCAAATGTGCAATCAGCTGCACGACCAGTGCCCCACAGTAACGAACTCCCTGTTCCGATACCCCCACCTTCGGACGTGAACATCGACAGCGAAGTCAATGACGGAAATGACATAGAAGAAGAACTATTCGAACCGTCAAATACGAATGATGTCGATTTTGAACGTGCAACGGATACACCACTGTTAGTAAATCAGAGCAGGCTAAACGATCTAGTCAGAGATTTGGAACTTCCAAAAGGGAAGTCTGAATTACTGGCTTCTCGATTGCAACAGTGGAATTTGCTCGAAAAAAGTGCAAAAGTGACTGTATTTCGTCATCGCCACACTGAATTTGTGTTTTTTTTTAAGAAATTGGATGGCATGGTTGCCTGTGATAATGTACAGGGACTCATGTCAGCAATGGGCATTCCGTACAATGTTGACCACTGGCGTCTATTCATAGACTCATCGAAACAAAGCCTGAAAGCAGTTTTGCTACACAATGGCAATGAATTGCCATCCATTCCAGTGGCCCATGCTACTCATTTAAAGGAAACATATGAAAATATAAAGTTAGTTTTGAAATGCATAAACTACAATAACCACCAATGGCTTCTTTGTGGTGATTTAAAAGTGGTTGCTTTCTTACTCGGTTTACAACAGGGGTTCACTAAATTTTCTTGTTTTTTGTGTGAGTGGGACAGCCGAGCACGAAGTTTACACTATGTAACTAAAGAATGGCCTGCCCGACTCTCCCTAAAACCAGGAGAAAAAAATGTGAAGCAGGAACCTCTCGTGGACGCAACAAAAATTTTACTGCCACCTTTACACATTAAATTAGGTCTAATGAAAAATTTCGTAAAGGCAATGAACAAAAGTGGACCGGCATTTCTCTACCTGTCGAAAAAATTTCCGCGACTTAGTGAAGCGAAAATTAAAGAAGGAGTCTTTATTGGCCCGCAGATACGGGATTTATTTAAAGACAAAGAATTCGACAAGTTGTTGCATGGAAATGAAAAAATGGCATGGAATGCGTTTCGTTTAGTCGCGACAAATTTTCTTGGAAATGAAAGATCGGTACATTACAAGGAATTAATTCAAAACATGTTACAAGCGTACCAGAAACTAGGTTGTAACATGTCCTTAAAGATTCATTTCCTCCATTCCCACCTAGATTTTTTCCCAGAAAACTGCGGCGCGGTAAGCGATGAACACGGAGAGCGTTTCCACCAGGACATCTCGAAGATGGAGAAGAGATATGCGGGAAAATTGTCTCCTTCGATGATGGCCGACTTTTGTTGGTCGCTTGTAAGAGACCAGCCAAATATTGTTCATAAGCGCCAGTCGTAAATAGTATATAATTTTATAAGTTTAAAAATAAAAAAATAACAAAGTAAAAAGCGAAAAAAAAAACATAAAACACAAAAAGCAAAAAAAAACATAAAATACAAAAAGCAAAAAAAAAAATAAAAAATACAAAAAGCAAAAAAAAATGGGGTCATATACTCGACACGTCCTCGCCGTTGACCCTGGATTCGACAGAGATCGAGTAATCGCTCCTAAACGTCAAGTTTCTAACAAAGATGTCTTCAGATAGATCGCTTGAACTTCTATGACGAAACTTTCTGACATTATTTTTGGACCATTGTTTTGAAATATTTCGAATAAACGTAAAATGGGAGATTTTATTTGTATTTATCTTTGTATTTGTATTTATTTGTAATCATTAATCCACCGTATTGTATTCGCCATTTTGAATTTTAAAAATCTGATACCAGATTCGTATTTAGCGTCCATAAAAAACATATACATTGTACAGTTTCTAATTACTTCCTAACAATTAAACTTACTTGTGTGACTGAAACAGTTGATTCGGTATCTGCATAAAAACCTCTACCTAAATTCAATATGCCCTTGACATAGTGATACACCCCACCCCCTACCCCTCCACCCACACTCGTACATTCTGGATTAAACATTTTTTGATACCACAAATTGTCAATATCACGAAGACCACGAAAAGTACGGTTCGATACATAGTTCCAAGATAGCAATTCAAACGGCCGCCGACTGCCTAATACCAATTTTGATAGAGGAATCGTAATCTGCAATCTCAAGAACATATTATAGCGGTGATACATTAAATAATAAGGCATCTTTGTACTTGTAACGTTTGATTTGAAACCGCTTTCCGCGCGCGCCGATTGACTTCATCCACAGCGCTATAAGGAGCAGTAGTTACAGACAGTAATGGTGAGACGAGCATTTCACGCATACAAACAAATTGCCATTTAAAGCACTATTTTCTTTACTTGCTTGTATTACATTTTTTACCGTAAAATACGAGCTATAAGCATTATTTTAAGCTATTACTGAAACTGTCATCTCATTTCTGTCGAAAGATATACTATCTCAAACATTGCACAAAACGGCGTTTTTTCGAACTTTGACCCCGTGTTTCGTGGAACCAAGAGCTAATAAAAATTTTTCATTATCGGATTCGGATTCAGCGACCCCAAATTAACAAAGATTAGCTCATTTCATCTCCGAAACATTTTCGTGTTGACCAGTTATACATAATAATAAACAATGAAAGGTCAATAGTAATGTAAATATTGTTCTGAATGTTCAAAGAACATGGTACTCGTCCAGACATTGGCATATTCACTCTATATATCTAATTATTTTGTTAATATTTTTTTAATTTCTTCTTATTAAATATTATTTCTATTATTACAATAAATTAATTCTCCAAAATTATCACATTTAATTATGCTCTATTTTTAATTTGCAGAGGAAACAGCAAGAGAAGGAGGAGGAGGAGGTGGTGGTGAAGGTGGAGATTAAAAAGGAGGAGGAGGTGGAGAATGAGGAGGAGGCTGCGGAGGTGGGAGATGATCCTCAACCTCCTCCTCAAGAGATGCAAGAAAATCCGCATCCACCTCCTCATCGTGAATCACCTCATCACGAACCACCTCCTCAAGTGATTGTTCCACCATCGCCGCAGGCGTACGCTGGGGGCAGCCGATTGCCGCATCCCTCAACGGCGTTGCATCTGCATTACCACATTGGCCGACCGATGTTGATGCCACAACCGTTGTTGGTATCACCAACAACTATGGTTCCACAACAGTTGTGGCACGAACATCCCTCGGCCCAAATTGGTGTCATGCAGATGCAGCGCGGACTGTTGCCGCAACATCGGCGGGAGCGGCATGGCGCTGATAGATACGTCCCGTACGGAGGACCCCATGGTAAATATTTTTCAATAAACTTTTATTTTTTTAGTATATTTTCTTCGATATAACTTATGTGTAAGTAAATTAATTACCACAATTTTTTACAGGGCCACGAAGACCACGCAGGGGCCGGTCCACTCGGCGATGGTGGTACAATCACCATTGATTATTATATATTTATTTCCTTTGCATATTAGTATATACTAAAAAAAAATAAAACCACGTTTATTCACATTTTTTGTTTTGTTTTTAAATACAAACCCCACATTGAGGTGTACAAGCATTTATAAGTAAGCATTTCCGTCCGCTTAGGTGGGATTATAATTCTCCCAAAGGGGGAGGGGGGGGGGTTTCTTTATACTAAAAATAAAAATAAAAATATGGTTTTTATTCCAGATTTTATTGTTACAATATTACTACTTCGGCTCGTCTGCGGTCGGGGGCGAAGTTCTGAAAATGCTCATTTTCATATTTTTGATACATTTTAGAAACAATGGATTATTATAATATATCACACTATGTTAGAACTCCTCCTCCCATCTCCCCCCTTAATTCCGAACTATGCTGCAAAGGGAGTGTTCTTATAATTTATTCCTGTTTTTATGGATGCCTTATTAATACTTCGGCTCGTCTGCAGTCGGGGGCGAAGTTGTGAAAATGCTTATTTTCAAATTTTATTCATTGCAGAAACAAAACATTATTGCACTATATTAAAATATGTTCCAACTCCCCCCCCCCCCCCCAACCGCCATTAATTCCTAACTATGCTGCAAAGGGAATATTCTCATAAACGAACATGTATTGTAGGCACCCAGTCTGTAGGCACCCGGGTCGGAGGCACCCTAGTTTTAACATTCAAATAATAATCCTTTCAAATATTGTTCACTGGAAATATATTTATTCACTATTGAAACGATTATTCCGAAACAAGTAAACAAAGCATTAATAGATGTTTATCACCTTCAACTACTTTACCTTATTGTTGTGTTACGTCCTCGTAACTAGCAGAATTAACTAATTTTCGGCGTACATTTAAACATCAAAAAATATCGTATGTCGGCACCGGACAAACGAGTCCGTTTCTTACAAATGTAACCCCATAAACGAAGCGTATTGGAATGTACCCTGTTCAAATAACATTTTCTCTAAACCTTTATTAGCCGTAAATCAGAAGACGGCTCACATCGCTTAACTTTCCTAAAACGTCACCGTACAGACACAATCAATTTTACAACGACCTTCCGTAGCATTTTTATTTTTATACATTAGAACAATCATTTTACATTACCGTAATTCCCGTCTCTTCCGATATTTACGGTAATTGAGGACTCAACTCTCAAGCTACCTGTTTTTAACTTTTCTAAAAAAACATAAAAAGAGAAATCGGGTACATTCTAACGGGCTCTCTATATCAATAAATTTTAGTTAATGTATTTTTCCTCCTTGGCCCATTTCCAAAAAACCTGTCCAATATACAAATCCACCACCTTAAAAATAGAGGGGGAGTACTCCAAGCGGGGATAAGAAAAGCATGAACCACCATAAATACAGGTGAGGCACACCGAGACCAAGCCAGTCCAATTTTTTAGTTTCTCGCGTCATACAAAAAAAGAAGCACAACTCGTCGCAGTTGAATTTTTTTAAGTCGCGAGTTATCCGACCAAGGGGAAGCCTGACTCCAAGTTTCGATTCAACAAAAGAAAAGGAAACTTCACGACCGGACCCAAAAAGGGGAGACAGCACCATCAGCCCAACCCTATCACATCCAGTCCAAAGAGAGCTTCACCAAAACTTAAAGTGAGTATAAGTTTCCCTTACATAATTTTTTCACCTAACCACCTCCCTTCCTTCCTACTTTTCCTTCGTGACATAGGGGGTCGGCCTGCGAAATCACGCCAACTCCTTTCCTTGCGACATAGCGGGTCGGCCTGTGAAATCGCTCCAATTCCCTTCCTCTTTCCTTGCGACATAGCGGGTCGGCCTGCGAAATCGCTCCAATTCCTTTCTTCTTTCCTTGCGACATAGCGGGTCGGCCTGCGAAATCGCATCCTCCTTTCCTTTCGTGGCATAGCGGGTAGGCCTGCGCTCCTCTCACGCGACTACAAATCGTATTTATTCAAAAACATTTTTCTTCCTTTTTATTTTATTTTCTTTCCTTAGACTTTGCGTTTTTACTCCCACTTCCATAATTCTTTCCATTTTCATTCATCACCTTCTCAAATAAATAGTCATAATTTTCTTTATAGTGAAACGCCGCCGAGGAGGACAAAGGGTCCAACGCCAAAAATTGGCAAAGGCTCTCCACCTCGCCCGAGAGGAGATAGAAACACGGACTGCCAACCAACTATCCCCCAGGAAAACTTCTCTTCCCTTCCCTTTTCCCCCACGGCCGACCATTCCACTACCGTCTCCCCAGGAATTATTTCCCAACCTATTCATCCCTTTCCCCCCTCTTCCAACAACTCCCCTACCTTCACCGGAACAATTATTTGGGAAAATAAATTAATTAAAACAAATAAACTGTTTCCTCGTTTTTACCCTTATTACTGACTTTTCCTGTGCTATCAGTAGCCCTCACTCACCTAAAAGGACCCAGCAATTCTGCTGAGTTACACGCCCGTGTTACTGTTCAGTTTATATCTCGTTCGAGATATTCACTGGGTCGTAACAGTTGTGCTTTGTTATTGTTTGCGCTTAAGTGAATTTTACGTTCGAATACTTTGAATCTTTTAGAATTATTAATTTTAAAACTTTTTCAATTTTTTAGATTTTATCAGAATTTAACTATTGGGTCTTCAATGTGAATTCATGCCCACTCGTTGGGTGCCATTTGTAAGGTTTTCCTATTTTAATTATTCGGTATTAGTTATTTTCTACAAAATATAAAAAAATCCACAAAATTTTAATGCTTTTATATCATTTTATTTTAGTCGCGCACATCATATTAAAATAATCGCAATTATTCAAATCTTCTATTTCTATTAATAAAAATACCGAAATCACCAGTATCACAAATAATTCGAGAGAGGAGAGATCACAAAAGTCCTTAACTAAATACCTCGTTCTAGCGTACGTTGACAAATCTCCACTTCAATATGGCCGGCCATTTATTGATATGGAGTGACATAGGTTGAAGGAAACAATCCTCGCCTATTGCCAATTTCGCCATGCCACCAATGTTGATCCGTGCGGTCTGTGACAGTGATAACATCTCCTCTCCTGAACTCAAGTTCACCAGGTTCTTGGGGTGTAAAGTCATACAAAGCTTGTACGAGGCACTCTTCCGGCACCATGTCGCGGAGCTTCACATCTTGAGAACGGGAGACGGAAGCGGTGCGGTGATATTCCACCAATTCGTTGAGGCTACCGAATTTTACAACCCACAGGAAAAATTTTCCTTGAGCGTCCCGTAGCACTTTAAAATGCTGTACTCCGTCCGAACATTTAACAGATAGTGAAAAGTCTCCAGGAGAACTTTCGCTAATTCTGATAAGAAAAGCACCTTCGTGTTTGTTTAACAGCAACCTTTCGGCATCTGCTCGGGTTATTCTTCCATAATACCAATCATGATTCTCCATTTCTATGTAATTGCTGGGAATGAGACCCTCTCGTGAATCCAGCTCGGCTCTGAACCAATTTATGTCGTCTTCCATATTAAGAATCTCGACTCCGTCGAAACGGAGTGCCAACATTCGTCAATACTACACAACCGATTGCAGTGGATATGAAAAAAAAAATAAATAAATAAAGTCATGTAATAAGGCCAAGTATTTTCTATCAAAAGAAACCATTGTCTAATGCTACGTACAATAATTAGCAAGACAAACCTTCTGCACATTATTCATTCAAAGGATTAATCGGGAACAATAAATCATATGTTTGGGAAATAGGGGTCTTTAAGTGGACTGTATGTGGCGCAAGTGTAGTTAATAAATCGAGAGCACCCCTGTAGCCGGATTCTGTAACTCGTTATGGTTTATTTTATGTCGTTAAGGTGTCGTTACGGTATTTATAACGACCAATGTCGGTCAGCATCGCTCAGTTTAACAATCATTTTTTGCGATAACGATGAAATTCCGCATTTTGTAACTTTTAACGTTGTCGTTATGACTCATAACTATTTTCCGATCGTTATCTCAAGGAATCGCAATATAACGATAATTACGGTTGTTTCGTTACTCATTAACACCGACAAATGACGGTTAGATGTCGCTATGTGTCAAAGATATACCGAGGGGTATGATACCCCTCGTTATATATGTTAGATAATATCGACTTATCGTTACAACGGCGTGAGCATAAATACGTGCATAAATATATATTGTATTACGAAATCTGCAAGTGCAATGTAAATAAATCTAACGTAAATGTATATACAGGGTCATCGAAAAGTATCGGACCCCCCTAATATCTTCAGTTAGAATGCACTTAGGAGAAAATGTCCAATAGCAAAGTTGTATGGTTTCAAGCGGGGAGTAAGATGATGACCTTGACCATGTCCTTCAAGGTCATTTCAAGGTCAATCTTATTTTTTTAAATAGAACCCCCTACATTTTATTGCATATTCTTATAGCTTATCTCGAGAGTTTTCCAAAACACTATAATAAAATATTTTTTTATTAAGTACTTTTTGAGTTATAAAGGTTTGAAGTTAACAATTTGTTAAGTGGTGTGCGAGTCCGACCAGTTAAGGCAAGAGTGGTGTGCGAGTCCGACCAATTAAGGCAAGAGTGGTATGTGAGTCCGACCAGTTAAGGCAAGAGTGGTGTGAGAGTCCGACCAGTTAAGGCAAGAGTGGTGTGAGAGTCCGACCAGTTAAGGCAAGAGTGGTGTGTGAGTCCGGCCAGTTAAGGCAAATTGTTAACTTCAAACCTTTATAACTCAAAAAGTACTTAATAAAAAAATATTTTATTATAGTGTTTTGGAAAGCTCTCGAGATAAGCTATAAGAATATGCAATAAAATGTAGAGGGTTCTATTTAAAAAAATAAGATTGACCTTGAAATGACCTTGAAGGACATGGTCAAGGTCAAAGTCAAGGTCATCATCTTACTCCCCGCTTGAAACCATACAACTTTGCTATTGGACATTTTCTCCTAAGTGCATTCTAACTGAAGATATTAGGGGGGTCCGATACTTTTCGATGACCCTGTATAATAGATACATATATATTTATATGTAGCAGTTTGTAGGTGGTGTTGATTCATGATAATATATATACGTGCACGTTTATACATGTATACTACAGACATAACCTCTAAAACTGTTTTGAACTCTTGTTGAGAAACGCTTCATCAGTGTTGTGATTTGCACTGTATGTAGTGTTTGAACTGTTTTTAGTGCAATGGAATATCTGATGTGGGATCTTGTGTTTCTTTTTGAGAGAATGCGTCGAACAGAGCAACGTATTGAAAGGAGGTTGCTCAGAGATGCCCAAAATCCATTTGATCTCCCAGAAGATGAATTTATAGACTGCTTCCGTTTAACACCGAATACTGTACTATTTGTACATAATGCAGTAAGCCATTTATTGATAAATGAACGAGGAACTGGTATAGCACCCGAAATCAAGGTAATGTAAAGAAAGTTAACATTATAATGTTATACAGGGCTACGAGCGTCACTTTTGAAAGCTCACTTGTATAAAATCCAATTATACACCTAGTTAAAATTTCATTGGCTCTGAGACGTCCCTTTTTATGTAATTCTGACATGAGTATGACAGCGTCAAAATTTCAGTCCATCAGAAATTGCATGGAGACATCAGTAAAAGACGACAAATCTTGTATACATATCACGTATGCATATGTACACGTGTACATACACATATCCATAGCTTGCACGGAACATCGTATCGGTAGAAACGCCGGAACGGTAGAACTGCACACCGAAAATCGTTTTTAAGTTCGCAAAGTGTGCTGATTTGAATATTTTGTACTTACCGTCTATGTACATATTGTACTTCACTCGTAATACAGTCAGTGTATATGCATCTTATGCACTGTCGATACAATTAACGTTGTCGTTACTCTTTAACGACCAATGTCGCTATCGTTATCATAACGTACCGAATCGTTATAAACGTAACGAGTTACAGAATCCGGCTACTGGCCCCGGGAGAAGAGTGTATGATCGTTGAGAAAGCCGTCGGTAGCCTATTTCTAAGACAAAAGTTGGCTGATCCGGTAACTTGGGTAAGAAATGCCACGCGCATATAAACATGCATTAGTTATTACAAGTTTGCTGATGTTTCGTCCCGGGCCCGCTCATGGACTCGTCAGTGGGGCTATGAGAAGCGGGCCCTGCCCCAGACATCGCATGCAAATATATGTAAATATATAAACGATAGGAAATAAATGGAAATATTAATTAATATTCATTAACCGACTAATTATTCCTGAAATCATTTTATATAATTACTACTCACTCACAGACAAGTCCGAGCGGCGTCCCGGGGTTCACAATCAGTCGTCCGCACCTCCCGCAGTCTTGGCCCAAGCACTGCCACATGCTCGAGATCTGATCGTTTAGGATCTTCTCGATAAACTGATTAAAAATGCCCTGAACGGGCCTATTTATATGTTCAAGGAAATCTCCCATTGCGCCAAGACCTCGGGAAATTCAACCAACCACACAATTAGAAACAGAGACTCAGAGTCCTGTATACTCCCTTCTCATATGCATGGGTGTTCAACCTGTAACGGGAGGGCTCCCTCGTAACCGACTCCGAGCAACTCTTTGTTGTGATTATATCACGAACATCATATGATAAAAGAATTGAGTTCAAATCTATCGAAGAGGACGTTAATTTGCAAAGATAAGAGCCAACTAAAATTACACAAAGTAAGACACCTGAATCACGTCGGGTCTTCCTTGTTTCAAAGGTTCTCCGACAACAAATTTGTAGTTCATGAAGAAGGTGAAAACCTCATCGCTATAGTAACATACATATTCTCTGCTTACAAAGAGACATTTTCTCTGTGTATTATGAAAGGCAGACGAGTTAGTAGAAATAAAAGTGTCATGGGAGATCGAGGATGTTAATAGACTCTGGGCAGGCATCATACCAAATCTCTTTAAAAAATAATGGAAATTCAAAGCGATTAATGCAAAATAATTCTAAGCATTTATTTCATAAAAATTAATAAATAAAAAATTCTTTTTAAAAACCACGTTATTATTAATGGACTAAAAAGGATAAAATATTTTTTCCCATTCACACAGGTCACTAATACCATGCCGAAATAAATACGCAATAATTTTTCATTTTATTAGGAAATAAAATATTTGCAAGACGTGGGGCGCAATAGAGGTATCAGAAATGACTAGCATGTCTAAACTAGCGTATCATATTGTTCATTTAAGCATAAGTTTCTCATTTGTTATTGTTCGTCGAGGAAGGGAGGGAGGAGTCATTTCTGTTACCTCTATTTTGCCCCACGTTTTCCATTTTAAGTCGTACAAATATTTTATTTCCTAATAAAATGAAAAATTATTGCGTATTTATTTCGGCATAGTATTAGTGACTTGTGTGGATGGGAAAAATTATTTTATTCTTTTTAGTCCATTTATAAAAACGTGGTTTTTAAAAAGAATTTTTTATTTATTAATTATTTTCTGCTTTTTAGTTTTAATAGGTCACATTTTACAATCGATTTTAAACTATTATATTTATAAACAATCTGAAAAGAGCAGTTTCAACATGAAAAGAATATGCAAGTGGTTTTAGATAACAGGCTCCTCTGGTGGCTTACACCGTCCAGAATTGTTGAGAATCCTGATGAGGATTTCTCACGCCAGAATCCGTGAACTGTTGCAGCACTTACATATGACGCTAATTCACTACTGCTCCACTTGCCGTCGTGGATGAGTATATATAGGCAAAGGAATTAATGACGTCAGTGGAGGACTTTTCCCGATTCCGAAAAGAAAACAAAGCACAAGCGCGACGGAGGAAGGGGGGAAAACGCCGGGCCCGCGGCAAAATGTTAAAGGACAAAACAACGAGTATAAAGGAATGTATAGATTCAATCAAGAACGGAAAATAAGCGCATTTTTTTTAAACTTATTTTTTTTCATATAAAATTTAAATTTGCTGAAAATGTTCTTAAAACTGATTGAAACTTGTAATAAACGGTAAAGGAATGCATTGTCATCCAATTTTGGGCTATCCTAAAAGTTTCAAGTCTCTAGCTCATCGGTAAGTTAGTTTAAAATCGATTACAAGATTTACACCGGACAAACAGACAAACAGACAAGAATACGAGTTAATAAAAACGTGGTAAAATAAGATTTAACCATCTTGAGCACGAGTTTTTCTTTTCCCATATACGGAAACAATGTAGTTTGGACGAGTATACTCTTTGTCGAATAATATTACACTGAACGATTTTGTCGCGCCGCGATTTGCGTGATACACTATATCTATATATACAGGGTGAGTCTGGTAGAAGTGAACATAGGGAAGCCCATGTTAAGGCTACGCGCCTCGTGATTGGTCGATTCCGGTGGAACGTCGCTTGTTCACGAGGTGCGTAGCCTTAACATGGGTTTCCCTATGTTCACTTCTACCAGACTAACCCTGTATACTCGAACGCCGATATATACGAGACGATCCACGTCAACCGGATCAGTGCTACGGACAAAATTTGAAGTAACCAAAAAAATCGACTAAGGGCTCATTTTAAAGCTTAAGGCATCTACTTTCGAATGCCGAAGGCGTCTTTGCAGAATTCAATATGGCAGCTCCAATATGGCGCCAGAAAACTGCGAATTTCGGTGAAAAAAATTTAAAAACGTATCTAAAATAAAAAATTACTCCATATTTATAGTGCTATATATGTTTTTCGATGTATTTTGACGCCCTAAACACGAATCGGGCGTTAGAATTTAGCTATTACCTCTTATTTTTTTTCTAACCTCAAAAAACTGGAAAAAGGGAGTAAAAATGTGGGTAAATTTACGAAAAAAAAGCAGAAACCTAAATTTTTCGTATCCTTCTCTTCTTTTATAAGAGGATAGAACGGTTGAATCCAAATCAACCGCCGGAATCAAGGTAACACGTCCCAGCCGTTTCTAACCTCAAAAAAATCAATCACCAATCAATATTTTCAATCTAATTCTAGGCTAAAGGTTCTGAGAAATCGAACAAAATATGTTTAATAGTTTTCGATGTCGCTGATTACGAATTCGGTATCATATCTTTGAATTTCAAAATGGCGGCTCAAATATGGCGGATGATTAATCGAAAAATTCAATTTTCGGAAATGTAAAAAATACTGTCGCATTTTTCTCGAAATTCTGAATAAAAGTACCTTTCGTGATTTTCTTCTAAAATCTATCGCTTCCAAGGAAAAAAATACCGAAGTTTATCCTTAAATTAGAATTCATATGGTTCTAAGGGTTTTCGGAGCCGCTGATTATACAGTCCTGAAAATTTTCTACATTTTTAAACTTAATCTTAATGCCTTCCTATGTATTTGGTACTAAAAAGCCGAAGAGAAAAAAATCCGTGAGCCCGTCACTCAAACGTGATCTCTAACACGGAAAAGTTATTTTGCACGAACTTCATATTTGTTTCGTTTCTCGCAAGCAAAATGTGCCGAGCGAAACTATGAGTAGAGCGGCCTCGGCTAGCTGGATCTATTCGTTTTAACAGGCTGTTCATTTCCAGTAACGACTTCTTTACGATAGTTTTTTTTTCTAAGATCTTGGGTGTTCTCATAATATCGATTTATATTTAATAACGGTCCTTTTCCTCAGTATGGGAAACAATAGCGACGATGGAGACAAAACACAAAAGTTGCATTCAAAAAGGTGTGTTAACCCATTAAATGTAGACAGTCATAATGGCATAAATTTAAGGAATATCTCTCAAAATGTATTGAAAGCTTTTCCAAATCTACATCCGAAATCAAAAATATGCCAAAATTGTAGGAAACTATTTTACGAATTACAAAAAAACGACTCTCGGTATAGTAATGTTACTGATTCTGATAATTTGGAAAATGTTACGGAAAACAATTCTCTTGATAGTAGCGTTACTGATTCTGAAGCCCAACACGAACCTGCCGCGAAGAAGGTTTGCAAATCTAGAACAGAAGCTTTAGAAGAACTTTTACATGGATTAAAGACTAAATTCAATAGTTTATCGCAAAATGATCCTATGCGAAAGTCTATACTTACAATCGCACCAGACTGTTGGAGTGTCCGTGAAATCGCAGAAGAATTTGGTTGTTCTTATAGAATCGCACTTCAATCTAAGGATTTAAAACAATCAGGTGGTGTATTAGCTACTCCTCCCGTTAAAAAAGGTAAAAGTTTAGACGAAAACATAGTCTCTCAAGTAATTGAATTTTATGAATCTGAAGATAATAGTCGGATAATGCCTAATAAAAAAGATTGTATTTCCGTAAAAATTGATGGTCAAAAAGTTCTTCAACAAAAGCATTTGCTTCTTTATGACATTAAAATTTTATACAGAATGTTTAAGGAAAAGTACCCACAGCATACTATTGGTGTATCTAAATTTTCTGAACTGCGCCCTAAATGGTGTGTTGTTGCTGGGAGTTCAGGAACACATAGCGTATGTGTTTGCACGATACATCAAAATGTTAAAACAATGATTGATGCTGTAAACTTAAAGATGCTAACCGAAGATTCTGAACGTCAATTAAACGATTATAAAGATTGCATAAATTTCATTTTATGTACAAAGAGTACTGTTGACTGTTTTTTGTTGAATTGTCCAAAATGTCTTAAAATGGAAGAATTTTCGGATCTTGTTTTACGATTATTGGAAAAAAACAACAGAGAGCAGGTAATATTCAGTACGTGGCAATCCACAGATCGATGCAGACTCGTGCAACAATGTCTTTCCGCCGAAGATTTTGTTGAAGAATTGTGCAATCGTTTTAAAAACCTTATCCCTCATCACTTCATAGCAACAGCTCAGTCTGAATTTTTTTCAAATAAGAAAGAAAATTTACGTGATGATGAAGTGTTGGTATACTGTGATTTCGCTGAAAATTTTGCTTACGTTGTACAGGATGCAGCACAGGCTTTTCATTACAACAACGACCAGTGTACTGTATTTCCTGTCGTAATTTATTATCGATCTAAAAATGAAATAAAACATTACAGCATTATATTACTCTCCGATAGCACAAAACATGACGCAGCAGCAGTTTATGTGATGCAAGAAAAAGTAACACCAGTTATAAAAACATTATGTCCAAAAGTTAAAAAAGTATTTTACTCATCCGATGGTGCTAAACAACATTTTAAGAACAAAACTCAAATGAACTTTTTGATGCATCATAAACTCGATTTTAATATTGATGCTGAATGGCACTGCAGCGGTACTGCGCATGGTAAATGTGCTTGTGATGGTCTTGGAGCATGTTTCAAATGTGCAGCGACTCGTTTCAGCTTACAAGCATCTCCGAATGACGCCATTTTAAATTCACTGTCACTCTTCACTTGGGCAAAGTCAAGATTCAAAAACATACAGTTTTTTCACTACAACAAAGAAGATCATAAAAAAATAACACAAAAACTCAATAAACGATTCCCTGACCCACCTTCAGTGCCGAAAATTCAAACGTGTCATGCATTTATCCCTAATGCCGGCAACAAGCTTGAAATTAAAAAGTACTCAAAAGCAAAAAATGGACATTTTATGCAATATTAATAACTTACTTTACATCTTGCCTTAATTGGCCGGATCACCCTTCGATCTTGCCTTAATTGGCCGGATCACCATTCGATCTTGCCTTAATTGGCCGGATCACCCTTCGATCTTGCCTTTGCCGGCTGGTTCACCAATCGATCTTGCCTTTACTGGCTGGTTCACCATTCGATCTTGCCTTTGCTGGCTGGTTCACCATTCGATCTTGCCTTTGCCGGCTGGTTCACCATTCGATCTTGCCTTTGCCGGCTGGTTCACCATTCGATCTTGCCTTAATTGGCCGGATCACCATTCGATCTTGCCTTGGCTGGCTGGTTCACCATTCGATCTTGCCTTTGCTGGCTGGTTCACCATTCGATCTTGCCTTAATTGGACGGTTCACCATTCGATCTTGCCTTTGCTGGCTGGTTCACCATTCGATCTTGCCTTTACTGGCTGGTTCACCATTCGATCTTGCCTTTACTGGCTGGTTCACCATTCGATCTTGCCTTTGCTGGCTGGTTCACCATTCGATCTTGCCTTTGCTGGCTGGTTCACCATTCGATCTTGCCTTTGCTGGCTGGTTCACCATTCGATCTTGCCTTAATTGGCCGGATCACCCTTCGATCTTGCCTTTGCCGGCTGGTTCACCATTCGATCTTGCCTTAATTGGCCGGATCACCATTCGATCTTGCCTTAATTGGCCGGATCACCCTTCGATCTTGCCTTAATTGGCTGGTTCACCATTCGATCTTGCCTTTGCTGGCTGGTTCACCATTCGATCTTGCCTTTGCCGGCTGGTTCACCATTCGATCTTGCCTTAATTGGCCGGATCTCCCTTCGTCTCTTCATTTGCTGGCCGGGTCACCATTCGATCTTGCCTTTACTGGCCAGGTCACCCTTCGATTTAGTCTTTGGTGGGTGGGTCATCTTTCGATCGTACCTTCGCTGGTTGGGACACATTTTTACTCCCTTTTTCCAGTTTTTTGAGGTTAGAAAAAAAATTAGAGGTAGTAGCTAAATTCTAACGCCGGATTCGTGTTTAGTGCGTCAAAATACATCGAAAAACATATATAGCACTATAAATATGGAGTAATTTTTTATTTTAGATACGTTTTTAAATTTTTTTCACCGATATTCGCAGTTTTCTGGCGCCATATTGGAGCTGCCATATTGAATTCTGCAAAGGCGCCTTCGGCATTCGAAAGTAGATGCCTTAAGCTTTAAAATGAGCCCTTAGTCGATTTTTTTGGTTACTTCAAATTTTGGCCGTAGCACTGATCCGGTTGACGTGGATCGTCTCATACATATAGTGTAATACGCAAATTGCAAATCGCTCAGTATGGCAGCTGCCTTAACTGAGAGGTCAGAACAACCTATAGAAGATGCCGATGTCTCCCGACTTGATAGACAAAACAAGTCGTAATTTATTTTAAATACTCGCCGTTATATAATCAGACAAAATTGCATTTTATACACGGATATCGACGGCCATCTAGTGTTCACATATATAACTATATGCCTAGTAGATTTGAACCGTAGAAGCAACGTGGTAACCCATGTTAGCAACTCAATTTTTGTGATTTTTTTCTCATTTAAATTGCGGTTAACGCATTTAGATTGGTGTTCTTGCTATTTTTTATTACAATAATGATTCAAGAATATATAAAAACAGTTATTGTTTAATTTTTATGATATATAAATAAACAAACATAAAATAATCACGATGTTTTCCAAAGAATTCATTTTTGACTCTGTTTTATAAGATAATCGTTTGAAATATGGTATAATAGAGTTTTTGGGGTCGTTAATTACGATTCTGACCACAGATTTTGAAAATTCGAAACAGCTGATTCAAGATGGCCGTCCAAAATGCAAAAACTTGAGATTTAATTATTTGGGGTTGAATAAATTTTGTCTTGTGAATGATACCTTTTTGAACGTGAACCACGTATTGCTGACTTTTGTACAAGGAGAGGAGGACGGAGATAAAATTAAATATCACAGACAATCGATTTTTCTTGGAGAATAGGGGCTGTTTTCGGTTTTTAGGGTTGAACAACTGCCTTGTGAATTATACGTTTTTGAACGTAAACCATGTATTGCTGAATTTTGTACAAGTAGAGGAAACAATCACAATTGGCTCTGATATTCATATTGGAAAC
Organism: Trichopria drosophilae; assembly: GCA_030407085.1. Lineage (NCBI taxonomy): Eukaryota > Metazoa > Arthropoda > Insecta > Hymenoptera > Diapriidae > Trichopria > Trichopria drosophilae. The sequence continues at coordinate 136,875,430 of CM059584.1, read as the reverse complement.
GGTTCGTTCGTGTAAAGCTTAAATGTTTGAAAATTGGATTTTAATCAATAAATTAGAGTTAGTACGTGTTAAAATTTAAAAATAGATTATTGCTAGTGTATGAACTTTGTTGTTACGTGATCCGAGGAGTCGATCCGTCACTTTTTAAACAACAATATCGAGAGAAGTTTTTGGAAGTTAGGATGCCACGTGCGTGTTATACTGTAAGGAATTAAACGGAGAAGGTAACTCTTGCCGAAATGAGCGAAAACTCAGACGGCAAGACGAGAGCTGTAGAAGAACAATATGCATGCTGTGGAAAGAAAATATATTCTTCATATATATGTATATATTGCGGTCGAGTTGGGAACAAAAGTGGCAGTGAACGTGATACAAAAGAATTCATTATTGGCAAATCATGGATAAACTGTTGTATTGAAAAAGACAAACTTTGTGTTAGAAAAATATTTCAATAAGGAGATGACAAAACTAAAAAAAATATGATAAGAATGAAAGAAGAGTTAAAAATTAAAGGTGAAGAGATGGAACTATTGAATAATGAAAATAATAATTGGAAGAAAAAGAAACAGAACGTTAAAACATAAACTCACTGAAATAAGTAATATAAACAATAACAAAGAAAATATGTCTGGTATAAATTTGGAACTACATGAAAGAAGCGAAGTTAAATATTTACATGAAAAATACATACTTCTCGAAGAACTGAATTTAGAAATTAAAGATAAAAATTTGTTATTAATAGAGAAAAATGAGAGACTAACTAAAAAGTTATCCGAATTAGAGAAAAACAAATGTAACAAAACTTCCTATGCAAGTGTAACGCTACGTTAGAAACCGGAATAAATGTACGTGAAACCAAGCCTAAGTTCGAAATCATAATAAAACCGAAAATAAAACTAGTGTTGGCGTGGTGCCTCGCTCGCTTCGCTCGCTCAGAAACTTCGACCCAGTGGAGAGTCGATATGTTACAACAATATAGTGTTTCTTATAAGTATAAAAATTGAAAGTGGGCATTTTCAAAACTTCGACCCCGACAATAGGCCAGCCGTAGTATTAATAAATAAAAGTTGCAAAACACTTACTTCATGCACTTGTATTGTAATGGACTATTCGATGCATATTACATGTTTACTGTGTTTTACTAATTACTGTCTGTATCATTATGATGTTATATACAGGGTCATCGAAAAGTATCGGACCCCCCTAATATCTTCAGTTAGAATGCACTTACGAGAAAATGTCCAATAGCAAAGTTGTATGGTTTCAAGCGGGGAGTAAGATGATGACCTTGACTTTGACCTTGACCATGTCCTTCAAGGTCATTTCAAGGTCAATCTTATTTTTTTAAATAGAACCCCCTACATTTTATTGCATGTTCTTATAGCTTATCTCGAGAGCTTTCCAAAACACTATAATAAAATATTTTTTTATTAAGTACTTTTTGAGTTATAAAGGTTTGAAGTTAACAATTTGTTAAGTGGTGTGCGAGTCCGACCAGTTAAGGCAAGAGTGGTGTGTGAGTCCGGCCAGTTAAGGCAAATTTAATTTTATTCTACATTTGATATTGATATTCTACATTTTGTGTCAAAAAATTGTTAACTTCACACCTTTATAGCTCAAAAAGTACTTAATAAAAAAATATTTTATTATAGTGTTTTGGAAAGCTCTCGAGATAAGCTATAAGAATATGCAATAAAATGTAGGGGGTTCTATTTAAAAAAATAAGATTGACCTTGAAATGACCTTGAAGGACATGGTCAAGGTCAAAGTCAAGGTCATCATCTTACTCCCCGCTTGAAACCATGCAACTTTGCTATTGGACATTTTCTCCTAAGTGCATTCTAACTGAAGATATTAGGGGGGTCCGATACTTTTCGATGACCCTGTATACAATATATGTATACATATAATTCGTCAAAGGTATCTTGAAAGTTTCGAAAAGATCTCTGATGGATATCTTTTAGATATCTATAAGACATCTTTTAGATATATCGAAATAGTTATTTATGCACGGGCGTGCGTGAAGTTCGTGCGTGACGATTTCAGTGCGTGAAGTGAACATTATTTTACACTGTGCGTGAAGACAATAGCAATGCGTGAACAAATTTTAATAATTGCCAGATTGGCAGCGTGGGGATATACATTTCAAATGGGATCTGGCATGTCTGTCCTCGACTCTGTGTGTTCTTTATAAATATGTACAATGTCTATAAATATGTATATTAGCAATTTATAAATATGTATATTATTTGTAAATAAGGGACATATAGCTCGAGAAAAAACGCGCAACGATAACTTATTTTAAATAATTTTGTTTTTCTGTATAAACATTATATTAATTACAAAAAAGTATGGTTTATTTTCAAAATGTAGGGCAGTATTTACAGGAATGTTATATTATTTACATTAAACGTATTATATTTAGATACCTATGTATTTAAAGAATAAATGGACATTTCTTTTCTATTGCATTAAAAAATATCTATATATTTAGTGTCCTTTCCCCTCCCCACACCGCTGGTTTCTACGAGGAAGGCACAGTGTTACCTGTTCAGGGGGATTTTGGACGTTCGTGGGAACGAACTTTTTTTATAAGATATTGTCGCCTCCATCACCGCCCACCATGCACCTCCCGTTCCTGCATATTTTTTTCATAAATGGCTGTTTTTTAATCTTTAAAAATCAGGATTATTTTATATCGGGGGTCTCCCCCCCCCCCCACCCTCGCCCCCCCCCCCCCCCCCCAATTATTTCTTATTATGTTAATGTTTATTGTAACTTGACAGTTTACGGAAGATAAAACCGGCGCGTGCCGGCGGCTACAGCGCTCGTTTCAAATTACAACCAATCACGCGAGAAGGATCGTGTCTCAAACTAACCAATCACGAACGATAACGGTACTGTAGACTCGACGACTCGGTATGCGTGTCCACACTCTACATTCCCGCACGCATTTTAAGCTATAACAGTAACGGGGCACTTTGCGCACGATAATAGGAAAAATAACTAAATGGTCGATATAGCATTGCAGCCATTATTTGTTTACATACAAGCTTGTAAACTTTATAACCTGCCCTAAATACGCAGGCTCCGCAGACCTGGAACCTCGGAAAAAATTATGATGGTACCATTTCTACAGTGCAAAACAACTACATGGTCAGTTATGCGTTGCAGCCATTACTTGTTTACAATAAAATATGTAAACTATTTTAAGCCCCATAAAATGCACGAGCTCTGCCTGGGGTTGGCAAGTCGGGAAAATTCATGACGGTACAATGTCTGTAGTAGAAAACAACCACATGGTCCATTTAGCGTTGCAGCTATTATTTGTTTACTATGTAATATGTAAACTATTTTAAGCCCCATGGAATATACGGGCTCTGCCCGGGTTTGGGATGTCAGGCGAACATGACGGTACGTTTTCTGTAGCACAAAACAACTGTATGGTCAGGTATAATAAGCGTTGCAGACATTATTTGTTTGCATACAAGCATGTAAAGTTTATAACGCATCCCTGAATACGTAGGCTCTACCCAGACCTGGGACCTTGGGCAAAATCATGATGGTACCTTTTCTGCAGTGCAAAGCAAATACATGATCAATAAAGCGTTGCAGCTCTTATTTGTTTACAAAAAAAAATATGTAAACTGTTTTAAGCCCCAAAGAATAAATTGGCTCTGCCAGGGCTTGGGATATGGGGACAAGTCATGACGAAGGCATGTAGTTGTTTTGTAATGTAGAAAATGTACCATCATGATTTGCCCGAGGTCCTAGGTCTGCAGAGCTTGCTTATTCAGGGACACGTTATAAAAATTACTTGCTTAGATGTAAACAAATAATCGCTGCCAAGTTTAACTGTCGGTGTTGGTATTTTGTACTGTAGAAAAGGTACCATCATTCTATGGAGCTTAAAATACTTTACATATTTTTTTTGGTAAATAAATAATAGCTGCAATTTTTCTACTCCATCCCCTCTAATGTCCATCCATGTTTATGCTCCTCCCAAGCAACATGTATTTTCGTAGAAGGTGGAATGGCGGCGTTGGGCGTGCGGTCAGTATCGCCATTACGCTGAGGATTGCCCAAATAAAAAATGAGCGTCCCAATGCTGCCGTTCCTCTCCACGATAATTACTTTAATTTTCGCGCAAATCCATCCGTCCGTTACCAAAAAAGGATTAGCCCCATTTACGTTTCTTCGTAGATGTTTGCATTTATTTTGTAAAAAATACAAATTTGTTTCAAAAATTCTTGAAACAAAAAGATAGAGCATTAAATTCTCTACGAAAAAGATTGTACGCATTTTCTTCCTAAAGTCAACGATAATGCCATAAAAACTGGATTAAAATGCTTATGACTATTGTCTGAAAAAGTATTGAATTTGGTCACCTCGGCAAAAAAATTACCCTATAGTTTTTCATTAAACTTCGACGTTTTAACCCGTGAATCAAACTTGGATCAGGAACGGCATTCAATGATTCTCCAACCAGAAAATGTGCAGGTGTCAAGGCCAGAAGGTCATTGGGATCATTGGAAATAGGGCATAATGGTCTTGAGTTCAAGCAAGCTTCGATTTGCACCAAAACTGTATAAAAATCTTCATAAACTAGTGAAGCATTTGCGAGTATTATCCTTATATGTCGTTTCACGCTTTTTACACCAGCCTCCCACAGTTCCCCAAGGTGTGGAGACCGGGGAGGAATAAAATGCCATTGAATGCCGAGATCGCTCAACCTTTGAGAAATTATATTTTCATTCATTTTGAGGAAATTAGCCAATTCAGAGAGCTCCCTATTTGCTCCCACAAAATTAGTCCCGTTATCCGAGTAGAGGTCAGATGGTTTACCTCTTCTCGCCGCAAATTGCCTCAACGCAGCTATAAATACTTGGGAAGTTAGATCACCCACCAGTTCTATATCGACGGCTCCTATTGATATAATGCACATTCACGGCGAATACGATATAATGCACATTGAAAAGTTAGTTTGATATAAGGCACATTCAAACGTGGGTTTGATATAATGCACATTCAGATCTCCGTTTGATAAAATGCACATTCAACGATGTATAGAATAAGGCCATTATTACCTTCAATTTCACGTTACCGCTTAATCAATGATTGAAAACAATAAGTGTTCTAACTTGAATATAATAATATTGATTAAATGAAAATGTTGGTAGCAATAATAACGAAGATAGAATGAATATGTCAATGAAAGGACGACGGCCAATGAATAGACTGTATGCAGCATGTTGCTAATTATTATAAATATATACGGTGCAGTTGCAACAATGTTTACACTACTATTGATCTTCCAATGTTTATTATTTCGTTGAAACAAAGCGAAGTTTTCAAGCTGTCTTAAAACTGTACAAAAAACGTCCCATTTAACTCAATCCATTTATTCATTTGGGTTTAGTGTATTATTTTACAAAATTACAAATTCAACGTTAAATTTAATTTTTCACTCATGTTATACCTAGAGCTGATAAACAAATTTTGAAGCAATTTAAACATGCATATCAGTGTAAATAATACATTAATATACATGGAAAATGAAAGTCTTACTATAATAATTACATTTAAATTTAAATGAAAACTAAAATTGAACAATTTATCATTTAAATTTCACTATTTGATATTAAAAATATTATGAAGCTGAAATATTATTGCTACCAACATTTTCATTTAATCAATATTATGATATTCAGATTAGTACAATTATTGTTTTCAATCATTGATTAAGTGGTAACGTGAAATTGAAGGTAATAAAGGTCTTATTCTATACAACGTTGAATGTGCATTTTATCAAACGGAGATCTGAATGTGCATTATGTCAAACCCACTTTTGAATGTGCCTTATATCAAACCCACTTTTGAATGTGCCTTATATCAAACTGACTTTTCAATGTGCATTATATCGTATTCGCCGTGAATGTGCATTATATCAATAGGAGCCGTCGATACTTTCGTATGAAGCATAGTCCTTTTTTTACACTCAAACCTTTCCCCATACTCTAACAGGTTATGGGCCCAGATACCGCGTAAAGTACAGGAATCGGTGAGTGCATAAATCTTAGTGTATCAAGTGATAAGGACGTAATATGCCATTCAGCACAGTGAAACTATTTGATGGAAGTAATTTTTCAAATTTAGAATTTCGTGTTAAACTTCTGCTAGAACAGTCTTCAGTACTTGAAGTAACGGAAAAGGAACCTCCACAGGAAGCAGCCGATTAAGCTCAGTTTAAAAAGGACGATACAAAAGCGAAGAACATTATAGTGTTGTGTTTGACTGATAATATATTGAAGCAGAAAGGGGTCAAAGTATTAAGGTTTTAAATGAAGGTAACTTATGTGCTGTGACTGGTGATGGAAAAAGAATTACAATTAAAAATGTCTGGGCATGCGAAGATCTATCGCACAACTTGCTGTCCGCAACAAGATTGGAAGAAGCGAGAATGGTAGTGATCTTTCAAAATAAAGAAGTGACTATTAAAAGAAATGATCAGGTCATCTTAAGAGGAGGAATACGACATGGAAATCTGTACATTGCCAGTTTGAAACGTCTACCGAAAAGATCTGTAAATCTACCAAGTGAAGACAAGCGAATGTTGATGCATAGAAAAATGGGACACTCGAGTAAATACTCAATATTGAAACTATGCGAAACGTGCATAAAAGGAAACACACACAAAACTACCATTTCATCCACTGAAAGTAGACAGCAACTGATGTGTGTGGTCCAATCACCCCTGCCATCCATGATGGACATAGATACTTTGTTACATTCCTTGATCATTTTTCACATTTTTGTATAGTGTACCTAATCAAAAACAAAAGTGATGTGTTCGAAAAATTAAATGAATACGTCTGCAAGGTAGAATTGAAATTTAATAAAAAGGTAGAAAGGGTGCGTTGTGACAACGGGGGAGAATACAAATCTGAAGAACTCGATGATTTCTGCAAAAAGAGAAGTATAGAAATGCAATACACTGTACCTAGGATACCGGAACAAAACGGTGTAAGTGGACGGCTTAATAGAACGTTCTTGGATAAAGCAAGATGCCTTATAATCGATTCGAATTTGAATAAAGAACTCTGGGGTGAAGCTGTTCGTGTGGCAGTGTACCTTATGAATCGAACAGAAACATCTGCAATAAAAGATAAAAGACTACCTGCGGAAATATGGTACGGTCATAAGCAGAACATGAACAAAATCAAACTGTTTGGTTGTCCGGCCTATAACTTAATACTGAAGGAAGTTAGAAGATCAAAATTAGACGGTAGAAGTCAGAAACTCACTATGGTTGGATACTCCGCTAACGTCTATAGATTGTGGAATTCTCTCGAAAGAAAAGTGGTACACACTCGAAATGTAATCTTCGACGAAGATGAAAATAGTGAAAAAGTGGTGATTGAAAACGAAATCGAAACTGAAAGAAACGAAAATAAATCAAGAGAAGTAGAATCGAAAGGTAAAAAAAGAACTAGAACCTCTAACAAAAACAGAAGATATGGAAGAAACAGAAATCGAGAACCAAGAACACAGGAACTTTGAGATGGAAACGCCAAAATTAAGAAGAAGTGAAAGAATAAGAAGGCCACCAAGACGCCTACAGGACTTCTACCTCGGGAATGACGATAATGATGACATCAACTTAATCATAGCACTCTCGGTAGGAAGCCTACCAGATGAAGTGCCTCAAGACTATGATGAAGCAGTCAAAGATAAAAATTGGAAAAAGGCGATATCCGACGAATTAAAGTCACTGAAAGAAAGTAATACTTGGATACTATCGAGACTATCAGAAAGTGAAGAAGTTTTGGATTCTAAGTGGGTGCAATTAAACCATACAAAGATCATCTACCATTACTAAAAAATAGCAATGTCGAATACGAGATACCTGGTGCACAATGTAATCGGGTATATATAGGACAATTGTCAGCGAACATCGAAATCGTCGCGACAATTAAGCAACTCCTGTTCCTATTGGCTGACTTTAATGCTAAATAATTTAAAAACTATACATCGCACAAATTTTGTTCAAAAGAAAAATGTTCTTAGAATTTATCACAGAATCTACTGTTAACCGAAAGTCATTCAATGGAGAATCACTCTGTATATATGAAAATTTTAAATTAATTATTTCGTAAACATACATAATTATTTGTTTGTGTTGACACTAAAGTGACCGTATTTACCAATTTATTTATTTATTTATTTATTTATTTATTTATTTATTTATTAATTAACGGGTTAAAAACCCAATAACAAAATAAAAGAAATACAGTATAGTATAAATGCAAATTAACGTAAAATATGTATATGATGCCATATTTAAGGCGCCAACAGGAACAAAAACACAGCCAATACTAATGTTTAAATGAAATATAAAGAACTTATATAATAATCACATTTAATTAAATTTATATAACGTAGATTTAATTCTTGAAACCACACTATTTAAACTAACGTTAAATAATAAATCAAAACCAGTTGAATTTCCATCAAAATTTTCATTGAAGAGATTGCACATTCGGTTCACTGGAGCATTACTGATGTAATTCCTTGTCGCAACAGGTGGATAGAATATGTAGTTCGAGCGAAATACGTTGGGTTTGCAAATGGAATCATATTAAACAGTTGTTCACAGTTCATAGTTTTCCGCACCACTTTTACTAGTAAGATGTTATCGTTGGCTTTACGAATCGAAGTAAGAGTTGGTAGCATGAATTTTGTAGCGATTGCAGTAAAGTCGTGTTCACGAATCGACATAGGTTCTCCAGATTTATATGCCAAATAGCGTAAAAACTTGTGTTGAATCATTTCGATGCTATTCGCATCGACATTGTATTGTGGTGCCCAAACACAAGAAGCATACGTCAAGCCAGGACGAATAAGCGCATTGTACAAATACCGTATCACAGATGAGCTTTTAAAATCTTGAGTGTTCCGCTTTATAAACCCCAAAGTTTTTAAAGCTTTGTTCCTTATATTATCTAAATGAGGCTTAAATGATAATTTCTCATCAAAAACAACACCAAGATCCTTAACTGTACTTGTTCTCCTAAGCACATAGCCTGCTATATTATAATAAAATGGCATGTATGGCTTTCTAGCGAAAGATAATACACAGCATTTTTCAGGGTGCAATTTTAAGCCATTTAATTTACTCCACAGTTGTAAGTTATTTACATCAGATTGTAAAAGAAAGGAGTCGTGCGGATTTTTGATTTGCATAAATAACTTAAGGTCATCCGCGAAAAGCAGTGGTATGGAATGATGAATAACCTCTGGCAGATCGTTTATAAAAATATTAAACAGCAGGGAGCCCAAATGGGACCCTTGCGGGACACCCGAAATAACTTCAACTGGACGTGACTGATTCATCTTGTATCTGATAATCTGAGTTCTGCCTGTAAGGTATGATTCCAACCATCGCAGCAAATCATCATGGATACCTATATTTCCCAGCTTCATTAATAATCGAGTATGATTAACCGAATCAAACGCTTTCGCAAAGTCGGTATAAATAGAATCTACTTGAATGCCTTGTTGAAGGGATTGTAATATTTCTTGCTCGTAGAGAATTAAGTTGGTTACTGTTGAACGTCCTGGTATAAAACCATGTTGACAATTAGATATTAAAGGATTCAAAGTAGTAGCCATTTTTGCAGAGATTAGAACTTCAAATAATTTACATATGATATTAAGAATTGCTATTGGACGATAATTAGCAATGTCATTTCTGTTGCCAGTTTTTGGTATAGGTGTAATAAAACCTACCTTCCACAATACAGGGAAAATTCCATCCTTAAGAGATAAATTGAAAAGATAATGTAACGGCTTAAGAAGTGATATGCGACACTTATTAAAAAGTAAAGGTGGAAAACCATCTGGACCTGCCCCTTGATCGGTTCTTAATTTTAGAAGTTCATCCTGTACATCTTCAGCTGATATTGAGCACATAGGTAACTTCACAATATTAACATTATGCAAGTCAGTCGTCGAGATATCTTCGTTGTTATAGGCTTTTTCAAAATGACTAGCAAATAGGTTAACTATATCATCAGGGTTATTAACTTGCTCATCTTGTAAAAACATTTCCTTCGGTAATCCAGATTCTTTTCTACGAATATTGATAAAAGACCAGAAGCTTTTAATATGGTTTTGTTCGAGTAGCTGTTGTTCAACACCATTGACATAATTTATATAACATTCCTCGCTTTCTTTCTTGCAGTTAGAACGTAGGGTAGAAAACTTTATATAGTTTGATTTCGTTCTGTTTTTTTTAAAGGCCTTGTGAGCTAGTTTCTTTCTCGATATCAATCTCCTTAGATCCAAGGAAAACCAGCGAGGGTAGTGTGATAAAAAAGTTATTTTTACTGGTACAAATTGCATGGTAACCTTATGCAATATTTTGTAAAAACACTCTACAGCCTCGTCTGCAGACAGATTCCGAAACTCAGAGTCCCAATCAATCTTTGTAAGGTTCTTCTCAAGTGATTCATAATCCTCGTTATTATAGTTTAACTGAATGTTATAAAAGTCTTGCTCCAAAAAGTTTGTGGAGGTTATTTTTGGGGAAAAAACAATCCCTCGATGGTATTCATCACATGGCAGCAAGGGCTCGAAAGCTTCACTACAGGATGATTCCATGCATGAAGAAAAACAGAGATCTAATGTATTGTTACTCTTATTCATCATAAAATTGTGCTGGTATAAGTTTAAAGATGCATAGGAATCACATAAATACGTTGCTGATTCTCGAGTACTTGCTGGACAACCTATGTCATGCTTTATAGACACACCAAGTTCATCGTTACACCATGAAATTTTTGGTAGATTGTAGTCTCCTAAAAGAAGTAAGTCATGCGACTGAAACTTCAGTTTAAGATCTTCAACTAACATAGTATGCTCCAAATACAAGCTAGGAGGCGATTGGGGAAGAATATACGTTACTCCAATAATAAATCTCCGATCGAGTGTTGCAAACCTCACAAACAAATTCTCAACCTGTGATGATAATTTTATTTCATCACTAGACAATTTATTTTTAACAGCAACAAGAACACCACCACCACGTTCCTTCAAGCTTGTAGTCTGATCTCTGTCTCTTCTAAAAACAGTATAATTAGTTATCCCTAACTCAGCATTAGTTATTCCAGCATGTAACCAAGTTTCTGTTAAGACAATAATATCATAGTCTGAAACAACAGTGTATAAATTATTCACAAAAGAAGATATTTTATTTCGAAGACTATGTACATTCTGATAGTATATTAAAAAATTACATAAGTTACTGTTTAGTTTTTTGGCTTCCGCTCTTTAACAATAGTAGGCATTTTATTTATATATCTAATTCTAAGATCCTTTTCACCTTTCTCAACCCTATTGTTAAACTCAGTTCTAAGGGCACGAAGGTGTTCGCGCTGTTTCAGGGTCTTATCATCACTAACTGACACATTTTTTAACTTTAGAATTTTCCAATTGACTAAAATCCATTTAGCCCTATCCTTAGAGTCCAAAATCACTTTTAATGGCCTTGGTTTATCAATATTTTTCACTTTACCCAATCTAATTGTACGAGTTACCGAATCACAGCATGGTGTGTCCTTAAGAATATTTTTAATAGTTCGTAGATCATCTTCTTCATTTTCTTCATTTACCTCTTCTTTAACATTAAAACAAATAACGTTACACGCTCTATTTTCCCGGTCCATCATTTCAGCAATGACATTTTCTTCATAAGCGGAGCTGTGTAAAGTCCCCACTTTTTTACGGTTACCCCCGTAGGAGCTTCCTCTAATTTCGATACTCTTGATTCAAGAGAACTTAGATCAGATTTAAACTCTGACTTCAATTTTAGAATGGAGTCTTCCATATGAGTTTCGAGTTGAGATTTCACTGTGCATATTAGCTCTTTCAGATCCTCGTTTGACGAATTTATTTTACTGGTTATTTTATCAGCAAGACCATCCAATGCATCTTGAAGGTCCCTCATGCAAATCATTTCCCCACAGCACTTACGAACAATACCACTATAACTTATTCCGCTCTGTTCAGCGCAACTCGTATGGTATATTCTTCTGCAACGCTTGCATTTTTCTCTTTTCTCAGGATCGATCACAGGCTTGTTCCAAGAATAGCAAGTTACTTCCTTCGGAGGCATAATTAAAACTTCGTTGAACAAGCAGACTCCAAACAGAGTATAATGATAACAGCTTTTAGGTTATGTAGATCATAAAATCTTGAAACTCGATAAAGCAAACTCTTTCTGAGAAAAAAAACACTTGCATCCCAGCACAAACTTAAATTGTAAGCACCACACTTGTTTAGAACGTATATCAGTTCGTTTAATATAAAAATCTTTAATCAGCAAGCACAGCTAATATTGGCACGTGGTTCCACAATTTAATTATAATATATTCTAAGTGGGTGTTCAAGGAAAACGAAATCAACGGCGTAAACGGGAAAAAGGCTAGATTAGTGGCACGCGGCTTCCGACAGTGTTTGATGGGTGAGGACGTTTATGCACCTGTAGCTCAAATGTGTGCTATTCGTATATTACTGTCACTGTACGCGCAAGATGACTCTTTTGTTCAGCAAATTGACATAAAGTCAGCATTCCTGTATGGAACATTGGAGACACCACCCTGCCAAAAATGAAGCGACCAGTAAAGCGTCCAGTGAGAGTACAAGAAACGTTTTTACGAAATTGTACGCTTAATGAAGCGAATCGCACGCTTAGAATAAGTTTAAATGACGCTTAATTGAAAAGAGTTTTGAAGCGTGAATATACGCCTTTTAAGCGTTATCTAAGCGTCCAGTTAAGCTGTTTCTAAGAGTGCATCAAGTTTTTTTTTTACTTTTGTACGCTACATGAGAAAACCAAAATTAAAGAGTTCATGAGACGTTCAGCAAGATGAAGTAAAGCGATTTTTACAATCTTCTACAAGTTTCCTTACGAAACCTTCTAATTTTCAGTCTTCAAAAATTATTTTGCTCCACATTATACTAGGATCAATCATTATTTACTCATTATCAACGAACATTTTTATTAGAATACAAGTGTAACGCGATTATCATATTACGTCTTAGAAATTGATTCACGGTGGTAGAACAGTGGTTGGCGTCACGCGCAGGCTTTGTTTCACGTTAAGCGTCGCATGCCGTTGATTACGACTGGATAGGTAACCGAATGAGAACACCTTATTTAAAGATAATTAATTTATCTTTAAAAAAATTAAATTACATACAAAAGATAAAAACATATTAATTTTTAAATAAAATTTAGGAAAAATTATAAAATAAATACAAATGTTTTCAAGGTAACTATTTTTTTTCTTATACATTAATCAGGAACATTAAGCCGTTCACAAATGCAAAGCGCTGAACTCTTAAAAGATACATATTCACGCATTAAGTATACTCTTGTAGAACTTTCGTGGAAGCGGAATGCCCGTTTATTGAACGTTTCCCGAAAGTCAATTCCACGCTTTATGAACTCTTAATGGACGCTCATATTTTTGACAGGGCAGTTTACATGTATCCACCGAATGATGGAATGATGGAAATGATGTGTAAAATTATTAAATCCCTCTACGGATTAAAACAAGCCCCGAAATGCTGGAATTCGTTACTTCATGACTTTATAATCACCTTAGGTTTCCAACGTTCCATAAAGGACCCCTGTCTGTACTTCAAAAGGGGTATTTACTTGCTTATGTACGTAGATGATCTAATAGTGTTCTCGAAAGATAAAAATGAGTTAAGTACTATTAAGAAAAAATTAATTGAAAAACAGAAATTAAAGAATACACTAATAAAAGGTTGAATTATTTAGGTTTAGAAATAGAAAAGATTAACGGTGAAGTTTTTATATGTCAGACAAACTTGATAAAGAAGGTATTAAGTAAATACAATATGGATAATTGCAGAACGTCAGATTTTTCTGTACAACCAAAAATTACAGACACTCTTGATAAACGTTGCTAAAACCGAAAATGTAAACTTACCGTATAAACAACTGATTGGTTGCTTAATGTATATTATGTTAGGAATTAGGCCAGACCTATGTTTTTGTATTTCCTATTTTAGTCAGTATCAAAATAATTACACCATAATTCATTGGAACTATCTTAAGAATGTTTTGAGATATCTAAAGCAAACGGAAAATTATGGTATAAAATATATAAAAGGTAACGACCACTTGAAGAACAAAACACTGCGCGCGTGTGTCCGCGCGCGCGCATGTGTGCGTATCCCAGCAAACCGAAAAGGATAGCAATGTTCACAAAAAGATTCAATTTTCATTTTTTGAATCCCATTTCTTGATTTTTCCAATCTTTTTCTATTTTGAATAATTTTTTGTGCCGCCTGAGCCTATACTCGTGAATACATTCAATAACAGTACACAATGATTTTGTATACTTTATATCTTTCCAGTACTTTTTAATTCAGCGAATGTGTTGTTTCGTGACCAATCGCAGTCTTTATGAATACATTTAATCTTACTGTAAAAATAGCCATCGAGATTTTGAATCTATTTCTATATTCGAATTCTTTACAATAACCTTGTATGCTTATTTTGAATACATCTTAGTACTCTTAAAAAATGAATTGTATCCTTATGAATCATAGATATTTGATGGTTAGAATTCAAACCTTGTCTAATTGCATCGTCATCGAATCGTTTGCGAATGCTTCGTAATTCTTTTGGAAGCATATATGCGAATATTTTCAATGCTCATGGATACTTCTTTTTGAATACTTCTAGAGGCATTTGTGGGACTAATTTTAAAACCTTCTCAATGCTTCATCGAGTCGTGTGATGCGAGTGCTTTTATCCTTCCAGAGTATTCCTGAAGTATGAACATTATTAAATTGTTTTACTATCAAGATTTCGCTTATGTCTTGCCATTTTCGAGATATTTGAGAATTTTAAAAATGTTCAGGTTTGCAAATTTTTAAAATCCGTTTACATGTATAAATTAACCGACTCGAGGTCATCCCCCCTATCAATACACCCCCCAAAATTTTGTCAGATTTTACGTATCCCTTGCCGTTTTCGAGATATTTGAGAATTTTGAAAATTTTCAGTTTTGCTAATTTTCAAAATTCGTTCGTATGTACGCATTAACCGACTCAATGGGATCCCCCCTTTTGATAGCCTCGAAAATTTTGTCATGTTTTGCTTATCTCTGGTCGTTTTTGAGATAATTAAGAATTTTTAAAAATTTTAATGTGTAACAGAAATATCATATTACGTTAAGTGATCGACAGTGGTAGACCAGTGGTCGGTGTCGCGCGCGATCGTTGTTTCTAGTCTCAAGTATTCTTGGTGGGGAACACTACTTGGATAGGTGACCGCTTGAGAACAACTTTCTTAAGATAATTAAATCAACTAAAAAAAGTTAAAAAATATTTGAATTAAATAAAAAATAATAATAAAATTAAAAAGAAAAAAAAAATTTTTTGTATACAAAGAGGAAAAAATTTAAAAACAAAAAATTAAAATTTGCTATGCTTCTTAATTCTTACTGAAGGATACAGAAATAGGATTCAGAAGTATTGAAAGTTTCAATGTTTCTCAATCATTCTTGGTTTGCTGGGCATCGAAAAATGTCATTTAGAAGTATTCAATTTTTCAATTCTTGTTAATCCTTTTCGGTTTGCTGGGATAAAATTCGTGACGAACGTAGTATAGAAAAATATCGAAACAAATTCTATCAATTTCTATCCACTTTAGTTAGGATAGAAAAATATAGAATTAATTCGTGCCAAAAATAGGATAGGAAAATATTGGAAAAAATCCTATACTTTTCTATCCTCCTTTTCGAGTAGGGTGTAGAATTGCATTATAGAAAATTTATTCGTGGCACAAATTATAGAAGAGGTCTTTGATGCAAGTGCTTATCCAATTACAGTGTTTGAAGACAATCAGTCCTACGTCAAAATGGCGTCGACACTCGAAACAAAAAGAACAAACCATATTGTTGTTCGACACCATTTATTAGAAATTCCGTTAATGATAAAAAAATTGTTATGAAATATGTGAGCTCAAACCTTCAGCAAGCTGACATCCTGACGAAACCTGTCATAGGAACGAAATTTAAATCAATACGAACATTAATAAATGTAGAAGAGTTTTGTATCAATTAGTGAAAGAGAAGGTGTTATTATTGAGAGTGGCATACACAAAATTGCGGGACCCAGCAATCGAAATTGTATTGAAATGTATTGACTCTTGATTAATTTTTCGCTTTTGAATACGCTATTTGAAATTTTCGAATACATTCGAAACCAAAAATACTTCACTATTATGTTAATACAAAAATATGAATCCAAATGAATCCAAATGAATACATAAATAATATCGTTGCGGAAACTACTAAAAATACTCGAAAAAGGCAAAAGTCGTGAATCCATCTGAATACAAATGAAGATTGAAATGATAAATTTTTTAATACAATCGAATCCATAAATAATAACAGTTAATTACCGGAATTAATGAATCCATTTCAATACATGACTGAGCAAAATAATGCCTGCTTTAATCAAAATGAATTTAAAATAAATCAATACAAAAATTAAAGTGTGGTTAATTCATTTGAATACAAATTCTCAATTATTCTTCATTTTAATACAAATGAATCTATAAAAAAAAATAACCTCCGCTTTGAAGTGAAAAAATATTAAAATTATGTTCATTTCGTAATTATTCATTTCAATTGCAAAAAAGTTATTTTCGAAAATAAAAGCCACAAATGACTTTTCATTCAAAATTTGGAATGTGAAATGTTTATTTTAAACCAATTTCCAATTACATTTAGCAGTGCTCTGTCGGAAATGGTTCACTTTATTTAAGCGTTCAATACACAAGAGTCCAAAAAGTGTTGTACACTTAAATTAAATGTATTTGTACACTTATTGGACACCTAACTGACACTTATTTTCAAAATTACGCAATATCTCGTAAACGGTATGAGATACGTGAAATCTGATGAAATTTTGCCATGATGTGCGATGATTCAGCTGACATACAGAATTCAAAAATTTCATAATTTTAGAAATCGAAAATTTCGAAAATTCTCGAATCATGTACAGTGGCTTTGAATCATCGCACCAAGGTACCCCTGAGTTATGTCAATTACGTCAAATTTCACGTATCTCGTACCTCCCAGCAAACCAAGAATGATTGAGAAGCATTGAAACTTTTAATACTTCTGAATCCTATTTCTGTATCCTTCAGTAAGAATTAAGAAGCATAGCAAATTTTAATTTTTTGTTTTTAAATTTTTTCCTCTTTGTATACAAAAAAAATTGTTTTTTTTAAATTTTATTATTATTTTTTATTTAATTCAAATATTTTTTTAACTTTTTTTAGTTGATTTAATTATCTTAAAAAAGTTGTTCTCAAGCGGTCACCTATCCAAGTATAGTGTTCCCCACCAAGAATACTTGAGACTAGAAACAACGATCGCGCGCGACACCGACCACTGGTCTACCACTGTCGATCACTGTCAGTAACGTAATATGATATTTCTGTTACACGTTAAAATTTTAAAAAATTCTTAATTATCTCAAAAACGGCCAGAGATAAGCAAAATATGACAAAATTTTGGAGGCTATCAAAAGGGGGGATCCCATTGAGTCGGTTAATGCGTACATACGAACGAATTTTGAAAATTAGCAAAACTGAAAATTTTCGAAATTCTCAAATATCTCGAAAACGGCAAGAGATAAGTAAAATCGGACAAAATTTTTGGGAGTGTATCGATGACCTGGAGTCGATTAATTCATAAATGCAAACAGATTTTTTAAATTTGCAAAACTGAAAATTTCCAAATTCTCAAATATCTCGAAAACGGCAAGAGATACGTAAAATCTGACAAAATTTTGGGGGGTGTATTGATAGAGGGGATGACCTCGAGTCGGTTAATTCATACATGTAAACAGATTTTAAAAATTTGCAAACCTGAAAATTTTCAAAATTGTCAAATATCTCGAAAATTGCAAGACATAAGCGAAATCTTGATAGTAAAAATGTTCATACTTCAGGAATACTCTGGAAGGATAAAAGCACTCGCATCACACGACTCGGTGAAGCATTGAGAAGGTTTTAAAATTATAGCGTATTCTACCCCTTGCATCGTTTCTGCACTATTGCCTGGAGAGAGTGCAAAACAAACACCGCACCAGTGCAGGTTGCTCGATGTGAGAACACGTGCACGGTGATTGGCATTCGCCCTGTTAAGTTCTGCTGTGTGCGACCCCACCGGCGACAAAATGAACTACTGAGAGGGGGGTATGTGACACTAATCATATGGGAAAACGGGCTTTTATCTTGTCAGTAGCATTCATTTTGAATCACTGCTGCTTTTCAACAGTTAATACTACTCAAATAGGTCGCTTTCTGTCGAGAGTATAATTTCGGAGCAACGACGGTGTTCCTTTACGGTGCTGCGTTACAGAGGTGGAACACATGCACCGTTTCTGCACGGTATCACGGAACACGTACACCGTTTCTGCACCGTCTCATGGAACACGTGCCCTCGCGCGGTGTGCCTGCAGTGCAGAAAAAGTGCAAGGGGTAGAATACGCTATTAGTCCCACAAATGCCTCTAGAAGTATTCAAAAAGAAGTATCCGTGAGCATTGAAAATATTCGCATATATGCTTCCAAAAGAATTACGAAGCATTCGCAAACGATTCGATGACGATGCAATTAGACAAGGTTTGAATTCTTACCATCAAATATCGATTTTCATAGGAAATGATTCAGAATAGATCTATGATTCATAAGGATACAATTCATTTTTTAAGAGTACTAAAATGTATTCAAAATAAGCATACAAGTGTATTGTAAAGAATTCGAATATAGAAATAGATTCAAAATCTCGATGGCTATTTTTACAGTAAGATTAAATGTATTCATAAAGACTGCGATTGGTCACGAAACAACACATTCGCTGAATTAAAAAGTACTGGAAAGATATAAAGTATACAAAATCATTGTGTACTGTTATTGAATGTATTCACGAGTATAGGCTCAGGCGGCACAAAAAATTATTCAAAATAGAAAAAGATTGGAAAAATCAAGAAATGGGATTCAAAAAATGAAAATTGAATCTTTTTGTGAACATTGCTATCCTTTTCGGTTTGCTGGGAGGATTCACGTTCAATGAAATGAATCATTTTCAATTCTTCCCAATCATTTTTGTTTTGCTGGGGTGTTCAAGATATTGCGTAATTTAGAAAAAAAATTACAATATTTATTTTACCAACAAAAATATCTACTATCTATATGCATTCGTTCTTTTCAAAAGCCGATAAGCAAATTATTACACAAATGTAAAATATGGTAATAAATTTAGCAGATTATTTTTATGTACACAATTCATAAATGCTCCACGTTTCAACTATTTGTTAGTTTCGCATCATCTTTTACAGCAAGGAGCTGGTCGAGTGATTACGGCTCGAAGTTGTTGTGCGGGAGACCAGGGTTCGATTCTCGGTCGATGTAAATTTTTTTTTTCATTAAATGTATGAACTGGGATTATTTTTGGATTTCAATTTATTGCCATGCATTAAAATTTTTAATACATTTCAATCCTTTTCAATACTTTTAAGATCAAATATTGTGAAATTGGGATCAAATAAGTGAATTGCAAGGTATGGGAAAAGTATCTGCAGGCTATTCAAATTCAAATAATACCGTGTTTATTATTCCATTATGAATTTTAACAATATATTTTTGACAGTAATACTGAAGAAGGAAATCACATTACGGCTGAAACGTTAAACCAATCGGACTTTAATAAAATAATTACATTTATATTTTATATTAATCGATTCTATTAAAACATTGTAAATACGTTGATATTTCCAACACTTTCATATTGCGACGTACTGCACATTAGGATAAAACTCGCGTAACACAATTATACGGTAATTAGATTATTAAATGTTTGCATCGGTATTGTACACAATATTTACATTGTACACAAAATGTATACATTTACATAATATTCTATTTCTTTACATTATAATTTATCGAGTATTTAGTTTCATATATTAATGTTTTATATCTATACAAAAACAGTTATTTACAATTTGTTTTATTGCATATGGAAACTAAAATTTTTTCAGTATCGTAAAGTGTCGTGGATCTGGTGAAGCAAAACAACAATGTTCAAAAAAGTATAAAAGAATAAATGTTCATCCTTGCGATCTTTTTAGCAAACGTAGAGTGCGTATTTTCTGGACAACATTAGGTTCGCCGATGGTATCTGTATAACGCTAAATGTAAATCAATGCCGTCATTAGATTCATTACAAAAGTAATCCATTTGTAAAGTGGCCATTCAAATCATCTTTCTGTGGCCTGAAAACGAAACAAGAGTTTTAAATTAGCATCAACAAAGGAACTTATATATCACAATATTAACATTTTTTAATCAAATTGAAAAATATAATTGTACAAAATAAATTGGCTATGATCAAAATATGTTACTTACATAAATAGTTGGTCGAAAAATACTTGTAGATATTTTCTTTAGATGCTTTTTTAATTTCGAACAAAATGTAACTTTACATTCTGCATCTGTGCAGGTTTGCACGTGACAATAATATATGACGATCATATCCATACATAAACCACAAAGGCTGCTGGACTCCTCCCAGCATAATGTAACGTGTCTTGTACCTTCTGTTAGCATTCTACAGGCTTGATCTTCACATAATGTATATTTGCACTGGGCCACATGGGGTAATGCTTGCGACAACATTTTCTCTTGCGGTGTAATTGTTTGGAAACGGTTAAATTTGATACACGCGTCTACATTTAACTTTAATCGAGTTTCCAGTACCATCTCCTATATTTAAACATATAACAAATTTATTATTTCTCTCAACGTCAAAACAATCAGATAGCTTACTATACTGTTATAATAATTCGAGTAAATAATTCGGTTATAAGTTAAAGTGGTAATTGTTTCTGCAATATCGAACTTACATCAGTACTGGCTGTTACTTCTAATCCGCCCAATGACATAATTATATTATGAAACTCCATTTTCATAATCCTCCAAATCGTTTGAATCTGTAATAAATATCAAATTTAGGTACTTTATATATATTTAATAAGCAAATGTAACATGACAAATATGTGTGCGAATACATTATTAAGTGGAGGCCCCACTTTCAAAATCAACTTTATGAAATACATCTTAAAAATGTTGAAAACAGTATTTCTGTAGTAATTTTTCACGAGGAATTCAGTGGTGATAGAATAAAAAGTGTGTGAAATTTGTTTGACCTATGAATTGTGGCTCCAAAAAAATTTCTTTTTTGTTAAATAATGCTACTACACTTTTCTAAATTAATTTAAAAATTCAACAAAATTAGGGTGAACATAAAAACATATTTTCTAAATAAATACGTATGGATATCCGTAATCATTAATGTCTCACGCGTGAATTCCTATAAAGGAATTGGGAATTTTCCAATGTTATAAAATCCAACCATTAATGGAATAAAAAAAAATGTATAAAAAATAAAACAAAAACTGTTCTTTGAAGAACTTTGAAGACCTTTCTCCAATCCCCTCGTTGTAAAGTGTGTAAGTAGATGTGGAACATCGAAACTATGAGGGAAGGATACCCAGCAAACGAAAATTCATTGAAGATCCATTGAAATCAATTCGCTGCATCACTTCTGTGATTTCAACGAGAAAATGTGTTTCAATGATTTTGAATGAACAATAGCTCATAAAAAGTTGTTCGATTTAATGATTTTGAATGGGAAAATAGTGGAATGAAGAAATGATTTCGTCGAATGAATTTCAATTGAAAAGTGCGAATAGAACAATTGCAAGTTTAATGAATTTCAATGGGAAAATAGTTATATTTGGCGCGAATGAATTTTAATGGATAGTTAATTATTACAAGACAACAAATTTAATGTGAGGTAAATGATTTTGAATGTAAATAAAATATTTAAATGAAACAATTGTTCAAAAAATACCAAAAAGTTGGTTCGTTAGTCATTTTTGACGAGGAATTCAAAGATAGTATAATAAAAATTGTAACAAAATTTTTTGACCCAAAACAATTTTTTCCTCGAAAAGAAATGGAATTCTTTACAATCCATCCCTAACTATTTGGGAAATATTTTTCTGTTCGCCAAACTTTTTTTGAATGTTTAAATTAATTTAGCGAATTTTAATGGGTCAAAGAAATTCATTCTTGAGTAACTTTTGACGCGGAAGACAGTGATGATGGAATAAAATATGTTAAAAATTTGTTTTTTAAATTTAATTCCTTTAAATCCATCCGTAATTTTAAAAAAATGTGTTTTTATGTTCACACAAATTTTTTAAAATCAATGCAGAAGAAAGTAGTTATGAAAAAATCAAAATGAAAAATTACTGAATCGAATTTTCCAAATTTGAGTTTCATAAAGGTAATTTTAAAATTTTTGTATGCTCTCTTAAAAATACTATTGTACAAAACAATTATTACAACTATAGATAACAAAAAAATGATAAAACTATGTTTTAAATCCTGAGAGTTGAAAAGCTATTGTTTGCATACATTTAAAGTTCAAATACAAATATTGTCGGTTGAAAGAATAAGTAATAATGAAGTATAAATTTAAAATATGTATTATTAAGACATTATTAAGAAAGAAAAGTTCTTGGATGCAAGTTACGATTGTCGCAGATAACGCAATAAGGTGATTTTAAAGGTCGTTAATGAGGGTGATTAATGAATGTGAGCTTGCAGGATATTCCGGAAATTTATTGCAAAAATCCAAAAGGAAAAAATTAGGGTGACAAATTGGTAGATAAAAAGGTACTGAATTAAGTCGAGAAGATTGTCGCACACTATCCGGTAGGGCAATATAACCATTTGAAGCTCCGATATCTTAATCGTGAACCCATAACGGAGCAAAAACTCCAAAAAGCGAAACAAGAAATTGACAGGCGAAATTGCAAATTTATTGCTACTTTGTACTTTAATAATTTTAGTTATATTAATTTTTATGCGTAACTATTTTGCATTTAGGGAGTGCATTGTTTTTCCCCTTTGTTCAAATATTTTGTAAATTTGTTAGGTAAAATTAAGTTTAATTCATTTATGTAAAACGAGAATTACAAACTCAGTCGGTATTGTCCACAAACGTATATGTAATGTTAGTTTAATTAAAACTCGCATTGAAAATACAATTTGGCGTTGAAACTAGTCTTCGTCGCCACTCTTGAACATTCAAAATGCATGCATTATTCCGTTACAATGGTTACAATAAACAAATCATACATACCTTAAAAAAACTCTCCGTTGAGTCGATACACTATTCGATACTGAAAGATAAAATGACAAACAAAATTTAAAAACCGGATAAAATAAAATTTCACAACACTGAATGACGCAGGATCGAAAATGCACGTAAAAACAAGCACATATAACTATTCCCTAACGGAACTCAAACAGGTATGACTCCAATCGGTCCACTGTCCACCTATATACGCTCTATGTAGTACCACCTATTTACGCTACGTCAAAGATAGAACGACCCTGATTGGTGGATAATATTTAGTAACTTCGCTGCCATTGGCTACTGCTGACAAACGCGTGAGAACATTTTGACACGTGTATTGTGCACATATTCCATTCAATAAAAAGAGTATTAAATAAATTATTAATTAAATTAATGAATACGAATTTTAATTAACAGTAGCTTAATAGTATTTTCGATACAAGGACGTAAAATCGAATTCTTACGCCAGTGTATTGAACGATATTTTTCGTAAACATACTGTGCGTAAAATTTGGCGCCTTTTTTTAGTGATGTTACGCACGAGTGCCGACCGTCGCGTCGGAGGGAGCCAAGTGTCCGGCGGAGCCGGACTGCACAAATGCGTAAAATCGTATTTTACGCACTAAAAAAGCTGGGTAAAATAAATTTTTCGTAATTGCGTACGTAAACTTCGTTTATAAAGTACTTTTGATGCCTATCTTTTTTTTAGCAAAGTAGCAGGCATCAAAACTTTCCACACTCTCTTTACGCACGCAATTACAAAAAATAGGATACCTAACATGGGTGTGAAGTATACTTTTATACACGGGCGGGAAGGCCGAAGGCGCCGAGTCATGTGTTCTCGCGCGTGTGTACAAAAGCATATACTTGCATATACTTGTTAGGTAATGTACTATTACGCATAGTATGTCATAAATTTTTATTTTTTATTCCCTCAACATTATCAAGTTAATTATACCAATGCATAAAGACATGCTGAAACAAGAAAACCCTATTTTTATGATTCAATGTCATCAATGTCAATAAAATCAGTAAAGTCGATAACTTTTTAAAGGTCGGAAACGTCATGTGTACACCCGACATTACTATGGAATTTATACTATTAAGGGTGTTCTCCCCGAGCACCGGGACTCCACGGTGGTGGCTTCTGGAACTTCTAGACCGGAAGTAATCGTAGATGCAAAAATTCTCCTTCAATTTTTATGGAATCGTGCTGGAAACGTATTATTCGTGAGCCCTTTTCATCCAAGAATGGACGCAAAATCCCCTTTTTGTCAAAAAAATTTTTTTAAGCCCGTAAAAAAAATGATTTCCGACGACCCTTTTTGAAGACACACGTGCACAGGTTTTACGTGGTTAGTGAGCACCACAAAAACGGTTAATTACTCATTATCCGTAGCATTTTTGCAAAAAAGGGGAAGTTGCGTCCATTCTTGACATCGACCGGCTTCTATTCCAAATAATTGCATGTCGTTTTATTTCGAATTGACGCCAAATTTTTGCATCTACGATTCGAAGCGGGCAATGGCGGACACGAGGTGAAAAATGACAGGAAATAGTTCCGCGATTCTGCGAGGTGTGTCGCTTCGGGCGTATACCAGTGCCGTATGTTTTTACGGGTGCTTAGCCGGGCCCGCTTCCCTTATGACACTCACACAAGCAAACTAGTATGTAAGAGGGACGCACACATGCGTATACATAAGAAATAACTTCGCGGATCGTGCCAGCCTTCTTTCGATGCGGATTATAGCCACCGAGGTTCGGACCTCCGTGAAGTTAACCGGCCATTGTAACGAAATCGATCGAAAATAGCGCGAATCGTTTGCGAATGATTGCGATTACCGATTTTTCGTTTGCGACTTCGTCGTTTTTGAGTTATTTGCAAAAAACGACATGGCCGGCTAACTTCACGTTAGCATTTTTGAAAACGCAATTACTTGGCAACCAATCGACCAATTTCGCCCAAATTAGGCTTGATCGTTTGCGATTCGTTTGCGAATTATGAATTAAAAGTGCTTTTTCCGATAACTTGTAAAATAAAAAAAATAAATTATCCTATATGCCCCATTATATAATACAAAATTCTTTAAAAGGTTTGCGATTTGTTTTCAATCGGTCTCAAACGTTTGCGATTAGTTTGCGAATTGAGAAAATATAGCAATCTCCCGAATATCATAATAAATAATGCGAAAATAAACGAATTATCGAAAGTTACTAGATCCAGCCCGACTCGATATACAAAATCCTTTAAAAGGTTTGCGATTTTTTTGCAATCGGTCTCAAACGTTTGCGATTCGTTTGCGAATTGAGAAAATATAACAATCTCTCGGATATCATAATAAATAATGCGAAAATAAACGAATTATCGAAAGTTACTAGATCCAGCACGAGTCGATATACAAAATTCTTTAAGAGGTTTGCGATTTTTTTGCAACCGGTCTCAAACGATTGCGATTCGTTTGCGAATTGAAAAATATAGCAATCACCCGAATATCATAATAAATAATGCGAAAATAAACGAATTATCGAAAGTTACTAGATCCAGCACGACTCGATATACAAAATCCTTTAAAAGGTTTGCGATTTTTTTTTAAATCGTTGTCAAATGTTTGCGATTTGTTTGCGAATTGAGAAAATATAGCAATCTCCCGAATATCATAATAAATAATGCGAAAATAAACTAATTATCGAAAGTTACTAGATCCAGCCCGCCTCGATATACAAAATCCTTTAAAAGGTTTGCGATTTTTTGCAATCTTTCTCAAACGCTTGCGATTCGTTTGCGAATTGAGAAAATATAACAATCCCCGAATATCATAATAAATAATGCGAAAATAAACGAATTATCGAAAGTTACTAGATCCAGGCCGCCAGGATATACAAAATTCTTTAAAAGGTTTGCGATTTTTTTTGCAATCGGTCTCAAACGTTTGCGATTCGTTTGCGAATTGAGAAAATATAACAATCTCTCGAATATCATAATAAATAATGCGAAAATAAACGAATAAATAATCGAAAGTTACTAGATCCAGCACGACTCGATATACAAAATCCTTTAAAAGGTTTGCGATTTTTTTAAATCGGTCTCAAACGTTTGCGATTCGTTTGCGAATTGAGAGAATATAACAATCTCCCGAATATCATAATAAATAATGCGAATATAAACGAATTATCGAAAGTTACTCGACATGGCCGGCTAACTTTACGTTCGCTTCAAAATCCCTTAAAAGGTTTGCGATTTTTTTGCAATCGGTCTCAAACATTTGCGATTCGTTTGCGAATTGAGAAAATATAACAATCTCTCGAATATCATAATAAATAATGCGAAAATAAACGAATTATCGAAAGTTACTCGGCATGGCCGGCTAACTTCACGTTCGCTTCAAAATCCCTTAAAAGGTATGCGATTTTTTTGCAATCGGTCTCAAACGTTTGCGATTACTTTGCGAATTGAGAAAATATAGCAATCTCCCGAATATCATAATAAATAATGCGAAAATAAACGAATTATCGAAAGTTACTAGATCCAGTACGACTCGATATACAAAATCCTTTAAAAGGTTTGCGATTTTTTTTAAATCGTTCTCAAACGTTTGCGATTCGTTTGCGAATTGAGAAAATATAACAATCCCCGAATATCATAATAAATAATGCTAAAATAAACGAATTATCGAAAGTTACTAGATCCAGCCCGCCTCGATATACAAAATCCTTTAAAAGGTTTGCGATTTTTTGCAATCTTTCTCAAACGCTTGCGATTCGTTTGCGAATTGAGAAAATATAACAATCCCCGAATATCATAATAAATAATGCGAAAATAAACGAATTATCGAAAGTTACTAGATCCAGCCCGCCTCGATATACAAAATCCTTTAAAAGGTTTGCGATTTTTTGCAATCTTTCTCAAACGCTTGCGATTCGTTTGCGAATTGAGAAAATATAACAATCCCCGAATATCATAATAAATAATGCGAAAATAAACGAATTATCGAAAGTTACTAGATCCAGGCCGCCAGGATATACAAAATTCTTTAAAAGGTTTGCGATTTTTTTTGCAATCGGTCTCAAACGTTTGCGATTCGTTTGCGAATTGAGAAACTATAACAATCCCCGAATATCATAATAAATAATGCGAAAATAAACGAATTATCGAAAGTTACTAGATCCAGCACGACTCGATATACAAAATCCTTTAAAAGGTTTGCGATTTTTTTAAATCGGTCTCAAACGTTTGCGATTCGTTTGCGAATTGAGAGAATATAACAATCTCCCGAATATCATAATAAATAATGCGAATATAAACGAATTATCGAAAGTTACTCGACATGGCCGGCTAACTTTACGTTCGCTTCAAAATCCCTTAAAAGGTTTGCGATTTTTTTGCAATCGGTCTCAAACGTTTGCGATTACTTTGCGAATTGAGAAAATATAGCAATCTCCCGAATATCATAATAAATAATGCGAAAATAAACGAATTATCGAAAGTTACTAGATCCAGTACGACTCGATATACAAAATCCTTTAAAAGGTTTGCGATTTTTTTTAAATCGTTCTCAAACGTTTGCGAATTGAGAAAATATAACAATCCCCGAATATCATAATAAATAATGCGAAAATAAACGAATTATCGAAAGTTACTAGATCCAGCACGACTCGATATACAAAATCCTTTAAAAGGTTTGCGATTTTTTTTAAATCGGTCTCAAACGTTTGCGATTCGTTTGCGAATTTAGAAAATATAGCAATCTCCCGAATATCATAATAAATAATGCGAAAATAAACGAATTATCGAAAGTTACTCGACATGGCCGGCTAACTTCACGTTCGCTTCAAAATCCTTTAAAAGGTTTGCGATTTTTTTTAAATCGGTCTTAAACGTTTGCGATTCGTTTGCGAATTTAGAAAATATAGCAATCTCCCGAATATCATAATAAATAATGCGAAAATAAACGAATTATCGAAAGTTACTAGATTCAGCACGACTCGATATACAAAATCCTTTAAAAGGTTTTCGATTTTTTTTTAAATCGTTGTCAAACGTTTGCGATTTGTTTGCGAATTGAGAAAATATAGCAATCTCCCGAATATCATAATAAATAATGCGAAAATAAACTAATTATCGAAAGTTACCAGATCCAGCCCGCCTCGATATACAAAATCCTTTAAAAGGTTTGCGATTTTTTGCAATCTTTCTCAAACGCTTGCGATTCGTTTGCGAATTGAGAAAATATAACAATCCCCGAATATCATAATAAGTAATGCGAAAATAAACGAATTATCGAAAGTTACTAGATCCAGCCCGCCAGGATATACAAAATTCTTTAAAAGTTTTGCGATTTTTTTTGCAATCGGTCTCAAACGTTTGCGATTCGTTTGCGAATTGAGAAAATATAACAATCTCTCGAATATCATAATAAATAATGCGAAAATAAACGAATAAATAATCGAAAGTTACTAGATCCAGCACGACTCGATATACAAAATCCTTTAAAAGGTTTGCGATTTTTTTAAATCGGTCTCAAACGTTTGCGATTCGTTTGCGAATTGAGAGAATATAACAATCTCCCGAATATCATAATAAATAATGCGAATATAAACGAATTATCGAAAGTTACTCGACATGGCCGGCTAACTTTACGTTCGCTTCAAAATCCCTTAAAAGGTTTGCGATTTTTTTGCAATCGGTCTCAAACATTTGCGATTCGTTTGCGAATTGAGAAAATATAACAATCTCTCGAATATCATAATAAATAATGCGAAAATAAACGAATTATCGAAAGTTACTCGGCATGGCCGGCTAACTTCACGTTCGCTTCAAAATCCCTTAAAAGGTATGCGATTTTTTTGCAATCGGTCTCAAACGTTTGCGATTACTTTGCGAATTGAGAAAATATAGCAATCTCCCGAATATCATAATAAATAATGCGAAAATAAACGAATTATCGAAAGTTACTAGATCCAGTACGACTCGATATACAAAATCCTTTAAAAGGTTTGCGATTTTTTTTAAATCGTTCTCAAACGTTTGCGATTCGTTTGCGAATTGAGAAAATATAACAATCCCCGAATATCATAATAAATAATGCGAAAATAAACGAATTATCGAAAGTTACTAGATCCAGCCCGCCTCGATATACAAAATCCTTTAAAAGGTTTGCGATTTTTTGCAATCTTTCTCAAACGCTTGCGATTCGTTTGCGAATTGAGAAAATATAACAATCCCCGAATATCATAATAAATAATGCGAAAATAAACGAATTATCGAAAGTTACTAGATCCAGCCCGCCTCGATATACAAAATCCTTTAAAAGGTTTGCGATTTTTTGCAATCTTTCTCAAACGCTTGCGATTCGTTTGCGAATTGAGAAAATATAACAATCCCCGAATATCATAATAAATAATGCGAAAATAAACGAATTATCGAAAGTTACTAGATCCAGGCCGCCAGGATATACAAAATTCTTTAAAAGGTTTGCGATTTTTTTTGCAATCGGTCTCAAACGTTTGCGATTCGTTTGCGAATTGAGAAAATATAACAATCCCCGAATATCATAATAAATAATGCGAAAATAAACGAATTATCGAAAGTTACTAGATCCAGCACGACTCGATATACAAAATCCTTTAAAAGGTTTGCGATTTTTTTAAATCGGTCTCAAACGTTTGCGATTCGTTTGCGAATTGAGAGAATATAACAATCTCCCGAATATCATAATAAATAATGCGAATATAAACGAATTATCGAAAGTTACTCGACATGGCCGGCTAACTTTACGTTCGCTTCAAAATCCCTTAAAAGGTTTGCGATTTTTTTGCAATCGGTCTCAAACGTTTGCGATTACTTTGCGAATTGAGAAAATATAGCAATCTCCCGAATATCATAATAAATAATGCGAAAATAAACGAATTATCGAAAGTTACTAGATCCAGTACGACTCGATATACAAAATCCTTTAAAAGGTTTGCGATTTTTTTTAATCGTTCTCAAACGTTTGCGAATTGAGAAAATATAACAATCCCCGAATATCATAATAAATAATGCGAAAATAAACGAATTATCGAAAGTTACTAGATCCAGCACGACTCGATATACAAAATCCTTTAAAAGGTTTGCGATTTTTTTTAAATCGGTCTCAAACGTTTGCGATTCGTTTGCGAATTTAGAAAATATAGCAATCTCCCGAATATCATAATAAATAATGCGAAAATAAACGAATTATCGAAAGTTACTCGACATGGCCGGCTAACTTCACGTTCGCTTCAAAATCCTTTAAAAGGTTTGCGATTTTTTTTAAATCGGTCTCAAACGTTTGCGATTCGTTTGCGAATTTAGAAAATATAGCAATCTCCCGAATATCATAATAAATAATGCGAAAATAAACGAATTATCGAAAGTTACTAGATTCAGCACGACTCGATATACAAAATCCTTTAAAAGGTTTGCGATTTTTTTTAAATCGGTCTCAAACGTTTGCGATTTGTTTGCGAATTGAGAAAATATAGCAATCTCCCGAATATCATAATAAATAATGCGAAAATAAACTAATTATCGAAAGTTACCAGATCCAGCCCGCCTCGATATACAAAATCCTTTAAAAGGTTTGCGATTTTTTGCAATCTTTCTCAAACGCTTGCGATTCGTTTGCGAATTGAGAAAATATAACAATCCCCGAATATCATAATAAGTAATGCGAAAATAAACGAATTATCGAAAGTTACTAGATCCAGCCCGCCAGGATATACAAAATTCTTTAAAAGGTTTGCGATTTTTTTTGCAATCGGTCTCAAACGTTTGCGATTCGTTTGCGAATTGAGAAAATATAACAATCTCTCGAATATCATAATAAATAATGCGAAAATAAACGAATTATCGAAAGTTACTAGATACAGCGCGACTCGATATACAAAATCCTTTAAAAGGTTTGCGATTTTTTTTAAATCGGTCTCAAACGTTTGCGATTCGTTTGCGAATTGAGAAAATATAGCAATCTCCCGAATATCATAATAAATAATGCGAATATAAACGAATTATCGAATGTTACTCGATACTGGCGGCTAACTTCACGTTCGATTTAAAATCACTTAAAAGGTTTGCGATTTTTTTGCAATCGGTCTCAAACGTTTGCGATTCGTTTGCGAATTGAGAAAATATAACAATCTCTCGAATATCATAATAAATAATGCGAAAATAAACGAATTATCGAAAGTTACTCGGCATGGCCGGCTAACTTCACGTTCGCTTCAAAATCCCTTAAAAGGTATGCGATTTTTTTGCAATCGGTCTCAAACGTTTGCGATTACTTTGCGAATTGAGAAAATATAGCAATCTCCCGAATATCATAATAAATAATGCGAAAATAAACGAATTATCGAAAGTTACTAGATCCAGTACGACTCGATATACAAAATCCTTTAAAAGGTTTGCGATTTTTTTTAAATCGTTCTCAAACGTTTGCGATTCGTTTGCGAATTGAGAAAATATAACAATCCCCGAATATCATAATAAATAATGCGAAAATAAACGAATTATCGAAAGTTACTCGACATGGCCGGCTAACTTCACGTTCGCTTCAAAATCCTTTAAAAGGTTTGCGATTTTTTTTAAATCGGTCTCAAACGTTTGCGATTCGTTTGCGAATTTAGAAAATATAGCAATCTCCCGAATATCATAATAAATAATGCGAAAATAAACGAATTATCGAAAGTTACTAGATTCAGCACGACTCGATATACAAAATCCTTTAAAAGGTTTGCGATTTTTTTTTAAATCGTTGTCAAACGTTTGCGATTTGTTTGCGAATTGAGAAAATATAGCAATCTCCCGAATATCATAATAAATAATGCGAAAATAAACTAATTATCGAAAGTTACCAGATCCAGCCCGCCTCGATATACAAAATCCTTTAAAAGGTTTGCGATTTTTTGCAATCTTTCTCAAACGCTTGCGATTCGTTTGCGAATTGAGAAAATATAACAATCCCCGAATATCATAATAAGTAATGCGAAAATAAACGAATTATCGAAAGTTACTAGATCCAGCCCGCCAGGATATACAAAATTCTTTAAAAGTTTTGCGATTTTTTTTGCAATCGGTCTCAAACGTTTGCGATTCGTTTGCGAATTGAGAAAATATAACAATCTCTCGAATATCATAATAAATAATGCGAAAATAAACGAATAAATAATCGAAAGTTACTAGATCCAGCACGACTCGATATACAAAATCCTTTAAAAGGTTTGCGATTTTTTTAAATCGGTCTCAAACGTTTGCGATTCGTTTGCGAATTGAGAGAATATAACAATCTCCCGAATATCATAATAAATAATGCGAATATAAACGAATTATCGAAAGTTACTCGACATGGCCGGCTAACTTTACGTTCGCTTCAAAATCCCTTAAAAGGTTTGCGATTTTTTTGCAATCGGTCTCAAACATTTGCGATTCGTTTGCGAATTGAGAAAATATAACAATCTCTCGAATATCATAATAAATAATGCGAAAATAAACGAATTATCGAAAGTTACTCGGCATGGCCGGCTAACTTCACGTTCGCTTCAAAATCCCTTAAAAGGTATGCGATTTTTTTGCAATCGGTCTCAAACGTTTGCGATTACTTTGCGAATTGAGAAAATATAGCAATCTCCCGAATATCATAATAAATAATGCGAAAATAAACGAATTATCGAAAGTTACTAGATCCAGTACGACTCGATATACAAAATCCTTTAAAAGGTTTGCGATTTTTTTTAAATCGTTCTCAAACGTTTGCGATTCGTTTGCGAATTGAGAAAATATAACAATCCCCGAATATCATAATAAATAATGCGAAAATAAACGAATTATCGAAAGTTACTAGATCCAGCCCGCCTCGATATACAAAATCCTTTAAAAGGTTTGCGATTTTTTGCAATCTTTCTCAAACGCTTGCGATTCGTTTGCGAATTGAGAAAATATAACAATCCCCGAATATCATAATAAATAATGCGAAAATAAACGAATTATCGAAAGTTACTAGATCCAGGCCGCCAGGATATACAAAATTCTTTAAAAGGTTTGCGATTTTTTTTGCAATCGGTCTCAAACGTTTGCGATTCGTTTGCGAATTGAGAAAATATAACAATCCCCGAATATCATAATAAATAATGCGAAAATAAACGAATTATCGAAAGTTACTAGATCCAGCACGACTCGATATACAAAATCCTTTAAAAGGTTTGCGATTTTTTTAAATCGGTCTCAAACGTTTGCGATTCGTTTGCGAATTGAGAGAATATAACAATCTCCCGAATATCATAATAAATAATGCGAATATAAACGAATTATCGAAAGTTACTCGACATGGCCGGCTCGTTCGCTTCAAAATCCCTTAAAAGGTTTGCGATTTTTTTTGCAATCGGTCTCAAACGTTTGCGATTACTTTGCGAATTGAGAAAATATAGCAATCTCCCGAATATCATAATAAATAATGCGAAAATAAACGAATTATCGAAAGTTACTAGATCCAGTACGACTCGATATACAAAATCCTTTAAAAGGTTTGCGATTTTTTTTAAATCGTTCTCAAACGTTTGCGAATTGAGAAAATATAACAATCCCCGAATATCATAATAAATAATGCGAAAATAAACGAATTATCGAAAGTTACTAGATCCAGCACGACTCGATATACAAAATCCTTTAAAAGGTTTGCGATTTTTTTTAAATCGGTCTCAAACGTTTGCGATTCGTTTGCGAATTTAGAAAATATAGCAATCTCCCGAATATCATAATAAATAATGCGAAAATAAACGAATTATCGAAAGTTACTCGACATGGCCGGCTAACTTCACGTTCGCTTCAAAATCCTTTAAAAGGTTTGCGATTTTTTTTAAATCGGTCTCAAACGTTTGCGATTCGTTTGCGAATTTAGAAAATATAGCAATCTCCCGAATATCATAATAAATAATGCGAAAATAAACGAATTATCGAAAGTTACTAGATTCAGCACGACTCGATATACAAAATCCTTTAAAAGGTTTGCGATTTTTTTTTAAATCGTTGTCAAACGTTTGCGATTTGTTTGCGAATTGAGAAAATATAGCAATCTCCCGAATATCATAATAAATAATGCGAAAATAAACGAATTATCGAAAGTTACTAGATCCAGCCCGCCAGGATATACAAAATTCTTTAAAAGGTTTGCGATTTTTTTTGCAATCGGTCTCAAACGTTTGCGATTCGTTTGCGAATTGAGAAAATATAACAATCCCCGAATATCATAATAAGTAATGCGAAAATAAACGAATTATCGAAAGTTACTAGATCCAGCCCGCCAGGATATACAAAATTCTTTAAAAGGTTTGCGATTTTTTTTGCAATCGGTCTCAAAACGTTTGCGATTCGTTTGCGAATTGAGAAAATATAACAATCTCTCGAATATTCATAATAAATAATGCGAAAATAAACGAATAAATAATCGAAAGTTTACTAGATCCAGCACGACTCGATATACAAAATCCTTTAAAAGGTTTGCGATTTTTTTTAAATCGGTCTCAAACGTTTGCGATTCGTTTTGCGAATTGAGAAAATATAACAGTCTCCCGAATATCATAATAAATAATGCGAATATAAACGAATTATCGAAAGTTACTCGACAGCCGGCCTCGATATTCAAAATCCCTTAAAAGGTTTGCGATTTTTTTGCAATCGGTCTCAAACATTTGCGATTCGTTTGCGAATTGAGAAAATATAACAATCTCTCGAATATCATAATAAATAATGCGAAAATAAACGAATTATCGAAAGTTACTAGATCCAGGCCGCTAACTTCGATATACAAAATCCCTTAAAAGGTATGCGATTTTTTTGCAATCGGTCTCAAACGTTTGCGATTACTTTGCGAATTGAGAAAATATAACAATCTCCCGAATATCATAATAAATAATGCAAAAATAAACGAATTATCGAAAGTTACTAGATCCAGTACGACTCGATATACAAAATCCTTTAAAAGGTTTGCGATTTTTTTGAAATCGGTCTCAAACGATTGCGATTCGATTGCGATTTGAGAAAATATAACAATCTCCCGAATATCAGAATAAAAAATGCGAAAATAAACGAAATATCGAAAGTTACTAGATCCAGCACCCCTCGATATACAAAATCCTTTAAAAGGTTTGCGATTTTTTGCAATCGGTCTCAAACGTTGTATTTGGCGATCGTTTGCGAATTTAGAAAATATAGGCAATCTCCCGTAATATCATAATAAATAAGTCGAAAATAAACGCATTATCGAAAGTTACTCGACATGGCCGCTAACTTCACGTTCGCCTCAAAATCCTTAAAAGTTGCGATTTTTTTTTAAATCGTCTCAAAAACTTTTGCGATTCGTTATGCGAGAATTGAGAAAATATAGCAATCTCCCGAATATCAAATATAAATAATGCGAAAATAAACGAATTATCGAAAGTACTTACTAGATCCAGCACGACTCGATATACCAAAATCCTTTAAAAAGGTTTGCGATTTTCTTTTAAATCGTTGTTCAAACGTTTGCGATTTGTAGCGAATTGAAGAAATAATAGCAAACTCCCGAATAACATAAAAAATAATGCGAAATAAACTATTATCGAAAGTTACCAGAACCCAGCCCGCTCGATATACAAAATCTTTAAAAGGTTTTGCGATTTTTAGCAATCTTCTCAAACTCTTGCGATTCGTTTTGCGAATTGAGGAAAATATAACAATCCCACGGAATTATCATAAATAAATAATGCGTATAAATAAACGGAATTATCGGAAAGATTACTAGCATCCAGCCCGCCTCGGATATACAAAATCCTTTAAAAGGTTTGCGATTTTTTGTTTGCAATCGTTCTCACATTACGCTTTGCGATTCGTTTGCGAAATTGAGAAAATATAACAATCTCCCGAATATCATAAATAAATCTAATGCGAATATAAAACGATTAAATAAATCGAAAGATACTAGATTCACAAAGCCCGCCTCGATATAACCATAAATCCTTTAAAAAGGTTTTGCGCATTTTTTGGCAATCGGTCTCAAACGTTTGCGATTCGTTTGCGAATTGAAGAAATTTTAACAATCTCCCGAATATCAATAATAAATTAATGCGGGAAAATAAACGAATTATCGAAAGTTACTAGATCCAGGCCGCCAGGATATACAAATTCTTGTAAAAGGTTTGCGATTTTTTTCAAAATCCCATAAAAGGTTTGCGATATTTTTTGCAATCCGGTCTCAAAACGTTTGCGAGTTTCGTTTGCACGAATTGAGAAAATATAACAATCTCCTCGAATATCATAATAAATAATGCGGAAAAATAAAACGAATTATCGAAATAGTTACTAGATGCATGGCCGGCTACTCGATATACAATATAATCTTTTAAAAGGTTTGCGATTCTTATTGCAATCGGTCTCAAAACGTTTTGACGATTCGTTTGCGAATTGAGACGAAATATAACAATCGTCCCGAATATTCAGTAATAAAATAATGCGAAAATAAACGAATTATCGAAAGTTACTAGTCAATCCATAACGACTTTACGATATACAAATATACCTTTAAAAGGTTTGCGATTTTTTATTGCAATCGGTCTCAAACGTTTGCGATTTCGTTTGCGAATTGAGAAAATATAAGCAATCTCCCGAATATCATAATAAATAATCGCGAAAATAAAACGAATTATCGAAAGTTACATAGATCCACCAGCCCGCCTTCGATATACAAAATCCTTTAAAAGGTTTGCGATTTTTTTGCAAATCGTTTCATATCTCAAACGTTTGCGATTACTGTTTGCGAATTGAGAAAAAAAAATAAATATAACGAATCTCCCGAATTAATCATAATAAATAATGCGAAAATAAATACGGAATTAATCGAAAGTTACTAGATCCAGCCCGACTCGAGTATACAAAATCCTTTAAAAGGTTTGCGATTTTTTTGCAAATCGGTCTCAAACGTTTGCGATTCGTGTTACGCTCGTATTGAGATCAAATATAGCAATCTCCGAATATCATAATCAATAATGCGAAAATAAACGAAGTTATCGAAAGATTACTAGATCCATGGCCGGCTTAACTTCACGATATACAAAATCCTTTAAAAGTGTTTGCGATTTTTTTTTTGCAATCGGTCTCAACGTTTGCGATTCGTTTGCGAATTGAGAACATATAAGCAATCTCCCGGGAATATTCATAAATAAATCGAATGCGAAAAATAAACGAATTATCGAAAGTTCCTAGATTCGAGCTCGACTCGATATACAAAATCCTTTAAAAGGTTTGCGATTTTTTTGCAAATCGGTCTCAAACGATTGCGATTCGTTTGCGGACAATTGATGAAAAATATATTTGCAATCACCCGTAATATCATAATAATAATGCGAAAAATAAACGAATTATCGAAAGTTACTCAGATCCAAGCCGCCTCGATATACAAAATCCTGTTAAAAGGTTTGCGATTTTTTTGCAAAATCGTTCTCAAATGTTTTGCGATTCGTTTGCGGAATCTGAGAAAATATAACAATCTCCCGAATATCATAATAAAGTAATGCGAAAAATAAACGAATTATCCGAAAGTTTACTAGATCCAGACCCGCCCTCGATATAACAAAATTCCTTTAAAAGGTTTGCGATTTTTTTTGCAATCGGTCTCAAACGTGTTGCGATTCGTTTGCGAATTGAAGAAAATATAACAATCCCCTGAATATCATAAAATAAATAATGCGAAAATACATCGAATTAATATCAGAAAGTTACTAGATCCAGGCCGACTCGGATATACAAAATCCTTTAAAAGGTTTGCGATTTTTTTGCAATCTGGTCCTCAAACGTTTGCGATTCGTTTTGCGAAATTGAGCAAATATAACAATCTCCTCGAATATCTTGAATAAATAATGCGAAAATAAAACGAATTCATCGAATAGTTACTAGGATCCAGCCGGTAATTTACACTCGATATAACGAAAATCCTTGTAAAAGGTTTGCGATTTTTTTGCAATCGGGTCTACAAACGTTTGCGATTCGTTTGCCGAATTGAGAGAAAATATAAAAAATCTCTCCCCGAATATCATAATAAAATAATGCTAAAATAAACGAATTATCGGGAAAAGATTACTCGGCATGGCGGCTTACTTCACTATACGTTCGCTTCAAAATCCCTTAAAAAGGTTTGCGGATTTTTTTGCAAATCGGTCCTCTAAACGTTTGCGATTCCGTGTTGCGAATTGAGGAAAAATATAACAATCTTCGAAATATCATTAATAAAAATATGCGAAAATAAACGAATTAATCGAAAGTTACTAGATCCATGGCCGAACTAACTTCACGATATACAAAATCCTTTAAAAGGTTTGCGATTTTTTTGCAATCGTTCTCAAATCGTTTGCGATTCGTTTG
This sequence comes from Trichopria drosophilae, assembly GCA_030407085.1. Lineage (NCBI taxonomy): Eukaryota > Metazoa > Arthropoda > Insecta > Hymenoptera > Diapriidae > Trichopria > Trichopria drosophilae. The sequence goes on along the minus strand of CM059584.1, from coordinate 136,836,701 downwards.
CGAAATTGAGAAAATAAATAACAAACTCCCGAATATCATAAAAAATAAATGCGAAAAATAAACGAATTATCGAAAGTTTACTAGATTGGCCAGTACGACTCGATATACAAAATCCTTCTAAAAGGTTTGCGATTATTTTTTAAATCGTTCTTCACACGTTTGCGATTCGTTTGCGAATTTAAGAAAATATAAGCAATCTCCCGAATAGAATAAATAAATAATGCGAAAATAAACGAATTATCGAAAGTTACTAGATCCACGCCACGCCTCGATATACAAAATCCTTTAGAAGGTTTGCGATTTTTTTGCACAACTTCTATCTAACGTTTGCGAATATAGGGCGTTTTGCAGAATTGAGAAAATATAACAATCTCCCGAATATCATAATAAATAATGCGAAAATAAACGAATTATCGAAAGTTACTAGATCTCAGCCCGCCTCGATATATTTCAAAATCCTTTAAAAGGTTTGCGATTGTTTTTTTTTGCATCTTTCTTTCTCAAACGCTTGGCGATTCGTTTTGCGAATATGAGAAAATATAACAATCTCCCGAATTATAAAAATAAGTAATGCGAAAATAAACGAATTATCGATAAGTTACTAGATCCAGCCCGCCGAGGATATTACAAAAATCTTTAAAAGTTTTGCGATTTTTTTTTGCAATCGGTCTCAAAACGTTTGCGATTCGTTTGTGCGAAATTGAGAAAATATAACAATCTCTCGAATATCATAATATAATAATGCAGAAACATAAACGAATAAATAATCGAAAGTTTACTAGAATCCAGCACGACTACGATATACAAAATCCTTTAAACAGGTTTGCGGATTTTTTTTAAAATCGGTCTCAAAACACGATTGCGATTCGTTTGCGAATTGAGAGAATATAACAATCTCCCGAATGTATCATAATAAATAATGCGAATATAATACGAATTATCGAAAAGTTACTCGATCGACATGGGGCCGCTAACTTTACGATATGCACAATCCTTTAAAAGGTTTGCGGTTTTTTGTAATCGGTCTCAAACGTTTGCGATTCGTTTGCGAATTGAGAAAATATATCAATCTCCCGAATATCATAATAAATAATGCGAAAATAAAGAATTATAGTACGTTACTAGATCCAGCCCGCCTCGATATACAAAATCCTTTAAAAGGTTTGCGATTTTTTTGCAATCGGTCTCAAACGTTTGCGATTCGTTTGCGAAATGAGAAAATATTACAATCTCCCGAATATCATAATAAATAATGCGAAAATAAACGAATTATCGAAAGTTACTAGATCCAGCCCGCCTCGATATACAAAATCCTTTAAAAGGTTTGCGATTTTTTTGCAATCGATCTCAAACGTTTGAGATTCGTTTGCGAATTGAGAAAATATTGCAATGTCCCGAATATCATAATAAATAATGCGAAAATAAACGAATTATCGAAAGTTACTAGATCCAGCCCGCCTCGATATACAAAATCCTTTAAAAGGTTTGCGGTATTTTGCAATCGTTCTCAAACGTTTGCGAATTGAGAAAATATAGCAATGTCCCGAATATCATAATAAATAATGCGAAAATAAACGAATTATCGAAAGTTAGTAGATCCAGCCCGACTCGATATACAAAATCCTTTAAAAGGTTTGCGATTTTTTTGCAAACGGTCTCAAAAGTTTTCGATTCGTTTGCGAATTGAGAAAACATAGCAATGTCCCGAATATCATTATAAATAATGCGAAAATAAACGAATTATCGAAAGTTACTAGATCCAGCCCGCCTCGATATGCAAAATCCTTTAAAAGGTTTGCGGTTTTTTGTAATCGGTCTCAAACGTTAGCGATTCGTTTGCGAATTGAGATAATATAACAATCACCCGAATATCATAATAATTAATGCGAAAATAAACGAATTATCGAAAGTTACTAGATCCAGCCCGCCTCGATGTACAAAATCTTTTAAAAGGTTTGCGATTTTTTTTGCAATCGGTCTCAAACGTTTGCGATTCGTTTGCGAATTGAGAAAATATAACAATCTCTGAGTATCATAATAAATAAGGCGAATATAAACGAATTATCGAAAGTTACTAGATCCAGTACGACTCGATATACAAAATCCTTTAAAAGGTTTGCGATTTTTTTTAAATCGTTCTCAAACGTTTGCGATTCGTTTGCGAATTGAGAAAATATAACAATCTCCCGAATATCATAATAAATAATGCGAAAATAAACGAATTATCGAAAGTTACTAGATCCAGCCCGACTCGATATACAAAATCCTTTAAAAGGTTTGCGATTTTTTTGCAATCGGTCTCAAACGTTTGCGATTCGTTTGCGAATTTAGAAAATATAACAATGTCCCGAATATCATAATAAATAATGCGAAAATAAACGAATTATCGAAAGTTAGTCGATGTAGCCAGTTAACTTCAAGTTAGCATCAAAATCCTTCAAAAGGTTTGCGATTTTTTTGCAATCGGTCTCAAACGTTTGCGATTCGTTTGCGAATTGCGAAATTATAACAATCTCCCAAATATCATAATAAATAATGCAAAAATAAACGAATTATCGAAAGTTACTAGATCCAGCACGACTCGATATACAAAATCCTTTAAAAGGTTTGCGATTTTTTTTTAATCGTTGTCAAACGTTTGCGATTTGTTTGCGAATTGAGAAAATATAACAATCTCCCGAATATCATAATAAATAATGCGAAAATAAACTAATTATCGAAAGTTACTAGATCCAGCCCGCCTCGATATACAAAATCCTTTAAAAGGTTTGCGATTTTTTGCAATCTTTCTCAACGCTTTGCGATTCGTTTGCGAATTGAGAAAAATATAACAATCTCCCGAATATCATAATAAATAATGCGAAAATAACCGAATTATCGAAAGTTTCCAGACCCAGCCCGCCTCGATATACAAAATCCTTTAAAAGGTTTGCGATTTTTTGCAATCTTTCTCAAACGCTTGCGATTCGTTTGCGAATTGAGAAAATATAACAATCTCTCGAATATCATAATAAATAATGCGAAAATAAACGAATAAATAATCGAAAGTTACTAGATCCAGCACGACTCGATATACAAAATCCTTTAAAAGGTTGGCGATTTTTTTAAATCGGTCTCAAACGTTTGCGATTCGTTTGCGAATTGAGAAAATATAACAATCTCTTGAATATTATAATAAATAATGCGAAAATAAACGAATTATCGAAAGTTACTCGACAGCACGACTCGATATTCAAAATCCCTTAAAAGGTTTGCGATTTTTTTGCAATCGGTCTCAAACGTTTGCGATTCGTTTGCGAATTGAGAAAATATAACAATCTCCCGAATATCATAATAAATAATGCGAAAATAAACGAATTATCGAAAGTTACTCGACAGGCCGGCTCGATATTCAAAATCCCTTAAAAGGTTTGCGATTTTTTTGCAATCGGTCTCAAACATTTGCGATTCGTTTGCGAATTGAGAAAATATAACAATCTCTCGAATATCATAATAAATAATGCGAAAATAAACGAATTATCGAAAGTTACTAGACACAGACAGCCAGTACGACTCGATATACAAAATCCTTTAAAAGGTTTGCGATTTTTTTTAAATCGTTCTCAAACGTTTGCGATTCGTTTGCGAATTGAGAAAATATAACAATCCCCGAATATCATAATAAATAATGCGAAAATAAACGAATTATCGAAAGTTACTAGATCCAGCCCGCCTCGATATACAAAATCCTTTAAAAGGTTTGCGATTTTTTTGCAATCGGTCTCAAACGTTTGCGATTCGTTTGCGAATTGCGAAAATATAACACTCTCTCGAATATCATAATAAATAATGCGAAAATAAACGAATTATCGAAAGTTACTAGATCCAGGAAAGCTCGATATACAAAACTCTTTAAAAGGTTTGCGATTTTTTTGCAATCGGTCTCAAACGTTTGCGATTCGTTTGCAAATTGAGAAAATATAGCAATCTCCCGAATATCATAATAAATAATGCGAAAATAAACGAATTATCGAAAGTTACTAGATCCAGCACGACTCGATATACAAAATCCTTTAAAAGGTTTGCGATTTTTTTTAAATCGGTCTCAAACGTTTGCGATTCGTTTGCGAATTGAGAAAATATAGCAATCTCCCGAATATCCTAATAAATAATGCGAATATAAACGAATTATCGAATGTTACTCGACGTCGCCGGCTAACTTCACTTTCGATTTAAAATCCTTTAAAAGGTTTGCGATTTTTTTGAAATCGGTCTCAAACGTTTGCGATTCGTTTGCGAATTGAGAAAATATAGCAATCTCCCGAATATCATATTAAATAATGCGAAAATAAACGAATTATCGAAAGTTACTAGATCCAGCACGACTCGATATACAAAATCCTTTAAAAGGTTTGCGATTTTTTTTAAATCGTTGTCAAACGTTTGCGATTTGTTTGCGAATTGAAAAAATAAAACTACCCCCCGAATATCATAATAAATAATGCGAAAATAATCGAATTATCGAAAGTTACTAGATCCAGCCCGCCTCGATATACAAAATCCTTTAGAAGGTTTCCGATTTTTTGCAATCTTTGTCAAACGTTTGCGATTCGTTTGCGAATTGAGAAAATATAACAATCTCCCGAATATCGTAATAAATAATGAGAAAATAATCGAATTATCGAAAGTTACTAGATCCAGCCCGCCTCGATATACAAAATCCTGTAAAAGGTTTGCGATTTTTTTGCAATCGGTCTCAAACGTTTGCGATTCGTTTGCGAATTGAGAAAATATAACAATCTCTCGAATATCATAATAAATAATGCGAAAATAAACGAATTATCGAAAGTTACTAGATCCAGCCCGACTCGATATACAAAATCCTTTAAAAGGTTTGCGATTTTTTGCAATCGGTCTCAAACGTTTGCGATTCGTTTGCGAATTGAGAAAATATAACAATCTCCCGAATATCATAATAAATAATGCGAAAATAAACGAATTATCGAAAGTTACTGTATCCAGTCCACTTCGATATACAAAATCCTTTAAAAGTTTTGCGATTTTTTTGCAACCGGTCTCAAACCTTTGCGATTCGTTTGCGAATTGAGAATATATAACAATCTCCCGAATATCACAATAAATAATGCGAAAATAAACGAATTATCGAAAGTTACTAGATCCAGGCCGAACTCGATCGCTTCAAAATCCTTTAAAAGGTATGCGATTTTCTTACAATCGGTCTCAAAGATTGCGATTCGTTTGCGAATTGAGAAATTATAACAATCTCCCGAATATCATAATAAATAATGCGAAAATAAACGAATTATCGAAAGTTACTAGATCCAGCCCGCCTCGATATACAAAATCCTTTAAAAGGTTTGCGATTTTTTTGCAATCGGTCTCAAACGTTTGCGATTCGTTTGCGAATTGAGAAAATATAACAATCTCCCGAATATCATAATAAATAATGCGAAAATAAACGAATTATCGAAAGTTACTAGATCCAGCCCGCCTCGATATACAAAATCTTTTAAAAGGATTGCGATTTTTTTTGCAATCGGTCTCAAACGTTTGCGTTTCGTTTGCGAATTGAGAAAATATAACAATCTCCCGAATATCATAATAAATAATGCGAAAATAAACGAATTATCGAAAGTTACTAGATCCAGCCCGCCTCGATATACAAAATCCTTTAAAAGGTTTGCGATTTTTCTGCAATCTTTCTCAAACGTTTGCGATTCGTTTGCGAATTGAGAAAATATAACAATCTCCCGAATATCATAATAAGTAATGCAAAAATAAACGAATTATCGAAAGTTACTAGATCCAGCCCGCCTCGATATACAAAATCCTTTAAAAGATTTGCGATTTTTTTGTAAACGGTCTCAAACGTTTGCGATTCGTTTGCGAATTGAGAAAATATAACAATCCCCGAATATCATAATAAATAATGCGAAAATAAACGAATTATCGAAAGTTACTAGATCCAGCACGACTCAATATACAAAATCCTTTAAAAGGTTTGCGATTTTTTTGCAATCGGTCTCAAACGTTTGCGATTCGTTTGCGAATTGAGAAAATATAACAATCTCCCGAATATCATAATAAATAATGCGAAAATAAGAGAATTATCGAAAGTTACTAGATCCAGTCCGACTCAATATACAAAATCCTTTAAAAGGTTTGCGATTTTTTTGCAATCGGTCTCAAACGTTTGCGATTCGTTTGCGAATTGAGAAAATATAACAATCTCCCGAATATCATAATAAATAATGCGAAAATAAACGAATTATCGAAAGTTACTAGATCCAGTCCGACTCGATATACAAAATCCTTTAAAAGGTTTGCGATTTTTTTGCAATCGGTCTCAAACGTTTGCGATTCGTTTGCGAATTGAGAAAATATAACAATCTCCCGAATATCATAATAAATAATGCGAAAATAAACGAATTATCGAAAGTTACTAGATCCTGCACGACTCGATATACAAAATCCTTTAAAAGGTTTGCGATTTTTTTTAAATCGATCTCAAACGTTTGCGATTCGATTGCGAAGTGAGAAAGTATAACAATCTCCCGAATATCATAATAAATAATGCGAAAATAAACGAATTATCGAAAGTTACTCGACAGCCGGCAACTTCACGTTCGCTTCAAAATCCTTTAAAAGGTTTGCGATTTTTTTGCAACCGGTCTCAAACGTTTGCGATTCGTTTGCGAATTGAGAAAATATAACAATCTCCCGAATATCATAATAAATAAGGCGACGATAAACGAATTATCGAAATTTACTAGATCCAGCCCGCCTCGATATAAAAAAAATCCTTTAAAAGGTTTGCGATTTTTTTGCAATCTTTCTCAAACGTTTGCGATACGTTTGCAAATTGAGAAAATATAACAATCTCCCGATACCATAATAAATAATGCGAAAATAAACGAATTATCGAATGTTACTAGATCCAGCCCGCTTCGTCGATACAAAATCCTTTAAAAGGTTTGCGATTTTTTTCAATCTTTCTCAAACGTTTGCGATTCGTTTGCGAATTGAGAAAATATAACAATCTCCCGAATATCATAATAAATAATGCGAAAATAAACGAATTATCGAAAGTTACTAGATTCAGCCCGCCTCGTCGATACAAAATCCTTTAAAAGGTTTGCGATTTTTTTCAATCTTTCTCAAACGTTTGCGATTCGTTTGCGAATTGAGAAAATATAACAATCTCCCGAATATCATAATAAATAATGCGAAAATAAACGAATTATCGAAAGTTACTAGATCCAGCCCGACTCGATATACAAAATCCTTTAAAAGGTTTGCGATTTTTTTGCAAACGGTCTCAAAAGTTTTCGATTCGTTTGCGAATTGAGAAAACATAGCAATGTCCCGAATATCATTATAAATAATGCGAAAATAAACGAATTATCGAAAGTTAGTAGATCCAGCCCGACTCGATATACAAAATCCTTTAAAAGGTTTGCGATTTTTTTTGCAATCGGTCTCAAACGTTTGCGATTCGTTTGCGAATTGAGAAAATATAACAATCTCCCGAATATCATAATAAATAATGCGAAAATAAACGAATTATCGAAAGTTACTCGACGTGGCCGGCTAACTTCACGTTCGCTTCAAAATCCCTTAAAAGGTTTGCGATTTTTTTGCAATCGGTCTCAAACGTTTGCGATTCGTTTGCGAATTGGGAAAGTATAGCAGTCTCCTGAATATCATAATAAATAATGCGAAAATAAACGAATTATCGAAATTTACTAGATCCAGAACGACACGATATACAAAATCTTTTGAAAGGTTTGCGATTTTTTTGCAATCGGTCTCAAACGTTAGCGATTCGTTTGCGAATTGAGAAAATATAACAATCTCTGAGTATCATAATAAATAAGGCGAATATAAACGAATTATCGAAAGTTACTAGATCCAGCCCGCCTCGATATACAAAATCCTTTAGAAGGTTTCCGATTTTTTGCAATCTTTGTCAAACGTTTGCGATTCGTTTGCGAATTGAGAAAATATAACAATCTCCCGAATATCATAATAAATAATGCGAAAATAATCGAATTATCGAAAGTTACTAGATCCAGCCCGCCTCGATATACAAAATCCTTTAGAAGGTTTCCGATTTTTTGCAATCTTTGTCAAACGTTTGCGATTCGTTTGCGAATTGAGAAAATATAACAATCTCCCGAATATCGTAATAAATAATGAGAAAATAAAGAATTATCGTACGTTACTAGATCCAGCCCGCCTCGATATACAAAATCCTTTAAAAGGTTTGCGATCGGTCTCAAACGTTTGCGATTCGTTTGCGAATTGAGAAAATATAACAATCTCTGAGTATCATAATAAATCAGGCGAATATAAACCAATTATCGAAAGTTAGTAGATCCAGCCCGACTCGATATACAAAATCCTTTAAAAGGTTTGCGATTTGTTTGCAATCGGTCTCAAACGTTTGCGATTCGTTTGCGAATTGAGAAAATATAACAATCTCCCGAATATCATAATAAATAATGCGAAAATAAACGAATTATCGAAAGTTAGTAGATCCAGCCCGACTCGATATACAAAATCCTTTAAAAGGTTTGCGATTTTTTTGCAATCGGTCTCAAACGTTTGCGATTCGTTTGCGAATTGAGAAAATATAACAATCTCCCGAATATCATAATAAATAATGCGAAAATAAACGAATTATCGAAAGTTACTAGATCCAGCCCGACTCGATATACAAAATCCTTTAAAAGGTTTGCGATTTTTTTTAAATCGGTCTCAAACGTTTGCGATTCGTTTGCGAATTGAGAAAATATAGCAATCTCCCGAATATCATAATAAATAAGGGGAAAATAAACGAATTATCGAAAGTTACTAGATCCAGCCAGCCTCGATATACAAAATCCTTTAAAAGGTATGCGATTTTTTTGCAATCGGTCTCAAACGTTTGCGATTCGTTTGCGAATTGAGAAAATATAGCAATCTCCCGAATATCATAATAAATAATGCGAAAATAAACGAATTATCGAATGTTACTCGACATGGCCGGCTAACTTCACGTTCGCTTCAAAATCCTTTAAAAGGTTTGCGATTTTTTTGCAATATTTCTCAAACGTTTGCGAATCGTTTGCGAATTGAGAAAATATAGCAATCTCCCGAATATCATAATAAATAATGCGAAAATAAACGAATTATCCAAAGTTACTAGATCCAGCCCGCCTCGATATACAAAATCCTTTAAAAGGTTTGCGATTTTTTTGCAATATCTCTCAAACGTTTGCGATTCGTTTGCGAATTGAGAAAATATAACAATCCCCGAATATCATAATAAATAATGCGAAAATAAACGAATTATCGAAAGTTACTAGATCCAGCCCGCCTCGATATACAAAATCCTTTAAAAGGTTTGCGATTTTTTGCAATCTTTCTCAAACGCTTGCGATTCGTTTGCGAATTGAGAAAATATAACAATCCCCGAATATCATAATAAATAATGCGAAAATAAACGAATTATCGAAAGTTACTAGATCCAGCACGACTCGATATACAAAATTCTTTAAAAGGTTTGCGATTTTTTTAAATCGGTCTCAAACGTTTGCGATTCGTTTGCGAATTGAGAAAATATAACAATCCCCGAATATCATAATAAATAATGCGAAAATAAACGAATTATCGAAAGTTACTAGATCCAGCACGACTCGATATACAAAATCCTTTAAAAGGTTTGCGATTTTTTTAAATCGGTCTCAAACGTTTGCGATTCGTTTGCGAATTGAGAGAATATAACAATCTCCCGAATATCATAATAAATAATGCGAATATAAACGAATTATCGAAAGTTACTCGACATGGCCGGCTAACTTTACGTTCGCTTCAAAATCCCTTAAAAAGTTTTTTTAAATCGTTCTCAAACTTTTGCGAATTTAAAAAATATAACAAACCCCGAATATCATAATAAATAATGCGAAAATAAACGAATTATCGAAAGTTACTAGATCCAGCACGACTCGATATACAAAATCCTTTAAAAGGTTTGCGATTTGTTTGCAATCGGTCTCAAACGTTTGCGAATTGAGAAAATATAACAATCTCCCGAATATCATAATAAATAATGCGAAAATAAACGAATTATCGAAAGTTATTAGATCCAGCCCGCCTCGATATACAAAATCCTTTAAAAGGTTTGCGATCGGTCTCAAACGTTTGCGATTCGTTTGCGAATTGAGAAAATATAACAATCTCTGAGTATCATAATAAATAATGCGAAAATAAACGAATTATCGAAAGTTACTCGACATGGCCGGCTAACTTCACGTTCGCTTCAAAATCCTTTAAAAGGTTTGCGATTTTTTTTAAATCGGTCTCAAACGTTTGCGATTCGTTTGCGAATTTAGAAAATATAGCAATCTCCCGAATATCATAATAAATAATGCGAAAATAAACGAATTATCGAAAGTTACTAGATTCAGCACGACTCGATATACAAAATCCTTTAAAAGGTTTGCGATTTTTTTTTAAATCGTTGTCAAACGTTTGCGATTTGTTTGCGAATTGAGAAAATATAGCAATCTCCCGAATATCATAATAAATAATGCGAAAATAAACTAATTATCGAAAGTTACCAGATCCAGCCCGCCTCGATATACAAAATCCTTTAAAAGGTTTGCGATTTTTTGCAATCTTTCTCAAACGCTTGCGATTCGTTTGCGAATTGAGAAAATATAACAATCCCCGAATATCATAATAAGTAATGCGAAAATAAACGAATTATCGAAAGTTACTAGATCCAGCCCGCCAGGATATACAAAATTCTTTAAAAGGTTTGCGATTTTTTTTGCAATCGGTCTCAAACGTTTGCGATTCGTTTGCGAATTGAGAAAATATAACAATCTCTCGAATATCATAATAAATAATGCGAAAATAAACGAATAAATAATCGAAAGTTACTAGATCCAGCACGACTCGATATACAAAATCCTTTAAAAGGTTTGCGATTTTTTTAAATCGGTCTCAAACGTTTGCGATTCGTTTGCGAATTGAGAGAATATAACAATCTCCCGAATATCATAATAAATAATGCGAATATAAACGAATTATCGAAAGTTACTCGACATGGCCGGCTAACTTTACGTTCGCTTCAAAATCCCTTAAAAGGTTTGCGATTTTTTTGCAATCGGTCTCAAACATTTGCGATTCGTTTGCGAATTGAGAAAATATAACAATCTCTCGAATATCATAATAAATAATGCGAAAATAAACGAATTATCGAAAGTTACTCGGCATGGCCGGCTAACTTCACGTTCGCTTCAAAATCCCTTAAAAGGTATGCGATTTTTTTGCAATCGGTCTCAAACGTTTGCGATTACTTTGCGAATTGAGAAAATATAGCAATCTCCCGAATATCATAATAAATAATGCGAAAATAAACGAATTATCGAAAGTTACTAGATCCAGTACGACTCGATATACAAAATCCTTTAAAAGGTTTGCGATTTTTTTTAAATCGTTCTCAAACGTTTGCGATTCGTTTGCGAATTGAGAAAATATAACAATCCCCGAATATCATAATAAATAATGCGAAAATAAACGAATTATCGAAAGTTACTAGATCCAGCCCGCCTCGATATACAAAATCCTTTAAAAGGTTTGCGATTTTTTGCAATCTTTCTCAAACGCTTGCGATTCGTTTGCGAATTGAGAAAATATAACAATCCCCGAATATCATAATAAATAATGCGAAAATAAACGAATTATCGAAAGTTACTAGATCCAGGCCGCCAGGATATACAAAATTCTTTAAAAGGTTTGCGATTTTTTTTGCAATCGGTCTCAAACGTTTGCGATTCGTTTGCGAATTGAGAAAATATAACAATCCCCGAATATCATAATAAATAATGCGAAAATAAACGAATTATCGAAAGTTACTAGATCCAGCACGACTCGATATACAAAATCCTTTAAAAGGTTTGCGATTTTTTTAAATCGGTCTCAAACGTTTGCGATTCGTTTGCGAATTGAGAGAATATAACAATCTCCCGAATATCATAATAAATAATGCGAATATAAACGAATTATCGAAAGTTACTCGACATGGCCGGCTAACTTTACGTTCGCTTCAAAATCCCTTAAAAGGTTTGCGATTTTTTTGCAATCGGTCTCAAACGTTTGCGATTACTTTGCGAATTGAGAAAATATAGCAATCTCCCGAATATCATAATAAATAATGCGAAAATAAACGAATTATCGAAAGTTACTAGATCCAGTACGACTCGATATACAAAATCCTTTAAAAGGTTTGCGATTTTTTTTAATCGTTCTCAAACGTTTGCGAATTGAGAAAATATAACAATCCCCGAATATCATAATAAATAATGCGAAAATAAACGAATTATCGAAAGTTACTAGATCCAGCACGACTCGATATACAAAATCCTTTAAAAGGTTTGCGATTTTTTTTAAATCGGTCTCAAACGTTTGCGATTCGTTTGCGAATTTAGAAAATATAGCAATCTCCCGAATATCATAATAAATAATGCGAAAATAAACGAATTATCGAAAGTTACTCGACATGGCCGGCTAACTTCACGTTCGCTTCAAAATCCTTTAAAAGGTTTGCGATTTTTTTTAAATCGGTCTCAAACGTTTGCGATTCGTTTGCGAATTTAGAAAATATAGCAATCTCCCGAATATCATAATAAATAATGCGAAAATAAACGAATTATCGAAAGTTACTAGATTCAGCACGACTCGATATACAAAATCCTTTAAAAGGTTTGCGATTTTTTTTTAAATCGTTGTCAAACGTTTGCGATTTGTTTGCGAATTGAGAAAATATAGCAATCTCCCGAATATCATAATAAATAATGCGAAAATAAACTAATTATCGAAAGTTACCAGATCCAGCCCGCCTCGATATACAAAATCCTTTAAAAGGTTTGCGATTTTTTGCAATCTTTCTCAAACGCTTGCGATTCGTTTGCGAATTGAGAAAATATAACAATCCCCGAATATCATAATAAGTAATGCGAAAATAAACGAATTATCGAAAGTTACTAGATCCAGCCCGCCAGGATATACAAAATTCTTTAAAAGGTTTGCGATTTTTTTTGCAATCGGTCTCAAACGTTTGCGATTCGTTTGCGAATTGAGAAAATATAACAATCTCTCGAATATCATAATAAATAATGCGAAAATAAACGAATAAATAATCGAAAGTTACTAGATCCAGCACGACTCGATATACAAAATCCTTTAAAAGGTTTGCGATTTTTTTAAATCGGTCTCAAACGTTTGCGATTCGTTTGCGAATTGAGAGAATATAACAATCTCCCGAATATCATAATAAATAATGCGAATATAAACGAATTATCGAAAGTTACTCGACATGGCCGGCTAACTTTACGTTCGCTTCAAAATCCCTTAAAAGGTTTGCGATTTTTTTGCAATCGGTCTCAAACATTTGCGATTCGTTTGCGAATTGAGAAAATATAACAATCTCTCGAATATCATAATAAATAATGCGAAAATAAACGAATTATCGAAAGTTACTCGGCATGGCCGGCTAACTTCACGTTCGCTTCAAAATCCCTTAAAAGGTATGCGATTTTTTTGCAATCGGTCTCAAACGTTTGCGATTACTTTGCGAATTGAGAAAATATAGCAATCTCCCGAATATCATAATAAATAATGCGAAAATAAACGAATTATCGAAAGTTACTAGATCCAGTACGACTCGATATACAAAATCCTTTAAAAGGTTTGCGATTTTTTTTAAATCGTTCTCAAACGTTTGCGATTCGTTTGCGAATTGAGAAAATATAACAATCCCCGAATATCATAATAAATAATGCGAAAATAAACGAATTATCGAAAGTTACTAGATCCAGCCCGCCTCGATATACAAAATCCTTTAAAAGGTTTGCGATTTTTTGCAATCTTTCTCAAACGCTTGCGATTCGTTTGCGAATTGAGAAAATATAACAATCCCCGAATATCATAATAAATAATGCGAAAATAAACGAATTATCGAAAGTTACTAGATCCAGGCCGCCAGGATATACAAAATTCTTTAAAAGGTTTGCGATTTTTTTTGCAATCGGTCTCAAACGTTTGCGATTCGTTTGCGAATTGAGAAAATATAACAATCCCCGAATATCATAATAAATAATGCGAAAATAAACGAATTATCGAAAGTTACTAGATCCAGCACGACTCGATATACAAAATCCTTTAAAAGGTTTGCGATTTTTTTAAATCGGTCTCAAACGTTTGCGATTCGTTTGCGAATTGAGAGAATATAACAATCTCCCGAATATCATAATAAATAATGCGAATATAAACGAATTATCGAAAGTTACTCGACATGGCCGGCTAACTTTACGTTCGCTTCAAAATCCCTTAAAAGGTTTGCGATTTTTTTGCAATCGGTCTCAAACGTTTGCGATTACTTTGCGAATTGAGAAAATATAGCAATCTCCCGAATATCATAATAAATAATGCGAAAATAAACGAATTATCGAAAGTTACTAGATCCAGTACGACTCGATATACAAAATCCTTTAAAAGGTTTGCGATTTTTTTTAAATCGTTCTCAAACGTTTGCGAATTGAGAAAATATAACAATCCCCGAATATCATAATAAATAATGCGAAAATAAACGAATTATCGAAAGTTACTAGATCCAGCACGACTCGATATACAAAATCCTTTAAAAGGTTTGCGATTTTTTTTAAATCGGTCTCAAACGTTTGCGATTCGTTTGCGAATTTAGAAAATATAGCAATCTCCCGAATATCATAATAAATAATGCGAAAATAAACGAATTATCGAAAGTTACTCGACATGGCCGGCTAACTTCACGTTCGCTTCAAAATCCTTTAAAAGGTTTGCGATTTTTTTTAAATCGGTCTCAAACGTTTGCGATTCGTTTGCGAATTTAGAAAATATAGCAATCTCCCGAATATCATAATAAATAATGCGAAAATAAACGAATTATCGAAAGTTACTAGATTCAGCACGACTCGATATACAAAATCCTTTAAAAGGTTTGCGATTTTTTTTTAAATCGTTGTCAAACGTTTGCGATTTGTTTGCGAATTGAGAAAATATAGCAATCTCCCGAATATCATAATAAATAATGCGAAAATAAACTAATTATCGAAAGTTACCAGATCCAGCCCGCCTCGATATACAAAATCCTTTAAAAGGTTTGCGATTTTTTGCAATCTTTCTCAAACGCTTGCGATTCGTTTGCGAATTGAGAAAATATAACAATCCCCGAATATCATAATAAATAATGCGAAAATAAACGAATTATCGAAAGTTACTAGATCCAGCCCGCCAGGATATACAAAATTCTTTAAAAGGTTTGCGATTTTTTTTGCAATCGGTCTCAAACGTTTGCGATTCGTTTGCGAATTGAGAAAATATAACAATCTCTCGAATATCATAATAAATAATGCGAAAATAAACGAATAAATAATCGAAAGTTACTAGATCCAGCACGACTCGATATACAAAATCCTTTAAAAGGTTTGCGATTTTTTTAAATCGGTCTCAAACGTTTGCGATTCGTTTGCGAATTGAGAGAATATAACAATCTCCCGAATATCATAATAAATAATGCGAATATAAACGAATTATCGAAAGTTACTCGACATGGCCGGCTAACTTCACGTTCGCTTCAAAATCCCTTAAAAGGTATGCGATTTTTTTGCAATCGGTCTCAAACGTTTGCGATTACTTTGCGAATTGAGAAAATATACCAATCTCCCGAATATCATAATAAATAATGCGAAAATAAACGAATTATCGAAAGTTACTAGATCCAGCCCGCCTCGATATACAAAATCCCTTAAAAGGTTTGCGATTTTTTTGCAATAGGTCTCAAACATTTGCGATTCGTTTGCGAATTGAGAAAATATAACAATCTCTCGAATATCATAATAAATAATGCGAAAATAAACGAATTATCGAAAGTTACTCGACGTGGCCGGCTAACTTTACGTTCGCTTCAAAATCCCTTAAAAGGTTTGCGATTTGTAAAAAACTTTTTAAAGGATTTTGTATATCGAGTCGTGCTGGATCTAGTAACTTTCGATAATTCGTTTATTTTCGCATTATTTATTATGATATTCGGGAGATTGCTATATTTTCTCAATTTGCAAACGAATCGCAAAAGTTTGAGACCGATTGCAAAAAAATCGCAAACCTTTTAAGGAATTTTGAAGGGAACGTGAAGTTAGCCAGCCATGTCGAGTAACTTTCGATAATTCGTTTATTTTTGCATTATTTATTATGATATTTGGGAGATTGTTATATTTTCTCAATTCGCAAACGAATCGCAAACGTTTGAGACCGATTTAAAAAAAATCGCAAACCTTTTAAAGGATTTTGTATATCGAGTCGCGCTGGATCTAGTAACTTTCGATAATTCGTTTATTTTCGCATTATTTATTATGATATTCGGGAGATTGCTATATTTTCTTAATTCGCAAATTAATCGCAAACGGTTGAGACCGATTGCATAAAATCGCAAACCCTTTAAAGGATTTTGTATATCGAGGCGGGCTGGATCTAGTAACTTTCGATAATTCGTTTATTTTCGCATTATTTCTGATTATATTCGAGAGATTGCTATATTTTTTCAATTCGCAAACGAATCGCAAACGTTTGAGACCGATTGCAAAAAAAATCGCAAACCTTTTAAGGAATTTTGAAGGGAACGTGAAGTTAGCCAGCCATGTCGAGTAACTTTCGATAATTCGTTTATTTTTGCATTATTTATTATGATATTCGGGAGATTGTTATATTTTCTCAATTCGCAAACGAATCGCAAACGTTTGAGACCGATTGCAAAAAAAATCGCAAACCTTTTAAAGGATTTTGTATATCGAGTCGGGCTGGATCTAGTAACTTTCGATAATTCGTTTATTTTCGCATTATTTATTATGATATTCCAGAGATTGCTATATTTTCTCAATTTGCAAACGAATCGCAAACGTTTGAGACCGATTGCAAAAAAATCGCAAACCTTTTAAAGGATTTTGTATATCGAGTTGGGCTGGATCTAGTAACTTTCGATAATTCGTTTATTTTCGCATTATTTATTATGATATTCGGGAGATTGCTATATTTTCTCAATTTGCAAACGAATCGCAAACGTTTGAGACCGATTGCAAAAAAATCGCAAACCTTTTAAAGGATTTTGTATATCGAGGCGGGCTGGATCTAGTAACTTTCGATAATTCGTTTATTTTCGGATTATTTATTATGATATCTGAGAGATTGTTATATTTTCTCAATTCACAAACGAATCGCAAACGTTTGAGACCGATTGCAAAAAAATCGCAAACCTTTTAAAGAATTTTGTATATCGAGTCGGGCTGGATCTAGTAACTTTCGATAATTCGTTTATTTTCGCATTATTTGTTATGATATCCGAGAGATTGTTATATTTTCTCAATTCGCAAACGAATCGCAAACGTTTGAGACCAATTGCAAAAAAAATCGCAAACCTTTTAAGGGATTTTGAAGGGAACGTGAAGTTAGCCGGCCATGTCGAGTAACTTTCGATAATTCGTTTATTTTTGCATTATTTATTATGATATTTGGGAGATTGTTATATTTTCTCAATTCGCAAACGAATCGCAAACGTTTGAGACCGATTTAAAAAAAATCGCAAACCTTTTAAAGGATTTTGTATATCGAGTCGCGCTGGATCTAGTAACTTTCGATAATTCGTTTATTTTCGCATTATTTATTATGATATTCGGGAGATTGCTATATTTTCTTAATTCGCAAATTAATCGCAAACGGTTGAGACCGATTGCATAAAATCGCAAACCCTTTAAAGGATTTTGTATATCGAGGCGGGCTGGATCTAGTAACTTTCGATAATTCGTTTATTTTCGCATTATTTCTGATTATATTCGAGAGATTGCTATATTTTTTCAATTCGCAAACGAATCGCAAACGTTTGAGACCGATTGCAAAAAAAATCGCAAACCTTTTAAGGAATTTTGAAGGGAACGTGAAGTTAGCCAGCCATGTCGAGTAACTTTCGATAATTCGTTTATTTTTGCATTATTTATTATGATATTCGGGAGATTGTTATATTTTCTCAATTCGCAAACGAATCGCAAACGTTTGAGACCGATTGCAAAAAAAATCGCAAACCTTTTAAAGGATTTTGTATATCGAGTCGGGCTGGATCTAGTAACTTTCGATAATTCGTTTATTTTCGCATTATTTATTATGATATTCCAGAGATTGCTATATTTTCTCAATTTGCAAACGAATCGCAAACGTTTGAGACCGATTGCAAAAAAATCGCAAACCTTTTAAAGGATTTTGTATATCGAGTTGGGCTGGATCTAGTAACTTTCGATAATTCGTTTATTTGCGCATTATTTATTATGATATTCGGGAGATTGCTATATTTTCTCAATTTGCAAACGAATCGCAAACGTTTGAGACCGATTGCAAAAAAATCGCAAACCTTTTAAAGGATTTTGTATATCGAGGCGGGCTGGATCTAGTAACTTTCGATAATTCGTTTATTTTCGGATTATTTATTATGATATCTGAGAGATTGTTATATTTTCTCAATTCACAAACGAATCGCAAACGTTTGAGACCGATTGCAAAAAAATCGCAAACCTTTTAAAGAATTTTGTATATCGAGTCGGGCTGGATCTAGTAACTTTCGATAATTCGTTTATTTTCGCATTATTTGTTATGATATCCGAGAGATTGTTATATTTTCTCAATTCGCAAACGAATCGCAAACGTTTGAGACCAATTGCAAAAAAAATCGCAAACCTTTTAAGGGATTTTGAAGGGAACGTGAAGTTAGCCGGCCATGTCGAGTAACTTTCGATAATTCGTTTATTTTTGCATTATTTATTATGATATTTGGGAGATTGTTATATTTTCTCAATTCGCAAACGAATCGCAAACGTTTGAGACCGATTTAAAAAAAATCGCAAACCTTTTAAAGGATTTTGTATATCGAGTCGCGCTGGATCTAGTAACTTTCGATAATTCGTTTATTTTCGCATTATTTATTATGATATTCGGGAGATTGCTATATTTTCTTAATTCGCAAATTAATCGCAAACGGTTGAGACCGATTGCATAAAATCGCAAACCCTTTAAAGGATTTTGTATATCGAGGCGGGCTGGATCTAGTAACTTTCGATAATTCGTTTATTTTCGCATTATTTCTGATTATATTCGAGAGATTGCTATATTTTTTCAATTCGCAAACGAATCGCAAACGTTTGAGACCGATTGCAAAAAAAATCGCAAACCTTTTAAGGAATTTTGAAGGGAACGTGAAGTTAGCCAGCCATGTCGAGTAACTTTCGATAATTCGTTTATTTTTGCATTATTTATTATGATATTCGGGAGATTGTTATATTTTCTCAATTCGCAAACGAATCGCAAACGTTTGAGACCGATTGCAAAAAAAATCGCAAACCTTTTAAAGGATTTTGTATATCGAGTCGGGCTGGATCTAGTAACTTTCGATAATTCGTTTATTTTCGCATTATTTATTATGATATTCCAGAGATTGCTATATTTTCTCAATTTGCAAACGAATCGCAAACGTTTGAGACCGATTGCAAAAAAATCGCAAACCTTTTAAAGGATTTTGTATATCGAGTTGGGCTGGATCTAGTAACTTTCGATAATTCGTTTATTTGCGCATTATTTATTATGATATTCGGGAGATTGCTATATTTTCTCAATTTGCAAACGAATCGCAAACGTTTGAGACCGATTGCAAAAAAATCGCAAACCTTTTAAAGGATTTTGTATATCGAGGCGGGCTGGATCTAGTAACTTTCGATAATTCGTTTATTTTCGGATTATTTATTATGATATCTGAGAGATTGTTATATTTTCTCAATTCACAAACGAATCGCAAACGTTTGAGACCGATTGCAAAAAAATCGCAAACCTTTTAAAGAATTTTGTATATCGAGTCGGGCTGGATCTAGTAACTTTCGATAATTCGTTTATTTTCGCATTATTTGTTATGATATCCGAGAGATTGTTATATTTTCTCAATTCGCAAACGAATCGCAAACGTTTGAGACCAATTGCAAAAAAAATCGCAAACCTTTTAAGGGATTTTGAAGGGAACGTGAAGTTAGCCGGCCATGTCGAGTAACTTTCGATAATTCGTTTATTTTTGCATTATTTATTATGATATTTGGGAGATTGTTATATTTTCTCAATTCGCAAACGAATCGCAAACGTTTGAGACCGATTTAAAAAAAATCGCAAACCTTTTAAAGGATTTTGTATATCGAGTCGCGCTGGATCTAGTAACTTTCGATAATTCGTTTATTTTCGCATTATTTATTATGATATTCGGGAGATTGCTATATTTTCTTAATTCGCAAATTAATCGCAAACGGTTGAGACCGATTGCATAAAATCGCAAACCCTTTAAAGGATTTTGTATATCGAGGCGGGCTGGATCTAGTAACTTTCGATAATTCGTTTATTTTCGCATTATTTCTGATTATATTCGAGAGATTGCTATATTTTTTCAATTCGCAAACGAATCGCAAACGTTTGAGACCGATTGCAAAAAAAATCGCAAACCTTTTAAGGAATTTTGAAGGGAACGTGAAGTTAGCCAGCCATGTCGAGTAACTTTCGATAATTCGTTTATTTTTGCATTATTTATTATGATATTCGGGAGATTGTTATACTTTCTCAATTCGCAAACGAATCGCAAACGTTTGAGACCGATTGCAAAAAAAATCGCAAACCTTTTAAAGGATTTTGTATATCGAGTCGGGCTGGATCTAGTAACTTTCGATAATTCGTTTATTTTCGCATTATTTATTATGATATTCCAGAGATTGCTATATTTTCTCAATTTGCAAACGAATCGCAAACGTTTGAGACCGATTGCAAAAAAATCGCAAACCTTTTAAAGGATTTTGTATATCGAGTTGGGCTGGATCTAGTAACTTTCGATAATTCGTTTATTTGCGCATTATTTATTATGATATTCGGGAGATTGCTATATTTTCTCAATTTGCAAACGAATCGCAAACGTTTGAGACCGATTGCAAAAAAATCGCAAACCTTTTAAAGGATTTTGTATATCGAGGCGGGCTGGATCTAGTAACTTTCGATAATTCGTTTATTTTCGGATTATTTATTATGATATCTGAGAGATTGTTATATTTTCTCAATTCACAAACGAATCGCAAACGTTTGAGACCGATTGCAAAAAAATCGCAAACCTTTTAAAGAATTTTGTATATCGAGTCGGGCTGGATCTAGTAACTTTCGATAATTCGTTTATTTTCGCATTATTTGTTATGATATCCGAGAGATTGTTATATTTTCTCAATTCGCAAACGAATCGCAAACGTTTGAGACCAATTGCAAAAAAAATCGCAAACCTTTTAAGGGATTTTGAAGGGAACGTGAAGTTAGCCGGCCATGTCGAGTAACTTTCGATAATTCGTTTATTTTTGCATTATTTATTATGATATTTGGGAGATTGTTATATTTTCTCAATTCGCAAACGAATCGCAAACGTTTGAGACCGATTTAAAAAAAATCGCAAACCTTTTAAAGGATTTTGTATATCGAGTCGCGCTGGATCTAGTAACTTTCGATAATTCGTTTATTTTCGCATTATTTATTATGATATTCGGGAGATTGCTATATTTTCTTAATTCGCAAATTAATCGCAAACGGTTGAGACCGATTGCATAAAATCGCAAACCCTTTAAAGGATTTTGTATATCGAGGCGGGCTGGATCTAGTAACTTTCGATAATTCGTTTATTTTCGCATTATTTCTGATTATATTCGAGAGATTGCTATATTTTTTCAATTCGCAAACGAATCGCAAACGTTTGAGACCGATTGCAAAAAAAATCGCAAACCTTTTAAGGAATTTTGAAGGGAACGTGAAGTTAGCCAGCCATGTCGAGTAACTTTCGATAATTCGTTTATTTTTGCATTATTTATTATGATATTCGGGAGATTGTTATATTTTCTCAATTCGCAAACGAATCGCAAACGTTTGAGACCGATTGCAAAAAAAATCGCAAACCTTTTAAAGGATTTTGTATATCGAGGCGGGCTGGATCTAGTAACTTTCGATAATTCGTTTATTTTCGCATTATTTCTGATTATATTCGAGAGATTGCTATATTTTCTCAATTCGCAAACGAATCGCAAACGTTTGAGACCGATTGCAAAAAAAATCGCAAACCTTTTAAGGAATTTTTTAAGGAATTTCATAGAATAATATCACACTTTACCTATATATTATGTTTCAACCAAATGTTCGTTTTTTATTTTATTGCAACCGATTTTTGTGTGGTCGATTCTCAAAATTAATTTTTTAGTATATCTGCACTCTCTATCTATTTTGTGTTTAGGATATAGTGCATATCCCAGTAAACGGAAATGAATTTAAATGCATTTTTATTCATTTATATTCTGGTTTTTATTCATTTTATTTTGGTTTTAATGCAACAAATTTTTTATTGCTTTTAACCGAAGTTTGGGGTTTCGGATACGCATTTACTACTTTATTAAAATTAAAAGTAGAACGTAGAAAATGTAGTATGTCAACGGCATTTTATTAAAGTTCGATATGACCTCGATTATAAAATTGCTCGTAATTTGATCTTTTGAAAAATCTATTATGAAAATTTATATAATTTGTAGTGTATATTACACACTTACAAAATATCATAACGTTCAACCGTAATGTTCATTGCTAGGACAGCAGCGATACTTGGAAATTTTTTGTTTTTAAAAATTTGTTAGAAATAATTGCATTATAGCCCACTAAAGTGGGCTGATATTTTTCGATTTGTATTTAAAAATTAGTAGTTGGCTGAAAATTTGGAAACAGGCTTATCGTGTACTTTTTACTATCTCAAAAGTCCTCATCCGTACAAGCCGCTATTTGTCAAAAAAAAAAACTAGGTTTTTCTGAAATAACTCGAAAAATATCACTTTAAACGAAAAAAAGAATGGTACAAAAATTGTAGCTAGGGAAATTCCGCACAATTTCATTTTTTAAGAAAACTTGTTGAAACTACGATTAATAGAAGCCGAGAGATTTTTTTCAAATATTGGCAGTTTTGCGGATCAACTGTAATGAGCGCGAAAAAATAAGATGCAAAACATGCATAATGTTTTGTAAAAAATTGTCAATTAGTTGTGAAAAATAATAAGTAAACAATACAAAAGAAAACCCGCTTCTTCTCATGCCTAGCATATCGCAGTTAGCGCCAAACTAAGCATTGAAAGTACGATATATGTTAAAAATAAAATACCCGTTTTATTTTGTTTATAACAATTTATTGGTAAAGAATATACAAAAATTCAATAGTTTTCTGTATATTGTGAATTTACATTGTTTTCCATTATCAACTGTCGATAAATATTTAGAAAAATTAGTCTTTTATTGATAAAGTCACGCAACAACTTTTAGATATGCATTTCAATTGAACATTTTATATGCAATGATAGATGCAATCATTCCATTTATTTACTATGCCGCTTCGACACAGATCCGCAACCTACTATATATATGACATGTATTATTCACATATATGTGTATATGCACCCATACATTTTTTTATTTATGTAGGTATATCTAAGAAGTGTCCTGATGGTAAATGTTTTTTAATTTTCTCTGTAGAAGTCTAATATTACATATTAAAATTTAGTATTTATTAATAAAAAGTCTTTTATGATGGTTCAAACTCTGTTTTGTGTAAAAAATGTAAAATTGGACTATTATAAATGTATTTTGTCTTACAATTTTTAATATTTTTCATCGATGATTTTTTTCTATGCATATTTTGTCATTTTAAACTTCTGACATGGATTTGAAAAAAGTGGTAAAGAATGGTAAATTGTGAACTGATAAAAAATTACAATTTGTACATTTGTAACACCCTGTATGTTTTTAGGTCGAAAATGATGAGAAAACAAATAAAACCAAGCTGAAAATTAAAATATAAAGAGAAATAATGGTGGTAACACCCTTCAATGAGAAAAACGACAGAAAATAAATTGAATCTGTGTAAACATTTTCCTATATGCCAAAACGTTAAAATTAATATCTTCAAATATATAAATATAAAACATTTTCAACGCGATTGTCGAGTTTTCAGGATTAAAATCTACAAGAAAAAAATATGGCGTTGAACGTATAATTAGGATGTAACTATAATTCGTTTTTGTCATATAATCTATGCGATAACTTCGTACGATTTTCCGACGAGAGACTCATGTATACGAGTGCCCTGTCCGAATCCGTCGGATTGCTGCCGGGAAAAATTCTATCGCACGACAGAAAATGAGCTTCGCCGTCGAAACATTTGGACGATCGCGGTAAATGCATATCTATATGCTATGTCTCACTAGCAATGCTAGCAACTAAGAATCGTATTGTGGGGAAAGGAATGAAGGGGAATGTATGCATTTAGACAGGAAAGAAATATGCGTTTGGAAGGGAATATTCATTAGGACGGGGACCACTGTATGTTTATCCTAAATTATCGATTTGACTTGTCCAAAGTTATACCACACTCTTTCTTTCCTTCCCCCACCACATTGTTTCGCTGAGTCACACTTGCTCACGATACACAGACACAGAAGCAGTCATTGCACGGATATAACCAGAGTTACAGATGTGGGGATAGTGAGGGGATATAACTTTGGATAAGATTCCGCCATTTTGAAAGAACCGACGGTATAACTTAGGATGGGGACTACTGTACAGGTGAAGAAAGACGCCACTATATCTCCTCTCTCTGTTTTTATTCTCTCATACCGCCAGCGGTGAGGATGAGGGGAAGCGGTAAAATAAGAGAAGAAGCCGCCATCTTCCTTGACTCGAAAAGTTAAAATAAGGGGAGGGCCACTGTACCTCCATTTGCGTAGAAAACAGAAGATGTAGTCTACGCCATATTCGACACGTAGAAAACTGAAGTAGTTTACCTCCAGTAATCTACCAACCCAACATTGCATGAGACACCCGGTGTATCTATTCGCTATGTTAAGTGTCATGGTGGCACCGTCTGGTGGCCAAAGTTCGAAACTTTGAGTACCCCTCGAAGCCTTATTCAAGCTGCTAAATATCAAACGTGAAATTTTTCTTTCACATCTGAAATTAAATAAAAAATATATGTGAATACTTTGTAACTTTAACTGCAATATTGGCATTCAATGATCACATGTTTACAATATGAACACGATGTAAATATTACCCTGTCAAATGAATAAGCAATGCGACACAATGCTTGCGTCGTCCAGATTGCCCTGCTTTGCACGAACATTTGCAATCAATTTTACTGACATTATTTATTTTGTATATAAGCGTAACTTCGTGCGGTGTTCCATTTAGATCACTGCTTTTTAAACACAGTGCCATAATTTTTATTTCTTCTGTCGTTTCTGAGGTT
The DNA here is from genome assembly GCA_030407085.1 of Trichopria drosophilae. Lineage (NCBI taxonomy): Eukaryota > Metazoa > Arthropoda > Insecta > Hymenoptera > Diapriidae > Trichopria > Trichopria drosophilae. Next base: position 136,811,245 of record CM059584.1, on the reverse strand, counting down.
ATCCCTACGAACATGAGATGATTAGCTCGCATTACGTTCTCTCCTTCCACGTATTTGCGAGTTCCACTTCCGACGTATTCTATTAATTCGCTTAAATTAATTAAGGAATTCATCTTCCTTTCAAATCTTTTTTATCTCAGTTTAAACCGTGTCTCGAGGGGTACTCAAAGTTCCGAACTGTGGTCACCAGACGGCGCCACCATGACACTTAACGTATAGCGAATAACATGTTCGGGAATTTCCGTTTATTTTCGGAATAACACTATATACGTGCGCACAAAGCTGCGCGTAGGACAGCGACGCGTTTCCATTGTCTCCTGAATTGACGACTGTGTGATTGGTTGTTACTAAGGGGAAAATAGAATGAAGAGAAAGGAGTCCTTCCGTTTTTCTCAATTCTGCTAATATGCATGTATGTGTAAGCATACATAAAGCAAAATTTTTCACGAAGTGGAAAAAAGAAAAAATACATTAAAGATGGCGACATTGTTGATATCGAAATCAAAAAAATGTGACGTTTGTGGTATTTACGTTTATATGGTTCCAGAATGATTGTTGTAAATGTTTTCAATAAAGAGTCGAAATAAACGCGACAAGCCCAACGTCGATCATTAAAAACAGTGAATTTTCTTTTGCAATTCTTAAACCCTAAATTCTTACATATTTCAAAGGTAATTTGGAAAACATTTTGCAACTTGAATCATTCTTATAGAATTTGTGATTTTAATTTTAGTATGTATACGATGCGAGTTGCTCACCGGAGGAAATGAGAATTTGATAATCTTCTTGAACTTGACGAACCGAAACAGTCATGTCCGGAGGTGAAAGAAAGAAACGGGGAGATCAAGGCCACGGTTGGGAAGAAGCAGGGGCTGAATTCTATCAAGAAAGTTACCCTGCAGCCGCAATCGAAGCTGATCTTCAACAAGCCTTACAAAGAGATCCTTCGCACATAGCAACGCTTCTTCCAAGCAAAAAGTCTCGTGTCGGTAAGCTACCAACAAATGTCAATTTCATTCCGTTATTACAAGTTTCTTCCATTTAGCAACAACTACCAAAAGAGTAAGACATGAATCTCGCACTACAATGCGAAGACGAACGAGTACTCGTTCTCGAGGGACCGGCACTGCAAGACGCATGTCAACAAACGTCCAAGATGCAGCCGTTTCAATGTTGCCCGACTTGTCGGAAAATTTGTCTAACGAAGAAAGAACTTGGGAGGAAATCCGACAAATCAAGGCAATGCCAGTGTGTATGGCGCAGAAAATGCATTTAAAAAACCAATTGCAGGTAAAAATTTTTTTCTTAACCTAAAAATATCACTACTAAATTATTCTATTTGGTTAATAGAGTGCGACGAAACTGCGACTGCAAGGTTTCGAACAACTGAAATGGCAACGGCGGAAAGCATGGCAACAGTTCCGCATCAGCATGAAGGAAACTTACTCCAAAATGGAGTTATGGAGTACAAGTTTGAAGATGATTGGCGGCAGCGTCGGCAATGGCATTGTTGCATATTTTTTATTTATCAAATGGCTGCTTTTTTTAAACTTAACCTTATTCGCCATTATAGGCTTATTTCTTATTCTTCCATCCACGCTATTAAAAACACCACAGACCGAATCGTGTGCAAACAATACAGCAGCGTGCTGCTCTGAATTGTATTGGAACACATCCAGAGAATTCGATAACATCGTAGACTATATCCAAGAAAACAATTTGTTCGAATATTCAATTTTATTTTACGGGGCCTACTCAAACGGTGTTTACATCGATAACGAAAGTGGTTTCTACTACAATTTTCCTTTGGCATACATCTGCGTCATGTTGACAGTTTTCGTCGTTAGTTTAGTCGCAATCGTTCGGGCTGCCGCTAAAGGCTTCCGGGAACGAGTCGTAGAAGGGGAAGGTCAGTTTTATCAGTATTGTAATCTAATATTCGGAGGGTGGGACTATTGTATCAATAACGAGAAAGCAGCACAAGTTAAACATAAAGCAATGCTCAACGAAATGAAAGTCCTCTTGCATTCCGAGCGGCTGGAAGAAGAAATACAAAATCGAACAAACGAAGAAAAATTCAAACTTATCTTGATACGTTTGTTCGTCAATGCGTTAGTTCTTTTAATATTAATTTCCAGCGGTATCTTCGTCTTTTATATCATTAGGTTTTCCTATAACCGAGTTAATATGTACTCCGAGGAGGAGTCTATCGGTTATTTTCCTTCCAGTATTAAAGTTTTCTTCCAATTTTTACCATACGTCGTAATCGTGATGCTCAATATAATTGTGCCATTCGTATTCAGAAATTTGGTAGCTTTAGAAAATTATAGTCCATTATTCGTAGTGAGGATTACATTGTTTCGAACTGTTTTTCTTCGTCTCGCATCTCTTGCAGTGTTGCTCACAAGTTTTTATATGAGAATCTCCGGGGATGTTGAAGACGAAGAATGTACTAATGAAAATCGTCCGATATGCTGGGAAACATTTGTCGGCCAGCAATTCTTGAAGTTGTATATAACCGATTTCATTACGCAGTTCGTCATAACGTTTTTTATAAACTTTCCAAGATCGTTGCTCTGCCGAAAATCAGATAATAAATGTTTGAAGTTCGTCGGCTTGCAAGAATTCGATCTTTCGAAACATGTACTCGACGTTGTGTATTCGCAGTCCATTTGTTGGTTAGGTTCATTCTTCGTGCCAATGTTGCCACTGATCGCTGCTGTTGGCTCCTTTCTTTCGTTTTACATTAAAAAATTTACATGTCTGGTAAACTGCGCACCATCGAGCCAAGTCTATCGAGCAAGTCGATCCAATTCGCTGTTTATGTTCATCTTATTAATGTCGTATTTACTTACAATCGTACCCATTGCTTATTTCATCATAAAGATCAGTCCTTCGAAGGCTTGTGGACCGTTTAGAGGTCTCGACACTGCCTGGAGTCTCATCGCAGAGACCTTTATGCAGTTGCCAAACTGCTTGCGAGCAGCCGTGGCTTTCATCGGCACGGCAGGTTTCGGCGTTCCGGCTTTTGTAATCTTATCGTTGATGCTGTATTATTATAATGCAGTTTCGCTGGCGAATAAACAAATGGTAACGGTTTTGAAAAATCAATTAGTTTTGGAGGGGCATGACAAACAGTTCTTGTTGAACAGACTAAGCGCATTCATTAAACAACAACAGGATCAGACAAAGTATCATCAGGATCCTGTCGATTTAGCGGCTTTTGCATAAATTATTCATTTCTTTGTATATATCGGTACAGGGTATATTTTATAGTAATCGTGCGGTATGTTTGAAAATAATGCCCAAACTTCTCGAAATCAAAATATTAATTCAGACAGATCGTCATTTCTATTCGATAATTATTGATATAACGACAAGTTTTTGCGACACTATTTTGAAACATACCCGAGTGGTACATCGGAGTCGCCTAATTCTACTAGTCAGTTCGAGTTGTACCCAAATGACTGTGAGTAGTCTGTGTACATTAAACACTTCTCTTTGCATCTCAGTTTGATATTTGGAACTGAGTATTTGTGATTTCAACAAATTTACAATCGTCTTTTATATTTTATGGACGTTTTTAAAGTTTTTTAATAAAAACACTGGACTGTGAAGTTTAACTTTTTTTCTGTTTATAAAATGAGTGAGGGTGATTCTTGTAGGTTTTTGCGTGATGCAGATGAATCTGTTGTCTAAAATGGTTCATCATGTCAGGATTTTCAGTAATTCTAGATCAAATGTTCTGAAAATGTCCATTTTTGCCATGTTTAGGAATTTTTTCTTCATTTTTCTATATTGCCTGCATATAGTATGCGTTGTCAGCTTTAAAACCCATTTTTTAAAATTAATTTACGATGGTTTTTAACGAAATTATGAATATTTGAAGTCCGAGTTACAAATTTCAAAATGGCGGAACCAATATGGCGGACAAATTTATAAAAAAACTGTTGGATTTCAATATAACTTCGCATTTATAGATTTTTGAGGTTACTGATTGCGAATCTTTAGTGCGAATTACAAAATTCAAAATGGCGGATCCAATATGGCGGACGAATTTTAAAAAAATGGTTTAATTTTAATATAACTACGTAACTAGAGTTTTTTTTGGGTCGCTGATTCCAACCGAATCTGAAGTCGGAATTACAACATTCAAAATGGCGGACGAATTTTTAAAAAATTCGTTGATTTTAATATAACGTCGTAATTATGGGTTTTTTGGGTCGCTGGTTATAAATCAGAAGTCAAAATGGTGGACGAATTTTTTAAAAAATTGATTTTAATATAACTACGTAATTAGAAGTTTTTTGGGTCGTTGATTGACAATCTGAAGTCGGAATTAAAAATTTAAAATGGCAGACAAATTTAAAAAAAAAATGGTTTCATTTTAATGTAACATAGTAATTAGAGTTTTTTTGGGTAGCTATTGCGAATCTGAAGTCGGCATAACAAAATTTAAAATGGCGGATCAAATATGGAGGACGATTTTTAAAAAAATTCTTTGATTTTAATATAACCTTGTAATTCGGGTTTTTTTTTGGGTCGCTGATTGTAAATCTGAAGTAAGAATTACCAAAATGCAAAATGGCGGCCAAATTTAAAAAAAAACATTGTTTGATTTTAAAATAACTATGTAATTATAAGTTATTAGAGATTTTTTAGGCCGCTGATTGCGAATTTGAAGACGGAATAACAAAATTTAAAATGGCGGACGAATTAAATAAAGAAAATAGTTCAATTTTAATGTAACATAGTAATTAGTGGTTTTGTGGGTCACTGATTGCGAATCTGAAGTTGGAATTACAAAATTTAAAATGGCGGACAAATTAAAAAAAAAATAGTTTGATTTTAATATAACCTCGTAATTAGGGTTTTTTACGGTCCCTGATTGCGAATATAATGTCAAAATTACAAAAAACAATATAGCGGATCCAATATGGCGGACGAATTTTTAAAAAATTCTTTGATTGTGATATAACTTCGGATTTAGGGGTTTTTTGGGGTCGCTGACTGCGAATTTGAAGTCGGAATTACTAAATTCAAAATGGCGAACGATTTTTAAAAAATTGTTTGATTTTAATGTAATCTTGTAATTCGGGATTTTTTGGGTCGTTGATTGCGAATCTGAAGTCAGAATTTAAAAATTCTCAATGACGGATCCAATATAGCGGTGGAATTAAAAAAAAATGTTTAATTCTAATATAACTGCGGAATTAGAGGTTTTTTATGTCGCTGATTTCGAATCTGATGTCAGAATTACTAAATTCAAAATGGCGGACGAATTTTTAAAAAATTGTTTGATTTTAATGTAACCTCGTAATTAGGGGTTTTTTGGGTTGCTGATTGCGAATCTGAAGTTAGAATTACAGAATTCAAAATGGCGGACGAATTAAAAAAAAATTGTTTTACTTTAATATAACTAGTTCCGCCATTTTGAATTTTGTAATTCTGACTTAAGATTCGCATTCTGCGACCCAAAAAAACCCTTTAATATTAAGTTATATTAAAACCAAACAATGTTTTAAAAATTCGTCAGCCATATTGGTTCCGCCATTTTGAATATCGTAATTCTGACTTAAAATTCGCAATCAGCGACCCGAAAAACCTTCAAATACGAAGTTATATTAAAACCAAACAATGCTTTAGAAATTCATCAGCCATATTGGATCCGCCATTTTGAAATTTGTAATTCGCAATTCAAATATTCATAACTTCTTTAAAAATTATCGTAAATTAATTTAAAAAAATGGATTTTAAAGTTGACAATGCATACTATATGAAGGCAGTATAGAAAAATAAAAACAATTCCCAAAAATGGGAAAAACAGCCATTTTTTAGACATTTCACCTAGAATTACTCAAAATCCTGACGTGATGGACCATTTTGGACAACAGATTCGTGTTCAGCGCGCAAAAATCTACAATCACCGTTGCTCATTTTATAAACTGACCCTCACAGGCCTGTGAAATTGTAAAATTATTTCACTGTATACGAATATTGTACATTGTGAATACTAATTTGTAGTAGAATTTGTTTCAAGCACAAATTCACATTAAAATTAACGAGGAAAGTTCAAATAGAAGCATATCTTATTGACAGTTTCGAACCAGATATTTGTTTATCGACGGAAGGATAACAGAAAGTGATAAAAATTAGACTGCCTTTTATATTACTAAATACATCGGCATTCCTGTCTCTTATAATGTGCCATATTTACAGGACATTTACAATTTAGTTATCTAATTAGTTTTATGTTAGAAATTTACTCGACGGAAAATGACTGTATATTATAAAAGTAAATAGATAACTAACGATTTATAAAAATGATTCAATTCGTAGGATTTTAATGATCATATAACTAAAGTAGAGATCTAAATTATAAATAAAAATTTAGTACTCGTACGATATTAAATATCTCTTCAATGTAAATTTAGTTTGTGCTTAGTAGTTTGTAAATATATTTAGTAATTATAACGGTACTAAGTAGATGATAGTGCAATCTGCCATTAGTAAAGACGCTTGTTATTGTTTACGAAATAATCAAATTGTGAGATCAGTTGTAAAAGTTATCAGAAAGTAGAGTAAATGTCATATTACATAATATAATCCAATCTGTATAATTTTTAGCTTTTAATACTTGTTTTATTGCATATTAAACATTTACTTGAAAATACAATGCTTTAATAATTATTTAACAATTACAAAAATATACCTTATTTCGACCCAAAAACTTATATACTACGAGTCTTCGTCTGATGTAGAATGCAGCTGAAAATTAAATTTTATTTAAAAAATATTCTTTTCCATCTTCCGATCATACACGGAGAGAAATTTTAAGTATATGTTACTGCTTTTTGGGAAGTAGTATTTACCGTTAAAATTCGATTAAAAAGAAAATTTGTATGATCAGATACAATTTTAATACACCTTTGAGAATAGTTATTCATAATTTCTAGACGGTTTAGTTATTATTAATTAATTTTAACAGTGTCTAAACGTTGTTAAAAGTGAAAAAATTACAAGATATACCAAAAATGTACTGAACCTTTTTTTTATAGCATAAAATTTCCTACAAAAAAAGTCAACTAGGGTCCTAGTGCAAAATTAACAGGTTAGCCGCAAATAACGCCGGAATTTTTTGTCTTAACTATGAATATTTTAGAATTTCTGTAAAATATGATGCATATTCCATGGTTACTCGTGTTTAAACTATTACTTTTAGACTATGTCTCTCAGTGACTTTTTTGTAGGAAATTTCGTGTTCTACAAAAAAGGTTCAGTGAATTTTTGGCGTATATGGCACCGTATTCGATTCGGAAGCGATAAAATGAAAAAAGTAGGGGAGAGGCACCAGATACGACCCACGTTTCTGTCTTTGAGCATAATTTTATATGTGATTAATTTTTTGTATACTATAAACACCGATAGTAAGCTAAGGGTAGTATAGCAACTAATTAAGGGGAGGGACCGGTGAGATTTTGACCTCACGATATTTAGAATATGACGCATTGTTGATAATATGTTTAGACACTATTTTAACACCAAAATTAAGGTGGATACTCAAAAAAAAATTATTTCGGTGATTTAGAATTTTTTTTCTCGCGAACAATGCGACAAAACTAAAAATCCATACTCTTGATTGTTTGAAACCATGAAAAATGAACGCCCAATTTTTTTTTAGAAAAAAATATTAAAAATTGTAGAAGTTATTTCATTTTTAAGGTATAATTTTTATATTTCATCTGCAAATTATCCGTCTTTTTGCACTACAAAAATCGTTTAAACTATTATTTAACTAAATATCTTACTTACGTCTATATACGAGTATATACGTATATGTGTACACAGGGAATCTCAGTATCAAAGGACTATATTTGGTATAAGTATTCTACAATCTATATGATGTTTCAAACCGAAAATAATATAAAATTTCATTTAACAAACCGCGAGTTTTTAGTTTTATATGTATATCAGATAAAAATGTTATATAATCAGTGTTTTTGAATTTCAAGGAACATGTATATATGCTGTATATATGTCTTTCAAAAACAAAATAATAAAGAGTGTATGTAATATAATATATAATATATAACTTCAGTGCAATAGATGTGAGTAAGATGTTTATAGTTAGATAATAAATTAAAATAAATTTCACTTTTTTATGAACCGTTTTTCTTAATAAATATCGTATATTTTTTCATGGCCATTACAGTTCTGTATATTAAAAATCTCATTGTATACTAACAATTTAAAAAAATAAATAATATAAATAAAACACTTATCACAAACAACGCATAAAATTTGACGGGTAAAAAAAGATTTGAATTGAATACATTTAAACGCACCGTATACGAGTCAGATGGAACCATAAGACTAAACACAATGTCAAGAAGAGCGTATAAATATGCTTTCCAGTGCACAATATTAGTATACAATATGTAAGAAAATATTAGTAACGACCGAATGTAAGAATAGAATTAAAAATTTTAAAGAGAACACAAAATAAATAAAACTCAATAAATCTATAAAAATAAATAATAAATATAATAAATAATATATAATAATAAATGTCCAAAATAAAATAAAATAAATAGTCCAGTTAGTGGTAAAAAGTCAAAAAATAAAAAAGAAAGAAGTATCAAAACAATATGTTATAATAACCACTTAACTTTCCAGTGTCAATTCTGTAATTAATACTATTTATAAATTTCTTAATATATATCATTTCTTTAATGTTTCTTTTTTTCCAATGTTTCTCGTTATCTAATACCTTTACATCAGAAAATTTGAAGTTGTGTCCTGTACTTAACATATGTGATGTCAGTGCTGTATGTCCAATGTCTTTTTTCCAGTCATTCCTATGTTCATAAATACGTTTTTTTAAATAGCGCTTCGTTTGTCCAATATATGTTGCATCGCATTTTTCACAATCTATTTTATATATTAAACACGATCTTCTTTGTAAATTTATTGTATCAATTTTAGTCTTAAATATTGTCTCTAAAGTTTATTAATTAAAGTGATGTCAAATTGTCTGAAAATATTCCTAATTTTAAACGTGAAGTTTTTAATGTATGGTAAGACAATAATTTTCGAGAAGTCAAATTTTTTATCATTACTTTTATTATCGTTAAGTTCATTTTTGTCAAGTTTCTTCGTTAAAATATTAAGTCTATTTTTTATAGTAGTTTGAATAAAACAATTGTCATAACAATTCATTAATAAACATTTTTTGATGTAGTCAAGGTTCGTCCCATGGAATCTTTTATCTGCTAATAAAATTGCTCTATTTTTAATATACAAAATTGTAATGGCCATGAAAAAATATACGATATTTAGTTAGATAATAAAGTTTAAACGATTTTTTTAGTGCAAAAAGACGGATAATTGCAGATGAAATATAAAAATTATATTCATTCATTCTTCATGTTTTCATGGTTTCAAACAATCAAGGGTATGGATTTTTAGTTTCGTCGTATTGTTCACGAGAAAAAAATTCTAAATCACCGAAATAATTTAAAAAATTTTTTTTTAGTATCCACCTTAATTTTTGTGTTAAAATAGTGTCTAAACATATTATCAACAATGCGTCATATTCTAAATATCGTGGGGTCAAAATCTCACCAGTCCCTCCCCTTAAGAAGAAACTTAGTCGATCTAAACAACAGATAAAATTTGATGAACCATTTTTCGAATTGGGTCGTATATGGTGCATGAACGATTTGTGCACCACATAGGACCCACTTCGAAAAACTAACAAATGCAAAAATACGCAGCAAATACCTGATAATTTCAAAAATATAATTTTCAAAAATTTATTCATTCTATGATAATAATACTTTGTCAAAAATAAATAGATACACTACAAATTGCTTTTAACCTTTTTTTTTTTAAATTTTTACACTTCATCGTCCAGGTCGGAATCGTAGTGCCTAAAGGTTCTTCCAGTAGATTGGTAACTTTTATTTTCAATTAAAATTTGTTTGAGAGCATTTAAAAGCGCATCAAAGTTAATTTTCTTTGATTTGGGAGCTTTGTTCGGGACAGACATGGTCTGTACATTAAAAAAAATTCAGAATACATTAACATATTAATAACGATGATGTTTCACTATAAAAATCTAAAATATGCACTTGACATGAAAATAAGTTAAGTGAGTCGTATATGGTACTTGTCACTGGGTCGAAGTGGAACTAATGGGATCTTATATGCTACACAAAAAGATTTTGATTCGTACATATACCGGTAAAAATTAGTATTGAATATAAAAATATATCGAAAATACTTAACATATACGTACTACTTCGATAGAAGCGATGAATTCTGGTATTGGGAAGATATTTTGATTTTGAAAAGAATGTTTTTGACCTAGTCCGACTATGTTGACAATTTCTTTTGGAATTTCTATATCAGTGAGATTTACAAACCATTTGTTCTGAATTTTGATTTTGTTATTTGTATTTCTATTGTTGTAATATTTTTGTAGATTGTAGAATTTGTTTATTAATTTTGACTTGTGGTAATTTAATTTGAGATTGAACTGAATGTCTTCATTAAAGAAGTATTTTTCGTAAATAGAGGCTGGTAGTTTTTGAATTATTGTTCTCCATATATGTAACTTTTGTGCTTTTAAAATCGTAATTTCTTCTATAATATCTTGTATTTCTAGTTTTAAAAGTTTGAATTTGTAATCTGTGATTAGGTCTTTATGTTTATTAATTTGTATAGGTGAATGAAAACCGGTATTATGGGTGAATTTATTAAAAAGGATGTGTTTAGGAAGGAAATTATTTGATTTACATCTGAGTAAGAATATTCTTCTCGTAATTGATGCCGCTAACTTGTTGTTAATGCTTTTCCATTCCTTAAGTAGCTTTGAAGTTTCTTTTCCAAAATTACATCGAATCCAAATGTAGAATGTCATATCTCTAAGCTTGTGTATTAATCATGGTGGCTGCTTTTTTCGCGGAAAAAAATTCCCTGACTTTTCCCAGATTTTTCCCTGACCAATATTTTAATGATATCTATTAAAAATAAACAATACGGATAAAAATGTTTTAAAAACAGCTAAACATTTTTAATAAATTCTTTATTTTTTCAATCAACAACGAGTAGTATATTCTAAAACATATTATCTATAAAAATCCAGAAAAAAAACTCATGTTCCTGCGGATTTTTTCGTGTTTAATTCAAAATAATAGTAGAAAATTTGTTGGGGGTTCTTTGTCAAAATTTGTTATAAAATGTCAAGTTCTGCGGTAATATGTTAGACAATAATTATAAATGTTGATAGATTTTAGAATTTAGGCGATTTTGGACAGTATATTCAAAGTATTGTCAAAATTCTTACGAATGTTGACAATAACAAAAAATTGCCATAAATTTTATATTTTTCAAATACTATTGGACAAATATCAACTACTTAAAATAGAAATGGTAAAATAATCATTTAAACAAATTAATATTCTCAAAATTTGGGAGTTTTGTGCTGTTTCCAACATTTTAAAAATTTTTCTACGATTTTTAGCCTTTTTATGCAATTTCAAAGATTTTTGAAGATTTAAAAAAATGTATGAAAGTTTTCTATCATTTTCAAAAGGTTTTATTTATACCAATATTTGTTTAAATAGAGAATTAGTATGGCAAATATTTTTGAAATATTCTGTAAAGTATCTTTATAGAAAGATAAATATCTTTAAATATAAAACTATTTGCATTTATTTTTGTTAAACTATTAAATTTTATTCAAATCTGTTAGAATATATTCAATACCGAAATGTCTTATTGTTAAACGTGTATATTTTTGTTGCAATGTACCAGAACGTTTATAACTGAGCAGTACCACAAATATATTTAATTTAAGATTATTTTTTTTCTCAAAATTGTTGGTTTTTGGTGAAATCTGTCGAAAATGTTCAAAACTGAAATGTGTTATTGATAAAAAACGTCAATATTTGTTTAAATTTGTGAGAAAGCATTTAAAATCATTTAAAAGAATTTTATGCGAAATACGATAAATAAAGCATTTTTCTGAATATGAAATTGTGCGATTTTTTGTTGAATAATGTTTTTCAATTTTTAAAGATTTGTCTACAATTTACTTTTTCCCTGACCAATTTTGAAATTCCCTGATTCCCTGACCAATTTTGAAATTCCCTGACATTTCCCTGATTTCCCGGTTTTCCCTGAAGGTGGCCACCATGATTAATATAAAAATAAATAATTCTTTCTTTCTTTTCTGACTCTTTCGTAAGTGAAATGTTCTTGAATTTGTATAGGTGAATGAAATCCACCTATACAAATTAATAAACATAAAGACCTAATCACAGATTACAAATTCAAACTTTTAAAACTAGAGAAACTCAAGAACATTTCACTTACGAAAGAGTCAGGAAAGAAAGAAAGAATTATTTATTTATATACGTATTACACTCATTGTTAAACTTGTTTCACTTTAATTTCAAGCACTTTCCAAATACTAAAGAAAAGTTTCTCAAATCTCGTTTTGTACACTGTGTTGACAATTTGTACAATAGCATTTCCAATTACTTCGAGTGAAATTCAACAACTGCGGCATTCAAAAACAATAACATTACGCCAAACAACAACACGATTAGATCAGCACTACAGAAAAATAATGGGGTGGGTCGCATATGGTGCCTTTACCCTACTAATTTTTTCACTTTTAACATTTAGAGACCATTAAAATTAATTACAAATAACTTCATCATCTAGAAATTATGAATAACTATTCTCAAAGGTGTAATAAAATTGTATCTGATCGTACAAATTTTATTTTAACGATTTCAAATTTTAACCACCATTTCAAATTCATAAAAATTCGTGCTGTAACTGTTACTTCCCAGAGCAGTAGCATTTACTTAAAATTTCTTTGACTGTACTTACAGTTTCGGCTAGATCTATCCAATCAAGTGCCGATAATATTGCATCGTTCTTCGAAGGTATTTTGTCGTAATTCCAATACGTAAATTCTGAAAACTTTCCTGTTGCGTAAATGTTACGTTCAGCTCCGTCAGTTTCTGGTTTTTTGTATTCAAAAAATGTGATGCCTTTATAACCTTTAGGTACTGATATTTTTTTCCCTTCCACCGGATACCCTCTGAACGATGATTTCAAGTCTATGAAACATTACTTTTTTTAATTATTAATGATAGAATATTTTTTCTTAATTTTATCAAATTAAAGCGTACAATTGTCATCGATGTTTCGAATGTACGGTTTAAAATATTTTGAAACATTGGCGTTATCATTGCCATGAATCTTGCACGGCATCAAATGCATCTCTGGAGTTTTAGCAGCCTCTATGTCTTCTCCCACCAAATGCATGACAATCGACATTGTAAACTGTTTTTTGCACTTAGTAAAAATCCTGACAACTTTTTACGTTGATATTTATGTTCCAAGTTTGATTACAAAACAAATGTACGCATGTACCATTTACAATCCGTTTTCCCGCTTTTTTTTCTTATGTCTGTTCTCATGAAACGACGAAACATTCTGGACAAATTCAGTGCTAGTGACATGGCTCGTGGACAGGCTGAAAACTCCCTAGATCCCAATAAGCGAGTTCATGTGCAAAAATTGGTAATACGATTTCATACGGTTCCATCCCGTTTCTTTCCTCGTTATTTCGCGATAAATCGCATGAAAACGTATACAAGATGATGCAAAGCATTAAAACGTAGCGAATTCACCAATAACTTTCATATTGATTTATACATTGTCTAATTTTTACAAAAAAGTTATACTTAATAAAAAAGAAAAATCATTTTTCTATTAAAACAAAATTTTATGGGTAAATAGTACGATATTTCTTTATATTTAAAATCTCCAAAATCGTTACTTACAATTTTATTCTTTTAAAAAAATATTTATTATAAAAAATTTTTCAACCTTCAAAATGAGAATAAAAGAACAAATTTTGCTTTTTTTCTGACACAATTCATAAAAAAATCATTTTTCAGGCTTCTATCACTTCTCCATCAGTTCATTTTTTCATTATTTCATTATATAAACTTCTGTACCATTTTACATTTATTCATACAACTTATATCATTTTATATTTATTATTTATTATTATATATAATTTCTAGACTAAAATATATTCTGAAGAGGACCAAATTATAGGTCGAAACGTAAATACATAATTTGTTGAGTTTTTATTTAATAACCCTGTAAATCAATACTTCCGTAAAAGAAATATACCAAAGAAAAACCTTTCATTTAAGAAACTGCCTAACACGGAAAAGAAGAGTTCATACAATTACAATATGGTGTTAACATTTTGAGACATCCTCACCTAAAAGTTCTAAGAAATCATAATCGTGCCTTGACAAAAAACTGCAAATTCATTGAAAAAAAATCATACGAAATGACTAAAGAAACATTTTAAAGTTGATTAATAACGCTTTAATCTGATGGTTCTTGTCAAAGTGTGAACAAGCATTTTGTTCCGCCACAAAAACTTACTGAATAAGAGCAAAATCAGTGTTTTTTTTTCACTATTAGATTAGGATATCTCAAAATCCTGACGTGATAGAACCATTCTGCGGCCAGATTTGGATTCAGCTCATTCCCAACCTTCGGAAAAGTATCGTCCGGTTTCTGGGTATGGAGATTAGCTTCATTTTGTTGGCCTGTGTGGTCTATTGCGAAATGAATAGAAAATGTCACTCATCCATTAATGTTATCATTTGACAATTCGATTGTTTTTTGAAAAGATTAGAATTTTCAGAGTTGGACAACAAAAGGAATTACAAAGATAAGGATAAACGGGACACAATTAGATAAGTTGTTATTATACAATTGAAAATAAAGTACATCCCGTATAATAGTAGTGGATAGAGGTATGTTCTGGCGCACACAATGGGAATCACATTAATAGTCGAAGGACGGATATGTATTTTCTGGCGCAAATAATCAATAATAATATAAGATAGTTGATATTCGATAACAGACTTTTTTTTAATAATTAATTTAAAAATATTTATTAATGGCCTTACCTTGGACAAACTTTATGCTTTTGTTAAATTTCAGAGGGCAAAGATATTACAAAATAATTTAAATTGTATCAATACGATAATGTGTTATAATAAGAGAGAGAGAGAGAGATTGATTGATTGTCTTTACTATGGCTTGAGGTATTACCTCTTAGGCCAACCAATATAGAGCATTACATACAAATAACTAAAACTAAAACTAAGCTTAATATAACAAGACATACTAACAGATGCATATAAAAGCGCAATACTAGTTCTATAACAAAGTAGATATAAAATAGATATATAATAATAATAGTCGAGCGATTACAACGTAGGGTAGGGTACACGCACACCAGAAGTAAAAGTGGACTAAAATACTAATGTTAAATACTAAAGATACTAATACTAATAATGCTAATACTAAAATATAAAATACAAAATAATTACACTGAAGTCCGACTTAATAGGAATTTTTTTAGTTTTACTTTAAACGAATACACATTTTCACTTGCGCGAATTTCGACTGGAAGTTCATTCCATAACCGGGTAGATGTGACAATAAAAGAGTTGGAATAGGATTCTAGCCGACGTGTCGGTACTCGAAGTCCTTGCATAGAGCCTGGTCGAAGAGCCCTGGATGTAGATTCTTCACGCCACTGATAACGTTCATAAAGATAGTGGGGTACGTGGGTCTTAATAATCTTATAGGTGACGATACCAATATAGTATAACCTACGCGATTTGGTGTTGAGCCAGCCAAGCTTATTACGATATGGGGTAATGTGCTCATCGCGCCGTAGATCGAAGATGAAACGAATGCCCGCATTAAACATTCGTTCCACCCTGATTTTTTGAGTTACATTGATGTCGTTGTAAACTGCGCAGCAGTAATCGAAGTAGGGTAAAATCAACGAGGAAACAAGGGTTTGCCTAACATCAGTTGGTAGTTGAGCACGGTTATTACGTAGTTGACGTAGAGTGGAGAAGACTTTATTGGACATTTGTATAAGATGGTACTTCCACGAGAGCGTTCCATCAAACACGAGACCCAAGTTCCTCACCGATTTAACCCACGGTATGACCGAATTATTAATAACAATCGGTGTGATCGAATCAGTATTAAAGGTGTTCAGATAAAAAGCACTGCCGACCAGTAATGTCTTAGTTTTTTCAAAGTTAAGGACGAGGTCATTGCTATTCGCCCATTGACAGAAGCGAGTGATATCGGATGTTACCTTTGCAATGGCGATGTCAAGTTCTGAAACACGACATTTAAGAAAAATTTGAGTGTCGTCAGTGAAAATCATATGATCACTATGATGGAGAACCCCAGGTAGATCGTTAATAAATACTGAAAACAACAAAGGTCCTAACACAGAACATTGGGGCACTCCAGCATCCACTGGAAGCCACGACGATCTAGTGCCATCCACCCCTGTGACAGCCTGAGATCGACACGAGAGGTAAGACGCAGACCACCGAATAGCGGTATCCGATAAATTAGCCATTTTTAGTTCTGCAGCAAAAGCCTATGACTAATAGTATCGAACGCACGGCTAAAGTCAAAGAGGATAACAATAGTTATCATGCGATTGTCTATTGCTTGCCTGCAATATCCAGATACATATAATAGTGCTGTTTGCGTGCTATAGTCTTTACGGAAACCCGATTGGTGAGAATCAAACCAATTACTGTTATTCAGGAACCTAAGTAGCTGATTGAAAACAATACGTTCTAGTATTTTAGAGAGAGCAGGAACAATAGCGATAAGTCGGTAATGAGCAGGAGAAACAGGGTTAGTAATTTTGCTAATGGGTATCATCAATGATTTTTTCCAGTCAGCAGGAAAGATGGATAAATTAAGCGAGTCATTGAAGAGATGAACTATGTGAGGGGCAATGACAGGGAATGATTTGATGTAAAAACTAATAGGTATCGAATCAGAGCCACATGCCTCCGACTTTGCTTCCGACAAACGAGCAGCTACGTCCTCGATGGTGACATTAGCGAAGAAAAATCTACTATCGTTAAAATCTCCGTGATAAAAGTCTTCATCGAAATTTAGGTCGAAAAGATCAGTGTAAGGAGAAACAGAAGCTGTGTGAAAGGAATTGAGTTCATCCAAAGTGCAACACAACGGTTTAACAGCTTTATTGGAAGCCACCAGATCAAGGTTGCGCAACTCCTTCCACATGGTCTTAGCATCTCGAATATTAGCAAGTTTGTTTCGATAGTAGTTTGCCCTCGCCAATACCCATGCCTGCTTATTAGCCTTATTAGCAGAAATGAGTCTAATTCTTAAGGAGGGGTCCCTGGTCCTGCGATAAGCACATAAAAGGCTATTTCTCTCGTATTTAAGTCTAAGTAGCTGAGGTGAAATCCAAGGGGAAGGCTTGTGAGTCGGTGTAAAGGTGTGCTTAGGGGCGTGCTTATCAAAAGTTTGCAATAGACGATGACTAAACGTATTGGTGAGTAAGTTCACGTTATTCAGTGGAGAAACAGAATTAAAAATATTCCAATCATAGCTACTCAGGTCCCTATGCAAACTCGATACATCGAACGTGCGATAGTCTCTACATGTGATTTGTGTCGGCTTTGCTTTCGGTGTTCCAATCTTACATTCGATATCTATCAGATCATGGCCACAGATAAAAGGTAGATTGGCTTGGCTATGTCCTAGGACATTTGTAAGGCTATCGACAAGGCAGTGGTCAATCCATGTATCGGTTCGGTTCGTATGATTAGTAGGATGATATGGCACGATTTGAAGAGCATTGGCTACGGCAAACTGCTGCAAATATGTAGATTCAAAATTAGTACGATTTAAGTCAACATTGAAATCACCCATAATAATGATTCGATCATAATTACAGCTATGTTTTTGCAGTACAGATTCAAGTAGTTCGAGAAGAGCTTTCTTCGGTGGTCGATAGATAACCGCAAGTAGCACTCTGAGGTTCGTAGTAGCGCTGTGACCGACTTCAACAAGCATAAACTCGAGGGGGTTAACGGAAGAGCATTCAGATTTTTCTAAGATTTTGTAATTTAGAGCGGTATGAATATACATAGCAACACCTCCACCGAGCTTATACTTGCGGTCATTGCGAATCAAGTGATAGTTAGGCAAAGAAAAATAGGAGTCAACAGTTTTAGTATTAAACCAGGTTTCAGAAAGAATAATAATATGATAAAAATTTTCGGTGAAATAAGATTTAAAAAAAGAAAATTTATTAGCAGAGCCGAGAGATTGAACATTAATATGACATACTTTTAGATTAATATAGTTAGCGTGTACTGGAATTATTGAATTAATTAAAGCCTAGTTGCTTCCGGAAGTCGATGCAGCCGTTTCACTATTTTCACGAACACTAAGAGTGCCACATGCCAAACGTCAATCGCTAATTCTTCGAAGATCTTCTTCGCAAGTAATGTCGATCGCGTTAGCGCCGCTAGTTGGTCGAAAGCGTACAATGCCGTGATAGGTGTAAACATACTTATGCGGATGGTCCTTCACTAACGCACGTGCTTTTCTGAGTAAGTTAAGCGTCGCAGATGGTAAGTGCTCATTGATAAAAACGCGGTTTTTCGCATAAGAGTTATCAATGTCGGTGGTAAATAGCATCTTCTTAGCTCTCATGCCTTTGATGAAGGCAAATCGTAGGTCGGGATTGGAGAGTTTTACCAGTATTGCTGGGTGCCTATGGGATGTTGACGAAGACGCAAGCATGGAAGCAGATGAGTCGGTGCCATTTGTGCGTTGTAGCCGATAAGCAGAAAGAATGTCTTCTATGTGAAGCGTCACATTCATACATCGGCAATTTTTAGTGAAATTTGTCGCAAATCTTCCATGCCTTTCGGAGGAATCCCTGTGATTATTAAATCGCAGTTCCGAATGTCATAGCCCATAGTCGCTCGATCTGCCTTTAAGGACTGTACATCAGTTTGGAGTGATTTTACACTAACTTCTATGTCTTCTACTCGCTCCTCCAGCTTCAATATTCGATCCATCTTTCCATTCATTTCTTCAAAGCGCGCATTCTGTTGCGCGTTGAATTGTTCTTGTCTATCAAGATATAGTTGTAGCGCAGGAGGTATGACACACGTATCGGACGTATCCGATTCTACAGAAGTAGCGCTATTGGAACGGAGAAGACGAGGCGGAGCGAGCAGAGTTGAGTTCAGCTTCCTTTTTTTGCTCTTAGCGGCAGGTGTATTAAGGAGGTAGTCGCGTGAAACGATTTTTTTACGAAGTCTTTCATTTTTTCACCAAACGTTAATGACGTTGATATCAATACGTGGTTAAAATTTCAGAAAGCCTGTCCGTACGATAATGGAGATAATCGTCCTCAAAGTTTCACTTTTTAACACGTGTTCCCCATACTAAGCCTTTGCCGACATGACATATTAATTATTTACAGAAAAACGGTATTTACCGTTTTTATAAAAAACTAATATGTTGTGTAAAATATATTAAAGAACATTGTAAAAAAAATTGAAGAACCCTAGCGGTACAGTTTTGTAATAATATTAATAAATAGACATTTAATTATGTCGTATAAAGCACGTGAACGTAAAATGCGAGGTTGCCGTTTCGAAATTTTGCTGATGTTGGTGTACACAGACACGATTCCTTGAGAAATTAGTGTGTGTTAGTGTGTAACAGGCGTCCATCAAGTACACTCTCCCCCAAAACGTTCATTACGCGCACTGAAGAAACAAAGTGGCGTCTGTGGATTTATGTGGGGTAGACTTTTGACGGGTACTGTCGCACGACTACCTCCTTAACGCAGCAAACAAATTTACCCGATGCAGTCGTGGCCGCATTTTCAGGTTTGCAATCTTCATGAAATGCAAGTGCGCAAACAACACATTTTATTTTGTCGTCGCCAACGAGTTCGGCATTGCATTTATTGCAATTCTCCATTTGAGAAGCGTGCACGAGATAATAAGATAATAAGAGCCCGAAATATAGCCGTACGTGCGTTAAAGAGAGAAGGCTATACAAGCGTGTGGTAAACCCGCTTGGAAGGGGCGCGTGAACCGTACGCGTCTCGTGCACCGCGCAGCACGTGAAGAGAGGGGCCGCCGATAAGCCGTCAGCTGAATGTAAAGTTAAGAAATAAGGCAGATGGTCACAATACGAGTGGTTGAACTAATCAATCACGATAATGCATGCGTGATTACAAGGCAAATGTCAGGCAGAAAACCATTTGGATAATGAATATTAATTTAACAATTATAGGCATTCACAGGTCTCGCATCTCCACATTTCACCAACCTGCCAGTGGAAAGAAAGCGAAGTCAAAGGTGACAAACACTCGGTGATCGGTGTAATGCGACAAAGTATCGAAGTCACTGACAGCTAGTGGGCAGCGCCATTTTGCGTAGTGTGACGTAGGCGATGACGTTTCGGGCGTGCGCAGATGACTCGGTGGAAAAGCAGCAACGGTTAATTCCAGAATGACTTTTTTAACTTTTCTCGCCTGAAGTAGACTCGGAGATAAATATCCCAATTAGTGATCGTGATCCGAGTCTGCTCAGGAACGTCTGTACAAAATTTTAACTCTCACAAAACGGGGTTTAGAGTGCAATTTAGAGAAATTTAGCGGAGCTCGACAAAACGTGACTGCGTGTACTCACCGCTAGAGAGAGAGAGAGAGAGAGAGAGAGAGAGAGAGAGAGAGAGAGAGAGTCGTCAGTGTCAATGACATGACAGTTATTACTTGAAATAGGCGGCTGACATATTACACCACGTGACTGAGTGGACTTGCGCAATTGACGTTGGATCCGCAATCTCCGTTGACACGTGCCCGGTGAAAATCGTGGAAATGATTTTATGATTTTCCAAAAAGGCACACCCACTAGATGTTGTGACTCGGAAAAAATGTCATTAATTAGGTCCACAACTGGTACACACCTTCTGGAATAACTTCTCGCTCCGGAGAATGAAGATAATTGTGAATAATAATGAAATAAGGTGGAGCAAGAATTTTCACGTGTTAAATTTCTTGATTGATTTATTAATTGTCTTTATTATTATGGCTTGAGGGTTATCTCTTAGGCCAACGAATATAGAGCATACATAAAGAAACTAAACTAACAAGGGGAGGGCACGATCCGGATGTCAAGATTTTGGCTGACATTTTTTTGACGTATTCTATGATAAAAATAAAAATACACGTGTTTGAGCGTGTTCTCGAATAGGCTTTGGATCTTAAAAAAAAATAATTAAAAACGAGCTTTGACTGCTATATACATACGTACTTTGGAATGTCAGATGCATAAATCTTCGAAACATTCGAAAGTCAAATATACTTGCATTGCAGTCAAAGCGCGTTTTAATTATTTTTTTTTTAAAAATCCAAAGCCTATTCGAGAAAACGCTCAAACACGTGTATTTTTATTTTTATCTTAGAATACGTCAAAAAAATGTCAGCCAAAATCTTGACAACCGGATCGTGCCCTCCCCTTGTAAGCTTAATATAACAGGGCATAATATAAATATAAACAAAAGCGCCAACTTAAATCTCAGAAAAAAGGTGTAAGCAAGTAAATAGTTAATAACAATAAACGAGAGATATCAACGTGGTGTACACGCATACCCGAAACCTACACTGAGGTCCAAGTTATAAGATAAGTTTTTAGTCTAGTTTTGAACAAATGAACATTACCACTTGCACGGATTTCGATGGGAAGTTCATTCCATAACCGAGTCGAAGTCACAATAAATGAATTGGAATAAGATTCCAGCCAATGTGTCGGGACGCGTAGTTGCTGCATAGAGCCGGGTTGAAGAGCCCTGGATGAAGATTCTTCACGCCACTGGTAACGATCATAGAGATATAAGAGAGTGTGGGTCGTAATAATCTTACAGGTAGCCATACCAATGTAGTATAACCTACGCGATTTGGTAGTGAGCCAATTTAGTTTATTACGATATGGGGTAATATGTTCGTCGCGCCATAGATTAAAGATGAAACGAATGCCCGCATTAAACATTCGTTCCACCCTGATCTTTTAAGTTACATTAATATCATTGTAAACAGCGCAGCAGTAATCAAAATAGGGTAAAATCAATGAGAAAACAAGGGTTTTCCTAACATCAGATGGTAGTAGAGAGTAGTTGGACATTTGTATAAGATGGTACTTCCACGAGGGAGTCCCATTGAACACGAGACTCAAGTTCCTCACCGATGTAACCCACGGTATGTCCGAATCATGAACGACAATAGGTGTTATCGAATCAATATTAAAAGTCTCGCAGGGACAACGTTGGTTCTCTGGACAGGCCCAGGGTATTTCGGTCTTCCGGTTGACCTCAATGAATCGCCCGTTACTCTCTCGGCAATTACTTTCTCGAGGAACTGCCTTCGCGTCGCGGACTCTGCCTTCCGAAAAAGAAGGACTGCTCGTACTGGCGCTCCAGACCACGGTATAATAAGAAAGGTATAGCAAGGCGCATGCTAGAGAAGGGAGGAAAATCGAGCGACCATCCACAATTCTGTAAGATTCCTCAGGCTACTGTATTGTTTGTGAGCCTGCAAGGTCCGCCTATCAATCCCGGGCTTACTATCTCCTTAGCCGGAACTAATTGCTGTCCCGTCGCGATGAACTCAGATGGCCTCCTACGTCTCGCCCACATTGTCGTACTCTTCACCTTGTCTTCAACTCTTGGGGCTTCTCAAGACATAACCCGAGATCTTATGAGAGCAGTCTTTTACTCCACGATGCACTAACCGGCAATGAACCTTTTTCGGGAATAAGGCCACATAACTCTGATTTTCGGTCCCTCTAGCGTGATGACCTCAACAAAAAAATCACTTCTCTTTTATTGGGTCTGAGGCCGCCTTCGAGATGCCAGATATCGTCTCAGATCGGAGATATGCGCTTTAGGCACCTTCCAACCTGGTCTCTTCCCATCGATTTCGTGTTCGTAAACTACCGGTGAGACAACGTACGACATCCGGAATGGCCCTTCATATCGTGGCGCGAGTTTCGCGATAAACTTATCAGTGCCCGAGGACAAGACGTGATTGCGGCGTAATATGATATCGCCTTCCGCATACCGTAAATCGCGCCTACCTCTATTATAGATGACGCTCGCTAGCCCTAGCCGCAGTCCTATGCACCAAGTCTCGAAGGGCGCTGAGTGTCTTCAGCAGATCTTGCCAGTCTTCAGGGTCCACCCGTAGAATAGGCCCCCCCCTCCCCCAGCTGCCTTCGCAGGTTCTTCGCCGATCCTGGTTTTCGGCCAACATTCAAAAACGCCGGTGACACCTTGGTACATGCAAGACGGTATTTATCACGCTCCTGAATTCGGGTAGGTGAAGATCCCAGTTCCGATGGTCTGTACCGACAAACGCCCTTATGGTTTTCAGAACCCGGTTGGTTTGTTATAGCTGCTTTGCTCGTGGTTGGTACGGTGGCGTAGTCATGGTTCGAAGAGATATGAGAGTTGCGAAACTCCTTCCCGTTGTCCGTCACCAAGTACTCGAAAGTCTCAAACCAAAATAGAACGAAGTCTTCGAAGACCTTGGCTATGGACTTGCCAACAGCCGTCCGCAGTTGTTTCAGCCACCTGGTAAAGAGGTCGGTGAACATCAACAGATAACGATATAACCCGTTCGTCACCTCGGCAGGTCATGGCGCTCCCCTCTCCTTAGCTGTGAGGTCGGAAAGTCCGCCCGTCTCCAGGCCGCTGACGGTAGAGCGGGTCGGTGGATATCTTCTGTCGCTGATGGTGGGTTCCGACGCCGCGACTGCTCATATCATCCCGGTTTGTCTGACCGGCGCCGGCTTGATTTCGGGCTTGCTTTAGATGATGAGTATTGGTACTCATCCTTTACGTCTTTGGAACTTATCGCGGTAGCAATATTTGCCTCGTCCCTTGCCTTATTACTTCGCTTCTTTGGCCTCTCCTTTTTTCGGGACTTTTTGCTCTCTCCTGAACTCGTGGTTTTGCTGAAGGAGGCTTTATCGACTTCGCCTACCGCTACTTTGGAGCAGCGGGGCTTCTCTGAATTTGGCCATTCCTTGATTTCTGTATCGGCTGTCCCATTGAGCGGTATTCTTGTAGTTTTCCCTGACCGCTGTCAATTCTCCATAAGTGCGACACCCTCTCACCCTATCGTGTCTTCGGCAATCCAGTCTTAAGTTACGGATCACTCTCTCAACTTGCTCTTCCTCGGACGGCCGCTTTCTCATTTTGCTAAATTGCCGCCGTATCTCGGTGCCAATGTCTGAAATTTTTTCACCTTGGCCCTGGAATCTTTCGCAGATATTGAAAAAATCTCTTCGCAATCTATTTCCTCCGCAAAACGACGTTTGACCCTCCGATAGAAGGTCCTCTATGATCGGAGGGCAGTGACGTCTTTTCGTATCCACTGACGAGCTTTCCCCTCGAATATGCCTGGCAGAACCTTGAGTACATCGGCTTCTTTCAAATCCTGGTAATCGATGCATTCATTGATTACAGTGAGAAATTCGTCAACTTGATTGCCGTCGAATCTTATACCCCAAGGGTCTAACTGCTTCAAGGTGTATTCTCTTTGTTGTCGCGGCTTAGTTCATATGATAGGGCTCACTGGACTCGTTCTAGCAGGTAGTGCCCCAGATGGCTCCTTTCTCGTCGCTCAGCGCCGGACTCGTCTGTCGTCGCCTGTTCAAACGATTATTTTACTCCGGTATTCCGCACTCAACTCCTCATCGGAGTCATCGACAAATAGCTCCCTCTGGTGAGCCTCCTTGTTCTAACGTACCATTCCTCCTCCCTTTCTCCATCTTTTCCTAAATACGACTTGGGGATTGATTCATCTTGTTTCGAATTCCACGGTTTTTTGGTCTCGGCGCATTAGGTCGAATTCGCGTTCTTTCGGCCTCGGTCTTCGAATCATTGTATCGAGGCCTGGTCGGGCACTTTCAAGTTCGTTGATCATCTATTTCTCGAATTGGCGATCATGGTACGATATACGCCGTACTTATTTCTTCTTTCTGATGGGAGAAGGTACGGTGGCGCTTGTGCTCGTGACGACATTACGTACCCCGAGGAAGTCCAAACTGGTGTCGGTCGCATTCGCAATGTCGCTTGCGGCGAAACGGCTGTCTCGGTCACGAATCTCGTACAGTTACCCCTCGTATTCACATTATGACCCTCTTCTGCCTTCTTGCATCCCTCGTCGCCTTCGACGAATGTTCGTTCGTCCGAAACTCGGCCGTTCACAATATCGGACTGATCGCTTCTGCAGGTCACATTGACCTCATTTAATCTTAGTTCCATTCGAAAGGACCCTTCGGAAATCATTCCTTCGCTCGAAAACGGACCAGACGGTCGCGGACGATCTCATTAGTGCTCAATCCTTCGATACGAAATTGCTCTTGGACTTCGTGCAGCCATAACGCACGAATGTCCTCGACAATTTGGTCCACTTCCTCCCGAATGTCTCACTCACTCCTTCTCGTCGCCATTATGCTCGGTCCATAATTTTATACGGCTGGTATCACCCCTAACGGCAGTGCACAAAAAGCTTCAAATTTGAACAAGCAATAACATTTTGGAAAACTGTAAATTCAAAAAACTCAAAAATATCGAAATATGGCATATTTGTATACATACATAACGTGTAACGAATTCGCGTTACCGTTCATTTATGTATTTGTATACTTTAAATAATGAATGCCTAATTAATTCCTCCTCTGTTTTCATTATTTAACAAAACTGAAAATTAACAAACTATCACGTATAGGGCAGGGTATATTCGAGGCCTTACTGTTGACTCCAAGCAACTATACTTGCGGACGAAACGTGCTTTTTACAATAGACACTAGTTCTTAGTACTGTCATCACAGGGAAACAGAATCCACTATTATGTAAGTCTCCCGAATTCCTTATCTCTCCCACAGAAAGATTATCATGGCTGGATTAAACAGACATTTATTATATGATGCATATCTAATTCGTGTTTTCAACAATATATGCAAAGTCATTTTTTATACGCTTGGAAAAACAGACATGTAAGTCAAGGTAAAACATATCGTGAAAATATTTAAAAGGAAGAAATTATAGGTAACTAATAAGTTTGTTTTAAACTTTGGAACTGATATGATCACGCTGACCTCATCATAATGTTTTTTTTTCAATCAATATTAATTGAAGCAAATATAATATTCAATTTGAAATGATCAATATATTCGATTTTTCATTATTGTACAAAAATAAGAGAACGAAATTGGAAGTTATTCTGATTATTAAACATTGAGCTATAAAAAAATTATTTAATTTTATTGATAATTTAAGTATATAACGTTTTAAATGGCTTACTTATATATTTTCACTAACTATTTAATACATGCTGCTTCAAATAATTAATTAAAATTTTCGGCAATGATTCAATCGGAAAGCAGTAATGAAATATTGATTGATTTATGGGCATATCTCTACAACTTTTAACTTTCGTGAGGGTGAGAGTGGTTCAACTATGAAAACTATGAAACTATGAAAAATAATTTTTTCGAAAATACAAGTTTTATGACTATTTGTGCTATAAGTTTTTAAAGTTTTGCTTTTGCTAAAATACCGAAGGCTGGTCTTATTCTACATATGAAACTCTACAAAATAGGGAAAAGTTTTTATCACACTTTAAATTTTGACATTTAATGTCCCACTCGTTTAAAAAAAATGACGTTTCGATCTGGCACAATTTACTATGTACTTAAAATGTTTCGCTAACTATTGCTACTGGTGATTTAAATCTGAAAAATTATGAAAGCAATTTTTAATAGTGATTTTCATTCTTAGGTTTATAATAGTGATGTATTCAAATTACATCGCATCCACGCGATTTAATCTCACTCATTACACGAAATATTGCAAATTAAAGGCATGTGTAGAAATAACAACAGCAAACATAAATATAAATATAAACTGAAAATACAACCAGTAAACATTTTCATTGTTAATGGTTCATAGTTCAATGCACTTCCATCTTCTGTTTATTATACACCCCTGTGATGTCAGTTTTGCGCACTAATCTCGCGATCTGATATAAAGGTTTTGAATTATAAATTTATTAGTGAGACATTTTATAATAATTAATTTTGATCTTCATTAAAAATTATACAGTTGAGTCCGGGTATAATTGCGTCTCACTATATTTACGTCCCAGCATATTTTCACGGTTCCGTTTCGTTATAAGTGCCTGTGGCCGCTCTCTTTTTCCCCCACCTTGCGGGATGGAGCCTCAGGAAGTGTCTGCTGCCACAAACATAACGCGACCGTGGGGCATGTTATGAGTTAGTTCGATTATAATATATTTCATGAAATACATGTCGGTTTTATGTGAAAAAGTGCGTCATATTATTCGTGGATTATTGTTGTTATAGGTACTACTGTTATTTTACTTTCGATTGCCAATAATCTTAAAGAACCGCCGGAGAGGTTTTTTAACGATTAGAACATTTTTCCGTATAGGAAGCAAACATTTTTTATTACGTTTAATAATATCCAAAAAAAAAGCAATAAGTGATATTGCGATACACACTCCATGCAAGAGAAGTAATGATTCAACTAATTTCATATCTTCACTTTCAACCTTTCTTGCATACTCATCTCGTCCCCACTCCTCTATAAGGGATGATCGTAAATTATCATCTAATTGGAATGTACCATATATATCTTCCGACTGCTGTTTCTTCCATACATTATGTAAACCAGCATCCTCCACTTGGTGCAATATTTCATTAAATCGTTCATAAATTGGCGAAATTTTGGATACAGGTATATATATTTTTACGACATTTATATAATCCCGTATACAAGTAGTACGTGGCTCTTTAAAATGTAAGTATATTAAGTCATAAAGGTTCTTATATTCCAACTGATAATTCAGAATAGATACATTATTAAATAGAAGAAGTCCCCTTAATGACTGCATTTTAGAAAGTTGCATTAATTTCTCCGATTCAATCAGAAATTTACTCCGTTGCTTTGTGAGCTCATCAAGTAGAAGTGTGTAGTATAAGTAAAACCTTCAAGTAGATGGTATGCCATTCTCCAGAACCTCTCTGAAATATTCAAATTTAATGACCTCTTGCTGAATGATGTCAATTTTAACAATTTCCGAGAGTAAGTCTGTTGAATACATTATGGATAGAATACATAGAAAACCAAACAGAAATTGCTCAATATGACGTTGAGGTAAAATGGGAACGGGAATACCTAGTAGTATATTCATGATATTCATATACTGCCAGAGCGCACTTTTAAACTTTAATATTCTCGTTGCTGCCGATAGTAATAGAACCAACAAAAATAATGTTATAAGTATACCAAACCCCGAACTTCCCAAATGTAATTCATTTTCTTTTTTATACGGTGCTATTAAACATACATATTTATATTCTACAATATTTGAGACTCCAAATATATTGTGCGGTATTCGACCGTAACGGAACAGATCATATTCCGTGCATCCATCGTAATCTATGAGTCGTACTTCTGCATTATACAATAACTCAGAATGACGAATCGTCTTCGAATTATTCAATTTGTATTTGACCGCGAAATGCGAACAGGGATAGAATGTTTCCTTATAATTCATACTGTCCGCAATATAAGAAGAAATGTAGGTTAAATATGTTGGTGGGCGAATTTGGCCGGATTTGTCGATAATCGGATAACATCTAGGTTCAATATTGCAAATGCTGATATTAATCTGGTGTTTATGAAGATTGAGTAATTTGTTAGGAAATATTTGTATGTCTGCAGTTAGCATTTGTTCGTAATTTTGAACAGAAAAAGGATTGTAGAAATACAATACCGGAACTGTCATATTCAATGGATACGATTTATTCGAGGTTTCTTTCCGTACAACAATAATAGACAAGTCCAATATTCGTCTTAGCCATATATATCGCAAATATTCTCGATAATTTTCGCTATAAAGATCCGTTTGCCACAATATGATCAGAACCTTTGGACGCACACTAGTCAGTATGGTTCTTCCTGTCCATCTCGAAACATTATTCACGAAAGCGGTGACTTCTTCAAAGTGTTTGACAGTATTCTTATGAACATCACTGGGATTAAGCAATATCACAAAATATTTTGTAATTTGGATGAGCTTAACGATTGTTTTGGAATGCTGATAATGAAAAGTATTTTGTAGAGGAATTATGGTTAACGGTATATCTTCGATGAGAGATTCAATTATATTTGAAAATTGGGGATGGTGATTGTTTGTATTTCGATCAAGTGCCAAAATCACGTTCTCTGCATGCAAATCTTTCTTCAGTGCAGTTTTGAGTTGATGCATCCACTGCTGCATTTGTCCACTATCCACTGCATTCGTTATCAACAAAGTAAATAAGATAACTGCCGTCGATTTACTCATTGTCGTTAGAGATTTGATCAGGTTTATTGGCTTCCGCGAGATCTGTTACATTCAGGATGGTGATAACTAGTTTTAGCTCTTAAGAATATAGGACACATTAAAATAATCCCAAATTCGAAACTTCGCTTCATAGAGACAAATTGATACTGATTGAATCGCTGTTACCGATGCAATTATAGTATCGTAGCCTACTACTTAAACACACGCAAGCACTATCACTTCCGCGAAAAACACTTATTAACAAAAAATAATTAACCCCTTTCATTATAGTGCATAATTTGGGAACGCGTATTTTTTTTTACACAAACTACATTAACATTTGAATACTGTACATTTAACTTTAATACTAATGAGTAGTACAGGATAATTGTATTGGATGGAAACGTCCCTATGACTTTGGAAGATTGCATTTTAGGAACAAAATTACGACATCAAAGTTGTAGGCTTCTTTTCCTAGCTAACTATTCGTTACCTGAGATTTGACCCTGACAGTGACTTGAATGTCATTTCAAGGTTAAATTAATTTTTTTTTCAATATGGATATATATTACTATAAAAACATAACGCGTCCAATTGTACCATCATGACCATGATCATAATTTGCCTTCGGTAGGATGAAATTAAACATTACACCTCCCAAGAAAACCTCTGAGAATCAAATTTAGTGTCCATAAAATGAAAAACAAGTTATTTCAATCTCAACCTGTAATTTTCAATCCCATTGGTCTGGATGGATATGATTGCACGGATTATTTTAAAATTCAATGTCTTTGATATTGTATGAAAATAATATACGAAATGAACAAGATTCCAACGAGATCTTAGGTTATTTCACTGCCTGTTATAGGCTAACTAAAAGAGAATTTGTTAGGAAAAACGTCGAATATGGAGGAACTGAAGCAATGCATACACGATCAAACCAGTTCCATTGAACAAGACATAATTGATAAGGCAGTATCAAGATTTAGGTCCGCATGGCGTTTTGCCAGAAGTTGACGCTAATCAGTTTCAATATAATCTACTAAGAGAGGAATAATAAGATGACACACATAATAGCTTGTGTACGCAGACCATTTTAACACGCTTAGTTACCAAAACACTTGACCTACTGGAACGAATGAATGCTCACTTGTTCTTGCCTTAATAATCTGAATGCTCTCTATATCTTATTCTGATGAATCGGGTGCTTAGTGATAACAAAAGTCATACGTACCATTTTTCGTTCCTACCAACTTGTGATAACAAATACAGATTTATATTGATAAAGTCAACTTGACCATTGGATTAACAATAATGGATGTTGTCAAGGTCATGGTCAAGGTTATGTTCATACGAAGAATTTTCCGCTCTTTCTATGTTAGTGGTCAAAATATGCATATGTGAGTATGTGCATATGTCCGTGTCACTGTTAATCAAAGTAAATTTGACCTTGAAAGGGATTTCTGAATCATGGCTTACCATAAGTGGGTATAACATTCGTTGGTTTGTTGTGTTACCACGGAAGTCAGGAAGGGGAAGAATGGAATGATCGATCCTCTCTATTCTAATTCTCGCTCATTACGTTCTTAATAGCAGTTCTTCTGTTGAGTCTGTACACACTGAAGCCATACCTACTCTACCTACTTCAAAGTATTTACTATGTAGCAAAATCAGCAGTTTCTTGCATTAAATAAAAAGATGGATAAAGTACTAAAATTCTAGTAGAAAGTAAGTGGAATCAGGCTTCAGTAACCGTTTTGGAAAAACAAATGTCTCAAGAGATCGAGCATTATTCGGGATAGATTTCGTTGTTCCCTGCTGTCAAGCGTTACCTGATGTGCGGGCAATAACAACTGAACCCGTACGCGGTACTGGGAGAGATGCTCCACATTATGAAAGCACGACACTCGTGTTTAGGCGAAATCTAACAACATCGCACGAGCTTTTAAGCTTGTTGCTCAAACGCCTTCATGTCCACCCAAATATAGTGAGAAGTGTAGAATACCTGATGTCTCTTCGGAAAACGCGCTTTGTCATTACATCGGGCAAGCGTGGAACCATGTCTAGACTGGTTCAATTCCAAAGAGGTGTCTATCAGGGAGATTCTCTGAGTCCTCTGCTCTTCTGCATCTCACTATTGCCTCTATCCATTGCTCTCCGACAATCTCAAGGGTACATATGTGGGCCGCCTGGCGGACATGTTTTTCTATATGGATGATCTTAAATTATACGCATCAGGCGAGGATCAATTATATCGATCTCTGAACATCACCTTCACATACTCGAGAAATATGGGCATAGAATTTGGATTGGACAAGCGTCCAGTCGTTCATTTGCACAGAGGAAGGTGAGACTCCATTAACACCGATATGGAGCTCGTCAACGGAAATGTCATCCGCCACCTTAGCGCCGAGGAAGCCTACACGTATCTGGGAGTGCCTCAGAGGCATGTCCGGGATGTGCAAAACTGCTAAAACGAACATCGTTAAGAAATACCAGTTATGTACCGTATAAAAAATACTATACAGCTAAAAAAGCAAATGTTTTCACACTAAACGGGATAGATCGATTTCTCAACGAAGTTCCAAACGACAAATACTTGCCCACGAAGGTAAATATTTTAAATTAATAAATGTTTTATTGTAAATAAAGTTATATTATCAAAAAAATTACAAACGTACCAATAATATATTATTGTAAATAAATATATTAATGATAATAGACGGGAAAATTGAGATACATAATGTATCAATAGCTGAAATTATCCAAAATCGATATAATCTAAATAATTGTGGAATAATTATTTTCTACAATTATTTAAATACTAAAAACGGCCGAGAAATATTTTTAAAATGAATAATATATATACATCATTATGACATAATATGTTGCTTCGCCTCCCCGACCCCCTCCCCCTTTTCGCACCCTAACGAACTGCGAAGACTAATGCATGCATCTACTAATCTAACTTTGCCCATATAAATTAAATTTTAGAATATCTAACTCGATTATAATATTCTATTCCGCCCACTTCATACAAACATAATGTTCGAATTGTCCGCATTCTATTAAGAAAAATTTTGTTCGTTAATATATAATTAAAATTTTGTTTATAAAGGTGGCAATGATACTTGGACTAACAGGAGCTTGTAGAAGAAATGAGATTTACAACATGAAAATGGAAGATGTTCAAATTACGCATAATCTCTGCATAATTAAAATTTGCAATACGAAAACAAATGTTGAACGAAGTTTTACAGTCGAAAATAAGTATTTGGATATTATTCGGCTGTACATAAAGGCAAGGCCAAATAGCCCGTGTTCAAGTAATTTTTTCCTAAGCTACAGAAGAGGGAGCTGTGTTAATCAGGTGATCGGAAAAATACTATCGGGAAAATGCCAGAAGTGATCGCAGCATTTTTACAGTTACCAGATGCAACATTGTATACTGGACACAGCTTCTGACGAACATCTGCAACTGTATGGGCCGATGCAGGGGCAAGCATGACAGATATAACAGATGCTATAGACCAACATTCTTCGAATGTCAACAAGGAGGACGACATTCCTCCTACTAAACAACCCAAAGTACATGCTCAAGGTGCTAGTACTTCGGCTATAAATGAAAATACATTTCAGTTTACGTTCAACTTTAAAAACTTAATAAATCAAAACATGACTAATACAAATTCCACAGGAAACTAATTTAATATAAATATTATTAATTACAAAAATATTAAATATTAATTTAACGATAGATTCAAACTCCTTGCAATTATTAGCTTACAATAATTTAATATGAAAAAATACGTTTATTTATGCCGATACAAATTATTTCTAAAAAAACTAGTCCAACAATTACTCAGATTCTTGGATCACTGTGTTATTCACTGTAGTTATATGTTATTATGTTACTTAAAGATAATAAAGAAATTTATTGAAAGTAATATTATGTTTCTTATTTTTCACGAAAACAGATATAATATTTCAAAATGATCTGCCTGTATTGTGTTGGGAGGGCTATGGGAGAATTAATATTTTGAACGCATTTTCCGGTCCTTGTGCCTGCCTATCGCTCTCGAGGCTTGAAATAGCTATTTTCGTATCATGGCGATCCACGTGGCCGAGGGACGGCGAAGCCGGCCCGAGAGTACCGTGTGCTCGCCGAAGGGCGCAAAAGTTGTACGCCCGCGGTGCGAACATAATTTTTTGTCATACGTGACGGAAAGACATACCTCTTTGCGCATCGATTTGTAGGAGTAAAACTGACTTTCACGTCTATTGGACGTTAAGTGAAACGTAGGGCTAGAAAAGTTACAACCGTCGGCGATCAACGGCTCGAGGTCCGGCCTCGCCGGGGAAAAAAAAACCTGAAACATATTTTATATTATTTATTTTAATTTTTGAGTTTAACAAAGTTACGAACAGTGGAAATATACCTTGTATGATGAAATTTCAAAATTTCAACCACCTCTACGTCCTGCAATTTTTTATAAAAATTGCTAATATTTGGTATTTAACATTGTATCTAATAGGACTATAGTTTGTGCAAATTTCAGCCGGATCCCAAATGTTTCAAATTCTGGCCTGGATCACTTGACACGAAATCCGTCATATATATTATAACATACAGGAAGAAATATGTAATGTGGAAGAGGAATGTTCTTATAAGAATTACACAGAAATACGATTCAATCAGTTTATTTTTTCTTATGTTTTAATAATTTTCATTACAATTCAATACGTACAAAATATGAATGAATAATAACAAGATGTTTTACAAGTCTCATTCTACAAGATCAAATTCGAGAACGCAGGATATTGAGAAGGAAGCTATACAATAGTGATTGTATGTGTTTATGTGGGTGTGTGACAAGTGGAGATTCAAGTGGTGGAGGTGAGGGGAAATATGACTTAAGGACAAGCCCCGCTATCTTGTTTGCCTCAAGCATATGCCTTAAGAGGGGGACTACTGTACCTCGCCTTATCGGCTATGCTGAGGATTAGGACGCATACGATTCGGGGAAGAATAAAATGGAAACAACATCCCAGGTGGAAAAGTCTGTAATTTGCCGGACATGAAGAACGGCACGGTACCGCGGCAGTAATAAATCATGTACAACACCAGTACTGGTGGCCAGTACCCTGTCAGCAGCTGGCATAGTACTGGTTCAGTACTGGATGAATACCTGGGCAGTATTGGTTTCCAGAACTGCCTTTATACCGATTTTGAAGTTTTCCCGACGATCGGCACAATACCTGCAATGTACTGGGACTGTACTGATTCATTGTCAGTATATATAGTTTATTTATAATTGTGTGCGCGCGCATGTGTGTATGTGCACTTGTATGTGTATTCAATTTCTATTAATTTTATTTAATTCATTCTTTATTTTCATCAGAGAATGAAGCTTTTTATATTTAGATTGAAATTTTACTTTTATAAAAGTACACATTTTATACGTTTTATTGTAATTGAAATGTAATTGAAAAATATTACAGTTACAAAATATAATTTAATTTTCATCCTGTATTAAGTAATATCTTTTTCTTTCTCCCTCACGCATTACATATACATTTCCCGCAATCTTATATAATAGAATTTTCATCTTCACTACGACTATGTCATAAGAACTCGAGTAGCAAATAGTGAAATAATGCTGGAGGGCCAGTTATTTCTTTACATCGATATTGGGACTCCAGGGTAGCGTAAAATACCAGTACCATGCACCAGTACCATGATTCAAATAATGATTTTATTTGTCCATGTCATTGTCTGTATTAAACTTTGAAATTCGATGTATCCAATTTTGGAATCTGAGTAGACATCGATAAATCTAGGTTTGAATCGTTCGTTTACATTCGAAGCGGAGTCGACATGGTCTTCGCGATGCATGTATCCGATTTAGTCATTTTCCGTGTTATGAACCGTCAAACTTCTTGTTCGCCTGAGGCCAACACAGAGTCGTAAATCGGAGTCACCATCATATGATTTCCGGCGAAATCGATGGATCCAATCCCTCCGACTTGAAACCAACAGGCTACCTCTCGTACATGCGAATCATGCGGAAGTATTTGAAACCTAACCGTATCGTCATTGTTGGTAATTAGTCTTAAAGAATGATTTAGTAAAGGAGGAATTTACGCCAGTCCTCACGACCTCGTTAATATATCAATTCAATAATATCGTTGCCATTTCTAGGACCATTATAATATATATTTGCCTAATGGCGTGGGGAAAACCACAAAGTGGGAAAAAACCCATGCCAGGTACCGCAATTTAAAAAAATTCGATTCTGACCGCAACAATCTATTCCTGGCACTCTCTCACGCTCTCTCTCTCTCTCTTTCTATATATATATATATATATATATATATATATATATATATATATATATATATATATATATATATATATATATATATATATATATATATATTCTTCTCCTATCCGTATACGGCGCAGTTATTCCTCGCAGGGACAACGTTAGGTCTCTGGACAGGCACAGGATATGTCGGTGTTGCGGTTGACCTCAATGAATCGCCCGTTACTCACTCGTCAATTACTTTCTCTGAGATCTGCCCTCGCGTAGCGGTCTGTGTCTCGGAGAAATTCAAATTCCAACGCTTCCGTCGCGTTAAAATACCTTCCCGAAAAAGGACTAATCGCACTCGAGCTCCGGACGATACTAACTAGATAACCGTCGTTCCGCGGTTGGTCTGGGGCCTCCTTCGAGGTGCTAGATATCGTCTCAGATCGGAAATCTACGCTTCAGTCATCTTCCGACCTAGTCTCTTCCCATCGATTTCGAGTTCGTAAACTACCGGCGAGATAACGCACGAGATCCGGAACGGCCCTTCATATCGTGGTGCGAGTTTCGCGGTGAACTTATCAATGCCCAAGGACAAGACGTAATTGCGGCGTAATATGATATCGCTTCCGCATACTGTATATCGCGCCTACCTTTATTATAACAGCGTAGTTAACGTTCACTATCCCTATCCGCAGTCCTACGCACCAAGTTCCGAAGGGAGCTGAGTCTCTTCAGCCAATCTTGCCAGTCGTCGGGGTCCATACGTAGAATAGGGTTTTCCCCCTCCAGCTGTCTTCGCAGGCTCTTCGCCGGTCTTGGTTGCCGGCCGAAATTCAAAAACACCGGAGACATTTTATCGCGCTCCTGAATTCGGGTATGTGAAGATACCAGTTCCGGTGGTCTGCACCGACAAACGTCCTTATCATGGTCTTCAGTACCCGGCTGGTCCGTTCAACAGGGTTTGCCTGCGGATGGTACGATAGCGTAGTCGTGGTTCGAAGAGATATGAAAGTTGCGAAACTCCTTCCCGTTGTCCGTCAACAAGTACTCGGGAGTCTCCCACCGAAATAGGACTATGTCTTCGAAGGCCTTGGCTATGGACTAGCCATCGGCCTCGGCCGTCCGTAGTTGTTTCAGCCACCTGGTAAACAGGTCGGCAAAGATCAACACGTAACGATATAACACGTTCGTCGCCTCGGCAGGTTACGGCGCTTCTCACTCCTTAGCTCTGAGGTCGGAGGTTCCGCACATCTCCAGGCCGGTGACGGTACAACGGGTCGGTGGATATTTCCTGTCGTGGATGGTGGGTTCTGACGTCACGAGTGCTCATATCGTCCCTGTTTGTCTGGCCAGCGACCGATTGATTTCGAGCTTGCTCTAGATGATGAGGATTGGCCCTCATCTTTCACGTCTTTGGAACAAATCGCTGGAACAACTTTTGCAATTCTCCATAAGTTTGACACCCTCTCACTCCAACGTGTCTTCGGCAATCCAGTCCAAGTTACGGATCAGTCTCTCAACTTGGTCTTTCTCAATTTCTTCAATTGCCGCCGTATCTCGGTGACGAAGTCCGACTTTTTTTACCTCGGCCCTGGAATCTCTCGTAGATATAGAAAACAAACTCTTCGTCGCCTATTTTCTCCGTAGAAACTCGTACATTTACCTCTCGTATTCACATTATGACCCTCTTCTGCTTTCTTGCATCCCTCGTCGTCTTCGATGAATGTTCGTCCCTTCGAAACTCGGTCGTTCACAATATCGGACTGATCGCTTTGGCAGGTCACATTGACCTCATCTAATCTTAGTCCCATTCGAAAGGACACTTCGGAAGTCGTTCCTTCGCTCGAAAACGGACCAGACGGTCACGGACGATCTCATTAGGGCCTATCAGACTCAATCCTTCATTCCGATGTTGCTCTTGGACTTCGTGCAGCCATAACACACGAATGTCCTCGACAATTTGGTCCACTTCCTCCCAAACGTCCCACTCCGTGGCTCGTCTTACTAACAGCGAGCTACTGCTTGAAAACGAAATCGAAAGATTGTTCAGCGACGGGGATCGAACTCACGACCTACGACTTCGTAGTCCAGTGCGTTACCACCTGAGCCACTTAGCCTGATATAAATTTTTCTTAATACTATTGCATATTATATTGATCACTTAGACTATTAATCTTAGTCTATTAATCTTGTAATACAGAGGTCTATTAATTATACAATATAGAGGTAAAAGTCCTGGAAATAGAGACTTGTGTCGTCTTGACCTTTTTTTATCTCAAACTCAAGTAGGAACTTTCAAAAACTCGATATCTCAAAATATTTATTAAAAATTCCAAAAATTCATAATTTCGGAAATCTCAAAATTCCGAAAAAAAAACATTACGAAAAGATTTTTAACGTTTTGAAAAACCAAAAGTTCGTAACACTCAACGTTTTGAAAAAAAACAACTCTAAATTTAAAAAACACAAAAATATCGACATACGGCGAATTTGTATACATACATAATGTGTAATGACATCGCGTTACCATTCATTTTGATGTACGTGTATACTTTCAATAATTAATACATTCCTCCTCTGTTTTACATATTTTGAAAAACTAAAAATAAACAATAAACTATCACGTATAGGGCAAGGTATATTCGCGGACTTACTAATGAGTCCAAGCGAATATACCTGCGGACGAAATGTGGTTTTTACAATAGCCCCTAGTTATGCTGTCGCTAAAGGGAAACAGAATCCATTATTGTATAAGTCTCCTAAATTCCTTATATTCCGACGGCTGAAATCGAGATTCTGTGGGAGGCAGTAATACAAAATCTTCATCTTACACTTTTTTCCTATTATTTGTTGTTTCCATTGAAACACAAGAATTATATTTGAAAATTAATTTATTTTGATTATCATTGTTGTGAAGGGCAGACTAAACCAAGCATTAATCTAATAATTATTTACTCGTGCAGAAAGAATATCATGGCTGGATTAAACAGACATTAATTATATGATGCATATCTAACTCGTGTTTTTAACAATATATGCAAATTAATTTTTTATAAGCTTGGAAAAATAGACATAGGTAGGTCAAGGTTAAAATATATCGTGAAGAAGAAATTATGGATAACTAATAAGTCTCATTTAAACTTTGGAATTGTTATGACGACGCCGACCTTATTATAATGTTTTTTTTTTTGTAATTATTCATGTAATATTAAATTTGAAACGATCGATATATTCGATTTTTTCATTATTATACAAAAATAAGAGAACGTCATTCGAACTGTAATTATTAAACATTGAGTTATAAAAAAAATATTTAATTTTATTGATAATTTAAGTATATAACGTTTTAAATGGCTTGCTCAATTAGAGGAACACCATACTTTAAAGTCGGTTTAATATCATTTAAACATTCAAAAAGTTCCAAATCCGTCAAATATTGCTGCTAGTGAAGATATCAAATTTCTTTTCAATTAAACTGCTATAATTTTTTAAGTCATTGAATATGGACCTGAACAATTTTTTTTGACAGCTTCCCCACTACCTAAATAATACATGATCGATCTGTATTGATACGTGCCGATAAAGAAGAAAAAGTTAGAATGCACTAAACTACGAAAAATCATCTTTTCGAAAATTCAACCTTTATGACTATTTGTGCTATAATTTTTTAAAGATTTGCTTTATACCAATATGCTAAAATACCAAAGGCTGGTATTAGTCTGCACATAAAACTCTACAAAATGGCGAAAAGTTTTTATAGCACTTTGAATTTTGAAATTTAAAGCGCCACTCGTTTAAAAAAATGCTTCCGATCTAGCACACTTTACTATATACATAAAATGTTTCGCTAACTATATTCCTCCTGGTAATTTACATCTGAATTATTATGTAAGCAATTTCTTCGATTCTTATATTAATATTTAAGGTTTTAAATAGTGATGTTGACTTAATTCTTAGGTTTTTAATAGTAATATATTTGTATTACATCACCTATACGCGATTTATCTCACTCATTACACTAAATATTGTATATTAAAAGTACAGCAACAACAGCAAACATAATAAATATAAACTGGAAAAAGAACCAGTAAACATTTTCAGTGTTAATGATTCGTAGTTCAAATGAACTTCCATCTTCTGTTTATTATACACTCTTGTGATGTCAATTGTGCGCACGAATCTCGCGATCTGATATAAAGGTTTTGAACCATAAATTTATTAGTTAGACATTTTATTAAAAATTCATTTTAATCTTCATTAAAAATTATACAGTTGAGTTCTGGTATAATTACATCTCGCCATATTTATTTACATCACAGCATATTCGCCCGGTTCCGTCTCACTATAATTTCAAGTAGCCGCTGTCTTTTTCCCCCACCTTGTCTGCTTGGGTCTCGGGAAGGGTCTGCTGTCAAAAATATAACGCGCCTGTGGGGATTGGGAGAAGCGACGATCCCCTTCTTTTTTGTAAATATAACGAGACGGAAGGGGAAGGCGAGGAACCGAGCAGGCAAATATACCGGTATTCTACTGTGCGCTTACACTGATAAGG
Source organism: Trichopria drosophilae (assembly GCA_030407085.1). Lineage (NCBI taxonomy): Eukaryota > Metazoa > Arthropoda > Insecta > Hymenoptera > Diapriidae > Trichopria > Trichopria drosophilae. Next base: position 136,771,011 of record CM059584.1, on the reverse strand, counting down.
GGACCCTACAGTCCAGGTTTTGAATAATTGGATGAAAATTTTGATATGGATTCTACGATAAAAATTGAAATGTACATGTATGACAGTTTAATAGAATATATAAAATAAAATATTAATAAACATGCTTGAACTGTACATTGGAACGTCAGATGCTAATCTTTTCGAAAACTTTTTTGGCGAGTCTTTTTTGTCTGTGTACAAGAGCTGATTTTGTTAAAGCACCGTTTTAACTGTTTAAGCAAATAAGAATGCACAAAAAAGTGGCGCAGAATTTTTCTTACTTTTTATAGGTGTGAAAACATAAAAGAGCAAGTTTACATAGCGTGCATTAAAAATTAATTTTTTTCTGAAGTGAAATATTAAAAGTTCTAGGGATATGCCCATGTATTCACGTATGTAAACTTGAAGAGATTAAAAATATGTATTTTTTACGTAATGATATATGCATGATGCATTTACATTATCTCCGACATACTTGAGATTACATGCAAGCGCTTTTGGTTTGTTTAGTGAATTTAATTATTCTATGGCATGGGTGGCATGTTTATTGGGCTATAGAACTATAGTTATTTATAAGCACGTTTGATGTTTGTGTGATACAATTATGTCTCGAATTACAATAGCCATACTTTGATACTTGACAACAAAAATATTATTTTTACAACTATCAAATCGTTGATCGAAATGAATTACTGTTAATATAGTATTGGTGCATATGGGAAACCGACAAAGAATATTGAATTTTAAATATTAATAAATATAATTCTACCTGTTCAGAAAATTAGAGATGGTTTCATGCATGTCGATATAGCAATAGGAAATGCAGTATTTTTATGCAATAGCTTCCTTTTATAATCGTAGAACACAGCAGCATTTGAAATTTATGTGCCATGTTGTGAGTTAGTTCGCGTACATATTTCATGAAATTCATGTCAGTTTTATGTAAAGAAGTGCCTCATGTTACTAGTGGATTGTTATTACTACCATTATTTTAGTTTCTATTACCAATAATCTTAAAGAACCGCCAGATATGTTTTTTAACGATTAGAACATTTTTCTGTATAATACGCAAACATTTTTTGTTACGTTTAATAATATCCAAAAAAAAAAGCAATAAGTGATATTGCGATACACACTCGATGCAAGAGAAGTAATGATTCAACTAATTTCATATCTGCACTTTCAACCTTTCTTGCATACTCATCTCGTCCCCACTCCTCTATCAGGAAGGATCGTAGATTATCATCTAATTCGAATGTACTATGTACATCTTCCGACTGCTGTTTCTTCCATACATCATATAAACCAGCATCCTCCGCTTGGTGCAATATTTCATTAAAACGTTCATAAATTGGAGAAGCTTTGGATACAGGTACATATATTTTTACGACATTTATATAATCCCGTATACAAGTAGTACGTGGCTCTTTAAAATGTAAGTATATTAAGTCATAAAGATTCTTATATTCCGACTGATAGTTCAGAATAGATAAATTATTAAATAGAAGAAGTCCCCTTAATGACTGGATTTTAGAAAGTTGCCATAAGTACTGCGATTCATTCAGAAATTTATAATGTAGCTTTGATAATATATCAAATAGAATTGTCTGGTATAAGAATAAGTTTCCAGTAGATGGTATGCCATTCTCCATAACCTCTCTGAAATATTCAAATTTCATGACGTCTTGCTGAATGACGTCAATTTTAACAATTTCCGAAAGTAAGTCTGTTGAATACATTATGGATAGAATACATAGAAAACCAAACAGAAATTGCTCAATATGACGTTGAGGTAATGTGGGAACGGGAATACCTAGTAGTATATCCATGATATTCATATACTGCCAGAGCGCACTTTTAACCTTTAATATTCGCGTTGCTGCCGATAATAACATAACCAACAAAAATAATATTATAAGTATAGCAAACCCCGAACTTCCCAAATGTAATTCATTGTTTTCTTTATACGGTGCTATTAAACAAACATATTTATATTCTACTATATTTGAGAGTCCAAATACATTGTTCGGTGTTCGACGGAAACGGTACAGATCATATTCCGTGCATCCATCGTAATCTATGAGTCCTACTTCTGCATCGTACAATAACTCAGAATGACGAATCGTCTTCGAATTATTCAATTTGCTTTTGATCGCGACGTCCGAATAGAGATAGAATGTTTCCTTATAATTCATACTGTCCGCGATATAAGAAGAAATGTATGTTGTATATGTTGGTGGGCGAATTTGGCCGGACTTGTCGATAATCGGACGACATCTGGGTTCAATATTGCAAATGCTGATATTAATCTGGTGTTTATGAAGATTGAGTAATTTGTTAGGAAATATTTGTATGTCTGCAGTTAGCATTTGTTCGTAATTTTGAACAGAAAAAGGATTGTAGAAATACAATACTGGAACTGTCATATTCAATGGATACGATTTATTCGGGGTTTCTCTCCCTACAACGAGAATAGACAAGTCCAATATTCGTCTTAGCCATATATATCGCAAATATTCTCGATAATTTTCGCTATAAAGATCCGTTTGCCACAATATGATCAGAACCTTTGGACGCACACTAGTCAGTATGGTTCTTCCTGTCCATCTCGAAACATTATTCACGAAAGCGGTGACTTCTTCAAAGTGTTTGACAGTATTCTTATGAACATCACTGGGATTAAGCAATATCACAAAATATTTTGTAATTTGGATGAGCTTAACGATTGTTTTGGAATGCTGATAATGAAAAGTATTTTGTAGAGGAATTATGGTTAACGGTATATCTTCGATGAGAGATTCAATTATATTTGAAAATTGGGGATGGTGATTGTTTGTATTTCGATCAAGTGCCAAAATCAGGTTCTCTGCATGCAAATCTTTCTTCAGTGCAGTTTTGAGTTGATGCATCCACTGCTGCATTTGTCCACTATCCACTGCATTCGTTATCAACAAAGTAAATAAGATAACTGCCGTCGATTTACTTATTGTCGATAGAGATTTGGTCAGGTTTATTGGCCTCTCCGAGATACGTTACATTCAATGTGGTATTAACTAGTTCAGCTGGCAATTTGTTGCTCTTCAGAATATAGGTCATATTAAAATAATGCCGAATTGGAAACTTCGCTTCGTAAAGCCAAGTTGATACTGATCGCTGTTACCGATGCAATTGTATTATCGCAGCACACTACTTAAACACACGCGAACATTGTCACCTCCTAGAAAAACAGTTATTAAAAATATAATTAACCCCTTTCACTATAGTGCATAATTTGTAAACTCTAGAGTCCATTACATTGACATTTGAATATTGTACATTTAACTTTAATACTAACGAGTAGAACAGGGTGATTGTATTGGATGGAAACGTCCATATGAATTTGGAGGACCGCATTATGGGAACAAAATTACGACATCAAAGTTGTAGGCTTGTTTCCTAGCTATTCATTCGTTACCAGAGATTTGACCCTGACAGTGACTTGAATGTCATGTCAAGGTTAAATTAATTTTTTTTAAATATGGACATATATGTTTTACAACAAAAATATAATGAGCGGATAATTTTGCATCCATCATGACCTTGATCATAATGTGGCGTCGGTAGGATGAAATTAGAGATTGCACCCCCAAGAAAACCCTCGAGTGTCAAATTTAGTGTCAATAGAATTAAAAACAAGCTATTTCAAACTCAACCTGTAATTTTCAATCCCATTGGTCTGGATGGATATGATTGCACGGATTATTTTAAAATTCAATGTCTTTGATATTGTATGAAAATAATATACGAAATGAACGAGATTTCAAGGAGATCTTAGGTTACTTCACTCCTGTTTATTGTATACAGAGCGGATATCTTTACCATTGGTTTCAAAGTTAATCTTAATACCTATAACGATGACACTCAAGTCCTACTTTCTTTTACTCCCGACAGTGCCCCTCCAGCATTTGAAAATGTCAATGTAGATTTTGACCTATCGTGAAATGGGCCAATGATAATGCACTTCCTCTAAATCCCTCAAAATCTAAAATTATGCTTATCGGAATCCTAGGTTACGGCGTGAAATATTGAACTCACAATAAATTGCAATCAAAGCAATAACAATTCCGTTTGCCCAAGAGACTAAGAGCCTAGGTCTTTATATTGATAACAATTGGTCATTTGCTCATCGTGTAAAAAAACATGCACCATTTCCTTTTTGAAATTGCGAACACTTTTCCCGTTCCGACATATTCTACCACAGCATATTAAATTAAAACGTTGTGAAACTCTAGTTCTCGCATATTATGTTTATTCTGAATGTGAACTGTATAAGGGAGGTTCAATATGTCCAAAACTCTTGCTTTAGGTTTGCCTTTGGAATTTGCAAATTGGAGCACATCTCTCCGGCTTTGGCCAGCTCTGTGTGGCTGCACATGGTTTCTCGAATGTGCGTTAAAATCTTTACTCGAGTTTACAAATTGATTGCATCTTGATCTCCTCAATATCTCCGTACTAGTTTAATGATGTTAGGCAGTTCCAGAGATAGCACGCAGTAGGCCATCTCTACTAGGCTAAAATATATGCAACACTCGTTTGCGAAATTCGAAGGTGCCTTCGGTTATGTATCATCACATGTTTTTAATTTGCCTCTTGTATCGATCGAAAACCATTGTTGTATTATTTTTTTAAAACATTTTTAACCTCGTTAAATTATATTCTAAAATATAATAATAATAATAATAATAATAATAAATTGTCTTTATTGGCCAACAAAATAAGAAATATACAGATCAAACAACCGTGTACATTGCCAAAAGGCGAGTACACCTTAAAAAAGTTGTTTTACAGACTGACTTTCATATATAGACGTTAAATGGTTTTAAGCCTTCGGCGGTATACATCGTAGCGCTGGACCTTTTTAGATTGTGCCATCTTCATTTCTGGACATAAGTAGTTGGAAAATCGAGGAAAGAAAGAAAACAAAAATTGTAGCCTTCGATATTTGGTGGAATGGCCCATATATATATAATTTTCTCATCAATTGCCAAAATGTTATTGCCAATATTCTCCAGAACAAATAATTTGGGTTTGAGTCCAATTTGCGTTTGAGTCCAATTTGCGTCAAATTTCACTCTCAGTTTCATAATAGGCTCATCAAAATACGCGGGCGGGGACGTAGTAGATGGGGAAAAGTCCCGGACGGGAACGTGGCAGACGGGCAAGTGGCAGACGGCAAACTGTCCCCGGCGGGGAAACGTTCCATACGGGGAAATGGCATACGGGGACGTGTCGGACGGGGATTATTAGCACGACGAGCTTGATTTCGAATCCTCGATACAGCTTGCGAATCTCGAACAGGAGTTCCTGATATTTCATCCGTTTTTCGTCTTCTTTGCTGACTATGTTTGTCTTTGCACTGAAAAACCATAGACACTATATTCGTATGGGCCTGTCGGAACATTAAACGTATGGAAGGTAGCGCCACGATAATCGCAGCGCCGCTCTACGGGAAACGCCCGAAGTCATATGTTAGTGAACAATGAGACACGTGATCGGTCTATGGTTTCTCGGATCGGAAAAGTCTCCCGATTTTGGGATCAGTGTCGTTCGGCCCTCCACCAGCCAGTGCGGAATGGGTTGGTCTCCATTTTTATAAGAGGTGAATATTCGGGCTAGGTGTTGATGGACAGAAGTGAACTTCTTCCACCAATAGTTGTTAATTCCATCCCAGCCCGGCGAGGAGAAATTCCTCGCTCCTGTGATTGCATTTTTTACCTCTAATGCACTGACGGGTGGGCAATCTTCACTTTGTTGTGTGACTTCGTCGCACAACTCGGTGAAGATTTCAATACCTGGAGTGTCTGCATTAAGCCAAGATGTTCTCTCGTAGATGCTCCCCCAGAATTCCTCAACTGCGGCCATCGACGGAAACTCGCTTGAGGCTGCGAAACGATGTTTGAAGAGGTTGGAAGGATTCCTCCAAAATATCGAGTTTTGTCGAATTCCTTCTTCCCGTCTTTGTAGCCTCTTTTTGGCATCTGCCAAAACCCGAATTTTATCCGCTAAACGTTGCTTGATGTTGAACAACTTCAGCTTATTCAATGTGTGATACGTCCGCAGTTGTTGTGCGAACTTCTTGACTTTAGCCGTAAATGAACGGGCAGATGTTAAATAGTCGATCACACACTGAACTCGGGAAGCGAGTCTTCGTGTCAGTCGAATCTTGCCGTTCAATTGAGACATGCGTTTTGTAATCTGCCGACTCCCCGATATTTGTGTCAGATTTCGCGGAGTCACCAGATCACTTGCAGCCTCGTAAACGGCACAATTGACCTGCCACAGGTCGCAGTCATCTGGAAGAGCATCCAAAAGTAGGCTATTTGCTCTGTCTAATTCTCGTTGCTTAGGCAAAACTTTCGTTGTCAAATTTTGCCTAAACACGAGTGTCGTGCTTTCGTAATGTGGAGCATCTCTCCCAGCACCGCGTACGGGCTCAGTTGTTATTGCCCGCACATCCGGTACCGGTTGACAGCTGGGAACAACGAAACCTATCCGCCTCAGATAGGCCACATAATCTCTCAGTTGTTGAGAAAAGCGATCTGCCAGTTCGGGATGCATTACTGCAAACCGACTATGCATTCGCGCCATGTAACCTCTCTGTTGCGGACAGCTCTCCTCGTAGCAGCGCATTAGATCTTGCCTGAGATCCTCCGTCCACTGAAATCGTCCGTGAGCATTCGTGCGTTGTTGTCCCGGGACACCTGTTACTTTTTTTTTTTTGACGGAGGGGGAAATGCATTAGGCACCATAGGGGATTGAAGATGTTCTGTAACCCCCCGTGTGTCGGACTCCCTCACCTTTGATGTTAACGGCAAGGTTTACCGACTAAAACCCTAACCTCCCTTGGCCCTCCAGAATCCACGTGTGCAGTCTGCAGCAGAAAAGTGGCTCTGATATACATCTCCTCCGCTGCAGACTGCACCGGGCCATTTCGTTTGCAACTGTAACCACTCCCTCTACCATTGGGTTAGTGGTTACAGGATCTCGTGTGATCTCAGTAGACGGAGAGATCCCAGCAGCACTGCTTTCTGCATTCGGCCTGCGATGGAATTTGCATGTTCTCGACAGGCCGGAATGCTTCTGATGTTTTGGAGGAAAGTTGGTCTCATTCCTCCCAGCACTCCAATTATCAGCACGACGAGCTTGATTTTGAACCCTCGATGCAGCTTGCGAATCTCGAACAGGAGTTCCTGATATTTCATCCGTTTTTCGTCCTCTTTGCTGACTATATTTGTTTCTGCTGGTGCAGAAAACTCGATGACGAAGATGGATTTGTCATCGAAGTCAACAAGGACGATGTCAGGCTTATTAGCTGATATTTTCCTGCTCGTCGGGAATGAGTAATTCCAGTATATTCGGCACGACTCATTCCCGACAACGGATTCAATATCAGTGGGGACGTACGGCAAAACTGGGGTTGCATCAATACCATAAGTGCTGCGAAGATGGTAATACAGCACTCGAAGAGCCGCATTGTGACGTTCGATGTATGCTGAAACTGCATATATTGGGCATGCTGCCAAAAGATGCATTAGTGTCTCAGCATGACATCTACACAATCTACAAAGCGTACTCTGTACCGCCTGGTGTAAGATGTTCTGGCGATACGTTAAGGTATTGATGACCCCATCCTGGCATGCGAAGATAAAACCCTCGGTCTCGGATTTCAAGCCGGCTGATCTTAAGAAGGAGAAGGTCATCTCTGCCGACAAGCCAAGTTGTTGGACATTTCGAAAGAATTGTCCATGCAACGGCTTGTCGATATGCCTTCCCTCCAACATACGGAGTTGTTCCTTCCGTATGTTAGCCCTGAGACGCACTGGGCACAGATTGATGACTGATTCAGCCTCCTGTGCGCCACTACGTCCCACGTTGAAAACCAGACCAAGGTTTCGCGCCGCTCGTTCCGCCGCGTTGTACAAAAACGCCCCCTTCCCCTGAATTTGATGCTGATGTACTAGCATCATCAGGGGATCCTCCGTTCGATTAATCACGTCGCAAGCTGTTTCGAGTATCAATCGGTCATGCATACACTCCAGGCTTAAAAGGCCACGACCTCCCATATTTCGGGGCAAATACAGTCGTTCCACGGAAGATCTTGGATGCAAACTGCGTTGCATACATATCATCTTCCGTGTGCTTCGGTCAAGATCCCTTAGCTCGTCAACGTTCCACTTCAGTGCTCCAAAAGAATAGATCACTGGTGATACGGCCAACATATTCGTGGCTGCTACCTTATTTCTCCCGGTCAATTCTGGTAACCAGATCTGACGGAGAATGCGCCGGTATTTCTTAATGATGGTGGTTTTAGCAGCCTGCACATCCTGGACATGCCTTTGAGGTACGCCCAGGTATGTGTAGGCTTCTTCGGCGCTAAGGTGGCAGATGACATTTCCGTTGACGAGCTCCATATCGTTGTTATGGGAGCCTGACCTTCCTCTGTGCAAATGAACGACTGCCAACTTGTCCAATCCGAATTCCATGCCGATATCTCTCGAGTATGTGAGGGCGATGTTCAGAGATCGATGTAATTGATCTTCGCCTGATGCGTATAATTTAAGATCGTCCATATAGAAAAGATGGGTGATCTTATGTATACGTTCACCAGGCGGTCCACACATGTACCCTTGAGATTTCCGGAGAGCAACGGATAGAGGCAATAGTGAGATGCAGAAGAGCAGAGGACTCAGAGAATCTCCCTGATAGACACCTCTTTGGAATTGAACCAGACTAGACATGGTTCGAGGCTTGCCCGATGTCATGACAAAGCGTGTTTTCCAAAGAGGCATCAGGTCTTCTACAATTCTCACTATGTTTGGGTGGACATGGAGGCGTTTGAGCAACAAGCTTAAAAGCTCGTGCGATGTTGAGTCATACGCCTTCATGTAATCCAGCCAGGCTATCGACAGGTTACGCTTGTACTGGACTGCGTCCTGACAAACACACCTGTCGATAAGCAAGTTGTCCTTGCAGCCGGATACACCCATTTTGCAGCCTCGTTGTTCTACTATCCGTTGCCACACCGGTTTCACGGATTTCTCAATACGTTCGTTCAAGATGTTAGTGAACAATTTGTATAACGTATTGAGACACGTGATCGGTCTATGGTTTCTGGGATCGGACAAGTCTCCCGATTTTGGGATCAGTGTCGTTCGGCCCTCCACCAGCCAGTGCGGAATAGGTTGGTCTCCATTTATGTAAGAGGTGAATATTCGGGCTAGGTGTTGATGGACAGAAGTGAACTTCTTCCACCAATAGTTGTTAATTCCATCCCAGCCCGGCGAGGAGAAATTCCTCGCTCCTGTGATGGCATTTTTCACCTCTAAAGCACTGACGGGTGGGCAATCTTCACTTTGTTGTGTGACTTCGTCGCACAACTCGGTGAAGATTTCAATACCTGGAGTGTCTGCATTAAGCCTAGATGTTCTCTCGTAGATGCTCCCCCAGAATTCCTCAACTGCGGCCATCGACGGAAACTCGCTTGAGGCTGCGATACGATGTTTGAAGAGGTTGGAAGGATTCGTCCAAAATATTGCATTTTGTCGAATTCCATCCTCCCGTCTTTGCAGCCTCTTTTTGGCATCCGCCAAAACCCGAATTTTATCCGCCAAACGTTGCTTGATGTTGAGCAACATCAGCTTGTTCAGTGTGTGATAGTACGTCCGCAGTTGTTGTGCGAACTTCTTGACTTTAGCCGTAAATGAACGGGCAGATGTTAAATAGTCGATCACACACTGAACTCGGGAAGCGAGCTTCCGTGTCAGTCGAATCTTGCCGTTCAATTGAGATATGCGTTTTGTAATCTGCCGACTCCTGGATATCTGTGTCAGATTTCGCGGAGTCACCAGATCACTTGCAGCCTCGTAAACGGCACATTGACTTGCCACAGGTCGCAGTCATCTGGAAGAGCATCCAGAAGTAGGCTATTTGCTCTGTCTTATTCTCGTTGTTTAGGCAAAATTTTTTTTGTCAAATTTTGCCTAAACACGAGTGTCGTGCTTTCGTAATGTGGAGCATCTCTCCCAGTACCGCGTACGGGCTCAGTTGTTATTGCCCGCACATCCGGTACCGGTTGACAGCTGGGAACAACGAAACCCGTCCGCCTCAGATAGGCCACATAATCTCTCAGTTGTTGTTGAGAAAAGCGATCAGCCAGTTCGGGATGCATTACTGCAAACCGACTATGCATTCGCGCCATGTAGCCTCTCTGTTGCGTACAGCTCTCCTCGTAGCAGCGCATAAGATCTTGCCTGAGATCCTCCGTCCACTGAAATCGTCCGTGGGCATTCGTGCGTTGTTGTCCCGGGACACCTGTTTCGGCTCCTCCACCTCGGGACTGGGCTGCATCCGAAGCAGCCCGATGGTCAGGAGCCCTGCGCGTTGCATTGCTTGTAACCGCATATACAGGGAGTAGGGTGGTTAGCCCTACCCCCCGTTGTTATGCCTCTCTCGTTTGTCTCTTACCTCGCCATCCACTGGGGTTAGTTACCCAATCTCTGGCAAGGTTGCTAAGAGTCCAGGGCCCACCGGCTTTAATAAGCACACGTGGAGGTGAGAGTAGGCCATTTGGGAAGATAGGCTAAGATGCGGCTTTTTGCATAGCCGCATTGTGTTACGCGTCATTCCCTTTGGGCCCCATTTTATTATTATTATCATTATTATTATTATAGCAGCGAATAGATTGTTTATCTAATTCTACATAAATTGTTCGATGAATTTGCTTTTATTTTTGGAATTAGATTATACAATTTTTTATACATTCACAAATGCTCCAAAACTGCCGATTTTGAAGTTAATTTTGAACTCTCGGAACATTGTACCATAAAATGTGTTTTTTTTTCAATAAAATCCTTAATTTTGAAGTCAAAAATTCGCAAAAATGATATTTTTGGTCGGATGGTAAGTACAGCGGTCACGTTTTTCTCCGCTCTGTACTTTTCATTTCCAAACGGATTACTAAATCCATTTTTGGGAGTTTATTTTGTTAGAATCACTGGTCCCCGAGGAGCTCGGATCGTGATCGTCGATCCAACCATAATTTTCCGAGCTGCGAGGGGCGAAATTGCAAACTTTCGATCGTCTTTCCGAATTTCAACGGTCCTGCAGAACGTTCTTCACGACGGCCTATTCATCACGTGGTCAGTGACGTTTTCACTACGTCATCGGTTCGTCGGACCAATCGACTCTCGCTGCCCTCGCCGATCTACGAGCATCGTATTTGACAGCTACACAAACTCAGCCCGCCGTCATCGCATCGTACCAGGTTTGCCGTGTTAAATTTGTTTCGACTCAATTTTATTCTTAAATTGATGTCCTACACAAGGCCAAGCAAGAGATCGAAAATCTCCGAAACCGTACAGAAGTGTAGCAAGTGCGGCAAAACTGTCGTTAATAAATACGTCTGCGTCACGTGTTCGCGAGCATTTCATTTGAGTTGCGCCGGTCTTTATATTAAAAATAAACTTAATAGTAACTGCTGTTTTGAGTCGTTCGCGCATTTATTTCCGAAAATCAATTCAACAGTCGAACAGTGTATTTCTCCGGCCATTGTTGACAAACAGCTACCAGCGCAACTCCCCGCACTCCCGTTAGTCGACACGTTCTCGATCGAGCCCGTTGCCGTCCCCCGCGCACCTACCGTCGCTAGCGATCTCTCCGATCTTAGTGTTAATTATTTCGTCCCGGCTACCATTACCAATACAATGAGCAACGATGGATCATCGTCGTCGTCGGGAGTGGCAGTTCCCGCCACTCTACCCGCTGGGTGGAACACACTCGACGCATCTGAACAGATTACGCACTTAATGCAAACTTGTATGGCCGGTTTTCAACAATTGAATGCGCACCTCGATTCTATGGCCTCTTCGGTCGAGCAAAATTCGGCAGCCTGTCGTGTGAATGCGACGGACATACAGGCCATGAAAAATATTCACGCGTACTCTCAACCGTGTCCTGATATTATAATTACGGGAATTCCAAGTACGACGATTATATCCGACCAAGAAATTATGCAGCGCGTATTAACTAAAATTAATGTAGTCGAATTCATACCGGACATTATGTCTATTCGCCGTATTAATGCCACAGGTCAAGACGTTGCCGCCGGTAACCTAGGAACCGGCACGAACGCTTCTCCGCGAAATCATTTTTCCGTCTTTGTGTCATTTAAATCCATTTCGATTAGAAACTTCGTTGTCGATCGTAAACGGAAATTCGGAAAAATAACTAAGGCCGATATTTTTCCTGAATTAAATATTGCTGGAAATACTAGGCTTATCTACGTCAGTGAGATGCTCCCGAAGAGCACTTATCAACTGCTCAAAATGACGAAAGCGAAAGCGAGGGAAACAAATTACGCACGAGTATGGCATCGTCACGAACAAATCTTTGTTCGAAAAGACGAAAGATCACCTGAAATTCCAATTGTAACGGAATCAGATCTTAATAAACTGGTCTGACTAGAAACTCTTTCGCAGCGTAATAAGTCTCCTCAGAAATTAGTCGTTGCACATAGCAACATAAATTCTCTTCGTGCGCATTTCGAATCGGTCGAACATTTTTTGTCTACTGTCTCTCCACATATATTCGCGTTGACCGAAACGTGGCTAACACTCGCTGTACCCAATGAATGTGTGTCTTTCGATAGATACAATCTAATTCGAAATGATCGGAACATTCTATCCCAACACAGTTCACGATACGTACAGGGGGGCGGTGTGGCATGCTACATACATAATTGTCTTAAAGTCAAAGTGCTTGAATATTCAACAGGAGACAATATTAATATTCCGGCATTTATAATCGCGGATGTTAAATCGGATACAAATTCATTACTTTTAGTTATTATATATCGCCGTCCTGGAGGCCATTTATTTAGTGACTTTATCGTTAAGCTTAGTATTTATCTTCCTAGTTATAAGAACCTCGTAATAACCGGTGATTTAAATTGCGATCTTCTTAGTGATAATTTCGAGTCTACATTCCTCAGAAACTTTATTACTGAGCATTTTCTATTCCTAGTGCCACACATGGCAACACATCATACGTCTTCTACGGATTCACAAATTGACGTCTGTATTGTAGACTCCGAACAAAAAGTACAGGAAATTTCGCAGTCCAATGCGCCATTTGCGGCAGGCCACGACTTAATTCAATTCACTTATGAATTTAATGTCAATAGATCTCCTTCGCGCATAAATTCTTTTCGGGACTTCAAAAACTGTAATACGTTATTACTAAATTCGGACCTCGTCGCAGCGCTTACATATTCCGTCTTAAATTTCTCGCAAGCGCCACCAATATTTATACCCGATGTTAATGAGGTATTATACCTTTTTACAAACGCTGTAGTCGCCGCGCTCGATACTCATGCACCGCTTCGAACAGTAAAAATGACTAAACCGTATGTACCGTGGATCAGCGCAGATATAAAGTTGCAAATCAAAGGGCGGGATTTACTTTATCGTCAAGCTAAACGTAACGGAAACGCAATAGTTTTGGCTGAGTATAAGGCATTAAGATCGAATTTAAAGCAAACTTTACGTCATGCTAAGGAACATTTTCTCTCGACCACCATTGCAAATTTGGGTGATCCTGCGGCAATGTGGACTTTTTTACGACGGATGGGACTACTTGAGTCTAGATCCAAATCCTCCTTGCAATATTTTTCTCCTACTGAATTAAATGCCTATTATATTACGATCACAACAGCTCATTTACCCTGTTCTATCCCCGTATTCAATAGTATTCTGTCCCTCCGTCCTTCCTCTTATACCTAGACTTTTAATTTCACAATCCTTTCAACTACACAGGTTATCAACGCAATAGAATCAGCAATACCCAAATCCAAAAGTAGCAGTCTCGACGGTCTCCAACTTTCTCATCTAAAGAACTCTATTCAGTCCATAGCCCCTTATTTGACTTATATTTACAATATTTCCCTACGTTCGGGGGAATACCCGGCCGAATGGAAACGTTGTTCAATAATCCCACTAAATAAAGCATCCATTCCTACCACACCTGCGGAAACACGTCCAGTTGCTAACTTACCCCATCTCGCAAAGCCCTTAGACTCCTCGATTGCACAACAAATTTCGACCTTTTTGGAAAACAATAATCTCTTAAATAAACAGCAGTCAGGTTTTAGGAGACATTTCAGTACGCAAACAGCTATATTAAACGTTCTCGATGATGTTCGTGAGGCTATCGAATGTGGACATTGTAGTTTATTTTCTCTTTTTTACAATTTATCTGTCAGTGATAAACTACAATCCAAAATCAGAGACCTACGATTACAATTGTCGTTCTATAGCTCTGGTCGCAAAATATCAGTCATTCACACACTAAACTTCGCACATTCGACACATTCGCAGGAGAACCTAACCTTAGCTGTCATATTCGCACAATAATTTCACGGCATTCCTTCATTCGATGATCGTGATTACAATCATTGGTCATATCTTAACTTTAACTTATTATCCTAAGACTCGTTATCACAGCGCTCATGCATTTCACCGTTATATCCACAGATACGTATAAGTCATGATCACCGGTGATTTACCACGCGACTAATCAACGTTATGACACTACACTATGTCATAAGCCGTACAGTTTTGGAACTCCCTGCCACGCCGTCTTCACACAGTTACATCTTTCGCAACATTTCGTACTAACTTAATAATACATCTTATTAGGGCTGATCAACCGTAAGTTTGTTACGTTTTTTTTTATTTCAATGTTTTAAACTTGGCGAGCGTCTTCTAATCGAATTTACTACTCTACGTGTAGCTCAAGTACAATTTAGTTATTTTTTATGTACAATATAGTATATATAAAGATGTATAATGCGTTTACCGTCTTATAGCAGAGATTTTATCAAGTTATATTATGTATCGTTATATCCTGACCGAAACATTGTAACAGCAGGGTATTGAGTTGATGTGTCCACGGCTCGTAGTGGCCAGGACACTAATAAATAAGTTTTTCATCAATCAATCTCTCTCTCTAATTAGAACGCATTCTCGTATTGACACAATTTAAATTATTTTTTAATATCTTTACTCGCTGAAATTTAACAACAGCATATAGTTTGCTCAAGGCAAGGTCATTAATAAATATTTTTCACTTAATTACAAAAAAGGCTGTTATCATTCAATCACCAAACAGAAAATACATTTCCGTTCCTCGGCGATGCACAGATTCCCATTATGTGCGTTAAAACATACGTCTGTCCACTACTTATAATGGTTTCAATTTCGCACCTTCTCCCATTTTCACCGTCGCATTCCTACCTAACACACCTTTTATCATACACTGACTTATAATTTCTAATATAGAATCTTTTGCAAATCTGACTAATTTCTTTGCTCATGTCCTAAGAGTACCATAGACGCAAAAGCTTTTATTTATTTCGGAAACACATTTGTTACAGATAGTTAATTATTATTCACATAATTTACGTACTGAATTTGTTGCAGATCTCAATAAAGATTCTCTATTCTTTATTATATGGTTACTTCGTTTGTTGCTTTTCTTTATAGTTTCAATGTGATAAACGAAAGGATAGTCAGGTAGAATTTGCGTTAGTAACCTTATCAAACTTTTTGTTTTGTAAAGCTGAAATCGCATGCAAGACCGGTGTATACGAAATTACGGAATCCAGAACAGAATATAAAAAATGAAAATGCGATTATAGTACTGAAAAAGAGAGACTTGCTTCGAAGCGACAAAAAAATAATCATTATATTAGTTTTAAACCTAATACACATGTTTTATTGAAAAAGTGTTCACATCGACAAACATGAATGATAACGTAAATGACAACTTGACTGATAACAATTGTACCTTTGGCAAATAAACGAGCACTCAATGAATGATTATCGACGATAAAAAAATTATCTATATCAGCTCGTTGGAATTGGGCTAGTTGGAATAAAGTTTGTTTCAGATGTTTGAATAATTTTGAACATAGATCAAACAGACGTCGTAAAAAGAGCTGCAATATTGAAGGTTGTATCGGTATGCATCATGCGCTGTTACACAGGACACCTGAGGAGTAAGATGATCAACGAATTGATAAATTAAGAGAAACTGCAATAAAATCAATAGGTCAACATAGGTCAAATAGATAACTAGAAACAGAAAAATGCGTTATTCTAAAGGTTGCATTGGTGAAATTACATGGACCGAAAATATCTACTCTCGCCTTTGCTCTAATAGACGATGGATCAACGATAACACCATTAGACGCAAAATTAGCAAATGCCTTAGGTATTCAAGGTTTTCAACAACTGCTTACTGTAGCAGTAAGTGTAAGTTCAAATTCTTCAGATTATTATAGTCAACGAGTAAAATTTGGAGCTAGTTTACCAAATTATGCAATAATATATCCTATTGTTAACGCGCGAACTTTAAATAGATTGGTACTCCCATGTCAAACATTTAGAAATTATGATATACAAAATTACCCTTACTTATCCCGATTAACATATTGATTCGTACACAGATGCGATGCCAAAATTATCAATAGGTCAAGATTATTGGGATTTGATAACAGCAATTCGTATTCAATCCACGAATCGATATGAGCCAGCTGTTTCTCTTACAAAGTTAGGGTGGATAGTACATGATCAAATTGCTTCATATTCCACACAATTTGAAAATGTATGTTGTTCACTAACTATTGCAAAATATTCAGATGAGTGCGATCATCTCATATCCAATGCAGTATTTCAAACTCTCATAAAAACGTCGTTTAGTGTGAAACGAATCGGAGTCATTTAGATAAAACTTTCGAATCGTCCAAACATATAAATACATATATGTCAAATTATTAGTCAAGATTATAATATTAGACAGGAATCGTTGGTGCTGAAATAAAACGTCATAATTATATTGTCATTCAATTAAAATATATTTAAACACTTTGAATTTCATGAATATAATTGAACTCGTCATAATAATAAAACACACCCATACCAACACACTCGAAGTCAAATACGAATATAAATAATAAGAGTCATCTACAATAAATTAATTCTCGAGTCGTCGGTAAAGTGCGTGAGTCAAAAGTATAAGATTGTCATGTCGTCACGGACGGGATAACTTACGCGGTAATAAATAATCTTTGGACGCGGACACACATTCTTTGCATACGTCATACATATACACCTATATAAATATTTAAATTACCGGGTCGCAGGAGAGAAGGGCTTATTTCTTCATAGTCGTCATCACTTCCTCTTGCCTCTTGATCGACGTCGTCACCTGTGACCGTCCCTTGGCCAATTCCGTTGGTTCCTTTTGTATGAGATAGACGGTCGAAGTCCCTGAAGGTAGAGCGAACGCCCTCCTCCTCGGCGCCTTTTGACTCCGCCGCTTTATCTTTCGGTACCCTCGACGACCTCGAGGGTGGAAGAACAGCGGCAGATTATTCTCTTTGAATTTATAATGAGAGGAAGGATTTGAAGTCGCTCACCTAGGACTTCGACCAGTGACGAAGTCGAATAATTCCACAGTGTGGTTATTTTCCAATTATAATGATCCCCGGCACTCGATGTATTTTATTGGATTCGTCGTCGGCACCCTGGATCCAGTTGATGGCTGCCGACTTCGATTGCCGTGCCGGGTTGTCCTGGTTCTTGAAGGAAGTTCAATCAGAGAGAGAGCGAGTTCCACCCTGGAACTCGCTTTTATACTTCATGGAAAACTCCAATTGGAGCGACCGCATCAAACTTTTACTTGGAACGGGACGGGAACTGTCAATAATTTAAACGTCATTTGCACATTTGAATTGACAGCCCGCCCCGTTCAGTTGAATTTCCCGCGACGCCGATTCTTCATGGCCAGTTAGATTCTCTTACAGCGACCGTTGGTGCGCGACGGTCGCTCGCATCTTCTATACGGCGCGGCGGTCGCTCTCGTGTGCGGTTGCGCAATCCATCATGGCCGCCTGCAGTGGTTTTCGGTCGCGCACGTGCTCGTCTTCGCGCCTTCTCTCCCGGCCTTCTCTCCTTACGCGTTTTCCCTCGTTAATCGGCTCGTTACAAGTGTTGAAAGTATAAGCATTTCAAATTTTAGTCGAAGTAACAAAGAAAAAATTAGAGCAGAAAATATTTTGTCACAAATTTTATTCAAAAATGTTTGAAACAAAAAAGATAGAGCGCGAAATTCTCTACAAAAAAGGTTGTATGCATTTTCTTCCTAAAGTCAACGGTAATGCCACAAAAACTGGTTTAAAATGTTTATGACTATTGTCTGAAAAAGTATTGAATTGGTCACCTCGGCAAAAAAATTACCCTATAGTTTTTCCTCAAATTTCGACGTTGACCCCCTACCCCCCAGGGTAGTCTTCGCCAGCCCCTCGGGTGCGGTGATCACCTGCGGGCGCATATGTTCTTTTACGCCCTTGATACGAAAATAACTATTTCGATATATCTAAAAGATGTCTTATAGATATCTAAAAGATATCCGTCAGAGATCTTTTCGACAATTTCAAGATATCTTTGACGAATTACATGTATATTTATTGTATATATAAGATCATAATGATAGAGACAGTAATTAGTAAAACACAGTAGACATGTAATATGCATCGAATAATCTATTACAATACAAGTGCATGAAGTAAGTGTTTTACAAATTTTATTTATTAATACTTCGGCTGGCCTGTCGTCGGGTCGAAGTTTTGAAAATGCTCATTTTCAATTTCACGTCGACTTAGGCCATAGGTCATAGTTGTAAATCATTTTCAATTTTCATACGTATAAGATAGAACACTATATTGTTGTAACATATCTATCGAAACCACTTGGACATAAATATGATTGGACCCCCAAATACCGATATAATTTTATAATATAATTGAAAGCTGTTAGTAAACGAACGTGTATTATAAGGAATAGCCGACTCTCCACTAGGCCGAAGTTTCTAAGCGAGCGAAGCGAGCGAGGCACCACGCCAACACTAGTTTATTGTTGAATTGGGCTCCTTAGGGTCTGAAACGTCGACATTTGGTGAAAAACTATAGGGTAATTTTTATGCCCAAGGTGACCAAATTCAATTCTTCGTCCAGACCTAAGGTAATAGGTGGAAAAATTGTTACTTTTTTGCAAATTCCATGTTCTTCAAAAAAATGTTCTAACTACACCACTTATGGCTGGCTTAATTGTGCACTAATGCAGCACGCAGATATCCCACTTCTAAACTGTATAAACTGCTGCTTTGCGTTAGCTGCCATTAGATCATCACCACTATCATCACCATCATTATCATCCTCATCATCATCTTCGTCATCGCATCATCTTCGCCATCTTGACGATCAGCGTCTTCGACGTCGTTGCGACGTGGTCGTCTTTGTCGAATTCGACATTACATTACGATGTTTCTTGGTCTATAATTTGGCTTCCAAGAAACTCTTCAAAATGAGTAAATTTATCTCATCATGTGTCTGAGATCAATGGATAGTAACCTGAAATCCCAACATTTTTCAAAGCTTCGGTCGCCATAACGGATCTGCCATTTTGAATTTTATAATAGGACTTCATATTCGTGATCAGTGACATCGACATACTTTTTTCAGTTTTTGCACCTTAAATTTCAAAAGAAAGGACTATTTCAGATACTTCTGAAAATGTGGTATACAATTTTTATTAACCAAACTGGTAACCTAAACTGTACTACCTAATCTGTATTTATATTTCTACATTTTTCCATGTAAATTTACTTGGTACGCATCCAATACAAAAGCCCAATTATTAGAAAAATTAAAACAATTGCCGCTGATGAAACAATAAATTAATAACAATTATATCGATGTATTTCTTGATAATTCGTACAACCGTTTACTTTGGCATCCAATATTTCTTCAGAATTGCCGATGTCATATTTTCGATTCCTATTTCTAATTGCTATAATATAAACAACTAAAACCTCGTTTTTTTATTGATCTCTGATGGATTTACTGCATAGATACTATCGATTATGTGGCAAGTACCGGTAATTTCCCCAAGCCATCTTCCGCGAAGAAAGATGGTTTACGTATAACATATGTAAATTTGAAACTATTCTGATTGATTTCGATTTTCGATCGTGCCACCTTAACCCACATGCAAAGCATGTCGCATTCCGCGACGTGAAAAATGTTTTATTCCCGGACGATTTCCCGGAACCAGCCATTTCTCTTGTAGATAAAGTTAAAATATTGGAATTGTTCGCGATGTCTTTTTTTGCGTTTCGTAACATCGCTTTAAATAATATATTTAGTTATAAAAATATAAGTTACAAAAATCATAGCTTCGGACTTGGCCATAAAACGTGATATCTGCTTAAATACGTCGAAATGTACGACTTTAATGAAAACATGTAATTGGTCAGGATATTTCTAAAACGCTTATTGCAATTTTTCAAATTTATCCTTTTTCCATACTAATTGACGAGAATATTGATATCGAAGATCATAAACTATTACGTTTGGTTTGAATTTCCGGGTCGGCTTCGATCGAGGTTTATAAGCGTGCGATTGAACCGGCGATTAGAGGTGCTAGCGCTAACACCTAGATGTCGCAACAATGTCCATTTGGGCTATATGCCTTGCAGCTCCAAATTCTTCGATAGCGTTTGTATTTTCCAGCCAGCCGTACTTGCAATTTCAAAGGGGATCAAAAAACACTGGAATAAAGCAACTTTTAAGTATCGATTAAGCAACAAATTTTCATACTAGTTTCGTTTGGTTTGGTCCTAACTGCACTGCCAGTTTATACGACCTTCGATTTGCTTATTTTAATAACGCAATAAGATCATTTCGATGGTTGGTACGAAGAATTGGACATCTCAAATGAGAGGCGAAAAACGGGACAACTCGATTTTGGGACGAAGTAACGAACATTTCTGCAGTTGCGCTGAAAAACAGGACGCTTTAAAAGTTTGCGATGAAAAATCGGCCATTTCCTGGTTTGCAACGAACAACCGAACATTTAACATTTGTGCGACGAAGAACCGGGCATTTCAAAAGTTGTTGCGATAAATCGCTATAGAAAATCTTTAAATCTCCGGCTCTTCGTCGCAAATTCAGAAATGTCCGGCTATTCGACGAAAAACTTTTGAAATATACCGTTCTACGTCTCACCTTTGAGGTGTCCGGTTCTTCATCAGACATCGATATAAAGACAACCAACGTTTTGGAGTTATTTCATAGTTTTAATGTCCCAAAATCCAATTGACAAATATTTTTATATTTTATTGTACAATTTTTAATCTCACTTTTTTAAATTAGAGTCCATATTTTGATTAAATTTTTAGTTAATTTTTGTATATATTTTATAAAGATAAAAAATTCTGATATTCGGCTAGTTTTTCTTTCATTCAAAACCTAAAATGAACTTTCAATTATTTTATGCTATTGCTTTCTAAGGAGTAGTCCATATTTTACTATTTTTTGTAAATAATTTGTTCAGTTAAAATATGTTTTGAAAAGGGTAATTTTCTTGTTCTTCAAATTTAAAGTAAACACATAAATATTTTATGCTATTGTTTTTCAATCATTTTCAAACTTCCATAATATTTTTTCAATTTTTTCTATTACATTATTAATTCATAAATTCATATTTTATAAAAAATGATCATTTGCGTTTTCTTGTTTTTAACTATAGCAAGTTCAATACTGCCATTTGAAATGTTATTTTTTTATAATATTCATTTCAATAATTGTACTTCATCGTTTTCAATATTAATTAAATATCTGCTTTTGAAAATTTATAACAACTTAACTCATTCTAGATTGTCATATATATACAGGGTGTACGAAAAGTCCCGGGACGGTTGAATAACTTTCGAAAGAATAAAAATTTCAAAAATCGCCGAAACACGTGATTCGATTTTTCAAACAAGCTATCTTTTGAGGGGGGGTTTCGGCCCCCCAACCTCAAGGGGGGCGGGGGGCACGAGGGGGGCCAAAAATCTTAAATGGCAACATGGTTTGAGTGGGGGCTCATTTGAAAGGTATTTTCGAGACGAATTCAGATCACTGGTCATAGAGGGCGCTGCGATCATTTTTCGGAGAGATACAAGTAAAAGAGGTTTTCAATATAACGTTCAGAAACGGGTTGACACCCGTTTAAGAATATTGTTTTACACGATTTTAAGTTTTTTAAGTTTTTTAAGAATATTGAATTACACGATTCGGCGACTTCGAAATTTTCATTTTTTCAAACGTTAGTACGTCTAAGATCTGAAAAAGTCAAAAATCTCTGCGAAAAATGATCGCAGCGCCCTCTATGACCAGCGATCTGAATTCATCTCGAAAATACCTTTCAAATGAGCCCCCACTCAAACCATGTTGCCATTTAAGATTTTTGGCCCCCCTCGTGCCCCCCGCCCCCCTTGAGGTTGGGGGGCCGAAACCCCCCCCCCCCAAAAGATAGCTTGTTTGAAAAATCGAATCACATGTTTCGGCGATTTTTGAAAATTTTATTCTTTCGAAAGTTATTCAACCGTCCCGGGACTTTTCGTATACCCTGTATATATATAGTCGATTTAGTCATTACATTATTTCGAAGCTTTTTTTCTAAAAAGATCATAGTGGATTTGATTTACTGAGGTATGCGTTATAATCTTCATAGATCCAGCAGAGCACAAATTAAGTTAAGATAATGAGCTGAAATCCAATACATTAATGTATTGTAAATACCTTGCAAATGTTTCTTTAACTTGACTTTTTTATGAGAGTTGGAAACCACTGCAATGTGAAAAAAATGTACCTACGCCTAGAGCTACAATATTCGGTTACTAGTATTTATTTAGTAATAATAGTGAATTATAATAAAGATATCTTCATTCTTGTATACATTATTACCTTTCGACTTACGTTTATATCATAGTTTTGGTAGCTCCTTTTTATTTAACTCCAATATGCTTCATACATTTATAGATATTTTATATAATTTGGTTCAGTTTAAATTTAAAGTTGACGAAAATTGTTTTTCTTTAATTATATTTACAATTGTATTCTTCTATTCTTTTTCAGTGCAATTTAATTATTTCCTAACTGGCGAAATAAATAATTAAAATAATCTTCTTAGCTGACCCTTTCTTAAGTGAAAATTTCTTTCTATTAAAACTTCATTTAATTGTCAGATTAACTAGGAAAAATAATGTAAAACATTTTTTTCAAGTTAATTAACGTTTCGGCTAAATATGAAGCCCTCTTCAGAACTTTATTCTAAAAAATATTACAAAAAATTTAATTACAATCATTCTTAAAAACATTTCTGTTGAAATTTTCAGTTAAAAAAAATAAAAAAGTATTATTTTGTTTCTGCTTACCTGCAGAATTTATTTGTATAAATTACTGTCCGTTTTCCTGTCCATTGTAATTAAACCAAGGTAGTACAACACTGTAAAAAATTAATAAATTGAGTATATAACTCAGTAAGAAGACAGAAAATTTTAAATAAAATAATTTTTATAAAATTAAAGCTTCGTGGCTCAGGCGGTTAACGCACTGGACTACGAAGTCGTAGGTTGTGAGTTCGATCCCCGTCTGGTGAACAAATTTTCGATTTCGTTTCCAAGCAGCAACTCGCTGTTGGTAAGACGAGCCACGTTGTTTGTGTTTACGTTTCGAAAGTATTGTTTATCTGGCGGAAATCGACTCAAGACCGCTGCTGTACTTGGTGTAGGTTTCTGCAGTCCTACATTTCATACACAAATGTGAAGTATGGCGCCATCTGTCTAAGTCGATCTGCAGCTCTCGCAAAATCATACGACTCATAATACGGCAAAACAATTAAGTAAAAAGGGCGATTCCGCCCGTTAATAAAATTAAAAAAAAAAAAAAAAAAAAAAATTAATAAAATTTAAACTTATAAATCACTGACGTTTTATCGTAAGCTTATTAAAGGAGACTGGAAAGTTCTTCAGATTACAAACGATCCTATATACAATAAGTTACTAATAATATAACTAAATCTATTTATATACATTGTTGTCATTATTGAACTTGAATAAGCGGTAAATAAATGTCAGGTAGATTTTATTTTTCAAAACTAATTAGCGAAATAAATATTAGTAACCAGATTTATGGCTAATGCAATTAAATCATTTAGAGACGATTTCTTTTCGTTGAAACTACTACTTAAACTGGCTAGTACTACTTAAATAGTAAGACCAACTTCAAAAAGTTACCTGTTGCCGAATCTTACTACTTAAGTAGTCGCCGTAACTACTTTTTTCCGTGCACGGGCGTTAACCGCCCTACAAATATAACCCAAAAGAAATATACGGCGCGAATAATACAATATAACAGGAAAACTAACTTCATTAGAAACAATCAACCAACGTAGTAACAGTATATCATCAAATGTATATAAAGCATTTCTTACAAGTACCACTAGGGAAGTGATAATCACCGATTTTTTTGAAACTGAGTATACAAGTACTTCTTTAAAAAGTATTTAACACGTGTTTTTTTGTTTTTCCCCAAAAACCATTTTTGGGGTAGAAATCACCCTTGAATGTTTGTAGAAATGGCCATTGAATGCCTTTAGGGTTGAATAATAGTATGTTAAAAATTATTTGTAGCATGTCGGTCAATATTGGGATATTGACGTTTTGACGTCGCTGATGAAGAATTTGAAAATTCAAAATGGCGGATCCAATATGGCGGTCGAATTTTTATTAATTTTTATTAATTTTTACGATTGTAATGAAAATTGGGATCTTTATGTTTTTGCGGTCGCTGATGACGATTCTAAAGGCAGGTTTTGAAAATTCAAAATGGCTGACGAATTTTACTATTTTTCAGGAATTTTGTGAAACATGGTTGGTTAGGGATTTTTGGCATTACTTATTATCAACATGATGTTAGAGTTTGTGAAATCCTTCCTAAACACATCCTTTTTAATAAATTCACCCATAATACCGGTTTTCATTCACCTATACAAATTAATAAACATAAAGACCTAATTACAGATTACAAATTCAAACTTTTAAAACTAGAGATACAAGATATTATAGAAGAAATTACGATTTTAAAAGCACAAAATTTACATATATGGAGACCAATAATAAGAATTCAAGAACATTTCACTTACGAAAGAGTTAGAAAAGAAAGAAAGATTTATTGACAGACATGCTACAAATAATTTTTAACATACTATTATTCAACCCTAAAGGCATTCAATGGCCATTTCTAAAAACATTCAAGGGTGATTTCTACCCCAAAAATGGTGTTTGGGGAAAAACAAAAAAACACGTGTTAAATACTTTTTAAAGAAGTACTTGTTACTTGTTAGTCCTAAAACAAAAAATATACATTTTTGCCATTCGTAATAAAAAACAATGAAGATTAATTGATGGTTATAAATTGCATGTGCTACTTGTTCTAAAAACCGTTGAATAATAACAAAAAATAGATTATAATTTTTAACATTCTATATTTCTCGTAAACGTATACAGAGACGCGGCTGACAAATAAATTTTTAACCTCATTCGACATAACTTGGCTCTATAAAATCTTCCAAATATGCAATATATCGGTCATTGTATGTATAAGCTCAATTGTAGGTAACATAAAAATTATGAAAATATCCTGACAGTCAGAGATAAATCCATTTGGGCAGCCTATTTTAAATGAACGAACCCTTAGAAACCCTATATGATATGCATAAAGAATGCAATGAAGTAACAAGGTTTTTTACAAATATATAATCGCAAAAGTATCTATCTTTGAAGTATCAAATAAAACGAGTTAAAAACCTAGTGGTTTTTATGCTTTATTAGTGGCTTCCTTAAGATATTTATTGATAGGTAACTTAGAGTCGATATGGACCTACTATGAACCTAACTTCAAGCTCGCATAACCACAGAGATCGTAAGAAATATGATACAGTCCATTCTTATTATGGCTCAAACACCAGTCTACTTCGTTTTAGGACACAAATCGTGGTTTAGTTCACTAACGAGAACCACTACATCTGGTGGGCAAATCAGGAAGCGGTTCGGCTTCATAGTTAGAGCGTTGTTCGCCAATACCAGACTCAAATTTCACGTGAGTTTCACAATAAACTATTTGCGTCGATTTACACGTATAAACATTTTTTTTGCAAACCTTGCGTGGAATGTTGTTGTTCCCGTGCGGAAAATGTATGAAAACTGATCGAATAATTCGAAACTTTGTAGTAATTAATATTTCCACAGAGGTTTTTTTGCGGTAAAAATGGTTAATGCATGGTTTTATGCGGAAAACTCAAACGTGCTGCAAATATTTAAGAAAATAGTATAAGATACGAGTGCCCATTAGTGACTACCAAGGGATTCAATTTTTTCTTCTCTTCGTGATTTAAATCTTACATTCGTTCTATTATCTCTAAGTTTCCGCACTTGTATTGTAATGTCTGGTATTCGCAGACTAAAGAAGAGGCTATTGTCGGTTTTGCTGTTTGCAGAAAAATCATATGTGGCAAAAATACACAATTTACATTTGAAACATTTGACGCTATCGCCTTTCTATCCACAATCTCTTTCCCTATAATAGTTTTTAGAATTTCATGTTATCCTATAAGTTTTTTGAAAATTGCTCACATCTATACTCGAGAATGTTACGCAAACAAATTAAGAAATTCAAAATGTCGGATCTAAAATCTCCGACGAACTTTTTGAAATTAGAATCGCTTCAAACTAGTTATTGCCTTGGCTATTTTTTAAAACACAATTTTTTATCCGTTCGACCTTCAATTTGGGCAAAACGTAGGTCTAATTCAATATTTTTACGTCTGTATTTGGATTCTTCAGGAAAATCCTATCAGAATTGACTCTTACTGATAAATAAATTTAGAGGAAATAAATAAATTTATTCTCCAGCAGTTCATATACAATAATAATTTCTACATGCAAAATAAAATAAATTATAAGTATGGAACTATCGTATCCGCAAATTTTTAGCAAAACGAAATCACCTCCTAATTTTGGAGAACACTTAAAATAAAAACTAAACTTACATACTAGAAATAACAATATAAAATTTAAATGTATTGTGTAGATAAAACTGGTTTCCATAAAGAAGAAAACATCAGGTCAAAAAAAGAAAATATAAAATATAAAATATAACGCGCAACTTGACTGGACTAAGTGAGACTAGAATAATTCTTCCTTAATCTTCCACTGTTTTGTGACTAATTATACGCGGATTACTCAATACAATAATGTTGATTTTTCTTCTAAGATCTTTTCCCAGATTGTGGGTAATAAATGCCTAGAATCGGGTTTTTTACCCTTTTGACCTTAAATATGTCTATTTTGGCGATCATATTTTGATTTTGGCGTAAACATCTTATCAGAATCGTCTGTTACTTATAAGACAACAAAATTTTGTTGGGTTGTGTTATCTATATATCGTTTCTGTCTGTGTAAAAAGAAAGCGATTTCAATCTACTGTAAATAAAATAAGTTATGTTGTCTTATTACGAAATCGACATTGCAATTTTGATAAGCGGTATAGTAGAAGATGCAACGAATTCGTATGTCGTTGACGGCACTTTTCGACAGAACTCTCGTATCCGAATCACGCAGCTTCCGGTGTTTGGTCCACTATAGAGGGGGAAAGAGATAGATGTACAGAGAGAGGGAGGGAGATAAAGAGGGAGAGAAAGAGATTATGTACCTAGGAAAGACAGAGAAGATAAATCCGTCCACGACGATGCCGACGAAAGCTACGGCGAGCTTTTCCGACAACCAGAATATCAGCGCAGTCGCGTATCGCCCGCACTTACGGCAAGGGCGGAGTCTTGCTTGGTCCGGGAGCATCTAGCAAGATTTTCTTATGGACCCTCCAAAATAGAACTGTCCTCCCGTCCGCGTCGTCGCGAGTGTCGCACGGTCCATGAGCGAATTTAGTGTCAACTCAGTCATTATCCTCCATCTGTTTTATTATTAATCACTTATTATCTCTTTCATTTTTGACTGAAAACCCTAATCCTTGTATAGTAAAACGGCGTCGACGCACGTGGAAAATCGATCGCCGGGGAAAAAAGCGTCGAGGTCACACTATCCACCTTTTCCAATTTTTGGGATAACATCTCCTCCGACGTGGTCCAACTGAAGAGTGAGATTATCGGCTGCGAGCCGAAGGCAATGTCACTGGATGCTGCAGCGATCTTGGACCAGTGGCTAGGTGAGAATCTGCGTGTGAGCCACCCCCATAAGGAGGGATGGATCGTGCAGCAGGATTAATGGGCACGGGCGCCTAACGGGGATTTGTTTTAAGGTTATTGATATTCCGCGCTTTTTTCAATGATGGAGGGTGCAAAGTGGGACAGGAATAGATTTATGCCGATTTCGGGTAATTGCTGTTCATCAATCAATATTAGCACGAGATAACGTCTTTATCTTGGTGCGTGAAATAAGAAGTGATCGTTTCGCTCAGTGAAGGCATGCTTTGAAATCGCTCCCCAAGGCTTATATTCAAGGTGTGTGTACGTGTGTTCGTGTGATATTTATGCTGCGACAGGAATCGTAAAAAGTTTGGGTAACGCCTACAATATTTTTTACATATACGGTAGGTCAAGACTTTAAACTTGTACTTTGGCCGTGTATACAAACTGAAAACATTTCTGATACGGTTGAATAAGATCCTAAAAAATGGCTGATGAAAAAATATCGAACAAGATGTTCATAAAACGAATTTTGATTGTTATGTACAGTTACTATTTCTTACAAGCCATATGAAAATTGAATTGAAAATTATACATATGGACAAAATGTAAATTTAGTTTGTCAATCGAAATATTAGGAGGACGAAACTGCCATTAGTTATGAAAAAAACGAATTAAAGTGTATTAAAAATGAAAGAGTTTGGTGTGAAACTTTCGGAATTTCGAAAAATTAGTAATTATGAAATTAAATGTACAAGTATCACATGATTGATAATCTGGAATAGCTAATGAATATTTTAGGTTAAAACAATTCAAAAGTCAAGTATAATATGTATTGATTTTTCTCTTTATTCAAAAAAGAGTCGTCAGGACCAGAATTATAGTAAAAATTGGCTGAAATAATAGTTTAACGATTTACGAGAATGGAAATCATTACTATACTTTTTTACATTTACTATTTCAATAAATATAGTTTTGACGGATAATATACATAAATGACCTGAAATAAAAAATTAACTTTATTACACCAATGTGTAACGTCCTCTTTTAGTAGCAAAATCTTAAATTTTGTAATCCTTCCGTTCTGAATTCACTACATTCATATTACATGTATTTCAGTACCTTATTGTCTATTTAGTCAATAGATCTAGAGAAACTATCAAACATAGTATGGTGTAATTTTCCGATACCCACCAAAAATCTCGTTTTATAGCAAAAAAACCATCTTCAGGCAGGTTCATGTGAAAAATCACTCACAAATACTTTAATTCTTATTCCACTTAAAACTTTTTTTATATTATTTAATATAAGATAAAAAAGTACACAAAAGTCTCGGTATATTTACCGACTTGCTTCTTCGCCTGCCCCACCCGTCTCGATATATTTACCAGAAGAAGGGAATCGATGCTTCATCCACTTTACTTTCGTGACGTCACATCAGGCCAATCTTGAGGCCCAGTCCGCAAAGTGGGGGAAGAAGAGAGGGGCCACAGGAAAATATAACGAGGCGTACCCGGATAAGTAGGCTGGGACGTAAATATAGCGAAACTCAAATATACCCGGACTCTACAGTACCTACACCGAAAAAATATAAAAATTACTTGAATCACAAAACAAATAGCTTATAAAAAAATTGTTTTAACAATTTTTTCGAAAAAATTTGCAATATAAGACATGATTATATGTGTTTTCATTGAAAATTGAGCTATTGTTGTGTTATTACTACTTTTCTTATCTACCTCAGTCTTCGTATAGGCGTGTAGATTAACTAAACGGAAAAATCTCAAGACTACGATTTGCACAAATATGAAGCTTAAGATTAGTACACAAAAATATCCAAAATGACCGTTTTTTCTCAATTACGACGGGAAGGACACTTTCTTCCAACTATTTTCGAACTTAATTTTCTCTACTGTAATACGGATGTATAATAAAATTCCAATTTCTTACGTATTTCGGATCGCTCTTTTAGAACCTGTCAATAAAATTGCCAAAAAATTCATTTTCATAAAGTTGCGGCCATTTTTATGAAAAAAATTATAATTTTTGACAATTATGTTTCAAACATTACGTTTTTTCGTATGGCAAGTATCCAGAACACTTTTTCACATCAAAATATCGCGTCCGCAATGTCTAAGTTTCAAAATGGCGAACTGTACTTTTGAAAATTTCAAGATGGCGGCTCCAAAACGGCGAACTGTACTTTTGGAAATTTCAAGATGGCGGATCCAAAATGGCGACGAAAGAAGTTTTTTCTACAAATGGTAATATCCAGTGTCCGTTTCATTAAAAAATATTTATTTAACGACACTGAATATTTCAATATTTTTTAGATCGCCACTCATGAATCTGAAGTCAAATTTGAAAAATTCAAGATGGCGGATCAATATGGCGGACGATATTTTCAAAATTGGTCGGATTATTTTAAAACTTATTACTGTTTTATTGTTTTGTTATTATTCTTATGTTGCCTAGCATAAATTACAAGGAGGTAAACGGGATGTGAAACGCCATTTTTGTTTGTATTTCCAGTTTTATTATTTGTTTTTTTAATTTTAATTTTTAATATTTTTGTTTAATTTTGTAACGATTTAATATCAATTTACTAATATTTATGTGTTTTGTGGAAGCTCAATTCATCGTAAGTAAGAAATATTCAATCTGCAGTGATTTCATAAAATATTCGACACAACTGATACGTTATAGCAGGCTTTCTTATGTATCAAAAGAAAATCGATTCTTCTAACGGGCGCAAAATACAGAGCAGCGAAAAAAGTCCGCAACTAGCGGTGGAAGCAGTAACTGCATTGTGTCATGTAATGCACTTTTAGAACACACAAATTTTGAAAAGAAGTCTGATAAATACGGACTATTGGCAAAGGAAAAGCAATTTTCACATAACAATGTTCTAGCAAAAAAAATCACAACTCCCTGCTGAAATTGAATGTTGCTCAATTTACATCAAATACTTTGAAAAATTAGAAAGCATACATTAAAAATGAAAATACAAAACAAAAACATTAAATACAAGAAAAAATCAAAATTTAGCTTAAAAAAATGAACAAAAAATAGAATACATGCTCTTTCCGTTATGTTTAGCTCCTGGCAGTTTGTTTTTGGCAACATTTATATAATAACAAAACAATGAAACAGTTTCAAAATTAATCCGACCGATTTTGAAAATATCGTCCGCCATATTGGAACCTTCATTTGTAATTTAAATCAGACTTTAGATTCGTGATCATAAACTTCAAAAACTTCCAAGTAACAACTTTCAAATTATTCCGACCAATATTGAAAATATCGTCCGCCATATTGGAACCGCCATTTTGAATTTTTCAAATTTGACTTCAGATTCGTGATCGGCGACCTAAAAAATATTTAGATACTCAGTGTCATAAAAAAGGTTTTTTTGTTTTTTTTTGCGAAACGGTCACTGGATAATACTATTTGTGGAAAAAAAATTATTTCGCCGCCATTTTGGATACACTACCTTCAAATTTTCAAAAGTACGTTTCACCATTTTGAAGCTTAGTCATTGGAGATGCGATACTTTGATGTGAAACAGTGTTCTTATTACTTGCCTGAAAAAAAGAGTCAGTTTTGAAATAAAACGATCAGTTTGGATATTTTTGTGAATTTATTTGGTCTTACCAAATTTTTTTGAATTTTTCAAAACAATATCGTATAGTACTAATCTTAAACTTCACATTTATGCAAATTGTTATACGATTTAAAAACAAAAATATTACGTAGTCTTGAGCCTTTTCTGTTTAGTGAAATGTATGTAAACATCTACACGAAAATTGAGGTAGATAAGGAAAGTAATAACCCAACAGTAGCTCAATTTTCAATGAAAGCACTTATAATAATGTCTTATATTGCAAATTATTTGGAAAAAATTGTTAAAACAATTTTGTTATAAACATTTTGTTGTGTAGTTGAAGTAATTTTCATATTTTGTTTGTATCAATACAGTGTATTTTTCTTTATCTAATATTAAATAATATAAAAAAGTTTTAAGTTTGACTAGATGTACACCACTACCCTCTTTTTTGTATAAAAACATAATTATATGATTATACTAATACTACCAGATGTCAAAACATTATATTATAGCTGTACTTGAGAGTAAATTAGCATAATTAAACCCCTTTCTTAGTTATAATGGTCAAATAAAATAACCACCTGGCATAAGTTTTTACATTGGACTTCCACCACCCTATTTTTAATAATTTTAGTACATTTCATGGTGTATGTCGCACTGAAATTTGTATTTAATGTCCTTAAAAACTATCCCTTTTTTATAATTTAAGAAAATCAGTGGTAGGATTTTTATTTCGTTTTTTAAGTAGCACAGATCGATAGAGCGACCTCGAAAATATCAGACTATGACTTTCCCACATTTTTGGGAGGGTGATAATAGATAATAGTACGTTGTTGAAAGTTGATGGTCAAAATTTCCGGACGAAATGGGTTAAATTGACGTGTTAAATACACTTATCAGATAGCTTTATAATACATGCAACTTTCCGCATTAAGAAAACGCCACAATATTTATAAGATATTAAACAAAATACCCAAAAATAGTATAAATGATAAAAAACATTTTTAACAAATTTTAAAACGAAATTCTTATCTTAGTTTAATGAAAGTAATATTATATTTTTATATTTAATAGTCATGCGACGAGTTCAGTCGTGACCTACGTTTCAGGCATTATATTCAATAAATCGGTTCAATTATAGTAACGTTTTAATATATTTATAAACAGATCATAAAATCAGTTTTACGAGACCTATATATGTTATAAACGTTGAAAGTACTCCATTCCACATTCAAGGTTGTGATTATATTATGAACAGTTAATTCATGCAAGACTGTTATTTTTGCTAACGAAATCATTTCCGATACTCAAATTGCAAATTATTCTTAAACTACATTTATAACTGCGATTTAAAATGCTATCGATAAACAATAACATAAACGATACAAAACAATACGGATTGCCTTTAAGAAAATGAACCATGAGAATAGACTAATTTAGAAACAGTGATTGATCTTTCTATTTTTACGTGTATATTTTGGTAAACCTCTCACAATTGTCGAAAAACTGTTATGTCAATAATTCGAAAAATATGACCGTCATCAAATGAATCCCTCGATGGCGTTACTCGAT
The DNA here is from genome assembly GCA_030407085.1 of Trichopria drosophilae. Classification (NCBI taxonomy): domain Eukaryota; kingdom Metazoa; phylum Arthropoda; class Insecta; order Hymenoptera; family Diapriidae; genus Trichopria; species Trichopria drosophilae. Next base: position 136,737,648 of record CM059584.1, on the reverse strand, counting down.
TATGTTCTTTGACACCGGACAGAACGGTTTGCGATAAATAATGGGGGTTAAACGTCCTATTAATTATTGTAATGATATTTTTTTTTCGACGTCAAAGTCTCCTTTGGGACATTAACGCAAGGAAAATCCTGACGTCAACGACTGATGGAAATATTGACGTTAGAAAGCGATTTAACTTACTAGCCGAGGGTGTCCGTTTGATAAATACATTTTACATTCATATTTGACATAATTACATTTCTGTTTGATCAATTGACGCCAATAGTAATAGACGTATGATTGTTTATATTTATAATATAATAATATATAATATATACTTTCATATTCAAAGAATTGAAGCCATATTTTTAATAAATTATTTTTATTTTCATTGGACGGTCTCGCGAAGAAATTCTTCTTAACACTGTAAAAATTAAGTAGTCTTACAATTACTCCAAACACTTGCAAAAAAATGACTTATTACTAGGCTCTTGAGACTTCATACGTAAAATGCCATTTCTATGCATTTTTTATAACTTTCATCGACTGTTTTTGGACACTGTATCAAAAAACATCTTTCGCAATATGTGTAAATTTTTTTTTTCATCTCGCGCGATGCTTTGTTCATGGCCCTTACTTTATTTAAAAAAAGGAGTAATTTATCGACCGCACGATTATGAACCGCTATTTTCATGTTTTTACTGCCATCATTAACCCTCCTTCGGACGAGATTTTAATGACGAACTCCTTCCAATTACGCATACATTTGTTATTTTTACACAGATGTTTTAGATTTACGAAATAATTTATATCTCAATTATTCAACTTTAATCTTGAATTTGCAACTTTAGAGACGTCATAAAAATAAATAGATCAAAAGTTATCAACAACAATGTTTGCGACAGTGTTGGCATGCTCAAACGCATATAATATCCGGCTTTGTGCACAGGAGGGATAAACAATATCCTCATTACAACATTAGCCTGTATTGATTTGGAGCGTGTGTTGTTACCGATACATATTAGTAGTGATATTTGAGATATACCAGCGGCTACGGGCGGTATCCCAATTTAAACGACACTCCTGTATTTTCTTAATACATTTTTTGTGCACTGGGTGTGATGCATCGATACTTAATATTTAATAAATAATTAGAATATTCAAAACGACTACTAACACAATATGAGATAAAAATTAAAAGAATTATAAAGTACTTAAAATAGATATAAATGATGAAGTCGACACGCATGCAGTATCTGTATTCTCCTACACAAAATAGTATTTGATACAGTGTGCGTAAAGTGTGTCTTTGCGCATTTTTTAAATGCACTTTATGAACACATGCATAAAAAAAATATTGTTCAACACATGAGTGAAACTGTCTTCTGTACCAATGTGAATATGCGTAACCGACACATAAAAAAACGTTTACGCACTTGTATCGAAAACTAATATTAAATTCTATTTAATGTAAATTTTTATTATAAGGCGGGGCTTCATTCTATCAACATTGCATTCAAAATTTGTCTACGAGTTATACAATTTGGCCTATTTTATGCAATCCCGTAAGAAAAACGCCCATGTGCTGGTCTGATTCGTGCGCACAAGTACCACTTTACGCATTAGATGCTTACTATTATTTCTATATATATATATATAAATCTACAAATTATTTGTCTTTTTCTAAGGATTATATGAGAAAAACGTTTTTTCTACATATAGACCGAACACGATTGTTTAACGACATGCACGCTTGAAAATAGATAAAGATATCCAAAAATAGAAAAAAATATAAACAAGACATATTACAAACAACACAGCACAGAAAAGGGTGTCACTTAAGTAAACCCAAGCTCTCCTGAATACACGGCAGAGTGTTATAACTCCTTCTGTATGGGCAAATCTGCGAAATCTTTGAATTTTGAGTGATAAAATCAAAACAGTTTTATGTATTAAGCACATTATTGTAATTTTTATGTTTTTATATAGATTAAGAGGTAATAAATGATGCAATCTGCTTCATTTTTCGAGAAAAGCTGAAGATAAATTTTTGAAATTCAATATGGTGAACATTTCCAAACTTTTAGATGGTCAAAATTATAAATAAATAATTTTCGGAAAACAGTGATATTTTTTTCAATTGTAAAATTTAAAAATTTAGAGGAGGTGTTTGCTATTTTAGAGCTACTAATCATATCTTTTTTCACTTCTTTATCTCCAAATTCGTTGTTTTTTGTCTGATAGTACCCGTAAAAAGTCTAGACAGAGCCAAACGTAAATGAAAGGATGCTTTAGGTGTTTTCACATATTTTTTAGTTTCCAAGTATGAATTTCGTACTGTTATCTAATCAACGATGCATTACGTATATTGGTCGATATATTTGAAAAATAGTCAACAATAAAATGAAATGAAATTTAAATGTTTCGCAGATTTGTCCATATCGCATTTGCATTTACTGTAAGAGAAAACTGTGAAAAACCCTAATCGGTTCATTCGACCACATATTTTATTATCAACAAATTTCTAACAATAAAGCTCGGTCTCCCACTCATCCATACAAGAAAGCGAGGTGTTCCACCTGTACTTATCTCTAAGTTGCAGCTCCTGTTTACGTTGCTTAAATTGGAAGAGCGTAACAATATTGATGTCGATATTCATATATATTTCGTTTAATCGAAAGAATACAAAGTTGGAAAATTGATTTACGAATTACAATTTAGTATTGATAACACGTTGACATTTTTGTATCGCTAAAATCATATTCGAAGTCCATTCAGCCCCATCAAGTTATGTTCTTGACATAACCTCAAAAAGAAACCTAAAGATCTATCCTAAAATATGAAAATAAGTAAAAATACTATTCTGGAAGACATACCATGTTTCCATTATGTTTTTGGGGCCCCTGAGATTGAATTCGAGGTTCATTCGATCTCGTTAGGTGGGCCTTTTGACATAACCTCAAAAATATGCCAAAAATCCGCACCAAAATGTTAAAATAAAGAATAATTCTAAGATGAAAGCCGTACCATGTTTCCTTTTAGTTCTTCGAGCCGCTGAACCCGAATCCGAAGTTCGTCACATGTGTAATAAGTCTCTTGTGCTGTGTAGTTACTCCCTGAATTGTCTGGAGTAAACGGAACTGTCAACTTAGCAGTACTGGACTCTACTGAACAATACTGTAATGTACTGTACAGTACTGGACAATACTAGAATGTACTGGGTAGTACTGGAATGTACTAGACTGTTCTGGACACTACTAGGAAGCTCTTTTAAACATTTATGCTTGCATTGTGCAATTTTAAACGAATAGCATCATATGATAGGAATCGAAAGACAATACCACTCGTGCGTAGTGTTAAAAATGATTGCAGTAGTGAATCCGATTCAGAGTCCAATTAAGCCCACCATAATATATTTTTAACATAAGCTTATAAAATCTTCAAATCGACCTCATAATATTGAAATAAAAGAAAAATTCTGGCCTGGAAGTCATACCATGTATTCTTTATATTTTTGAGGTCGCTGAAACCGAATTTGAAGTACTTTCAATTCTATAACCTTTGGATTTTTACATGATCTCGGTGACATTAACTCATGCGATGATCTGATGTCAAAACTTTTTTATGGGTGCGGGTCAAAAAACCGACAAATCAAAAAGCCGACAGGTCACAAAACCGACAGTCAAAATACCGACAATCGAAAAGCCGACACATAGAAAAATAGACGCATCGACATGCGGACTATCATTTTTTGAAGTGTCGGTTTTTTGACTGTCGGCTTTTTGATTGTCGGCTTTATGAATGTCGGTTTCTTGACCTGTCGGATTTTTGATTTGTCGGTTTTTCGACCCGCACCCCTCCTGCGCAGTACATTGGGCGTAAAATTGCCATTTAATGTTATGGCGGATAAAATTCAGAATCATAATTTTATTTTAAAATTAAATCAATCTTCCTTTATTTCATAATAGTTTCCAGTATAATTGAGTATTGTTCAGTATCTTCCAGTACTTTCAGTACAGTTCAATATTGTGGAGAACTATCCACTATACATTCCAGAAGTGTCCAGGGCTGTCCAGTAATCATGGTATGCCTTGTAAGCCAGAATTATTCTTTATTTTAACATTTGAAGGTCTAATTATAGGATTTTTGAGGTTTTTTATATTATGTCAAAAACCTGACGTGAGACAAATGGACTTCGGATTCAGCGACCCACAAACACATTATAGACATAGTCTGACCTCTAGATCCTGACTAGTTTTTTTGTGGGCTGTGTAATTGTTGTAAAGAGTAAAATTTTTAAAATGTCTTCATTACACTTTTTAAAAATAAGTGGACTGTTGTTAGCAATGGTGTGATTAATTAACTTCCATTATTACTGTAACATGTAACTGTGTTGTACATAAAAGTATTGTGAATTTATAGTAATTAAAAAGTATTTTAATATAGTTATCTAACAAACATTTTGCCGCCATTCGTTAACGTTCTTCCGACGAGCTCTGCTGATATGCATGTGTTCGGCATTCCGTTTATTTAATGATTCTCAACCACCACCGGAAATTAAGGAATATCGGAGAAACAATTACGTTATTTCCGCCAATCGCTGTTTCCTGTCGCTTTTCCAACGATCGAAGCTTATATTCTCCCTTTCCAAGCTTTTCTCACTTGCAAAGACGGCGACCCACAGCAATTTCTAAGCGAAACTCATAAAATGAAGACACGCCGATTATATGAAAATTTAATTATTTAGTACGTAGTAAACTCAGTACTTTATTAAATTATTGGCTATTTTTCAAAATATTACCTGTTTGGAATTTAATTTCAGAACTCGTATATTAATGGTCTAGAAATTACTTTCTTTATTTTCACGCGATGCAACGAACTTTAATTAAAAACATTGAATATTTCAAAAATAAATAATATCTTCACTAATTGAAATTTCCAATATAATCAGGCCGCTATCAAGGTTCGATACCACATCAGAATCTGCGCAACATGTGTATAGAAACGATGTTCCTGCTTTATATTTCGAAATGCAACAACTTTATTACTCAGGTATTAGGTGTATTAGATAAATAACAATATTAAAGGAACATTTCTTTAAATTCAATAATTAATAATATGCTTAGCACTTCGTTAGCCAATCCATTTGCAGAAATTGATCACCGATATGGCACATAGTGGTGGTCAAACATCATCATGTAAATATGATCAGTACTGATATTAAGAGTCATCAAGTAATCTTTCAGTGATTATCTATAATGCGTAATATTTCTTCCAACAACGTCAAAAAAATATCCTAAAATCTAAAAAATAATTTTATACTATTTCGTTTAATTTACTTATTTTTACATTATTAGTTCACGAGAATTCATTCATTTTACATCAACGCCAGGAAATTAATTGAAGACTTATAAGAAATAAGTCTGGTATCTCGCTCACTACGTAATAGCTGAAGTATTACACAATGCTGGTCGTTGTCCACTGTTTTCAAAATTATAAACATTTGCAATCAAGGGTAGAATGAGAAAGGCCTGGCCCAGAGGGAAATTAATTAAAGTCTTGATTGTAAAAGTTATAAACTGTAGTGGAGATAAATCTGTTATTACTGACTTTTAGTCCAATATTCAGATATCACTTCGGTCATGAAATGGTACCATTTAATACCAAAAATAATATAGATAAAATTATTAGATCAGTACTGATGCAGTGTACAGTAAGGTGTAATTGCGACTTGTTATATTTACTTCCCAGCATATTTTCGCGGTTCCGTCTCATCTTATTTACCAGTTGCCGCTCTCTTTTTCCCCCACCTTGCGTGCTGAGGTCTTATGAAGGGCCTGCTGTGACGTCACGAACATAACGGATCTGAGGAGACTGGGAGAAACAACGCTCCCCTTCTTTTGATATATATATAACAAAACGAGAGGGGAAGGCGAGGATCCGAGTGAGTAAATATACCAGGATTCTACTGTAAGAAAGAATCGATTGTGGTAGGATTTTTGTTTCAGGAACCATGTATGACCGTAAAAATGTCCAATTGGCTCTAGTTTTTGAGATATTCAAGGTCGAAGAGGTTAAACGTTGTGTTTTTGTGCTATAAAATGTGATGTAAAATGGCGGATCCAATATGTCCAACAAACTTTTTGAAATTCAGTTTAGGATAATTTAAAATGTCGGATTGGGCTTTCCTGAATTTGTTTTTACCAATTTGAAGAAGTTTATACAAATTTATAACATTTAAAACATTTTTCATGTGCTTAGGTTCACCAGAAAAGCTGATTCGCCAAGAAAAGAAGACAATCGCCAACTTGACGATGCGCTGAACTGATGAATCCGTCCCATAAGCTAGAGTAATGATCGGTTCGTGGGCAGATTTCAGCACTAGTTTTGTTTTTTCAATCCTCGCGTTTTACTTGTGCTTCATCAACGAAGTACGCTGCGAAGAATGGAATTCCAATCTGTCCAGAATCCAGCGTGGAGTCAGCGATCTGCGTCGATTTCAAAGCCAGCATCCGCCGGCTTCCCTTGGCAAATGCGACTTCGAGCATATCTGCGATTGGACGTGGCGAGGAGATCGCTTCAAAAAAGTCCAAGCACCGACAGAAAATATCTTAGGACTGGTTGCCGATGCCAACCAGGATACTGCCGGTAGGTGAATGTATAAATTTCGTTTAACTATCCTTTTTACTTAGAAATTGAAGTTAGTAGTTAAAATTGGGATTTTAGAAATTTTCTGCGTTTTTAAACTCATATTTAATACGAAATGAGCTGGTATTTTTGTAAAATGCACTTAGTAATGGATATTCTTCATGAATATAGAAACAAACAAGAAATATTTAAAAGTCTTAAAACCGAATTACACAGACCCACAAAAAAGTTTTTTTTTGCTCAGGTCCAGTTCACTAATACAAAGTATTTTGAGCTGTTAAATACGAATCAGCAATACAAAAATGGTCGTCGCTGTGCAAATTCCAGACATAACCTCAAAAAATAAAAAGTAGCTTTAATAACGATATCAGTTTAAAAAAGATACATTACGGCTTGTTTCGGATAGACACCGCATTATTTATTTGTATATTACCCCACTAAATACGAATCAGCAGTAAATAATGATGGCCCCTTGGCGAATTTGACATATAACCTCAAAAAGCAATATAAAAACATTTTTATGATGGTATAGGCTTAAAAGAGAAAGAATATGATTTTTGTCATGTTGAGAATACATTAATCTTATCTTTTTTCATCCGTTGAATATGAATCGGCAATAGAAAACATAGGTCATTAGGTAAATTTTCAGATATAACTTCACAAAATCTTCAGAAATATTATAGCGATATATGCATAAAAAGGAATAACTACGGAATATAGACATCCAATGTACGTCCATTATACATCTTTTATTTTTGTCCATTTTAAATCGAGAATTCGTCCACATTACGTCAGAATTTGGAGCATTATTCTTCGGTTTTTAGATGGCCATGTCTATTTTGTACGTGCAATTTTCGTCCCTACGACCTTTCTTTCGAGGGTTAAAATTCCATATTTTATCCATTGTACGTCCAAAATTGGTCCCGCCCTTTGGACGTACATACCATTGAAATTTGGACGTAAATTGGACGTGCCATAGACACTAACCAAACGAGTTCCGGACGTCCAATGGACGTACGCG